>CM032478.1:17510121-18710121 GCA_019059595.1 Marasmia exigua | reverse complement strand
ATACTTTTCTTTAGTAAATACATACTTATACTACATAGAAAACTCTGGGTGTTTTCTTTCCAATACAAACAGACATATTCGTGCACACAAATGTTTGTACTGTGCGGGGATCTAACCCGCAACTTTTGCACCAGAGGCAGCGTTCACTACCACTGTTCCAAACGGGTCGTCAATCACAGTCATCGGCGTTTTGTCCCGGTTGAGTCCCAAACAGTCGCTTCGGAGCCCGGCACCGCTTTCCTACTTTGACTCCTCCTCTTCGTACGGTCTTGTGCATCCCTGGTCAGTTAATTAGCAGCAAAGGGTAAAACCTTGTGACGAAAATTTTATCCGTCTCGTAACCTATTCGAATATACCTTGTCGCATCCAAGCAAAAAAGATGCATGGGAAGATGAGAAAGAGACGGGATATAAACATTTGGTCGCAAAATTCTTGTATGGTGTCACCGGAAAATAAGAAGATCCGTAAGTTTATCAATTTACTAAGAAGTTTATAAACTTTCGTAGGATTGTAAACGGGAGATAAATTGTATTATTTTACGTCCACACTATCGTAAATTTATCAATTTCCGACGTCACACGGTTAATTTATAAACTAACTGGATATCTATTCCTAAAATTTTATATGGTTCGACGAATCACAGAAATTCTTTTAAATATACGAATCTTTGAAATACGTAAAATATCACACTGTTCTTTAATTGGTCAATGTTCATAGTGCCAATGCCAATCAGATCGCGCGTAGCGTTTGGATATTACTTACTTATTATTTTACGAGTGAGTTCAGTAAGTTTATCAATGTACAAAAATGTGGACGTGAAATAATACATATTTATCTCCCGTTTACAATCCTACGAAAGTTTATAAACTTCCTAGTTAATTAATAAACTTACGGATCTTGTTATTTTCCGGTGACACATATACACTCAGGCTCCAGGCATAGTGTGACAAATAAAATACTACTCAAGCAAATTCCTTAAACTATTTAATTATTGAGACCATTAAGCTATATAATAGAAATAAATACTGCATCAAAACAGCCAATATTTAGGGAAGGTCAACTTCGCAACAATACTGAGACAATTTTACAACCGAGCAATCGTCGGGCTCATGCAAATGTCTCCATCCGAGTCCCGGTCACACCTGGGCCGGTCTTATTGGAGTTATAAGTTGTGCAAACTGCCGCCGACTACGCTCTCTATCATTGAATATTTAGTTTCCGATGCTCTGTCCCTTTCCGTTTTGCGGGACTGCGAATTTCCTTACAAAATTGAATTCTGACGTCTCCAACTTGTAAAGTTTAGATTTCTTTCGGCCGCCGCCGTATCGGTTCTTATATTTTCGTTGCCGAAATCTCGGATTGGAAATCTTTATTCGGTGTCTGCATCCAAGATAAATGTGTATTTTGTGCCAGCTTTCCAATATTGTGAATGTTTATTTTTTTTTGAGACAGGTTTAGAATACCAGTAACGGTTTTTTTAACTTAATAATTCACAAAACTGTAGGCTTGTGGTCATTCTATGTTTTTCTCTATTACATTCTTTACTTATGTTAGTCTAGTTATGATAAATAAGTAATAAACTCACTTTTTTATATTATAATTTCTTTCAACGAACGCATACATTTGAGCTTATCGCGTGTTTTTAACTGTCATTAACTTTTATAATGCGCATTCCAATTCCGTTCGAATACCAAACTTCATGTTGTTTTTTAGCATGGCCAACTTCATGCTAATCTACAACGTTTCTCACGCTGATTACAGGTCCAGCAACACCAGTGACACTGGCTTCAAAAACTAAAAAATGTGTTTGATCGAGAATAAGATCTGTGTGTATTGTGAAGCCGGACGAACGCACGGGTGCAGTGATTGTTTACAAAGTTGAGAAGACGAAAACAGTGGCAAAGAACATGGAATATGGTTGAACACCTATTCTTTCAATCGAACTGTGCTTCCCAACGTACTCGCGCAGTGAAACTATCTAAATAGCAAAAAAAAAGAAAAACTAACGAGAACTTCTAATTAATAGTTAAAACATAAAAAATAATTGTATATATTAGTTAAAATTTAAATCTTACTAAATGAATCCTCGTCGTTGTCTACGTGTTTTTAAAATATTTCTTAGATAAAAATTTTCGAAAATTTAAAGCATCGAAGCGGTTGTCGTATTTTTGTGATATTGAATAAAAAAGTTGTAATTTTAAGTGGCAAAACTCGGTTGTGATGTGTATAGTTTGTAAGCAGTATCGTAAGTAGAGTGAGGGAGGGGTGTGGGGGGTGGATGGGTCGCGCGTGCGCGCGGTGATGTCGGGGGCGCGGCGCGCTGCGCGTGAGGCTTTTCTCGCGGTGCGTTGTCACGTGGTTTTTGGCGCAGGCGCGGCGCGGCGCCGGTAAAATGCGAGAGGGCCGTCGCGCGCTCCATCGCACCGCCGCACTCGTGTTCGCCTGCATTGTTCTCCTCATCTCACACGCTGACGCCTCTGGTGAGTCCTAGTCTTTATTTTTATACTTCTAGACTGTCATTTGTTTATGAGTAAAAACTGGCAACCAAATATCACTATTACTATTATAACTGTACATAAGAAGCTGCTACATTACCATTCAAAATCCTAGGAAACTTACTACAATGAACATCAGTATTATCATCACTGACAAGGACGAACTTGAATACCAAATTAAGTTACCATGTACATTGTAGGGAACTTACCACACATACTAGGTATCTTGTGGTATGCTTTAGTGGAATGAAACTAACTCAAACAGATTAACGTGTCCAATGCTAAACCGACGGTGGTCAAAAAGCAGCTTTGTGACCAGTCTCCTTTCGCACTGTTTGGACATAATATGCTTGGAATACTCCGATTAATGTTCTCTGGTATTAAACCATGGAGTTGTTTACGAAAATGTGTGTTACCAACTGTATTTAGAAAAAATCAAATTACACACAACACATTAGCGATCTCTCTGATTTCGCGGATGTTCATGGGCGGCGGTGATTACTTTCCATCAGGTGACTCGCTTGCTCGTTTGTCCGCCTCTAGCATAAAAAAATCTAATATTTAGTACAAGGTTCTTGTCCAAATTATGACAGCATAAACATGTTTTTGTCCAAATTACGACAAGCTAAAACATATCCATGCTAAGAAATGCAGTTAATATGCAAAAGAAATGATGTTGAAGAACTTATTAACATAGGTTCAAGAAAGACTAATTTAGTTTGCAATTTAGTCCAAATTATTTCTTCGAAATATAAGAAACGAGAACACTTACTCATAACGTCTGAAACATTACGTTGCTATGAATAGAAATTTACGCATAAAACTACTGGAACAAATTCTTGACTTTAATCTGAAATTATTCAAGATAATCTTCACCGGAGAACCATCGAAATTGCCTCGGATAAGACAAATCCGGGAAACGTGACCTCATAATTTATTTAACTTAGAAGTTAGACTTCAATGCATTGGAGCTCAGAACCTTCTTACGAGTAATGTTTTTACTGATCCACTGAGTGATCAGCTTTGTATAACATAGGTACCTAAGCAAATGTAAAGACATGTAAAGATTAACATTTGCTCATGGGAATTTACGGTCTGCAGGTATATTCCAGATTTAAGTAGTATTCAAGGAATTTTATCCAAGGACAACAAGGGCATCAGTTAGCCAGCGGTTTTCGTCCTGGTTCTCTATTTCATAACCATTATCTCGGTGACCTCTGGGTTATACAGTTGTACACAGTTTCATTCCTTAATACACTTATTTTGAAAAATATGTCTTAATTTTAACATAAACATTTATTTGAACTCCCCCCAGTTAAAATGTTGCTGGCTTTATATGGAAAACGGTTTTACGAATTTCAAAGTTTTCGGGCAAATGTGGTTTCAAATAAGTGTTTAAAAAATGTTTACCGATACTGTATAATTCACGTCACCTAAAAAATGCGAGTATGATTGTATACTTGTTGTATGACAGCATTCTTAACATAGCTCTTACTCAATGTGTGAGTATTGTGACTTAATTTTGTATTGATCTTCATTGTCGTCAACTTTGCTAAAATTAATTTTAAATTACCTATCTAAGAAAAGCTTCTTCTGTTGCTTGAAATATTGTGCCATCTCACTTTTACTCAACAAATGACGGTCTAGCTATCCGCATGATAATAAATAAGTTAATGTTATATTCGTTATAAGGAAAATTGTAAAAAACGAACTGATAAAACGGCATTCGGCAAAAATACATTAAGAATTACTAGTGTGAAAGAGTAATTACGGATTTTAAAGAATATTCGGACAAAGGTAATTTTTCGTATTTGGAGTAAAATTGGCATTACGTTGCTAATAATGGTGTTTGGTTATGTAATTTTTATTTTCACTGTTTTGAGTTCATTAAAATCATGTTTAGCAATACCTGTGTAAGGCCAAGTATTCTTATGTACTCGTAATGTAAAATGCAGATTATTTTTTTTCTTGCCTCCAATTTTAATTTTGCTTGCCAACTATATTTATGACTATATTTTGTAGGTGATGAACAAACGTTCATATTTTTTTTAAAAAACCCTAAGTTTTACTTGGAAAATGTTGTTTGGCATTATTTTAATTTTAGTTTGGAGTAAGTACGTGAACTAATACTTTCTAGGAAAACATATTCATATTCTTTATTGTTCCATGTATACATCAAATCTAGGTCTTAAGTTAAAGTACTTTCAGTGTTGACATGAACACTCACTGTTGAAAATTAAGACTTTGTCTACAAACAAAACGGGAAATATTTGAGATTCATTTTTGATATACATAATTTATTACGCGATACAGTTGTGTTTCGTGTCACGATGAATTATATTTTACATAAACGATTTCGACGAATTGAGAACCGTTTACTTCATTATATAAAGATGTTTTGACTTTTTTGAAGTCGGTTAAAAGTACGTAAACCACTTTAAGTTTGCCAATGAAATAACTCGATATCTCATCGGATCTTCAAGCAAAAGCAATTTAAGCGAATGTAGTTCAGGCGTCTTTGATTGATGTAGTCACATAAATAAAAAAGAATTGTGATGAAATCAGAACAACCCTTCAAAAATCGGTTAGAAAGCGGTTGCTCTCTAAATACTGGAGGTCGTGTCTCTTCTCAAATGCTTTAGCGGAAGAGTTGACGAGAGATGTTTCTACGCTTTTCTCTCGTCATTCGACCGCTTTGACTGTAATAATAATTGTTTATTCAGTAAAAATAAGGGCAGATAACATAAGATTACATTAAATACTAGACCTAGGTTATTCTTTGCCTGAACTAGGATGAACCTGTGCTTCAGGCAAACCAAAGAACATTATCAATTTATAAAAGAAAAATACGATTGAAGTAAAAAATAAAAAACTTTAATTAAAACAGAACTGTTCTGTGTCCAGAACTGTTTATTTACAAACTACAAGTAAATTTTCACTGGTGTCGTAAGACAGTTTTTGTAAGTAATTATTTATTATTAATTTAAAATAATGATTATTTATGTGGTAAATATTTGGTGCTCTATTTATTTTATTATAAAGATAAGGTCCCAGAAATGTGAAAAACCTATTTGTAAAAATAAATTTAGATGTTGATTGGGTGATGCAAACTATATCTCTCCGTCGTTTATTAGTGTTGTTAACTGTAGAGAGCCCCGGTGTAACGTTATTTTTTTTTCGTAGAACGGAACGTAAATTTTTTCGTTAATTTGAATTTCCCGCCTTAACATTGGAAAGTCAAGAACGAGATTCCTTTTTTGTCAACTGGTGGATATTGCTATTTAAAAATAAGATTTACTTCAGCGACTTAAGAGCTACTTTTGATCTTAAGTGGTTCGCACGGAGTCGGACCAGAGCGAGTAGGTGATCCCTCGTGGTCTCTTTCCATCCTGCCTACAACCAGCTTATCCGAAAGCAGCAACCATGCCAATATATTCACAATTCATTAAATGTCAACAGTGACCGCTATTCTTTATTTACAGCGAAACTAAAAAGTGCAATTTGAAAGAACTAATAACACGTTTGGTCCCCTAAATATTACTGTGGCGACAACGATTCATATCAGTGAGTTTTTGTTGAACGTAGAGACGTGCAAAACAATTATTTGAACTATATTATATACGCAGTATTTTATTATAGCATTAAAAAACTTTTTTCTTTCTTTTACTGAAAACAAACATTTCTTAAAGGACATAGGATAAAATACCCAAAAAATAACGATTTTTTATCCAAAATTTCATTAGACTCTACCAGTAGGTATCGCCGAGATATGGATGAATTAGGTGTCATTTTATTATTGCTATCGGTTTTATCATTGGTTTAAATAGTTGATTTTAAAATTGAAGATTGAAATGCATGTGAATAAATAAATAATAATGAATTGAGACAACATCACATACATCGCTCTGGTCCCAAACTAAGTAACTAAGTACTTCCCTTGTACTATGGAAACCAGAGACAACCAAGGTACCTACCACAAACACCCAGACCCACCACAAAAATATCAGTTTCATCAACAAACATTTGTGTTGGTGAGGGAATCCAACCAACCCTTGCATCTCCACCGGCGCACTGCATTATAAACGAGTCATAGTATAAATTTAATGGCCAAAAGAAAAATATTGATGCTCGTTTCATTCTTATTCGTTATTAAAATTATTTTATTATTATTAATGTCACATCTCTAGTTGGCAACAAAATGTAGGTCAGTGCACGTCTGGCCGTGGTTAATCGTTAAATAACAATCGGATTGCTGTTAGTGGCAAGAATTTGGTCGTTCGTTTTTACAGACATAAAAGTGTTAAAGCCATGAAGGGAGAGGCGGAACTCGGTTTTAGTAGGATCGTGAAATACTATATGAATGATAATAAGTGAATAATAGTAACTCAGTGGAGAGATATTATGATAGCTTAGTGATAATAACCAGGTTGTAACTTAGAGTTTTCAAATGTATGTGCATGTTTCTAACATAAGCTCGGCGTTGGTTTCGAATAGTTTCTCTAGCGTATCCTGAACGTGTAATCATGATCCAATTATTAGCGCCCCCCATTTTTGTAGGTACCACTTAGCGAAAAAAAAATCAGCATCCATACATTATTTCCGGGAAGTATTTTATTTTGTATGGAATAGCTGATTTTTTTCTCAAACTGCGTATACCTGAAATTGTTGATATACTGATCCTGAACGTGTAATCATGATCCAATAGCTTTTCCAATAGGTTAGACGGCAGTGGCTTCATTGTAATTATCAGCTTGATTTTCTTAATCTTAATTCTGAAAATAATTTAATTAATAGTTTTAAAAGTTCAAAAGTAGACTTTCCAAAACTTGAAAAGAAAATAATTTAATTGAACTAAAGAGACTCCACTCGTATTTTTTTGTGTTTGAAATTCGAACTACCTTAACTTCATTAAAATTATCAAAATACTGGAGCAAGTCAACCGTACCTTATCATTATAATTGACATCAACCCGCGAAACCATACGGTGCCCTATTTAATAACTCCACGATATACCCCAATTATGCGGTCCGGACCCCGCACATGGTACGCGATTTTTGCTCACGAGTTTTATGCTAATTCACACCCCTAGCTAGTGCTGTAAGAGACTCGAATCGAGTCTTGTAATAATTGGTTTTGAGTATTTTATAATCTTGGTTCTTTTTTAGCGTTCAGCGTAGCAGTCAAAGAGCTACGCTGCCCGGAATAACACGCTCGGATAAGAATATGAAGTTCTTTTAAATTTCCAAATTCGAGTTTCTTTTTTTTTATTTATTTTGGCAACAAACAGTCATATATATAAAATTTTGATAAATAAATATTAATTATGAAAATAGATCTAATAGTGCCTATAAGTAACATGCTAATAATACATACATATTTCTTACATGATCGGACATGATAAAGTTAGTGTGTACAATAAAGTAAAGTAAACTTAAAATATTCAAAATTTCGGGGCCACACGCGACTGTGTCTTTTCAAAAGATGTCTAATTCAAATGATATCTGAAGTCGTTTTAACAGAAAACTGGCTTGAAGCAGTGCATGCGCTGTGTTTCGCTGCGTGAGTGAGGGTACCGGAGGCCCAATCCAGGGGAAGGAGGGTTAAACGGTAAGCCGCGCACTTGTGACACCACTGGTGTTGTAGGTGTCCAAGGGCGGCGGTAATCGCTTACCATCAGGTGATCCGTCGGCTTGTCGGCCACCAAAAAAAAAGTCGAGTTAAAAACAGTAATGCTGCGGTTTCACATTTTAATAAAAAAAACTTTTTTGCAAACACAATTATACAGACTAAAAGGATTGAAAAGACAGAAAGACTAAAAAAACTCTTGTCTTGGAAGACTACCGTTCGGAAGTCAAGACCTTAATTTAAACTGGAGAGTTAAAATCATTATATTCACTACCCTAACTCTATGCTAATGAGTGAATATGAGAGTATTCATATGGAACCACTATTTTAACCCTTCCCGGACTAACATAAGCAGAAATTGGGTAAAGGAAAATATGCTAATTTCCCTTAGTAAATTCGAGAATCGTGATTAAATGTGGCAGTCGGCATGCCGGCCGACTGTTTGTCATTATGAGTAGGGTGGCCAGCTGCCACTTTTTGATTTAAACGCTTGCAAACATTTAGGAAAAAATACAGGGTTTTTGGTTGTTCTTGTGGGAGACTTGATCACGAGGTCACATTTTCAGATTGGCGACTGTTTGCCCTGACGGCAGATGCTCAAACTTGTTTTGTTTTTAGCGCCCCCCGTTTTTATAGCGAAAAACAAAATCTGCTGTTCCATACATTATTTCCGGGTGAGTATTTTATTTTGTATATAACAGCTGATTCTTTTTTCGTTTATTTTGTTGATCTAACGTGCTAAATGGACTTCGTCCATAATACCTATTATGAGGATTTCGGGATGTAAATGATAAAAATAACGGTGCATAAAACCAATGTAACTTTTGATGTTTTTTTTTCTGAGTCATTTACCGCCCCTTTTTAGGCCTGCAGCGCCCAGAAGAAGGCGGTATCGCTCACTTTAGGTAATACTGCATAAGATTTCCTATAGCTTCACGGATCTTTTCACATTACTATTAAAACAGCGTCATTGTATAACTATGATTGATTTTATCATTCACACTTTTGTTCGGCTTACACTTTTATTACATTAAGTCCTATGTTAGAATTGATAATAATGCGAACCTGATTGTTGCTTAAAAAACGGGGTACAATTAGAAGAACAGCAAAGAGTGGCGAAGTTTCTTACGAATTTGTCATCTACATAGGTGTTAATTAATTCAATAAAGTGTTTTTCTAGTTCTGTGATTTGGTCACCCTATAAGGAATGGTATTTTGAACGAGCTGCGGAATCCAGTGGTTCAATTAAGGTTCCAATATTTATAGCAACGAGTTCACGAGGATTTGATAACTCGAGATCTATAAATTTATTTATAATTGCTGTTACTGTAAATCCAGTTTGATTGTAGCAAAGATCAACAGAAAGTTTCTCCACGGTACAAGGGTAGCTTAGAAGATTTAAGGACGTTTCAATGTTCCGCTCTACTGGACTAATAAATAGAAACTGGGACCGTAGGAGAGTCACGCTTCAGCCAAAATGGGCCGGCTCGACCGGTGTGATACCATGGCCTCACAGAAAACAGGCGTGCAGTAACATTGTGCTGTGTTTCGCTGCGTGAGTGAGGGTAGCGAAGGCCCAATCCGTGGGAAAGGGGGGGTTTTGCGTCAAGAATTTCGCTTACACGTGGGCTCAGAGAACACGATCAACCATCCTTTTTTCTTTTAAATGTTTTCCCTTATCGCCCTTGAGTGGGGAGGAGTCATGGGTTATTATGACTAGCGTACGGTAAATGCAAAGATTGACAAACCGTCTCCCAATGATTTTACTCAGAGTTGACCCTTTGAAGTTAATATCCCACTAGCTACAATATTAACAATGGTTTCTCTCTAGTCCTACGTCTGTACGAAAATCTTATATCTAAGATAGCTACTGCGATTCAGGATTAATAGTCATAGAAAATAATATAACTGGCCAAACAAATTGATCTCTATAGAAGTGTAAAGAAGAAAACATACTACTGCTACATACATATGTCCGAAAGTACTGGAACAAGCCGGGCTCCGAAACGAGCGGATATTAGAAATACTTATTGTTGTTTTACTTCTTAAATTGTTATAATGCCAACATTACTGGCACGCGGTGTTACATTTGCATAAGCGGACAGACTCCGGCGCGGCTGCCTCAGCGATAAAACGACCGGCACGGGCAGACTTATGAACGCAATTAATGTACCCAAATGGTACAACCAGGCAGACTCCCAAACGACGGCCGGACCCATCACCAGCCCGCTACTCGACCATGCCGTGGCCACAGCATTAATTCTCGATTAAGAATTTTATTGCCGTCGTAAAACGAAAAAAAAAAACGGTTTATGCCTGCACATATTGGAATAAGTATAAAAGATTTTGTATTAGAACTCTTTACGGCACCCCGTGAAATATATTACAGACGTGACTATCCGTCGGATCGATTATTCGAGAAAAAATTACGTCGTCAGGCGTCGGGTTTGATTTGCATTTTAATATGCACAAGGGGATAGAGGAGAATGAAGCTGTCATATTGTGTAGATCGATGCGAGGCTGACTCGGAAAACAATCGGTGTGCCCGCATTCGAGACGACACATTCAGGGCGAGTGGAAGGGAAAGCGACGCTTCCTGGCCATCAATTAAGGCAAACAAGTTACAGTAACGACTAGACAGAGATCTCAACTTACTGAGCAGTTCGACCGCTTTTATTAAGCCGAAATAAGCTGTGTGACAGTGCCTGAAAGCGTCGGAGTGAACTTGCTAACGGATTTCTAAAAGTGGACGCCGTAATGGGAGTGCCTCAGGGTTCTATATTGGGACCATCGCTTTTCGTTATCTGAATAAATGGCATGCTGTACATAACGGAAAGGTGATGTGACGGTAGTAATGTGTGCTTTTGTTACGTAATATTTTTCAAACATTAACAGTAAACATTGAAAAATCCTATGTCAATGTAATTATAATCGATGAAATAACTAGCAATGTATAGGTAGGTATTCGAAATTCTAACTCAGTCTCTTTCATTACCTTTATTTAAAAAAAAAAAACTACAAACTTGCCAATCTATTCGTGTGTACTGACCATCTAGTTTGCTACAAAACCTGCAATTTATACCAAACGCCTAATCACGTTTTCTTATTATGTACCCTTGCCGGCAAAATGGCGTCGAAATTGATACTTTGTGGCTTGTTATATCAATTTTTGGTACAACTAGGTGTAAATTATGGGTTGCATACTGTGGAGTGTTTAGTACAGTAGTTTGAAGGGTTACAGGTTCGATTACTGCACCAACACAATATGAAACTGTCCGGTTAAGAACAAGTATATTCATGTCGATGTTGCGTTCAAAAGACGAGACGAAGGGCGTGTGTGAAAAGGACGTGTTTAAAGATTCGGTCGTGAGTTCCTTTCGTTGTAGGTCTTCAGATAATTTTAAATCAATCGAATATCGAAGAAATCAAGATTTTTTTACTAGGAAACCGTATATTTCGTTCCAATAACATTAGTACTTTGTTGAACATCATTCATGCTATTAAATTCTGATGCTAATAGTGAATTTCGAAGAAGTCATTATAGCAAATGACGTATCGTCAACAACGTTCCGATTACGTCAATATGTACGGTCAAAGTAGGTACACCATGTTTGCGCTTCCACATAACACACAACACTAGTAATTACAGGAACGTTGACCCAAATATTTTAAGCGTTAATTTTTGGTATTATGTTTCATCAGTTAAATCCACAATATCATCGAGGCTACTATCGGCATGTATAATATAAATAATGATATAAATAATATCGTCCAACCGATTTCGGCTATTTCGCTAATCTCAACGATCAGCCACTTACGCAGGATAGATAGATACTCTTTATTGCACAACATACAAAACTTAAAAGCTAGGTATACAGAGATACAATGTACAATTTAGGCGATCTTATCGCTGGGAGCGATCTCTATCAGACAACCTTAAGGTAAAGGACATTAGATAGAAGAGGGGAGGGTGGTGCAATCCTTTTGATTTTGAATATTGATTAAGTAAATTTATAATATAAATACATATATCTAGATAATAAATAAATAAATAAACACATTATCATACACTAATATATACGAATGTTACCTTACTATAATACAATATAACCTACACAAATTATATAAAATATACTACTATACAGGATATATTATATATTGCTCAAGTGTGTGCGCAAACCCAAGTAGACTCTCTATTTCCTTGCCCTTAAATTCTGATGAGACACCCGTGTGACACGACCGGTGAGGGATCGGGTGCAGGACCAACGGTTTAACGTGATTTCTGAGGCACGTAACAAGACCGCCAAGTTCCGGGCTCCGGGCTAACACAGAGAACAGTATATTTACAATAATTTTATATCTACCATTTTTTTACTTAATATAAGACTCACTTTTATAGTGACTAATTAATTATATAACAGATGTAGAGCGCGTGAAGGGTTACCGCGACGCGCATAGGGTTAGGCGTGACGTCCGATCTCTCTGTCTCGCTCCCGCTCTCCCGTTCCTGCTAGCATCGTACGATGCGCGCACCCGCAGGAGCCCCGCCAGTCTCAGCCACGGACGGCTTCCCGACGCACGGATGCACTTGGATACACGCTCGCCCGCTGAGATTTGGTCGGATACCTAACTGTTACAACTTTGAAATAAAGCTGTGTAAAAATATAACGCCTTTCGCATTATACATTTAATTTATCAAATTCTATTAAACCCTTTTTATCATAAAAAATTAACAATATAATTCTCAATTTATAAGAAGTACCTTCTTTGTGCCTAACTACAGTTTTATTAATACATAATAAAGAGAAGGGTCTCTTCTAATACAGGTTTGCCAAACTTAAAATAAGGAGGCCCACAGTAAAGATATTTTTGATTTTAAATTTTTACTGAGAATTTCTTAACAGAATAACTCAGGTACAAATTTTGGCTCCGACCCGGGACCCCAAACGCAGCCATCGCTTTAAATCGCATTAGCCACTGCGCCAACAAGGCCGTCAATATCCATGCATGTATATCCCTACGGTAAAAGTAGCATAGTAAGAGGGTTTTTGCAAATAAAAACTGAAGATGGCTTTAAATACACATTTGAAATGACACGTCAAAATATAACCAATCCACTTGTATTTGGTTCTGGCGCCTACCTAACGCTGTCTATCGGTTTTTTTTTTATTTGTGAAAACCCTTAATGACACTGGGTTCTTCGAATGTTTTACTTTATTGGCAATCACATTGACATATATCTATATATAGATATATATTGCACAATATGGTAAAGTGCTAATGGTATGATATCTTTCAGAAAACCTTGTGGTATAGGAAAATTAAATTTCCTGTAGTAGTATTAATTATTAGGAGCCTATATTGGCCCTACTGCTAGACAAAGCCTCCCTACCCTTTCTCCACATTCTCTCGATTTTAATAACATTTTTCGAAATTTTCTGTTTAAATAAATAAAAACAAAAATTTTCTATGCGAATGTGTGCAAATCAAAAAAGTCGGACAAAAAGTTAGAAGGATGTAATTGTCAACCGATACTGAATGAAGTATAATTGCGAATTCCAAATAGTAAATAGGGATAGATGAGCGCGCTTAACGCTCCTGTTGCTAGGCAACCGTGTTTTCTATTAGAACTATCATTATCTCGACATAACGTCTGCGCACATTAAACATCGCACGTCCGGGCGCTGTGAAACAAATCGTACCCATAGGGCTGCTCCCGTATCTATACTTATCGCTATTGGCCAGTCCTCACTTCGAGTATTGTTTTTTTCTTTATGGCTTCTACTTGTGTTGCCTACGGCGAACACATAATAACTCTGTGATTGAAGAGACGTTAATTTAATGGTTATTGATCGGTGTGGCGAGTTCTTCACAAAGCACCATCTAAAACCAAGACAAAACATAGACAAAGACGTTACAATCGTCACTTCACTTTCACTCCTTTTTTTTATTGAGTGTATGTTACAACCACAAACTCTGGGTCCGTGCCTTTTTTTGCTAGTCTTGTAAGATAAATTGTTATAATTGCTCCGCGTAGGTAGCTATGTGCTCTTAAAATATATGTATGTTTCTAAATTTAAATGTGTGTATTTTGGTATCTGTGTTGTGATTTGTATTATTATTAAGTAAGTTTTTCTTGAGCCCTTTACACCCCGTAAAGGTCCTCCCTCTTAATTACTATTTTATTGCTACTTTCACTTGTGTTACTTCGTTTCGAGACTTCATTTTGTACAGTGACATGAAGTGTGAAAACGAGTTTTTTCTCCTTTTTGGAATATGGCGTCGAGGCCCGAACATAAAGTCCGCGCCAAGTAAAAAGTCCGCGTAAAAAATAACTAAAATTTTAGATTCCAAATTTGAGAGTTCAAATTTGAACGTTGATGGCGACTGCAGCGCGCTTTTCAAGCGACTTCTTTGGTGGCATGGACTCTTAACTATTTTAATACAAACGTGTTTTACGTGCTTGGGGGGTTATTCGCAAAAATATTTTTTTTAAATGTACGTCAGCACCAAAAGTAGCTTAACACTTTAGTACCATGTCAAAGTAACTGTTCTGCCTTTTATAGTCAATTTCTAAGGATACGTACAAATGATTCTTTGACATGTTATTACAGTTTTAAGCTACTTTTGTTGCTGAACGCACGCTGTTTGAGGAACACCTGTGCAAAATTTCAATTTTCTATGTAGTTTAGAAACTTGTAGTTTAGACACTGCGTTGATAAATCAGTCAATTAGCTTTCGCATATACATTTAGAAGATTAATATACATACAAACCCCTCCTCTTGAATAACTAAATCTATAAACAACCGCATTAAAACCTATATAGTTTTAAAGATTTAAGCATACATATTGACATAACAACGAAAGGGACTTTTGTGTCATACTATATAGTGATATATATTCTTACGACGCGCCTGTTGTCATGTCAGAGAGTGCGTTTCGACTTAACATTTGATGTTTGATATTTCAATATCCCGTGAAATTCTTACTGTCAGCCCGGAGTCTGGAAGTTGGCGGTCCTGTGACGTGACGTGCTTTCCGAGGCACGGGGGTACCTGTGCCTCGAAAGCACGTTAAGCCGTTGGTCCTACGCCCGACACGTCTCCGGTCGTGTCCCATCGGATTATGAGGGTAACGGAATAGAGAGTGCACTTGCTGTTTGCGCACACATTTGAGCACTATAATATATCCCTCGTAAGTGGCTGATCGTTGAGATTGGCCGCCGTAGCCGAAATCGGAGGGAGGAAATTATTATTATCCCGTGCGTAGAGGATTCTATAGTAAAATATATCTACGCGCACAGTCCTAGACTAAACGTCCTATTGATAGGGCAGCCCTATACGTAGCAAACGACGACACCACGTGTCTCCGCCCGAGGACATAATCTAAATGCTAATATATCTGCGTCACTGCCGGCAGTGACGATACGGTGGGACTTTGACGAGCCATTTGCGGGATTCGCCGCTTCTGTTTCCCGCTTTTTCCGGTTTGAATTTCGAATCTGGATTGTTGGTTTTTTATTTTATGGGATAGTGAAGCTGCCTGTATCGGTTGGTGCCTGCATTTAAGAGGATAGAATCAGATTTCAAAATTCAAGTTTAGAATAGGTGTTAAAACTTTTTTTTGCACAAACTAGCAGAGGTTTAATACGAATATCAAGTAGTGATCGGAAATTCAGATTTAAACAAAACACAAATATGATACTTCACCTTTCTTAGCATTAAATTAAAATTGACATTTTTTTATGTGATAGCTGGCAGTCGAGTAGACGGATCACCTGATGGTAAGCGATTGCCTGCCGCCCATGGACATCTGCGACACCAGTGGAGTCACAAGTGCGCTGCCAACCTTTATATCCCCCTTTCACCCGAATAGGGCCTCCGGTACCTCACTCACGCAGCGAAACACAGCACAGTGCTGCTTCACGCCGGTTTTCTGTGAGGCCGGGGCATCAGTCTGGTCATTCATGCCGAAGCGTGGCTCTCCCACGGTCAGTAACGAAATGAACTAAACATAATTCGTTAATAAATATACTGAAATGATTTATTTACATTCGCAGATATTCAACAGTTCTTGCAATGTGAAAGTACGTTTTTAATAAAACTGATAGCTAATTGTAGGCTTTATAACTAATACGATGACATATTCCCCGTTATTACAACTCGCAAACTAAATATAGTCCCGGAACAAAATTCGTGCCAGCCCCTTTTAACATTGCGTATTGGAACGGAATATAGTACGGAAATATATAGTTTGCTATGAGGCTACATTATATCACTCAACTTCTTAATACTACCTACTCATCATAATTTAAGCCAATAGCCGTCTACTACTGGACATAGGCCTCCCCCAATGTTCTCCACACAGATCGTTCCTGTGCCGCCCGCATCCAATGGATTCCCGCAACCTTCACCAGATCGCCGGTCCACCTTGTGGGGGTCTGCCACGGCTGCGACTTCCTGAACGTGGCCTCCTCTCGAGGACCTTTGCACCCCAACGACTGTCTGTTCTCCTCGCTATGTACCCTGCCCATTGCCACTTGAGACATGAAAATCCCAGAGAGCAATAGAGAGGAGCTATGCTCGGAGTCTCTTTGCGTGATCGTATCAGAAATGATGAGATCCGCAAGAGGACTAAAGTCACAGACCTAAAACGGAATGGAAGACGCGTAGAATGGAACGGAGTAAGAGTGAACAGAGAACGAGTGAACGGAGGGAATGATTGAGTTATCTGTGGGTGTGAGACGACGAAAGACGCGAATAGGCTTGCTCTGCGATTATAATAAAATAAAGAAGATTGGAAGACCCTGAAATCCTGTTTACTTGTCTCAGATCCCACATTTATACCACTACTCAATTTGAAATTGTTACTCCCACAATTCTCAAACACAATCTCTCGCTTGACATAAATCTCCCGTTTTATTATCAAACATTGAATCCTAATGAATGTTCCTTAAATAACACGTTCCTGCCGCAGTAACGCCTGAGGTAGCCATGAATATGAATGAGTTATAATTCTGGAACACTTCTAGATAACTGTTATTGTTATTTTGAATATAATATCGACTGTCTACGAAAACGGTTATCGGCAGGGGAGTTAACGTACAAGGTAAATGATATAACAAGGTGAATGGGTCCCTCATCAATCCTCCATGTCAAAAGTTTAGTAAATATCGTGTGCCTTAAAATTATTAGGTAACACGTTTTAACTATTAATTATAAACACGTCCGGAGTCACAAGTGTGCTGCCAACTTTTGACCTTGCCAATTTTTGAAAATTTTCACTTCTCGATCGGACGGCCTCGATGACGCAGTAGCTAATAAGTCACGGGCTCTTTAAGGAAACACCTGTGCTTTTTGTTCAGGGTTCCATTTCCGGATCGAACCATTTGTCCCTGACTTTTTTTGTTGTGACATTCTGAGTTCACCTCGGGTCTGGAACTAGGTAGTTTTATACAGATTCTTATTGAAATAATCTTAAAGATCATGACACGACCTCAGAATTCAATTTCTGAGGTCGTGTTAATTTATATTATATTATTTATATTATCATCATCATCATCATCATCAGCCCATTTAAGTCCCCACTGCTGGGGCACGGGCCTCCCTCAATCACATGAGGGGTAATTGCCATACTCACCACGCTTGGCAGACGGGTTGGCGAGGGTTTTGATATAAATGCAGAGTTTTCCTTCTCTGGGTGCTGATGATCATGCCAGCAGCTTACCTTAGTCACCTTTTACGACACCTCGGTAAGAGTGAGGGTGGCCTATTCTACTCTGCCGGGGACCACACGGCACGGTTTTTATATTATACTCCACACATATGGGTCCTGCGCCGCTCACATCCAATGGATTACCGCGACCTTCACTAGATCGTCGGTCCACCTTGTGGGGGGCCTGCCACGGCTGCAACTTCCTGTACGTGGCCTCCAACCGAGGACCTTTCCGCCCCAACGGCCGTCTGTTCTCCTCGCTATGTGCCCTGCCCATTGCCACTTGAGGCATGCAATCCTTTGGGACTATGTTGTGACCTTAGTTCTCCAGCGGATTTCATCATTTCTGATACGATCACGCAAGGAGACTCCGAGCATAGCCCTCTCCATTGCTCTCTGGGTGACTTTGAGCCTCCTTAATCGGCACATTGTAAGCGGCCACGTTTCGGTTCTGTATCTCATCACTGCCAACACACACGCATTGAAGACTTTCGTCTTGATAGACTGCTGTAGATGGGCCGAAAATATGCTGCGTAGCTTCCCTATCGCTGCCCATAATTCATATTACCGTTTAATAATTCTCGTGAAGCACGAATTGTCCGCTGCAATATCTTTTTTCAACAAACTATGGTTAAAACTTGCCCACAAAACTCTCGTTAAAAACTCATTGTTTCGTAAATTTCAACCAGCTACCAGAGAAGACCAATAAAACAAGAGACGACCACAAAGGCTTTGGCGTAAAAATCCCATCTACGGCAGCGACAGATATTAATCCTCCAATAATCCAGTGATAAGAGATTTTCTTTCTATCCCCAGTAATGGGAAGTTTCTGCATGAACGGGCGGTCTTATTTAAGTTTAATAACGTTTGGACGATGCGCCGGAGGCTTTGTTCGGTAGGACTGCACTTCACTTTTTATTGGAAATATGCTATAGGATCTAGTACAAGTAAGGGTTAGAACGGACACACAAGTTGACACTCAGTACATTTAGAGCAAGCTTCACTAAATGCTATTAGATTTCGTAAATGTTCACAGTAGTGGATTTATACGTTTACAAACAGAAGGTTTAGGATAATCTCTTTATAAATGCTATATGATCTAGTAGGTGTTTAAACGGACTCACTCTAAAAAATTAATCCCCCCATAACAAATCGCATCTATCATCTATCATGGGGAGTGCTCTGAAGAACTGTTTGATCTACTCCCTGCAGCCGAATTCTTACATCGAACCACTCGCAAGCGATTGTCATTCCATCCTCATCATCTCGATGGATGGCGGTCTAATACTGTGCGTTTTTCCAGGAACTTTCTACCACTTACCTCAGTTCTGTGGAACGGTTTGGCTGCAGGAGTATTTCCGGACGGCTAGGACTTATGGACCTTCAAGAGAAGAGCGTACTCTTTTTTAAAAAAGGCCGGCAACACATTAGCGATCTCTCTGATTTCTTCTCTTTTATTATGTATATTTAAGTATATATTTGTGTCTGATATATGTAATACAAGTGCTTGAGCTACTTAGTACGGAATCAGGTCAACGTATGAGATGTTGTGAGAATTATTATTATTATTATTAGTTTTAAATAATAGAGTCATTAAAGTCACCCCGTATTTCCTACCACCCAACTATGACCAATTAACTTCTCCCGCACTAATCCTTACCTTCGCGTTTAGAACCAAGCTATTTAAAATTACAACCCTGTATTACCATTACAAAGGTCTCGGAACCCTATCGTTCAATAGCAGTGGTAATAAGGCTCTTTGTGGTCCCTGAATGCAGCTTGACTTAGGTTCTTATACTAAAAAATCGGCCAAGTACGAATCGGGCTCGCCCACCGAAAGTTACTAGGGCATATTCTCCAGCACCCGACATTTAAGTAAATTGACTTCAATGTCGAGTGCACTGAATTGCCCTTCTGTACCTATACTCCGTAAAGTATAGCTTGATTAGAATGACAGATGTCACTTGACCCTTATTTCAATAAGAATAATTAAACCAAATGAACCTCCCATTTAATACTGAACACAGTATTAACCTGGGAATACAGTATAATTAGATATAGTCAAGTTAGTAGAGACACACATCACGATATGTGTCTCTACTCACTTGACATTGGCAGAGTTGACTACGTCTCTGACGCACAATACTACCACTAAATCATAAAAAAATAAACCAAGTTTCATTCCATAGATTCTTCTTACTATAGACTTAAAGATCATTTTTCACCGAGACAAAATGGCTGTCATTTTAATCAACCTGCATTTTACAGACTATAATATTCTAGACTAGATTAGTAACATCTAATCCATTTACTCTTCTACGAAGCCTATTCATGGCCTTCATTCAAACACGTTGTCTAAAGTGAGGCAAAATATTGATTAATGTGGGCGTGACTTTACTTCACCGACACGCACACAAACAAAGCATTTATATCGTACGTACGAGAGGACGGCCGCCGTTTTAACGTAGTTTAAAGTGCCTCACTTTTGTGCGCGGTTTCTATGTGTTATAATTCTAAGCTATATACATAAAAAAAAAACTAGAATCGTCCATCGATCGGTGTGTATCGGTGTGGGTTTGAGTCCCGCCAGAACTCGAGATGAAATTTTAAGTGTGTTATTTACTTAAAAAAAGGTAGTATGGAAAACACAACTTCAAATAAAATCGCCATACAAAACGACAATTTCATAGGTAAAGAGCTAAATTATAGTATCGCATTTGAAATTGTAGATTCAGTTTGAAATTTCGAGCCCTATAACATTTTTTTTCATTATTAAGATAAAGATAAAAAAAACTTTATTCAATTTAGGTACATGCAGAACACTTATGAATGTCATATAGGTACTCATATTATCATCTACCGCTGGTTCGGAATGTCGATTTCTACTGAGAAGACATTATTATTGATTATAGGCTAACGCTTAAGGTGACGGGTAGGGTACACTAGCGACGCCAATCGATTTTAATTTTTAGCTGCTAAACCGAATACATTTTAAACAATTTCGGGGTTACAATCTCTCGGTAAATATTTATACTATTTTTAAATAGCCATGCACAAATGCGGACCCAACATTTGTACGCGAAAAATTGATTCACGCTAAAAGTGGCCGCTTTTGGCGGTTATCAATTTTTCACCTACAAAAATGGACCCAACATTTGTGCATGGTTATTTAGTAAATAGTATAAGTGTTTGCCGAGAGGTTGTAACCCCGAAATTGTTTAAAATAGATCCGGTTTAGTAGCTAATAATTAAAAACGAATGGTGTCGTTAGTTAGGGCTACCCGTCGCCTTAACCACAATTAAACCTGATGGCAAGCGACGATGCCGTCTAGGATATTACGCGTTTGTCTAGAAGATGTCTGTTCACTTTTGCCATAAAGATATTACTGCCTCGCTCACCTTAATGACTTAGTGACTCGAGTTAGTTCAGGATGACTCAAATCGCATCACTTCCCTATCGTCCATTAGCAGTGCGGGTTAATAAGGTTCTTTGTGGCCGTTTGAATGCAGTCTGTCTCGGCTTGTTTGCGGAACGGTCGCCATTTTGTAACGGACTTTTCAAATTATGAAGATAGCGTTGTGATAGGATCCTTGTTTGATAAGAGAGATAGATAGATAGAAGTTTAAGAGATAGACTAATAAGATAGCCAATTTATGGTTTATGATCACTAAAACTTATCAATCATACTTCGATTACATACATTCAGCTTTCGAAAGAAAATAATGTTTAAAACTTAGACAATATTCTTGAGTAAAAAAAGATATACCTAGATAGATAGGTATTATACGTACCCAAGTAGATTTTTAGTGAAATCACAAGCAAACCCTTAACTAACACAGCGCCGGATTTATCTCCATTTTTTTATTCAAATTCAAAATTCAGACCCAAAAAACTATATCGAACAACTCAGAAGCAAATAGTTTTTATTCGAAAACAAATCACAAACGCTGCAGTTCGGCCAGTTCCATTTTCGTAGATTGAAATCTGTTCGATTTTTAAAAATTTGAATTTATTTTTTCCTCCCTTTATTCCGGCCAGGTGCAGAATTCTTTAACTATTCAAAAGGTGTACATTAAAGAGATCGAATTCCCGCCCCTCTAAAGATGGTATCTCGAGTGTTGGTGTCGCCCGCCGTGTTTCTTTGAGGCGGCTTTTTTTCATTCCTTTATAGTGCGGTAGGCGGAATGTTAACTAGTGCGAAGCGTGGCCAGCGAGCGATGAAAAGAGATGTACACACGATACATGCATAGTTTAGACGCCACTTCTGCTTTGCCAAAGTTAATGGAACTTGTAAAAGGAGCGTTGAAAGCGCTGTCTTATCTTGCTTGTTTAAAAGTTGAACGTGACACTTCTTTTATCGCGCTAAAAGAGGTGGTTTACGCGCAAATTTCATGTGAAAATGGGGTTTGATCTTGTAGCTTCGAACGATATTATTTTTTAATATCGAAACGTAGGAAGGAAGAATGTTGAAATAGCGTTACAGTTGAATTTCTTTAACAAAGCGGCGGTTTTCAAACAAAACTTCTTTATCAGTCAATCAATAAAAAAGTATATTGTGTTAAACTTTCATGTTCACTAAAATTAGAATAGATATTTCGGCACTGTTGCAAGCGTCCATGGTCACGGAGTAACGTGTCACAGTGCCGAAATATCGGAAACTCATAAATAAGGTACATGGTAGAAATCCAGTAAATAACTGTTCTAATAAAAAGGTGACCGTGCCAGAGCCACGCTTCGGCATGAGTGGGCCGGCTCGACCGGAGTGATACCAGGGCTTCACAAAAAACACGACATTTATTATGTGATACAACATTGTGTAGTCACATATTTTACTCGACGTTCCGGCTACGTTACAGCTTCCGTGGTCACGAGCGGACTGTAGTAGTAGTCCAATAGTAGTAGTCCGCTCGTGACCACGGCTGCTGTAACGTAGCCGGAACGTCGAGTAAAATATGTGACTACACAATGTTGTATCACATAATAAATATCGTGTTAATTCCCGTCTTGATTAATTATAGTTATAATGCAACCCGAAAATTTAAAAAACTTATTAACTAGTAATTAAGTAAACATTTATTGACCACATACAAGATTTACATAGATAGAACACATGGGGACGTTCAAGTATTACGTAAGCAGATTTATTACAGTTATTAACCCCCCCCACCCCCCTTGTCAGCAAAAGTAAGCAAAGCTCTTAGCCCCTCCCCCCATACTTACGTAAAAAAAATTCGATTGTCACAACTCGGCAACCCTACTAACCGTATGCATTTATTTGTAGGTAATTCCCCGAAAATACGTTTCGTTTTCAAGCAAACAGAATGTGATGGTTGCCATTTGTGTTAAAAAGAAAAGACGTAATTGACATCTAGACTCCCCTAACCCCCATGTTATCCAAAATAAGCAAAGCAAAGACCTCCACCCCTCATAATGCTTACACAATACTTGAACGGCCCTCATAACATTAAATAGATATTGCACAGTAATACATAGGAAATAAATAGTTAAACAATAGCAATTAACATAACTTAATACATAAACTAGTTACCAAAGAAGAAGAAAAGGAACAAAGTGAAGAGGTCAACAAGTTACAAGCTCACCATGTGCTGCAGCGGTAAGAAGCGAATTAGAATTCCATTTTCCATTTAAAAATTCAATTAAAATATTTAATACAAAACGGAAATAAACTTATATTTTTCTCTCATTGTAACGTTCGAAAGCCTCAGGGAAATCAATTACGGTTTCAACGAGATTAGTAATTAATTAATCGAGGTAAAAGGCCGCCATTTTGTTCAAATTAAACCAGATTGTATTTAAATGTGCACGGGATAATATGGGGGGTTAAGGGGAAATGCGAGTGAAGAAGTATCAAGGTACTTGGTCTTTGGTTTCTCGAACTGGAATTTAAGATTTCGCTTTAACCATTACAGAATTTACATTACAGAAAGTAATTAATTAATTAATTTACTCCCACAGCAAAGAACGCCAGCATTTTTGTCAGGCAGGGAGTTTTTTCCCCAGGGGAAACCTTCAGTGCCGTCACCTTGTCACACTGTAGGAAACAAAAAGGTGTGTGGGACTCTAACCCTAACCAAAATCACTGGGGTATCCATCTGAACTTAATCACGGTCGGAAACCCCACAGCCGGGACTGGACCTTACCGCTAATTCGCGCTCGCCGCGCTAGCCCTTCTCTGGTATATGATCTATCAGGACACCCAGTAACGTCATCCCCTGTGGATTAGAATGCTGAGCAAATTTCTCCTGCGTGATAGGTATGCTCTCGTTCTCCGAATGCCCGATTAGTCGCGTCCCAAAGACCCAATTGAGGTCAACCAACACACGATCTTATACTAACTCCATCAAGACTTAAAATAGCTTGGAGCGAAAATCGCGTTTAGGTAAGTTGTCATATGATGCTGTAGATGCTCTGCATAGCAATGAGTGTGAATAGGACGTTAAAAGCATTTATTAAATTAAAAAACAGTTCCATCAGCACCCGGAAAATGTTATTGCAAAGGATGTGCAGAGCGTTGAAGGACTTCTACGTGTAGCTGACCCAAAGGTCGCTTGTGTAAAATGATTAAATACAGCAAGCTAAACATTATTTTTTCAGTTTTTTAGATTTTCGCGTTGCATTATAACTATAGGTAATGTATCAAGACGGGAATTACCACGATATTTATTATGTGATACAACATTGTGTACTTACATATTTGTCTCGACGTTTCGGCTACGTTACAGTAGCCGTGGTCACGAGCGGACTGACGACTGCTGTAACGTAGCCGAAAAGTCGAGACAAATATGTGAGTACACAATGTTGTATCACATAATATATATCGTGTTAATTCCCGTCTTGATACTATTTTTATATTTATAATTATTTTTTCAGCACGGAAAAGTATACGGAAAAAATTTCGTATCCCTTTTAAAACGTAAGATATACAACTCTTGGGATTTTTAATTACGTAGATACTTCTAAGCTTGTTGTTAACTTGGATCTTGGTTGCTGGAATTTTAGTCCCATTGACACAGTTGTTAAAAAATCGCAAATGCTTAATTTGTTTTTATTGGGGCCATATTTTCTTTTACAATTGTACGATCTAATTTGTATTATCTTGTCAAAATGTATTATGAGAAGGATTTCTTATTAAGCCATTTCTAGCTCCTTTCAAAGCTAGGTTATCCTTTGTTCGCCTAACGAGACACACGAACAAACCAGCTCCATTCAGCATACACGTTCCGTTCTATGTGTTCCTATACGTTCCGTTATACGTCGGTGCTATATACGTAGCGTTCTAGCTAGTGAGGTATCAACTCGGGTTACAACATAAGTTGGGCTAAATTCGAATGAAATATGTTGAGTTCTCGCTGGATCGAGTTGAAATTTAGTCGTTAAGAGCGGAACCAGATTTTGTTCTTGGACCGCAGAAGCCCACATTAATAATTATTTGTGATAATTTATCAATTACACTTAATAAAAGACCTAGCGGCCATTTTGAAATAACTGACTTTTTTTGCTTATGTTATGATCAATCCAATTACGTGACTTTCAACTCTAATTAACTCAATTCCCGCTTATCCTGAGTTGGTAGTAGAGATGTGCCAGCTTAGCACATCACTAGTTTCTTGTTTCTATAAGTTCAGTGTGTCTTCTATAAGTATATTTTCAGATATTTCTCTACATTGAGTCTTGTTAGCTCATAACAAATGGGAGATTCGAATGCATTTTAATATCGTGGATTGAAAAATATGGAATGGATTTTTCAAACGATATCCAATTCGTTTATGGTTGTGAAATTGGCGGTACTGCTCTTATGGGAAATATTTTAATCTGAAGTAAACTAACTAGGTAGGTACACTGGAACTAAGGAAAAATTGAAAAGCCCGTACCTATATTTTATATGTATGTCTTCTTCTTTTTAAACTGCCTCTCCGACTAGCGAAGGTTGACCGTCAATCCAGCATATTCTTCTCGGTCTCTAGCGATGCGAAACAGCTCGGCGGCGCTCGCGATCCCCGTCCACTCCCGGATGTTACGCAGCCATGATTTTTCCTCCGACCCACACGCCTCTTACCAGCTACTTTCCCCATTACAATAAGTTGCAACAACTTGTATCTATCGTGTCTTAACACATGTCCTAAGCAGGCAACTTATATGTATGTATGTATGCTGTTGTAATCTCCTCTCATCTCTGCGTGATATTCCGTTTTGCGTTCAAAGCTGCTTTCAATTCCGGGGTACGCTTGGACCGTGATCCTTAATTTGGTAAGGTTAATAAAACAATGTAGCAACTGTCGTCTTTTGAATTTAAAAATTATGTTTGCCGGGCCAACGCCTTTACCACTCTCGCGATTTTGACAGTCATAATATGTTCTGTACCTATGAACTAAATTGGATAACTCATTCATTCATTCATTTCAGCCAAAAGACGGACGTCTATTGGCTGAAATGAATGAATGAATGAGTTATTCAATTGGGGAGGCCTATATCCAGCAGTGGACACTGCTGGACATAGGCCTCCCCCAATGTTCTCCACACAGATCGGTCCTGTACCGCCCGCATTCAATGGATTCCCGCGATCTTCACCAGACCGTCGGTCCACCTTGTGGGGGGCCTGCCACGGCTGTGACTTCCTGTACGTGGCCTACACTCGAGGACCTTTCCGCCCCAACGGCCGTCTGTTCTCCTCGCTATGTGCCCTGCCCATTGCCACTTGAGGCATGCAAACCTTTGGGCTATGTCTGTGACCTTAGTTCTCCTGCGGATCTCATCATTTCTGATACGATCACGCAGGGAGATTCCGAGCATAGCCCTCTCCATTGCTGTTTGGGTGACTTTGAGTCTCCTTAATGGGCACATTGTAAGCGGCCACGTTTCGGTTCCGTATGTCATCACTGGCAACGCACACGCAAATTGGATTAACTATATTTATAGAAATCAGTCCAACATAGGGAATGTATAAGATCAAGCTCTTACACACACTCAATGACCAGACTAGAGTTCGCGCCAACAAAGAAAGACCCGTAAAAAGCGCCATGCACATTCAAATTTGAGCTTCATGTTCATAGACATAAGGAATAGGAGACACAAATAAAGGGACTTCTTTCATGGCGTGGACTCTGCCAACACGTCTACTCTCGCCGGTGGCTCTCGTATTCTTTGTTGGAGCGAACGAGACTTTTATTGTCTGTGTAAGTGGGAGTGAATGAATGAACGAATAAACGCATACGCTACAAATAGTCACTTAAAAACTCAAATATTTCTTCAAATTAATCATTCAAATATGCCACTGGACTTTCATATTTTGATAACATATATCGTACGTTTAGTCGGCGTCCTTGTGAACAGCCTTTCGTGTCGGCCGCTAATAAAAAACCCAAATTAAAGTATCGAACCCAAAGTTGTGAAACTCCGTTTATAACCCGGCTTTATTAAACCCAAACCAAGGGTAAAGATTAAACAAAATCATACAACGTCTTATGTTGCCGGCACAGCTCTTTAATAGGGGGTATGGATCATCGTGAAATATTGTCCAGATTATTCCGCGGAACAGTCTCGCTGGTTGCCCTTAAAATGTTGGTGGGGTGCTAGTGGGAGCGGCGAGCCGTTGTTGTAAAAAATAGAATATGTGTATGCCATTATGTCATCATCATCATCATCATCAGCCTATCGCAGTCCACTGCTGGACGTAGGCCTCTCCAATTGTTCGCCACTGTGATCTATCCATGGCTTCTCGCATCCAGCTCTTGCCAGCCATCCTGCGCAGATCGTCCCCCCACCTAGCCTGAGGGCGCCCTACATTACGTTTTCCAAGACGCGGTCTCCACTCCAGAACCCGTTTACCCCATCGGTTATCGGTTCTGCGGCTAATATGGCCAGCCCACTGCCACTTAAGCTTGCTAATCCGGTGAGCAATGTCGATAACTTTGGTTCTCTGCCGGATCACCTCATTTCGGATTCGATCTCGGAGAGAGACGCCGAGCATTGCTCGTTCCATAGCCCATTATGTATATGTCATTTAACTATAGCGCTAGGGCATGTTTCCTCCGGTCTATGAAGTGGTAACCTTTAAACGTAGCGCCAAGAAAGATCTTGTGAGCCAATATGGCACTGACAACTAATGGGATGATATGCTGCCTTTGTCGATAAGTAAATCGTTGAGCACATTTTTGAGTTCAATTCTGTCCAGTTCTTATGTTTCTGGCAAACTATATCTGTATTATTTATAAGAAGGTAAATTCCACAGACTGCGGTAACGCTTATACGCAGTCCAAAAACACGAACGCTTGTGCGATCTAATCTACCCCCAGCGCCATCTATTGGTGTAAATAGGAACTAATGTTCCGAAATGAAGTGAGAGCGGGCTACTATCTATACTATTTATAAAGAGGTAAATCCAACGTTAATCATATGGACAGCTGCTTCGCTTATAGGTAATCCGAGAACACGAAACGCTTGTGCGATATAATCGACACATAGCGCCATCTATAGGTAAAAGTAGAACTAATGTCCCGAAACGAAGTTAGGGAGGGGCACTAGTTTGCTATGTGATGGTACCTTAATACAAATATGTCATGTTCATGACAAAATTCGGGAGACAAAGGAAGGTCCCGCTAGCACTGAACCCCCGATCAAGATGAAACAAGTAGATTACGCACTTAAACAAGCTTCAGCCCCGTAATTTGAGGCTTAAAATTTACCTCATAACTTTCACCATCGTCATCTTTCGGTTATTCAAGACCATAATGGTCGTCTCAAGATGTACTGCTAAGTGCCTGTTAAGACACCTAGTTCTTATTACAAACGGATAAGGGCTAGTATTGGGAGGAATAATTTTAGCTGTCATCATAGTGAAATCTGAATTGTTGAAGGAATATAAAATTTCACGGCGTTGTTAGCTGGCGGTTTGAGGGCTTTTTCGTGTGTCATTCTTGATAATAAGATCCCTCTCTGATGGGTACAAAGTATGCTTTGCTGGTGTTTACTGCGATTTTTATAAGGAAATTCTTATTCAAATAATTGTTAAATACGTTATGCTGCCGTCCATAACCCATAATACAGTTAAGTACCATAACCACATTCGGGATTAAAGACCGCGATAGAAAAAGGGTTTACAAGAGCTTTAAAGTGTTTTACAGCCTTTTAGCTAAGAAATTAAAAGTAGGTAACATTTATTAGCATATTTAATCTCGCAAAAACGGAGCACAGACTCGCAGTTAACGACACTCTACCTCAGATAGAATTATTAAGGAAAGATGGTAAATTCAGCATTGATATTAAAAAGTAACAATTTACCGAATACATCATCATCAGCATCATTTCAGCCAATAGACGTCCACAGCTGGATATAGGCCTCCCCCAATGTTTTCCACACAGATCGGTCCTGTGCCGCCCGCATCTAATGGATTCCCGCGATCTTCACCAGATCGTCGGTCCACCTTGTGGGGGGCCTGCCACGGCTGCGACTTCCTGTACGTGGCCTCCACTCGAGGACCTTTCCGCCCCAACGGCCGTCCGTTCTCCTCGCTATGTGCCCTGCCCATTACCACTTGAGGCATGCAATCCTTTGATTTACCGAATGGTTAAAAATAATATTAATGTCCTCCGATATTTCGGTCATGGCGGCCAATTTCAGCGATCAGCCATTGACTCAGGACATATTATAGTGCACAAGTATTTATGCAGGAACAAGTGCACTCTCTATTCCCGTACACTCTTATTTCGATGGGACACTAGTGTGATATGACCGAAGAGGGGTTAAGCGCAGGACTAACGGCTTAACGTGCTTTGCGAGGCACGGGGGTACAAGACCGCCAACTTTCAGATTCCGGGCTAACACTGAGAATTTCTTAACAGAAAAACTCAGGTACAAATTTTGGCTCGAGCCCCGGGATCGAACCCCAGGCGCAACCTTTTGCTTTAAAGGTGCGACCCACTAACCAGTGCGCCACCGAGGCCAGAGGAAAAATAATATTATTTAGCTAAAGAACGGTATTTTAAATAGTACAAAAACCGTTAGTCAAAATTATTGAAAAAAAAAAATTATGTTCATGCAAAAATCGGTTTCCAAGTTTAGCTTGGTTTTAATACTTGAGCATGGGTTTTTTATTGCGTCACAGTTATGGGGCCCAACCGACCGAGTCGGTCAATTTTCGGGTCGAATCGAACACGGGTTGTGTTTTATGTACAGCGTAAGGGGTTATTTGTAGAGATACCATATCGGGCTGAGAAAGACAGGATCATTTTAAAAGTAGGTGTAAGTTACCTACGTAATATTCTTATTTAGATTTAAATAAATATTTCACAACATCACATACATTGATCTGACTCCGAGATAGGTAGCTCAAGCACATGGGTTACGGATATCAGAATCAGTGGGCTTACAAATATATACATATAATACTTTTCTTTTGTAAATAGATACTTATAATACATAGATAACACCTAGACCAATACAAACAGACATGTTCATGCACACAAATTTTTGTACCGTGCGGGGATCGAACCCGCAAGCCTTGGACCAAAGGCAGAGTTCACTACCACTGTTCCAAAGGGGTCGTCGAGATTTACATTGTAAGTAATATTCTTATTTAGATTTACATTGAACGGTTTTTTATATTTTCTATAAGTGGTACTACAGCTACCGTAAAATAACTTGTGACTGTTTTGTAACACCAATATGCCATTTACACATGAAAGGCGGGTTATACAATGCAAGTATGTGAGAATCTAGAGACATGTTTATAATTGTGTCTAGATTTCCAACCTCTTACCTACCTCCAAGCATTTTTAAATCTATTTTTTTTAACATAACTCTTTCGCCTATCGCTGAATCCCGTTTCTATATCCTATTAATCATGATCTAGGATTTGATAAGTCTGGTTATTACAAGACGAAATCGGCGTGAAACAACGTTTGCGTTTTATTTCGTCGAGTGACTGAGGGTACTGGAGGCCTCAATCCAGTGAGAAGGGGAGTTGCGGGCAGGGCAGCCCAATTGTGACTCTACTGGTATTGCCATGCCCAATTGTCCATGGACAGCGACAATCACTTACCATCAGGTGATTCGTCTTTTGTCTCACATAAAAAAGTGATCCATGGTCACACCTTCAGGATCATTACCTCTGAATATGTGGCCCCCCCAGTAACGAGTCTTACTGTCCATTGATTTTTCTGAAAGCGTTTCTTATGGTCTCTGATGGGAATCGAGGGTTAACTGCTACATGCCCTTTGTATGGGATTAATGGCTATCTTTTACGGCGGGTGCCAAATAAAATTGTTTTATTTGCGATGAAAAGACCTGCAGTGTTTTCTGGACTGGATTTAACTTTTCGGAATGAATGAGAGTGAATGGGTTAAAGCTATTTCTTATAGAAAATATTTTTAGTAGAATTTTTAACGATATTTTCTTTTGGCTTTCGGAAACCCATGCTGATTGATATAGCATAGAACTTACCCATTTCTCTTCAGATTATCTTTTATAGATTTTCTAGAAAATTTATTACATTAAGAACTCGTTTCTGTCTGGTTCGTTCGGTACGAGTTGCGAAGGTCAGACGGCATTTCATGTTGTTATCATACTTGTCGAATCTTGGATACTCAATACTAAAAGTGAAACATTAAAATGGGATTATCTTTTGGATATCTTATGTAAAGTATTCCATAAGAGAAGTCTTAATTGTATCGATTGTACTCGATGTTTGGGCAAGCATTATTTTTGTCTATTTGTGTCTTTATAACTTTTAGTCATAGTTATTTAGCATCGTTATTTTCTTCTTCATCATCATCATCAGCCTATCGCAGTCTACTGCTGGACGTAGGCCTCTCCAATTGTTCGCCACCGTGATCTATCCATGGCTTCTCGCATCCAGCTCTTACCAGCCATCCTGCGCAGATCGTCCCCCCACCTAGCCAGAGGGCGCCCTACATTACGTTTGCCAAGACGCGGTCTCCACTCTAGAACTCGTTTACCCCATCGGTTGTCGGTTCATGCGGCTAATATGGCCAGCCCACTGCCACTTAAGCTTGCTAATCCTGGTGAGCAATGTCGATGACTTTGGTTCTCTGCCGGATCACCTCATTTCGGATTCGATCTCGGAGAGAGACGCCGAGCATCGTTCCATAGCCCGCTGAGTGATTTTCTTCTTGCAATGTATTTATCTGATTTTTTAATCAAACATGAGAACAAATAATAATTTTAATTAATTAGTAATTTACACACTGATTATTCTGATGTAAGTAACAATCCTTCCGGTCATGACTTATGGTGCCGAGACGTGGACACTCACGGCTGGACTAGTCCACCGGTTCAAAGTCGCTCAAAGAGCTATGGAAAGGGCTATGCTCGGAGTATCTCTGAAGGACCGCATCAAAAATGATGTAATCCGACAGAGAAGCAGAGTCACCGACATAGCCAACCGAATTAGCAAACTGAAGTGGCAGTGGGCTGGTCATATTAGCCGCAGAACTGACAGCCGTTGGAGCCGTAAAGTCCTTGAGTGGAGACCGCGACTCGGTAAGCGTAGTGTAGGACGCCCTGCAACAAGATGGGATGATGGATGACATTCGAAGGCTGGCTGGTGTGGGCTGGATGAGAGTGGCCGAAAATCGGGGGCAGTGGCGTGCATTAGGGGAGACCTATGTCCAGCAGTGGACGAGTGTGGGTTGCTGATGATAAAGTAACAATCTAAAATGTCTTTCTTAGAAATAGACACTATTCTTTAAAATTAAAATAAAATAGTCTCATTTATTTATAGATGTGTTGAAAAGGAAAATAGCGTTAAAAAGCTAACTTTAATTTGGTTACCTACTTTACTTACTTCTTGATTACGTATTCAAACCAAATGCATAATTCCGTTTTATTACGCGTTCGTGTTTTAATTCAAAACTTTATGAAGTCTTTTCTACCAAACTGTCAAGACCGCCCACAATTAGGTAACTATTTCTGTACAACCGGTTAGAGTTCTGAGTACAGCGAAAGCTTTGCATGTAGGAACACGGGTTTTGTATTACAGGAGTTAGCATGTTAAATCTCCTACTGTTGGAAACATTTAACGGTAAATCCCATTTCGTCGATCTAATTCTAATAGGACGTATCTCATTTTTAAACATTGGGCTTCTGGAGCCCTATTCTCGGGATTTTTGATATGAAAAAACATGGATGTCAAATGAAATCCATACAAAAAAAATATAGTTTTTTTTTTGGTGATAATACGTATTCGTAAGATGATAAATGTCACGAGAACGAGAATTGGGCGCCAGGAGTCCAATGTTAAAAAATGAGATACGCCCTATTAGAATTAGGTCGACGATTTGTGATTTGGGGTACACTTGTTTGTACAGTCAGCATCAAAATGATCTTTACAAAAAATATCTGAGTATTTGATAAAAATCACAATCAGACACAATAACTTCATTGTTCTCAACAACAATCGAAACATACCTTGGTGTATACTGTCATAATATCCTCCAACGGCTACGGCAGCCAATGTCAACGATCAGCCACGTACGCACGATATATTATAGTGCTCAAGTGTGTGCGGAAACACAAGTGCACTCTCTATTCCCTTACCCTCATATTCTGATGGAACTGTGACCGACCGACACGACCGGAGAAGTATTGGGCGCAGGACGACACGGGGATACAAGCCCGCCAACTTCCAGACTCCGGGCTGCCACTAAGAATTTCTTACCGAAAACTTAGGTACACATTTTTGGCCCAACCCGGGGAAAGAACACGGGACTTTTGCGCAGCCGTCGCTTTAAAGTGCGACCCACTAACCACAGCGCCACAGAGGCAGTCATACTGCTATAGTCTATTGTCAAATGACCAGATATTTGATGATGCTTTCCCAGCCGATTTCTTCTACAGCGACCACTTTGTGTAAGCATCGAAATTTTTGATTTAGGACTAAGGTATTCCTGCCCTCTGGTGTGCTTACCACAGACTGGCGTACCCAATCTTAGCGCTAAACCAACGCCCACAGAGGGAAAAAGTTAGCACGCCACAATTGTAGTTATAGGGGCCTTAATGTCATCTCGTCTTTTGTCCTAGTTTGATCTCCTCACTTCCTCAAACTTTTGCACGTTTTGATGGACGAGGTGCCTCCACTCAGGTCGTTGTTCTGCCTTTTTTTCCCATTGAGCGGGCTCTATACTGCATCTTATTAAGTGGCTTTTCAGAACATCCTTGTATCTGTGATAAGATATGATAATTTTGATGGTGATTAAACGTGTTCTAGGACTTAATAAGTAGGGCGAGCCAGGATTCGCTGGATAGACCAGGTCCAGGAGGTTCTCTTTCACCTACAAAGGCCGGTTAGCGACAGGTGGCTGAGAATAGAATGGAATGGTGAATTTTCCTGTCGGAGACCAAGATCTACTTTGGGTCGCTCAGCTAGCGTAGAGTGGTTGCTATATATGATCTTCGCAACCTTTAGATAGGGGAATCTGAACAAGTGAAGCATGGTTGAGCTTTCAGAATCATTTTAACGAAGAAAAACTGGCTGAAACGTTTTGTCACAAAGTTTTCCCCTTAATCAAAGATTTTTTCTCACCGCAGACATGGATATTTTGATACATTGATAGCATACTGATCATGATTCCGTAGGTATATTTAGAGATATAGGAAAATAAATAAGAATAACCCCTCTTAGACAGTGGTTATTCGTATTCTATCCATGATCTAAATTAAATATCTATTTGGAAACAAGTGAATCATTTTGCAGTGGTTCCCTCTAAAATATACAAACAGGAAGACTTTTTTTTTTTATATGAGAGGTGGCAGACGAGCAGACGGATCACCTCATGGTAAGCAATTCCGCCGCCCATGGATACCCGCAACACCAGTGGAGTCACAAGTGCGCTGCCAACCTTTTCCCCTTCCCCCCCTTGGGCCTCCGGTAGCCTTACTCACACGGCGAAACACAGCGCAAGCGCTGCTTCACGCCGGTCTTCTGTGAGGCAGTGGTATCACTCCGGTCGAGCCGGCCCATTCATGCCTAAGCGTGGCTCTCCCACATTTAAAACTTCAGATTACAACTTAAAAGCGGTAATTTGCTCTCCAATTTGTATTGCTGAACCTTCCCCTAAGGGTACAATACCCACCCTATTTTTATTAATTGTACTCGCGTGCTGGCCTATCGTGACTGGGGCTTTTACAATCGGCTGGCCCTAGTCAAAGACCATGTCCTATTTAATTTAGCATTGGCTATCATAGTTTTTATATTCTTTCCTGGAAATTGGAAATTACTTGAAGGGAATTGTATTAACTACTTAATTGGTGTGATGCACCGTCCTACGAATATAGCTTGACCCTTTTGTTAATGCAATAAGTTTTATATTTCAATGTATCGTACGTCGAAATGTATGCTTGAACGTCTGTAGATAGAAAGGTGACCGTCTGAATTAACACATAGACTTATTTTTATTGCCAATCGCCAATTTGGAAGATTGAATTTAGCTTGTTATTAAATATTATTTAACCGTGGGAGACCCATGCTTAAGCATTAATGGGCCAGATTGCCCGGAGTGATACCGCGGCCTCACAGAAAACCGGCATGAATCAGCACTGTGCTGTATTTTGCAGCATGAGTGAGGGTACAGAGGACCAATCAGGGGGAAAGGGGGTTGTAAAGGTTGGCAGCGCTGTTGCTACTCCACTGGTGTGGCGGGTGTCCATAGGCGGCGGTAATCGCTTACTATCAGGTGATCAGTCTGCTCGTCTGCCACCTATCACATAAAAAAATATTACAACCTAAGGTCAAGAGTAAACTAATAGTCCTACGTGTTAAAATAACTCGATAACGTAATTATGAAAAAAGACTTATTTGAACCTTATTCGCTGAGATTTTTGTTTACTTTTTTGCTGGAAGGATGAGGTCGAAAAAGACTTGCGCGAACTCTCGGCAAATGACTGCCACGAGGTGGCGCAGGATCGACCAAGATGGAGGCTCTTATTATCGGAGACCAAGCTAATTCGCTACTTTAGATCGTTTTTAGCCTAGCATTTTTTTTTATTACACAGCGCTTGTACATAATGCAAATGGTATTCATACGCGCTTAGTTTCGAATTATAGAAACGTGTACACGCATTTGTGTTCACGATCGATGGCTCAAGCGTCACGTCACGCATTTTGCGCTACAGTAGGTATACGTATGTACGCACAAGCTTATGAGCGCGTCAGCACCGTTCAAGGTGCTATAGCAAAAGGTGCACCCGTCTTATCGAAAAATCTAATAAGTGAACAAAACAATAAACTCAAAAACGACTTTCTACCATTTGAATTAAAGTTCACTCTAGAACAACGTTCCCCGTCTTTAACGTCATCGCGTCACCGAGACCCCAACCATTCACAACGGGTTCCAAACCGTTTCTTCCCTATCTCGGCGATGAAAAACACCAAACTCAGAGGGTCACTCTAAACGTAACCGCGGCGAGCACACATTTCGCCGTCGGTAAACAGGAACACAAAGAGTCGCCCTCCAGGTCCCGACTAATAACTTTTCCGTGCTTACGGCCCGTGTAATTATTTATGTTGAGGTGGTGTACACAACTTTGAGTTGGAAACTTCGTAGGTTTGACGATAACCAGGATTCGGTGACTAACGGCGGGTAAGATAGGATGGAGAAGTTTGCCCGTTTTTTGAAACGATGCGTACGGGTTGCTTTGGCGTTGTACACAAACTGTAGTCCACTAAATATTTATCACACTTTGTACGCTAAGGTGCTTATTGCTAAGTTAAGATAGATATATAGATATACTTTAATGCACAAAAAAACACAACTTAAAAAACTAGGCATTACAAAAAGTTAATTGTTAATTGACGGGATTTGGAAAAAAAAACACCTGAAACAAAACAACTTGTTCTTTTTTTTAAAAAACTGACGTGCAATAAAACATCTTATAATATTGACTGAAATGAAAGGAAAGTATATTTATTGAAAGGAAAGTTTTACGCAATGTGTATGGCCCACTCAGAGATGAAAACGGTGAATAAGGTATTCGTATGAATCATGAGCAAGAGGCACTTATGAATCATGAAACGTCAGATTCATCAAGTCGCAACGTCTCAGATGGGCAGGACATGTTGAGAGAATGGACAAAAGCAGAGCTTCGAAAATAATGACTGATTGGAAGCCTGCAGCAGAAGAGACCAAGAGGAAGGCCTAAGAAGAGATGGTACGATTGCATCTAAGACGATCTTAAGGCGATGAAAAAGTTTACGAACTGGAGACGGACAGCCAGGGATAGTAGCGCTTGGCAGTCCATAGTAGAAGAGGCCAAGACCCAAAAAGGGTTATAGCGCCGAAGAAAGAAAGAAGAAGAAATAATATTGACCTAATTGCGTACCTTAGTACGGAATCAGGTCAATATCAAGAGATATTCGTAACACAAATGCTTGAGATACTTATGCCTCGAGCACTTGTGTTACGAATATTAGATAACAGAAAAATCACAAATAGACAATTACACTCAGACACAGTACAACCTATGAATATTTGTCCATAATGACAATCGAACACACGGCCTGCTGCGTATGATATGAGGGATGGTCACTAAAAATGCCCCATTGAGGCAGGCGAATTATACAACATACTTACAGTGTTGTTATTCTAAAACCCAACACTTGAATTAAAGTTGGTTACAGTAATGAATTATTATTCATTCTCTCCCCACTACAAAGTGCGCCAAACTAATTAACACTTTATTTCCTTAACCAAACAGGACACATTTACAAATTAAAGTAACATTTGCAAAGCACAACTTCACATTTTTTACCCAGCGGAGCATTTTTGAAGTTAGGCAGATTACAGAATAATACCCTAGCTTATTCCAGCAATAAGGCCACATGTGCACCCTTGTCAGACTGCAGGTGTGTCCCGACTTAATTATTTAATCATTTCGACTGAACTTGGCTAGGTTTTGTTTGGGCACCGAGGCATTAGCGTTTCGTTACTTCTTGTGGATATTTTTCTCTTTAGGCTACTAAGTAAGTTTAGATTTTCGTGGTGTATTTAGAATAGACCATATTATTGAAGATTATAGAATTAAAAGAAAATTTATTTGAATCGAAATTAAATAAAATAAAGAAAGAAAGAAAAATACATTTCTTGACAATCACAACACAGAAAAATTAAATACAGTAATCATAACACCTAACCTGCCCGATGGTCCGACGATATTGTGACGGCAGCGGGGAAACAATGGATAAGGCTGACAAGAGACCGAAGGTAATGGCGTGATAAAGAATAGGCCTATACTCAGCAGTGGGTGGATGTGGGCTGATATGATGATGATGATGAATCATAACACGATACGACACAGATACAAAGAGGTGAGGCGATACGAGAAGAGATGGTGTGGTTGTGTGTGGTAAATCAGATCCAGACCTCAGCATTTGCTGCTACGGCATTATCTGCGGTGCTGCAGCAGCGCTGTATCCAATTCTCTTGCTCGTGATATTTATTTTCATAACGACATATATCACTAAAACTTAGTTTTTTTGTATGGTTTTCAAGTGATATCCGCCAAGTTTTCAAAATGTCACGAGCACGTGAATTGGACTCCTGGTATTCTGGCGGGACCTGGTTGCCAGTGTGAGTGTAAGTAAATAACTAGAAGTATTTTCACGTATTATACATATAAAAGGTCATTTAAACTACCCGATTGGAACAGTGGTAGCGAACGCTGCCTCTGATACAAGGGTTGCGGGTTCGATCCCCGCACAGTACAAACATTTGTGTGCATGAACATGTCTGTTTGTATTGGTCTGGGTGTTTGCTATGTATTGTAAGTTTGTATTTACAAAAGAAAAGTATTATATGTATATATGTGTAATCCCACTGTTGATTCTGATATCCGTAACACAGGTGCTTGAGCTACCTATCTCGGAGTCAGATCAATGTATGTGATGTTGTGAAATATTTATTATTATTATTAAATATACCTATGACATAAAAAAACACACAACACTTGAACATTATTTTACTGCCTACCTTGATAGGTAATGGTTATAGTGTTGTTCCTCTCGAAGGTCCCAGGTTCGAACGTCTTTGTATAGTTTAAATAATTTTATTGGTATGTTAGTGTAAAGCTTATAAAATGGCTTCTTATACGGTCGAACAATGTACACTTTATAACCTAAACCCCCTTATTATAAAACGCGATCTTCCAAATGTTCCAGAACGCTTATTCGTTTTAGCCTCCTTTAACATTGCGTGATGAAACGGGATAACATGAGCTTTAGTGCGGTAATAATTTGAGGTCACGTTTTGTAATAAAGTGGAAAGAGTAAAGAGCGAATGCATGGTGTTTCGAGCCGAGATAACAAATTTCACAAAAAAATTCTTCCCTCTTTACTCCAAGTACTAGTAATGTACCCCTAAAATACGGTCTGCCTCGTAATCCGCACGTAGAAGAACTAAATAACGGTCAAAGTGCCCCCAAATATTAAACCCTGCCCGACCACCGTTATGAAACGGTGGTGTTTAATTCAATTCACGAAATTAACCTCGTAAAGAAGTGTTACAGTTCGGTGCGGTGCCGCAATTACACTGTCGCAGAGCAAATAATGTGCACAGTGACTTTACTGTGACTTTTGGTGCAGAAGTTCAAAATGGGTCAAATGACATCTTGGAAGGATTTCTAGTTTAAAGTTTGTCTCTTTCGTTTGATGGTTCGGAATGATGAAGGACTTCCGTATAATCAGGTCACCGAATATCAACCGGTCATCGAATATCACTAGAACACTTGATTAAATCATTAGGTCAACGAATTACTGAATAGGGGCACGTTGATTTATATACGTATTAAAAATTGACATAACTGTGACTTTTGGTGTTTTTTTATTATGTCTTGACTGCCTCGGTGGTGCAGTGGTTAGTGGGTCGCACTTTAAAGCGACGGCTGTGCAAGAGGTCCCGGGTTTGATCCCCGGGTCGGGCCAAAAATTTGTACCTAAGTTTTCGGTAAGAAATTCTTAGTGGCAGCCCGGAGTCTGAAAGTTGGCGGTCTTGTACCCCCGTGCCTCGGAAAGCACGTTAAGCCGTTGTGCCCTGCGCCCAATCCCTCTCTGGTCGTGTCACAGTAGTGTCCCATCGGAATATGAGGGTAAGGGAATAGAGAGTGCACTTATGTTTGCGCACACACTTGAGCACTATAATATATCCTGCGTAAGTGGCTGATCGTTGAGATTGGCCGCCGTAGCCGTAATCGGTTGGAGGATATTATAATATGTCTTAAGTCATAAGTTTTCATACTGTACTTTGAGTGCAATAAAAGTATATTCATTGATATTTTTTCTGACTTCTTGCCTAGCTATAGGCGAAAGTGTTTAAATTTATTGTCTGGTGGGTAACGAACTACTATTAAAATGTGGTTTTGTTCATAATTGTATTAAGTATTTTTATTTCTTTTTTAGTTTATCTTTTGTGTTTTTACGTAGATTTTTATCAACGTTGTGTACACCTATAAAAGGTATATGTAAAATACCTGTACGATATTAAGCATTTTTGTATTTTTTATATATAAACTGTTGGTGTACCTTATTTTTTTTTTTTATATGAGAGGTGGCAGACGAGCAGACGGATGACCTGATGGCAATTCCGCCGCCCATGGACACCCGCAACACCAGTGGAGTCACAAGTACGCTGCCAACCTTTTCCCCTTCTCCCCCATTGGGCCTCCGGTAACCTCACTCACACGGCGAAACACAGCGCAGGCGCTGCTTCTGTGAGGCAGTGGTATCACTCCGGTCGAGCCGGCCCATTAATGCCTAAGAGTGGCTCTCCCACATTTAAACCTTTTCAACAAATAAATAAATGTCTCTACCCGAAGATATCTTGCCAATGTCAAGTAACTTATTGAGAATAAGTGGGAAGTCAAGAGTCGAAGTCAGCCAAAGTCATCAGCCCACGCGGAGTATTTTAGTCCTACCGTCAGAACCCTGGTGTTGGAGTACGTTCAAAATGTATGAAACGCAAGGAACTAACGAACGCGCCCTTTAAACGTGATGTGCCATTTTCGAAAAAATCCCCAATCATATTTTCAAAATATCACGATCACGAAGTGATCCGTCTGCTCGTCGGCCACCAGAATTGGGCTCCTGAAGCCCAATGTTCGTACTCGTGACATTCATTTTATCATACCACATATATGACTAAAACATATAGGTATATGGTTTTCAGGTGATATCCGCCATGTTTATAAAATATCACGAGCACGAGAATTGGGCTTCTGCTCGTTTGCCTATCTATCCCATAAAAGATGATGACATTTTTATTAGCAAACATCCCATAGTTATTTAATACCTACGCCGTGCTGAAAGCGTTCTCATACCACATTGCCGAATAGACACTTTTTGCGCCATCAACCTTCCGTTCTTTGAAACATCCAATTTGAGCCAGCGATTACCTTACTAAGCATACACGAGATGAAACCTCGGTATAGATATGTCTAATTTTCGTCGCCAGAACGTTCTAGCCAGGCAATTACAGTGTTCAAAACCGAGTGCATACAGTAATGCACATTATTTGCAGAGCCGTAATTGCCACGTCTGTTACGCGACCTGATTAAAGTGTTCTCAAAAACTAGTAGTTAATTGATTATTGTTGGTTGTTAAGTTTCTTTTGAAACAATAAACTAGTATTCTTTATGTGATAATAATAATAATAATATCCTCCAACTAATATCGGCTAAGGCGGCCAATCTCAACGATCAGCCACTTACGCAAGATATTCCTATTATAGTGCTCAAATGTGTGCGCAAACACAAGTGCACTCTCTATTTCCTTGATCTCATATTCCGATGGGACACTAGTATAACACGACCGGGGAGGGATCGGGCGCAGGATCAAGGGTTGAACGTGCTTTCCGAGGCACGCAACAAGACCGCCAAGTTCCAGGCTCCGGGCTGACACTAAGAATTTCTTAACAGAAAAACTTAGGCACAATTTTGATTGCCGCCGCCAATGGTTTTGCAGGATTCAATTCAATTCAAAATCTTTTTATTTCCTCATTTATACTTATATGATCTTAAACAATCTAAAAATCTAGACTAAGGTAATGTCCACTTTTAAAGACCCAAGTGTGAGAGGCTGACGCTCTATAACGGATTTTATAGTTATACATTCGAAAAATTTCACACGACATTACGTGTATGACTTATGCATTATTTATATGTTCCAGAGAGCATCCATAAACTCGTGTCAAGCTTTATACGCTTTTAGTATTAATCTAGATTGCCTTTATAACACTAACAGATGAGTTTTTCGAAGTACATGAATATACAGACCGACCAAGGCTTTTCAGTGACATTTGACAGGGGGCGTTGTAAAACATTTTTTCTATGTGAAAATGTCAAAACAGCATTAGTCCCGACTTTTGTCACGTGCCAAATAACTGTGATTAGACTGTACTTACAGTTTGACATCCGAGCATTATGTCAACTAAACATGATGTTAAGTTGTACAGCCGTCCGTACGTCTGATTCACAAGTGCTATTTTTACAACCGGTAACTCGACCTGACGCCGTATGTACTTCAAAAAACTCAGGTTCTCTTCTTACTGTAAGAGAGCCATGCTTTGGCATGAAGGGCCGTCTCAACCGGATGCCACGGCTACACAGAAAACCCGCGTGATGCAGCGCTTCGCTGAGTAAGTGAGGGTCCTGAAGGCCCAATCCAGGGAAGGGAAGTTTGAAGGTTGTCAACGCACTTGTGCTTGTGACTCCACTGGTGGGAATCTCCATGACGACGGCAATCGCCTACCATCAGGTGATCAGTCTGCTCGTCTGTCACCTACCACATAGTACAGCATTGCTCATTCATTTTGTTTCATTAATTTTGGCGGTAGATTTCGAGGTGGAAATCACCCTGAAACAATGTTCCTATAACTCTTTTTTGAAGACTTTCCTTCACATGAAGACAAATGTTCGCCGCCATACTTTTGCCCAGTCAACCGGCTAAATAATTCTTGTGTATACCTCCCTCACTGCATACCTAACGATCTCGTCACTTCTCCCATTGCATACCAATGGGCACTACTACAAATTGTTGCCTATACACGTATATTTACAACCTACCATAGTAGGTAGGTACTAGTGATTTTCCGGATATACATATATCCGGAAAATCACTAGTACCTACAGACTACGGATACAGTTCCGTAAGTTTTCTCGCGGATCTTTACCTTATTATTTTCAATTGATAGGACACGAGTATAATGGTCTCCATATATAGGTGATTAAATAAATAAATAAATATTTACCACATGACATACATTGAAATGACTCCGAGATAGGTAGCTCCAGCACCTGTGTTCTGGGATTAACTATAATAAAAAAAAATTAGACTTTATCTAAAGTATTCTGTATTTATTAAAATCAAATTTTGATTGTGACATGTTAATATTTAAAAAAACACTGGTGTGACGTCAACTAAATTTTTAAGGTCTCGGCCGAAACCCAATTGATTAAGAAATTACAGATTTGTATCTGCAGATCTACACATCAAATATCCGTATTCGGTTCTATATCCGCGGATTTACTTACTGTATTACACAACACTAATAGGTGACCTAATTTTTCTGCAGCACAATTCTGAAATTCTGCCCGTGATCTCAATTAGGGGTATATTTTACGTGTGACCAACCGCAGTTAGATATTAAAACGAGAGGGTCATAAACTGTAGATACCGCGAGCAGCCGTTATCATAAAAGTTCACAACAAATGAGGCAGGTGTGGAAATGAATTAGCTGCAGCGACACCTGTTCCCCGTTTTAGTAATTAAATGTGATTTTGAGAGGACTGGAGTAATAAACTTGAGAAAATTGGAAGACAAGGTCACGGCCACAGCTTTTTGCATCGTACTTACTACTTGTACCTTCTTAAGCTCTGACCCTTATTATGACCTTGGTGGGGTTCGGAGGATTTGTCGGCTTGTCTATTACAAAAAATCTTCTAATATCTAACGCTTTGGGTGAAACAAAGGGTTACACACGATTAGTGAGGTTATGAGTTCGGATTCCTCCTGTATTTTTTAAAGTGTCTTATTAATTTACGTAGGATTTCCAATACAATACATAGATCATTTTGCGGCACGGTTGTCAGCTCTACGAGAAGTCAGTTGTTATTTAAATCGTTCCTTTCTGTCGAGTATGGTATTGCGATATCTGCCTAGGTAGACTAAGACTCACGCTTGTTGATGAAATGGAAAATATAAAACGAGCAAACAACACCAAGTCTCAACAATAAAAGTTAGATTCCAATCGAAACGCCCAGTAAGTTATAACTTGTCTCACCTTTCGTGTTTCGCCGACCTTTTTACCTGCACCTTACGATTCGCACACAAAGCCCGGGGTTATTCTTGTGTGTATTATTTATGGCTTTCGTCTGTGGTTTTAACAAGCAAAGAGTTTACCATTCTGAATGAGCACTTCGGCGCAAGGGAGGGTAAGTCGCATTGTTGAACTGTGCCATATTTGTGCACTGTGTGGCTGGATGACTGTACACAAGAATACTAAACAAAAGAAACCACATAATACGAAGTCGTCGAGTATTTAAACTCATTATTAAGACCACCTAAATTGGTGCATTCCCACTTTCCCCTAAATGCTATATTGCTTCGCACGCACCCATAATATATATGGGTGCATAAGAAGGTGTTCTACCTACCTCCTATAAATCTATGTTTTCCTGGTACTTTGATGTTAAACCTTGAAAATAAAACAGAAAGATCAGTTATACAAATTATTTAAATTCAGGCTCAGCAGGCAGGCATATAATTGTGTTGTAAAATAAAAAGGGATGAAGTAACTCTGTTCTAATATTTTCTGTAAAAAACTCGAAGTTTCTTTTATTTTAGTTCCCAAATTAAATAACAGTTAATTTAGGGGAAACTGGGATTTTTTTGTTGCAGTTTCCCCCCAATTCAGATTTTTTTTTCTGCAACAAACATTTGTAGTTTCCCCCTTCTTCTTCTTCTGCCACCTATCACATAAAAAAACGACATTCCAAGTCATAAGGCGCACGTTGTTTCATACATTCCACCTACTTTGCTAAGGAAAACGAAAGTCATTTTTAAGCTTATAAAACATTCCCAAAGAATTTCTGCCACAATCTTATTTTCCACTTTTTCTTTCCGTCCAAGTCTATAAAGATCTGATACCTAATTAATTACTTGTCGGAGTGGTCATTAGTTAATTAACGAGGGCGGCGAAGTTATCGACATTACTCTGTTTATCGAGTCGGGACTGTTGGTGACGAAAACGCTCCGTCGTTTAAAGAAGCAAGTTATTTTTAAAAGATTTAATCCCTAATTATGAGATGAAAATCTATATTTATTAAGGAAGAGGCTTAGTGAAATAATAGCGTAGTTTATTTATATACTCAATTGCAATATCAAGGAGTAAGAATATCCGAAACAGCATCAAACACAACCCTAAAGTCCCTGACCAGAGGGAATGGAAAGCGTTTCCTAATACACGCCTCAACTTTCTCTAAGGATATTGCAAAAATGACCATTTCGACATTCTGAGTTATGCTCTACATATAGTTTTTGAGTTATATATATTTGTTATATCGCACACCCCGATCAACACTGCATTATTTCAAAACAAGATATTTTGCACAATTGACGAAAAATCGTTATCACAAGCTACGTTTGTGACAGTTATAACTAATGTCTTGAACATTGCATATGAAAAACAATGCCTCTGCACTTTATACTTTACTCGATTCTGGTTTCCTATAAAGTTTACAAAAAAGATGACTTTGAGTTATTCCGAAATAATACAGTATTGTCCTGGATGTGCGATTTATTAACTCAAAAACTACGTAACCGATTTAATAATTTTTTTACCATTACAACAATACATTATACTCTAATAATAAAATTATTCGCTATCACAAAAATGTTTTATTCCTACGGGGAAATATCAATTATTCCAGGTAGGCCACGCTGTTAAGGGGTAAAAATTAAATAAAAAAAATAAAAAGGCTAATTATTGTTATCTCGCTAGCGAGATAACATAATATTTTAACTAAGTTGACGAAATCCAGCGAGGAATAATCAATTTGAAACGCGGAGCAATTGGAAAATTGGCATTTTTTTTTAATAAAACCGCAGTCTTTTTTAACTTAAGTTATTCGATATTTCTTGGAATTATATATTTTGAGCCTAACAAACATAAGTATTATTATAGAATAAATTAGTCAACCAGCATGTATATCCTACCTCCTATAATATGGATTCCTTCAAACGAAGCATCTCGCGGGCCAGTATGTGGCGGTGCCAACGGAGGTGATGCCTTCTCTATCTTACCATGCGGCTGAGAAGAGCCAATATACTGTGCCTCTATGTAAAAAAAATCAGATTTATTCTAGGAACCTTAAACCATGATTTTGTATTTCATAAATATTTGGGTATAAATTTCATCGCTTCGTTTTATCGCATATGCTTAGGAAAACTATAAATCCTATTTCAATGCATTAAGATTCTTATTAAATGGAGTTGGTTACATTTTGTTTGCGGCTAGGTAAATTACGTAATAAATACCACTTATGTATGAAGTGGTTACAAGTTCTGACTGTACCGCGTAGTAACTAAGGAATACAACATACACCTAATACCGTACTAAGTAGCTCAAGCATTGTTTTACGAATTTCAGACAAGAGAGGAATCATTAATGTACCTATATCCAGTTAATACACTTGTCATACGAATGCTTGCCCAGAGTGAGAAAGAGTTTAACAAAGTCTTGCAGCGGGAGAGATCAGGCTTACAAAGGACTTTTCCGTTACATCCCTCAATTTAAACCATACCGGATCGCCACACTTAAATATGCCCAAATTATGACACGTGACATCTTCTACTAACGCAGTTTATAATTTTTTTGATTTAAATTATTAGCCGCCATATATTCTAACTAACTTAGGCTATCCCCGATCGCGCACTACGCTCGAATAGGTCCAAATTATGACAGATGACATCGGCTACTAACGAGGTTTATGCTTTTTTAAAATTTTAATTACTACCCGCCATACCTTTTTACTTAGGCCATCCCCGATTGCACAAATAGGCCCAAATTATGACACATGGTGTCGGCTACAAACGTAGTTGTAAGTTCTTTTTGCTTTTAATTACAACCCGCAATATCTTTACTCTTAGGTCACCCCTGATCGCACACCGTGCTTAAATTATGACACATGGCGCCGGCTACAAACGTAGTTTATTAGTTTTATTTTTTGTTTTTAATTACTACCCGCCATATTTTTTTACTAAGGCCACCCCCAATCGCACACCACGCTCAAATAAGACCAAATTATGACACATGGCGTCGGCCACAAACGCAGTTTATGAGTGTTTTTTGCTTTTAATTACTACCCGCCATATCTTTTCACTTAAGGCGCCTCCGATCGCACACTACGCTCAAATAGGCCTAAATTATGACACATGGGGCGTGGGAAAACGTAGTTTATAAGTTTTTTTTTTTGCTTTTAATTACGACACACCATTTCTTTTCACTTAGGCCATCCCCGATCGCACACCACGCTCAAATAGACCCAAATTATGACACATGGCGCTGCCGCGCCGGAAGTACTCCACAGCGCACTCGCTACTTACCGCGTTACGGCCGATAAAAATGTTGCGAACGGCTGATAAGGCCCTTTTTTGTTAATGCTCGTAATTTACAGCACTCAGTGTGGAGATGCCTTTATTTTGCAAATGTAGGGCTGTCGATGTTAAGTGTGGTGGAATAATGCATCCTGCTTATTGATGGCGTATTGTGTGATGTAGAATTTGTGTACGTATGTACACTTGACTTTGCCTGTGGTATGCATGTAATAACTTTACTTGATATATCGAATAATAAGTTTGAAAAAAAAAAACCGACTAACTGTGCGGATAAAGAATGGGATCAGAAATGGCGGTGCATCTATTCACTTCTCGCTCGCACACTATTTTCGTCTATACTCGTACCCTACGAGTGCGAGCATAGACGCAAATAGTGTGCGAGCGAGAAGTGAATAGATGCGCTGCCATTTCTGATCCCATTCTTTATCCGCACAGGTTGTAGGTACATGATTTCCGGAAGCTAATATATCCATTAGGAGTATCGAGATACTGCTGATGCGAGTATTTAGTAACATTAACACATTTGGTAACTTTCGTTCGGCCGGAGTGATACCACGGCCTTACCGTGGGAGAGCTACGCTTCGGCATGAATGGGCCGGCTCGACCGGAGTGATACCACTGCCACGCAGAAAACCAGCGTAAAGCAGCACTGTGCTGTGTATCGCTGCGTGAGGAAGTGCGTGAGTACCATCGGTACTGGAGGCCCGATCCGGGGGGTTTCAAGGTTGGCAGCGCACTAGTGACTCCAATGGTGTTTCGCGTGTCCATGAGCGGCGGCAATCGCTTATAGTCAGGTGATCCGTCTTCTCGTTTGCCAAAAAAACTTAGCTAATAATTATCTCGTATCGGTGACGAATCTAAAGTACTTACTGTACTGACCTGTCTCTCAAAAGCATGGGATTTTTTTTTGGATAGTCAAGTGATCAGTCCTATACAGTCAGATCAGGGTTATTTGGCACGTGGTCAAAGTCGGAAATAATGCTGTTTTGACATTTTCGTATAGTAAAAACTTTTTACAACACCCCCTGTCAATGTCACTGAAGTGCCTTCTGATCGTGGTCTCACTTTCATCATCATCATCGTCAGCCCATTTCCCCACTGCTGGGGCACGGGCCTCCCTCAATCACATGAGGGGTAATTGCCATAATCACCACGCTTGGCAGACGGGTTGGCGAGGGTTTTGATATAAATGCAGAGTTTTCCTTCTCTGGGTGCTGATGATCATGCCAGCAGCTTTACCTTAGTCGCCTTTTACGACACCTCGGTAAGAGTGAGGGTGGCCTATTCTACTCTGCCGGGGACCACACGGCCAACACACTTTAATGTAAATTAAATAGGACAATCCTCTATTATTCTGTCTGATCAAACGGAAAAATGGTGGAGTTTTTTGCATGTCTGATCAGACAGAAAAATAAAGGATTTTTTTGTGATGAAGTAGCAAGAAGAAAATCAAATTCGATATTAGTCGACTTGTACCACTTTTCACAGGACGTACAGATATATTTTATTACTTCTGTCATAGTATAATGAGTATGGCCACACATGAGTATGGCCATGTTACCTCACAGTTTCTCTACAATATCTTTCTCACTCACACAAGCGTTCATCTGCACAAGCTTATGACTGTGTGTTTAGAACATATTTTTTTCATACATTTTGACGAGAGTGTCTGAGGTATCATCATCATCATCAGCAACCCACACTCGTCCTCTGCTGGACATAGGTCTCCCCTAATGCACGAAATTGCTCCCGATTTTCGGCCACTCTCATCCAGCCCACACCAGCCAGCCTTCGAATGTCATCATCCCATCTTGTCGCAGGGCGTCCTACACCACGCTTACCGTATTGCGGTCTCCACTCAAGGACTTTACGGCTCCAACGGCTGTCAGTTCTGAGGCTAATATGACCAGCCCACTGCCACTTCAGTTTGCTAATTCGGTGGGCTATGTCGGTGACTCTGGTTCTCTGTCGGATTACATCATTCCTGATGCGGTCCTTCAGAGATACTCCGAGCATAGCCCTTTCCATAGCTCTTTGAGCGACTTTGTCTGAGGTATGCTAAACAGCTTTTTTTCCATGTAGTTTATTCCTGGCCAGATACATAATATAACCTTAGAAAACAGCTGTACAAACACAATTTTATGTAAAAATAATACCTATTTCCACTCCCACTAAGTAGAAAGTAGATCTCCAATAATACCAATAAAACACGCAAGATACCCACTAAAAGCGTAGAGGAAATAAATGTGCCTTTACAAGTTACCGACATTCGATCCAGTAAACGAGTTACTGTACGTAGTTTAGTCGTTGATGTTTAGTGATGTGAGTTGAATAAAGTTTCACTCGAGTGAATTCACAATTTCACTCGAATCACAATGTCTTAAGGGAGAGAACGAGGGTTTCACCAACTTCAGAAAGTTGGCGCCTTTATTTCGGGCTGATACGCCGAAAGAGTGTCAAATCAGAGAGAGAGAGCCTAATTTAAAGCAGACGTTGTTTTGATGCGACAGGTAGGTATATTCTCGTTCGTGACGTGATGGCTTTAAATTAAGGTGACGGGTAGTGCACACTAGCGACGCCAATAGATTTTAATTTTTAGCTACTAAACTAGATCTATTTTAAACAATTTCGGGGTTACAACCTCTTGGCAAACACTTATTCTATTTATTAAATAACGATGCACAAATGTTGGATCCAACGCCCTACGCGAAAAATTTATTCATGCCAAAAGTGGCCGCTTTTATCGTGAATGAATTTTTTCGCGTGCAAAAACGGACCCAACATGTTGTGCTAGGTTATTTAATAAATAGTATAAGTTTTTGCCGAGCGGTATCGTATCTTCTTGGATGCCACAGCAAATTGTCGTTCGTTACGGGACAGTTTAATTATAAGCTTTACGGACGTTGGAGTTCAATCTTTGAAAGTTCACTCGAGTCAAATTGGACGTTCGTCACATCACTATCTATACACTATCGTTAGTCGATAGATGTTTCTAGATAGATATTACTGGTGATGTCGCGATGGGTAAACTAATAACAGGCTTAGCCTCTAATACGTGCTCAGTCGGATCGCTGAACAGGCAAGTTTCAGGGTAACGCTAAATCGTGTGAAGAATCAGAAAGTTGTGTGACATGAATATTAATTAGATGGAGACGTTTTTGAAGACAGATTTTCGTAATCGGACCCTTTTTTGAAGGAGTCAGTCACTGACATAGTCACAGTAGTATGTCACTTCGTCTGATAGAAGGCTGGAAAGGAAGGAAGAATCCAGTGCTAAGTCTCCTTCACGCTTGCTATATGTCTCCTATGTTTGAAAGGGACAGGTATAGTCTCGTTCGTTATGAGATGGGTTGATTTTGAACCATCAGGCTAAGCACCGTACATGCGCGTACTCGACGAGACTATACGGACCATGCGCGGGAGAAATACGATACAATATACCGCCTAGCATGTAGGTCAACGAACTCTGATATCAATGTCTGAAATAGCCGACCTTGTCTATTTATTACGACTATGAGTCGCTTTATTGATTTTTAAGCTTCTTTTTCGTGCTAGACTTTTTGTATTGGCTTGCCGCCACAGCCAGGTCCCGGCAGAAGGGGCAGACTCAAAAAGGTGACGTCGTAAAGGATAACATGAGTGCCAATAAACGTCAGTACTGACTGATGACTACTGAGTACTACTGACTACTGAGTCCCTAGTATGACTACTGAGTCATACTAGGGATGCACAAGACCGTGGTAAGTGGTGGAGTCGAAGTAGGAAGGCGGACCTCAGGCTCTGAAGCGACAGCTTGCATCGGAACAGGGACAAGCCGCTAAGATGATTATCAGTATATTGGCTTGCCAAAGCAAAAGGAGAGATTAATTCATCAAATGTCATAAACTTCAAGTGTAAATTTCTAAGTGACTAGAACGTCTTCTAACTATTTGGTTACAAACTTGAGAAATCTCATTTGTCGATGACCCTTTGAAGCATTAATCGGAATATTAATATCCTCATTCCTGGCTGGAATCGTATCGTATGTCGAATGTGAAGCTAGCGAATCTTGTTATTGAAACTACGTTAGCGTCCTCTCTGTAAGTTATGTAACCCGGTAGTATTGGTATTTGGGTTAACTTGTGATACACATATTATATTAATTAGTATTCGTATTAGATCCAGAAATCAGGGGAACAATTTTTACATTTAGTTTTTTACATTTAGGCTGTGGTTATAATTTCGAAGAAGCAGTCCCATCCCATCTTAAATCTGTATCATTGAACTGTTTCATCTTTCTAAGCATTATTCTAGCCGTTATTTAGAATAACTTTTCGTATCATCTAATCTGCGCGTAAGTGCGTTAAAATATGTCAAATGATATCCTAACCATTCCGTGCCGTGTGGTCCCCGGCAGAGTAGAATAGGCCACCCTCACTCTTACCGAGGTGTCGTAAAAGGCGACTAAGGTAAAGCTGCTGGCATGATCATCAGCACAAAGAGAAGGAAAACTCTGCATTTATATCAAAACCCTGCCAAGCGTGGTGAGTATGGCAATTACACCTCATGTGATTGAGGGAGGCCCGTGCCCCAGCAGTGGGGACTTTAATGGGCTGACGATGATCCTAACCAACTTAAATAACTGTAGTGTACGCATTCCTCAAAATATCCGTAGCTCACATCTCATTTCCATCGCTCTAACTACATAGGCAGATAAACACATTCTAGTCCAAACATTTCCATCTGCATTTTTTGACATTTTTCGGCTAACGCCGCAGAAAAATGGCCGCGGTACCTCGTATTCTATGTAACGAACGAAAAATTACAATCGAACGCGCATCATAAAATATGATTCGGGTCGCCGAGCCATGATGTCCGCAAGCATTGTTTTTTGATCGAAATTAGTGATGTGCTTAGAATAAAGGTTCTTATTCTAAGGTGATGTGACTCGGAATATGACTGACGTTGACATTCTATAAGTGGTTAACAAAAGTTGCGAATGACTTGAATTTACTTCACTCACTCTGGACAAAGATGTATGTGATGAAAACTTGTGTTTGTTCAGTGTCTACGCGTTATAATATATTTAAGTATATTTTGTTTGGTTCACATTAGTTGATTCTAATATTTTATTTAGGGTACTTACTTTAGAGTTAGGTTGATACTCGTATATGCACTGATATTAAATTCGTGCCATTAAGCGTGTGGACTCTTCCAAATGAAACAAGATTTTTTCGAGTGACTAGATATCCTTGAAAACTCGAATCATGCACCTGAGTGGTGATCAACTTTTTGCTCCTCATACAGGGTTCAATTGTCTCATTTTCATTGAATTTTTCTTCTGTTAGATTTTATTGGCCATTCCTTTTTTGACTCCAACTTGGTAATCCAGTGGATTTTAAAATGGCTCGAATGATAGATGTTCGGTACGAACACTTTACTTACTCAACAAATTCATAATATGACACAATGCAGTAATTATACCATTGACCGCCGTCGCCGCCGTACTATCGAGTCGCACTCATTAATATTCCTCATCTTAACAACATTTTTTAAGAACATTTATGTAGAAAGTTTAATTTACGCTCTGTGTTCTCTAAACATTGTCATTCAAAAAAACACCTCCAAGCTCAGGCACCAACAATAGTAGCCGTTAAAATTGACCATCACTAGTTGAAATGAAAACTTGGCTCGGTACGGGAATTGGGAATGACGAGGTGAAGTTTACAACTTGAATTTAGGTCAGGGATAAACCAGTGCAGATACTGTTTTAAATAGTGATATTTTCTTCTTTACACATTGGTGGGTCGTATTCTATTCAATAATATTCTTCAATAATATTATCAAGTCTCTATTTAGCTAGCTTGATGATGGAAATATTCTAAGCTCAGCTGCCGAAACATAATTATTTTTTGTCATACACAGGTATTTTTGAGCAATTAATAAACATTTAAATGTTCACTTCATTACTCCAGCACACAATACTGTACCTTACTCCAGATCCTTTATAACCATGATATACCTCGATTACCATTTATTTGCTTTGGAGTCTAGCTTATCTATGTCAGTGTATAAGAAATTGCAAAATTATAGTAATTAAAAATTCTAGATGCGATCGCCATTCCCAGTCACTGTCGACATGTGGTCACAATTTGTTTTGAATAATTAAAGGATAGTTTTCTTGAAGCTTATGCCTCCGTTAAGCTGTTTAATGGTGAGACCATTAAACGCCTTAACAGAGATCTTGTCAGAGATTTTTAGAAACTGATTTTCTTCATCTTCAAATGTAAAGATTCACCCGCTAAACTCCAGCTGCACAAATTAAACTCTATTAGTATACCACTTGCAAAAATAACACAGAATCTAACTAGGCTTGTAAACTCGTCCTACTTCTCACCGTCTTCAAGATTAATTCAGCCCCAGGCTTAACTGAAGACTGGAGCGGCTCCCAAACAAATATACATGTCGGCTCTCGTAACATTTTGTTAATGAAACTTCATGATGCTTGGAAACAGGATACTCGTTAAGCGACGGAACAACTTTTTCGTACGTTCGTCAAAAGATCTACTTCAAAGATGTGACTTAGTTCGATTGATCGTTATATAGGGCTTTGCAATGTTTAAACAATGTTTGTTTTACTCTTTATTGCGAAAGACAGAATATGAAATTGAAAGTGCCTGCATATGTTGTATACGCGTTTCTGAAATATGTCATGTTTACTTCGTTTTCTGCTATGAAATGCGAATGTTCCCCATACTATATTATTATGTATTTCGTTCCTATGGATTCATAAAGTGTGACCTTGTAGTTTCGTAAAATAAATAAATACTATCCATACTAATATTATAAATGCGAAAGTAACTCTGTCTGTCTGTCTGTCTGTCTGTCTGTCTGTCTGCTACTCTTTCACGCCAAAACTACTCAACGGATTTAAATGAAATTTGGTATACAGATAATCTAGACCCTGAGAAAGCACATAGGCTACTTTTTATTGCGAAAAGGGGGTTGTAAGGGGTTGAAAGGGGGGTAAAAAGTTACTTTTCCACGCGGACGGAGTCGCGGGCGGCCGCTAGTAAAAAATAAAAGAGAACATATTAATATAATTGATAAAATGATCTTAACAATCCTTCCTTTTACGTTTTAGAGCCGATTCGACCACCATGAGAGTTAAAAGAGAATAACTACACTAGTGGACAAGAAAACACAACCTGAATAAAAATATGATAAATATGAAGAGCATATATGATAAATATGAAGAGCATAATATGCTGAATCTAGATCTGTTATAAGAATTTTCATGTACGTCTAGTTATTAAGTTACCGAGGGTTGAATATCTGAAAAGTGGCATTTAGTGAAAAGTATTTTTGGAATTTATTTAAATATTATCAATAGGTGATGGTAAACGATTGCCTCCGCCCATGGACACTTGCAACACCAATGTCCAACGTCTATACGTTGACTGTTGGATGAGTGGTTAGTAGAAAGTATTTTTATTTTACACTTCATATAAATATTCTTCTGTTTGTGTTTGTAATTAATGCTTGTATAATTTATTTGTATCGATTGTGTTGTGGTGTCCAAATGAATAAATGAGTTTTCTCTCTTTCTTTCTTCCTCAGCCGGTGATCCGGAATACTTCCTTTTGTAATTTTGTTTACTTCGTGTCGAATCATCTCTTTCTATTGGTTTAATTTCTGCCTTTTGTCCGGAATGTAAAAAAAACAAATTCGCAAAAATTATCCTTCTGAGATTTAGCGTTCTCAAATTTCTAAGGGGGCATTACAACGCTCTTATTAATCACGTCCTGTATTTTCCCCAAGGATTTTCTTTTTTTCCCGTTGACCGCAGGATAATAATAAATTTTCCTAATTTGCATTTCATTTTGCGCGCAATTTTTCGGTTGGACTGTACCCAGGGTCGGACTGTTCATAATGAGGGCGGCATTTGTAAACCAGTTTTTGGGGAACGACTTAAATATTAGGACAAGTCTCTCCCACCGCAATATTGCTATTGGAAGTTTAGAAATATTTGTAACATGTACTGTAGACTGAAGAATGAATGACATGATGGAAAAAAAGAGGTGGATGATTCGATGACGAATGACAGGGACGTATGGAAAAGGAAAACATACTGCGCCGACCCCAGATAACCTGGGAAAAGGGCAGGAGGATGATGACTGAAGGCTGAAGAATTCTTAAATCTTCAAAACATGTCCACTCATTCTGGTGTGGCTGATGTCCATGGGCGGCGGTGATCACTTACCATCAGTTGACTCGCTTGCTCGTTTGCCTCCCTTTCTCATAAAAAAATAATTCTAAGTAGTTGACATATTATTTGAAACTGTTGATAAAGCAATAATTATCATCTGATCCCTTTCCGGTCCTGTCACACTGACGTGTCCCATAGAAATATGTGAGCAAGAGAACAGAGAGTTTTCTCATATCAGCATACTCACTTATGCGCTGTAATATGTCCTGTGTCGATGTCTGATCGCATTGGCCGCCGTAGTCGAAGTAAAGTTAAAGATTTCTTTAATTGGCCACAGATTCCAACATAATGTGGCTCACAGAAAACTGGCGTGAAGCAGTACATGCGCTGTGTTTCGCTGCGTGAGTTAGGGTACCGGAGCTGAGGCCCAATCCAGGGGAAAGGGCGTTAAAAGGTAAGCAGGGCACTTGTGACACCACTGGTATTGTAGGTGTCCATGGGCGGCGGTAATCGCTTACCATCAGGTGATCCGTCGGCTCACCTGCCACCCGTCACAAAAAAAAATGTGGGTGACGTAAGTGCAAAGTATTGGTTGGTTTGACATTTTTATTATTTACCAGGGGCCCTTTAGGCCTAGTCCGCCCCTGGCCACACCCCATGAAGCTTAGAGCGATTCTCGTCTTGGTTATAATGAATTTGGCGATCGTTCGCTTTTGCCGTTTTTCCGATATCTCCTACATTGTTTCGTTAAAATAGATAAATGCTTTTTATATTATGATGAGTAGGCGTATTGGAACGTAAAAAAAATATTTCTTTTGTTTAGCGTTTTCTGTAGTTCATTCTGATAGTTAGAAAATTAATAAGATACAACACTGTAACAAACGACCCGTTTGGATCAGTGGTAGTGAACGCTACCTCAGGTGCAAGGGTTGCGGGTTCGATCTCCGCACAGTACACACATTTGTGTGCATGAACATGTCTGTTGGTGTTTCTATGTATTTTAAGTATGTATTTACAAAAGAAAAGTATGAAATGTACATATTAGTAATAAAATTTCGCTTTTGGTTCTGATATCCGTAACGAAGGTGCTTGAGCTACCTATCTCGGAGTCAGATCAATGTATGTGATGTTGTGAAATATTTGTTTTATTTATTTATTAAAAAAAACATCAAAGTAAATACACTATATCAAATGTTATGAAATTGCTTGCTAATAAAAATCATGATAGTTTCAATTTGTCAGAACTATGTTGACCTTTTGGCCGAAGGGAATGGCAGGATAAAGAAGAGGCCTATACTCAGCAGTGGGTGGATGTGAGCTGATATTATGATAAAGATGATGTTGGCCTTTTTGCCTTTTCTAGAGCACTTCATAAGATGCTTTAATTTGAAATAAATATATTCATTCATATCGACATAGCTAAAGTGGTCAGAGAATCTCGTGGTTCTTCTATTTCTGGAATCAATTTTTAATACATTGTCGAATGAACACACACGTCATCCAATATAAAAGTGAAATGGACCCCAATTCTCTTATTATTGACTTGAAAGAACATGGCGGATGATTCATAAAAAAACATACGAAAAAAATATGTTTTTGCGATAAATATCTTATTTTATATTAATTACAAATTTCGTCGGCTTAGTAACGCGTTCCACCGAACGCGAAAATTAGACCACTGTCTAATTGTATAAGATTTTCAAGACGCGGTTATTATTATATGTAAGTATATACTCACACTGTCTAATTGGTAGAACATCCACCCGGATTCTAAAAGGTGTGGATGCGAGTCCCGCCTAAACACGAGATGAAATTTTTAACAGTATTATTTACTTAAATATCTTATGATGACAAAGTATCACGTCCCGAGATTTGGGCTCTTGGAGCTTTTTCTAATGGTTACTTGAATTCATCAAAAAGCAAAAATCAAGAAAGAATGACGCCGTGTGGTCCCGGCAGAGTAGAATAGGCAACCCTCACTCTTACCGAGGTGTCGTAAAAGGCGACTAAGGTAAAGCTGCTGGCATGATTATCAGCACCCAGAGAAGGAAAACTCTGCATTTATATCTAAACCCTCGCCAACCCGTCTGCCAAGCGTGGTGAGTATGGCAATTACCCCTCATGTGATTGAGGGAGGCCCGTGCCCCAGCAGTGGGGACTTAAATGGGCTGACGATGATGATGATGATGATGAAGAGAGAACGATTCCTCACCATAAATCCTATGGGAAAAATCCGCGCTTTGTAGTTTTATTTCCCACGTCGCAACGATACGAGTACCAGACGATGGCGCCCGATCTGTCACGGTCCAATCTTAAGGTTTAAATCTATTTCGTCGACGCGACACAGCCGGCCTGGCGGCATGATTGATCTATCGTCGGCTTTGCGATTTACAAGCGGATGTCACACCAAATTAAGGGTGGTCTTTGTCGGTGATATAGCTGTCTTTGTCTAGTCATTGTCAAAATAGTTACGATTACCTGCCTGCTACAAAAGGTTTTAATCCCAATATAAATAAATAAATAATAAATAAATATTTCACAACATCACATACATTGATCTGACTCCGAGATAGGTAGCTCAAGCACCTGTGTTACGGATATCAGAATCAACAGTGGGATTACAAATATATACATATAATACTTTTCTTTTGTAAATACATACTTATAATACATAGAAAACACCCATACCAATACAAACAAACATGTTCATGCACACAAATGTTTGTACTGTGCGGGGATGGAACCCGCTACCCTTGTATCAGAGGCAGCGTTCACCACCACTGTTCCAATGTTCTATTTTGGTTAATTATGACAAGTTTATTCTTTTATTTTTTATGTAATAGGAAGCAAACGAGCAGACGGATCACCTGATGGTAAGCGATTGCCGCCGCCAATGACGCTAGTGGAGTCACAAATGCGCTGCCAACCTTTATACCCCCCTTTCGCCCGGATTGGGACTGCCTCCACTCACGCAGCGAAATACAACACAGTGTTGAATCATGCCGGTTTTCTGTGAGGCCGTATGTCGATATGAATGAATGAAATGAAATGAATAATCCGTGGTATTACTCCAACCAAGCGTTGTTGCCCACGGGAAAGTTTCTATCTTATAGGGTATATCCATATCATCCTTATACTCGTACCAACGATGATAACGGTGCTGTGTGTCCATTTACCAATATTATACGTACTGCGACTACGACTGCCTCGGTGGCGCAGTGGTTAGTGGGTCGCACTTTAAAGCGACGGCTGTGCAAGAGGTCCCGGGTTCGATCCCCGGGTCGGGCCAAAAATTTGTACCTAAGTTTTCGGTAAGAAATTCTTAGTGACAGCCCGGAGTCTGGAAGTTGGCGGTCTTGTACCCCCGTGCCTCGGAAAGCACGTTAAGCCGTTGGTCCTGCGCCCAATCCCTCTCTGATCGTGTCACAGTAGTGTCCCATCGGAATATGAGGGTAAGGGAATAGAGAGTGCACTTGTGTTTGCGCACACACTTGAGCACTATAATATATCCTGCGTACGTGGGTGATCGTTGAGATTGGCCGCCGTAGCCGTAATCGGTTGGAGGATTATTATACGTAGCAGTTACAGCTCACTGTGTATGTCATTGCTAAAAACGTTCCGTGAAACTTTTACAGAGCTTTGACCTAAAAATCACGAGGAAAATCCGCGAGTTAAAACGCGTCATTTAGACCAGCACTTACCTTCACACAAAGCTTTCACGCTTGTCTAATGCGGGTTTGAATAGTAGATATTTCTTCGTTTAAGTATGCAGGTATTCTGGTATTTTTATCCAACGAAAAGCTAGCAGTAAACGAGCAGTACATTTAAGATTCATTTCGTTCATTCAAATATGTGTTGATCATTAAAGTATCAGCTTACATACTGTCCCACTGCAGGGCAAAGGCCTCCGTCGTAGGAATCAAGTCATCGCTACTATGATGGGATTAGGCTTAATCACCAAATGCGGATTGGTGTTCGAAAAATTCGAAACATAAATTTGCTCGACCTTTGAATTGGATCCAGGACCCTGAGATCACGGCTCAGTATTTAAACCAGTTGATCATTTGATTACAAATAATTTAGTAGTTACTCTTTTGGCGCGGTTTATTAGCCAGGACAGTTTACTTCAAATTTTATATTCTAAAAGCCATTTCGTCAGTTTAAGGGCAGTAATACACCTATTAAATGGCTCTTAAAAAATACACTACAGTTGACATTGAAAAATAAACTTAATATCCTTCATATTTTTAGCTTTTGTATACTCTATCTTTTAGATAGTTGCATTAAGTTAACAGATTTTAGTCTATTTTAATATCCTAGTACAATGTAGACGGTCTTAAAGCTAATAGCTGTTATGCTGCCATCTTTGATTTATACTTTTATCTTTACCTACACTTCTAGTTATTGCATGATTGACACGTAGAGGCGTAAAACCGTGAATTTAGATAGGTATATAGCTACTATGCATCGTATGAGAGTGCCGTCATTTTATCTCCGTCGTATCTTTGTTCTTTACTGTCAAATTTATCGGCATGGGAGCTCATAAACAGTTCGCAAGATTGCTGCCCGTGAATAGTTTGTTCAAGCTACAAACGTTTAAGTGTGCCGCAACTTTGCCCAATAGCGGTTTTGTTGTTCTCTCTTTCAACTGTTACTGAGTTACTGTTACTGTTCTTAATCATGATTTGGGACCGCGGAAGAACTGCGCTTCAGAATGAATGGGCTGGCTCTTAAAGGTTAGCAGCGCACTTATATCCCTATTGGTGTTGCTTTCCATTACGTCATCCATCTGCTCATATGCCACCTATGACATAAAAAGGCATATAAGGTTTTTGGCGAAAACTCTTAATTGATTGTAGTATTTAATTTATTGTATGTATTTCCATCATTATTCTGAAAATGGAAAACTCTTAAACATAATAAAGACAGTCATCATCTTCGGCCATTACTGATCTTCTTTTAAATATATGCCTCTCCCATCTTGTTCCATACGTAGCGGTTTGGTCATCCATTTTACGCCTTATATATCCCAGGCCTGGGCTGCTTTTAGCTCAAACAAAAAGATAATGCGCGGCAAACTGCCTCTGCGGTTAAAATCAAAGGTGTTCCAGCAGTGTATCACGCCTGTAAATACATACGCCTCTGAGACGAGGTCCGCAGAAAAGATGTTAAAGAGAGTAAATAGTGTTATATTCAGATTTCATTCTAAATTTTATTGACCAGGTACTGTCTAACTATCTATTCAACTGAGTATCAAATTGAGGTCTGGAAATGTGGTGTGGAGAAGAGTGCTTGGAATTTCGTAGACCGAGTTTCGCACGAACGTCTCGATACTTAAAGAACTCTGTATCAAGCAGCGTTTGTTTTTTATAGTACAGTCTCACATCCTGACGTTTTTCGGACATGTTTCTTGGCGTGGCGATCAGTTCATAGAGCGCCTTGTCATCTAAGGAAAAGTAAAAGGCACTAGACCGCGCGGGAGGTCACCCACACATTGGACTGACCAAATCAAGTCTGCCATTGGAGAGTCAGTCAACGAGTGCAGCAGGATGACCTCGAGCAGGCAGCAATGGCGGCGCCTGGTGAAGCGCATCACAACTGCCCCTACACACACTATGAGTACATGACGAACTATACCACTCAGCCAAGAGTGTACCGGACAAGAAGAAGAATCTAATTGAACATTTGATGTATCAAATTGAATATAATAGAACGCTGCCTTTTAGTTCAGTTCAACACTTTTTAATTACTTAGCCTCCATCAGAGAATTCAACTCTGTAGAGTTTGTCTAAAAACCTTGATGGCACTTCTTAGAACTTTGTGCTTCCGTGCTCAGGAGTAAAATGTGTAACCGGGAATTACGGGGTCTTTTGACGCTGCATGGTGACCGGCCATAAGGATGCGGCTGGTGGAATCTGGGTCATGTCCCATTTCTAAGTTTCTTTTTAATTAGTTTTGTAGTTTCATACTTTAATTTTACGTTAAACATAGGCCAGAATTGCGAAAATAAACCTTATTACCACGTCGTAAGGATATTTAAATATGGTTGACTCGCATACAAAATATAACTCACAGCCGGTCTCAATAAACTCGATTTACGGAATGATTCCGGCAAATACGCCGTCGATTTTAGTAGATATTCTTGAGTACCAAGAGCTATGCAAATCTACGAGAGTTTCTGATCGATTATCGGCACTTAGCGTCCATTAACTTCGCATTAATTGATTCCTTTACGTCTAAACGAGCATAACTTCGCCTTAACTCGGTGTTACGGCTTCAACTTCGTAGCTGACACTGCATCTATTCTACGTTGACTTTTAACACCCATCACAATCGTATTACTTTATTTTTCGCCTCGTTGGCACCCGTGGGTAGTCGCACTTTAAAGTGACGGCTGCGCTTGGGATCCCGGGTTCGATCCCCGGGTCTGAGTTTTTCTGTTAAGAAATTCTTAGTGTGAGTTTGGAATTTGGTGGTCTTACAACCCCATGCCTCGGAAAGCACGTTTAGCTGTTGGTCCTGCGCCCGATCCCTTTCCGGTCGTGTCACACTGGTGTCCCATCGGAATATGAGGAAAAGGGAATACAGAGTGCACTTGTGTTTGCGCACATACTTGAGCACTATAATATATCCTGCGTAATTGGCTGATCTTTAGGATTGGCCATCATAGCGGAATTTGGTTGGCGGATATTATTATTATTACTTCTTATTTTTTTACGATTAATGTGTGTGCGTGAATCGACAGCTTTGGACGCAACTAGATATTACACGCTAAGATGCAGAGGATTCCCATCAACTCTCTTCAATACACACACAATAACAAATACATATTCAATGTTTAACACTTATCCTACGGAAGACCGACAGGCCATTCTTTGCCTTATAAATTGGTACGTCAAGACTGGCAGCCAATCTCAACGAGCCTACATCTATATCGGGGCTAATGATTGATGAGTCCGATCTATTGACCGGTGGGAAAGCCCAAGGGCTACCAGAATTCGTTTGGAAAAACTACCATATTTGTTAGGAGGTGTTTAACAAAACTTTAGTAAGCAAGTAAAGATTTATTGACCACGTGCAAGATTTACAGGGATAGAACAAAGGAAACATTAAACAGACATTGCCCGGTTATACAGAGGGAACAAAAACAAAAAAAAAAAACAAGAGTACATACAAAAACCAGCGACCAGAAAAAAAACCCCATAGATACCCCAAACGTATAGGTTTTATGAAAAAAAAAAATTGAGTTTCAGTTTCAAGTATGGAGACCCCCCCCAATTTTTTTTATTTTTTCCAATTTTTATGTAAAAATCGTAATGCGCTTAACAAAACACATCTATTTACCAAGTTTCATTAGTATAGTTCTTATAATTTCGGAGAAAAGTGGCTGTGACATACGGACGGACACACAGACGGACAGACAACGAATCTATAAGGGTTCCGTTTTGTGCCATTTGGCTACGGAACCCTAAAAATAACAAAATGAAGTAGGCAACAAGGTCCAAACGAAGCATATGCTGCAGCGGTTTGAAGCCGCTGCAGCGGTTTCAGTTTGGACCTTCAGTGACGATGGAGCTACAATATTTTGCTATACCTATTTTATCTTTCTTTCGTCTACCAAAAGGTTGTCTGGAAGACATAAATAAGGCTCGCATAAAACTGGAATGCACTGCCGTTAGCGGTATTAATATACGATACGATACTCAACGCCCGGTTGGTCTAGTGGCTTAATTACTGGGCCGTGATCTCGGGGTCCTGGGTTCGATTCCCGGGTCGAGCAAAAAGTATGTTTCGAATTTTTCGAACATAGCTCGGGTTTGTGTTCACCAATCCGCATTTGGCAAGTGGTGATTATGCCTATTACTATCATAGCAGCGATGACTTGATTTCTATGATGGAGGCCTCTGCCCTGCAGTGGGACAGTATATAGACTGATACTTTTCTTAACTTTTTTACGACATTCAAACCTTCAAGAAAAAAGGTATAGTCCTAAAGGCTGGAAATGTACTTTGAAACGTTGTAACTCCACTGATGTTGTGGGTGTTCATAGCCTGATAACCCTATTTACCCGGTTCATTCGGCACTCGTTTGTGATTTTTCTGAGTACAATCCCGAAACCCACGATTAGGTGCTTAACTTTATCATGTAGCTATTTGATTTTATTAGAAAGTGTTATTAAAACACAATGATTTGTTCAATAAACTTACAAACAAAACACAACTTTATTCAAAATTTTGACGACCCATTTGGTTCAGTGGTGGTGAACGCTGCCTATGATCTAAGGGTTGCGGGTTGGATCCCCGCACAATGCAAACATTTGTGTGCATGAACATGTTTGTTTGTATTGGTCTGGATATTTTCTATTGTCTATGTATTATAGTAAATATGTATTTACAAAAGCATAGTATTATATGTATATATTTCTATTTCTACAGTTGATTCTGATATCCGTAACACAGGTGCTTGAGCTGCCTATCTCGAAGTTATATCAATGTATATGATGTTGTGAAATATTTATTACCTATCATTAAAAAAAATATTAATACAAAAACAATATTACCATAGGAAAGTTGTGTGGGTGAGTCGAAGGATTTTTTTTTATATATGAGAGGTGGCAGACGAGCAGACAGATCACCTGATGGTTAGCAACACCAGTGGAGTCACAAGTGCGCTGCCAACCTTTTCCCCTTCCCCCCATTGGGCATCCGGTAACCTCACTCACACGGCCTATTTGTAATTGGGTATATCAACTACTATCGTGATATATATACGTTTACGAGTCAGTGAATTGCCTGAGAATAAGCTTTTTCTGATATACTAATTAGTGATTAACAATCAAGTATTTAAAAAAAAAATGTATTCACAAACAACACAGTACTTACAGTTAACCAAGAAAAACCTGTTATTGGCCTTATGTAATGTAATTTGCACGGAACCAATATTTATTGTAAGCGCTGTTGGTTTGAGAACCAAAATAAAAATAATATTTGTGCTATTATAAAAGTAATGTATCAGCCTATATACTGTCCCACTGCGGGGCAAAGGCCTCCATCACAGAAATCAAGTCATCGCTACTATAATGGGATTTGGCTTAATCACCACGCTTGCCTACACATTAGGCAAGCGTGGGATTAGTGACAACAAACCCGAGCTAAGTTCGAAAAATTCGAAACATACAAAGGTATGTTTCGAATTTTTCGAACTTGACCAAAGGCAAATAAAGCAAAGGCTTGACCCCGAAATTACGGCCCGCTACTTAAACCACTAGACCAACAGTGCGTTATTATTAGCTATTATTAAAGTAATTATGCTTAAGTAAATAAAGCTTTACTTCCTTAAAGCTACGGAGATATTACATCCCTTCCTCCCTTGCTTTAATCTTAGTACGTTCAAGTTAATTTTTAATTAACATAAATTCCATCAACTTGGATTACCCGTGAATACTAAGCACGACCTATATCTTAAACTAATCTGCAAAGCCTTTTGAACTATTCGGAATATCCCATCCAATATTTTAAAGCCAGTATATTTGTTTACACAAATCTAGTGGGGAATGCTACTCGCTTCGGAATGTCGAGGTGCCTCGGATTTGGTGAGAATTGCCAAATTCCTCGGTTTAGCTGATTAAGTGATTCAAAAATGCTTGAGGATCTGATTCTGTATAGGATTTGCTTTTAATGGAACAGGGGCTACGTGGGCGCATTTTTTTTGAGTAATGCTTCTTAGATCTAATAATTGAATATAACGTTGTATTGTGCAACATCCTTTGCAATTCCTTCCCGAAGTAATTTTTTTCAGATCAATATTTATAATCTTTAATTCTTTAAGGCAAATTGAATAGGCATTTTCTAAACAAAAGCTTTGTTAAGCTTTCTAGACCTCATTGATACTTTACATCAGGTACGATTGTAACCAATAAAAAACCTGGCATAAGCGATTCGGATTGTTGAATCCTCATATCCTGATTTGGGACAACAATCTTCTCCGTAGCATTTTTCGAAAACGTTCCTAGAGTATTTTTTTATTTTAAGCCCCGTCAATGTACCTATTTGAATGGATATCGATAATCCATCAGAATCAGTCAAACATCTGGATCAGTGGAGGTCCACCACCGTGCGCTTTACACGTAATTTTTTGCCACGCACCTCCTCATTGTGGTAATCAACTTCTCGCAGCGGTATTTCCGAACCGGTACGACATTGAGATCTTCATGAAATGAGCCTATACCTTCCTAAAAGGCCGGCAACGCATCTCCACTCCCAATGATGTGGCTGATGTCCATGGGCGGCGGTGATCACTTACCATCTGGTGACTCGTTTGCCTCCGTTCCTCATAAAAAATAACAACAACATGATCAAATTTTGTATAAAAAATCACAAACCATTAAAAGGACCTAAATACAATCTCACAATCCCTCAAACTGTGATTTAAACAACCGGAGTTAGTTCCCTCATTTAAACTACAACTCAGCAATGGTTTCAATTTATACACCTTATAGTGACGCGACTTGAGGTTACTTCCACTCAAATCGTTTTAAAATTGCAATCGAATACTGAGTGAAGTGACAAGGTAGCGGTAAACAGGCCAGTGCACAAGCCACGGACGGAATGGCGACAGGTGTCTGAAGGCAAGGCGGAATAACAAAATCCAGATCTTCAAGAAGATCCACTTCATTTCTTTTAGCCAGTTTACGAGTGTAGAAAGTAACAGTGACATTTAGAAAATCCATTAAAATCACCCATAAAGCATCAAAGTGGGCAAACACCCCTGTGGTAGCGTAGTGTAGGTATCGCGTAGGCCGCCCGTTACGGAAGACTATTTCGCCTAAGACTAAGGTGGGTGTAAATATAGGCGCCCCCTAAAAGTCCTCCGCCCCCCACTACGCCATGCTACTGAACCTACCTGAATAATAATAATAATATCCTTCAACTTCAACGCATACGGCGGCTAATCTCAACGATCAGCCACGTACGCTGGATATATTATAGTGCTCAAGTGTGTGCGCAAACACAAGCGCCCTCTGTATTCCCTCACCCTCATATTCCGATGGAACACCAGCGTGACACGACCAGAGAGGTATTGGGAAAAGGACCAACGGCTTAACGTGCTTTCCGAGGCACGGGGGCACATTACCGCCAAGTTCCAGACTCCGGGCTGACACTAAGAATTTCCTTACGTAATCTTACGTACCTCTTGCGCAGCCGTCGCTTCAAAGTGCGACCCACTAACCACTGCGCCACCCAGGCAGTCACGTGACTACTAATAAGCTTGGCTTAAATCACCTGTTTTATAGTTATAACTCAACTCGAGTCACTCAAGTGTACATCGATTCAAACGAGTCTTGTTACCGCCATCTTGTTTAAACAGCAGCGCGATTGCCGCCAGGGGAACGGGTGTTTCGTATTAATCAAGAAAACAATTATTCTCTCTTGTTACATTTTCGCGTATTGTCTCCAGAGCTGTGCTTTTGTTCAGCATTTTTGCTTCCTTATGAAATACGGGAGATTGAAATCCATTCGTTTTAAACATGGTTCGGAGAAGGGTTGTATTGTGAGTGGTAATATTTTAATCAATCAATGATTTCTTATATGGAATTAAACGGATTTGGTTCACATTTCTCTGGTGATCAAAGAAAAATCCAGTTTCGTTCAGTTTGTCGGAATAAAGTAATTTTAATATGTGGAATTTCAAACGAATTTTTAACGCCTGTTTCTTATTTTTAATATAATAGATTTTATTTCCTCATCCCGTCGATTCTTTAATACAGTTAAGAGCTTTGAATGTTATTTTTATTTTGTAGTTCCTATTTCATGGAACGGAACGTAATATGTTCAATTTTTGAATCATATTCTACAGATCACTGTATGCTGTCATGTTTGTGTGCGTAACCCGTTTAGCTCACAATGTAGGCAGCGAGTAGAGGACACAATGCAGGCAGCAAGGAGAGCATCAGGCAGGAGGATTAGGATGGACGATTAGGCAGGGAGAGGGTTGAAATTAAAAACGATTTTCGTCTGTATTCTTCCTTCCTCTCACATATTTTAGTTCTTAAATGATTTGTACAACGTTTTAAACTAACGAATGTAGACTGGCAGGCGATTTGAGGTCTTTAGAATAAGAACAATAATTTACTACTACAAACAATAAGGCATTACATTTAAATAATTAGGTATCACTACAATCTACCGTGTCGGCATACGAAACGAATAAAGGTGTTTGATGAATTTACAATGATGGACATTAATTACATTTTATACTTATTTACAAATACTGGATTATGAACTATTCAAAAGCATTACAACATTTATTTCTACAAACTATTTTTTTTACAAATTATTATTTCACATTTCACCTACAAAATATTCATCTAATCTATAGTAAGTCTTATCTAGTAAAAGGTTAATTAATTAGGTTCTAAATTGTTAATTTTTTGGGAGCACATTTTACTAGCGCGATGTAATAATGTATAGTGACATCTACCGCAAAAAAGCCGGACCGCTTTGTTACGATACACCAATAACCTACCACCAACCATCACCTTTCAAATCTTTTAAAACAATATGCACTTTATCGACCTCGCGTCATAAATTAAAAACAAACACCTAATACAGTATGGATCGGTTTCTACCCGTGTCCCTGCGCTGCACAATCTAGTTGAGTGCTCCGAAAGCCGCGCCAGCCGAGAGCCGGTTAGTGCACAACTTTTATTATAACTTGAATGAATGATAGGGCCGGCAACTTTCATTCATCAGCGTTTAAAAATAAAGTGGTTGACTGATGGCAAAAAGTAAGTTGAGGCTATGAAGCTTTAAAAATGTTTTTATTCATTTATGAGGTGCAGAATTGGGATATTGGTAATTCTTATTAAGCTATGATCACCAGAGTTTGAGTTAGAAATGAATTGCTGAAGAACACTGCAGATCTTGTGTATGACATCGTGTTACATTCCACTTTTCTTTTTAAATTAGAATAGCCAGACATTAGGCGACAATCTCACTTGATGGTAAGTGATGATGTGGCCGAGGATGGATCATGTATGTCTTCTAGTAACAGCCTATTCACTCTTTTCTTGAATATGTTCAGATCATATCGTTCAGGGAACACATCTTCCGGTAGAGAGTTCCATTCCTTAGCCGTACGCAACATGAATGTACATTTGAACCATTAGGTACGAATTGCCAGTATTTCTAGGATATAAGGATAGTAACCCCTTCTCCGTCTTGTGTCTCGATGATGAAAGGGGGCCGGTGGAATTACATAGATACTTTTAAAAAAATGTGCTAAGTTTCATTCAAAGGCCAAAGATTGATAGCAGCGTGACATTATTACGCGTAATTAGGATTATAATATGTCTACAGTAATATTATAAAGAGGAAATATTTGTATTTTTGTATGTTTGTAATGAATAAACTCAAAAACTACTGGACCGATTGCAATAATTTTTACACCATTAGAAAGCTGCATTATTCAGAAGTAACATAGGCTATATTTTATCCCGGTACGGGAAGTAGTTCCCTCGGGACGCGGGTGAAACCGCGTGAAACAGCTAGTATCATATAACAATATGTCATCCACTGCTGAATCAATAACTAAACTTTGCGCATGGAATGAGCGCATTTAACAGGGAATGATCTATTGTTCTTTTTTTTGAGATCAGTTACAGACGAGCGGCTGGACTACCTGATCATAAGCGATTGCCGCCGCCCATGGACACCCGCAACACCAGGGAAGTCACATTAAGTGCGCTGTCAACCTTTACACCAATCTCCCCCCGGATTGGGTCTTCCGGTACCCTCACTCACTCGGCGAAACGCAACACAAGCGCTGGTTCCCGCTTGTTTCCTGTGTGGCATCCGGTCGAATCTGCCCATTAATGCCGAAGTTAGTGGATCTCTACAACAACTTTTTTGAAAAAATATTATTATGTGTATATTTATGCTTTAGACAACCCTAATATGGAATGCATTGTTTTATCAACACAACATTGCTTGTCTATGCACAGGATATGCATGAACTGCAGTTTGATCAACATTGTTAGAGGTAGTGGATATTGCGATATTTTTAATATACTTACCATACTTAATACAACTGGTTATACACCTTTTTTTTTATCGTTAACATCGCCAAAGCCTCATAATAGGTATCGTGAATGAAGTCCATTTAGCATGTTAGATCAACAAAATAAGCGGAAATAAATCTGCTGTTCCATACATGATGACACAACATTGTATGAAAATTTGCGATTAAAAAATTAAATTGAAAATTTGACAAACCCCCGACACAACTAAAGCTCTTTCATTTGATACCCATATTGAGGCAGTTGGAACAACAAATAGGTCATTCGTAATTTTCTGACGGCGGCCATCTTGGATTTGAAATGTTTCACATTTAATATATTCTGCTACTCAAGCCCTTTTATATGATACTCATATTGTGGGAGTTGTGTTAAAACATAAATTCCAAATCTTTGTGACGGCGGCCATCTTGGATCGATTTTTATCCAACATAGCTAAGAACACTTGCTCCTTATTCATCTTTCAAACAAAAAAAACAACATTAAAATCGGTTCATTTGTTCGGGAGCTACGTTGCCATAGACAGACACACAGACACACACACACACACACACAGACACGTCAAACTTATAACACCCCGTCGTTTTTGCGTCGGGGGTTAAAAATTGAATTTCCTCACGGCGATAGATAGATAAATAGATACTCTTTATTGCACAACATACAAAACTTAAAAGCTAGCCTAGGCTAGATAATTTATTTCTTCGCTTTTTTTTGTTGATCTAACATGCTAAATGGACTTCATCTGGACTTCATGATCTAACATGCTAAATGCACTTCATTTACGATACCTAGTATAGGATTTTTGGGATGTAAACGGTAAAAACTAACGGTGTATTATGATGATGATTGGCTATAATTTTTAATCATATTGTAGACCTAATGACCGACTCCTAATAGAACTAGGTTAGAGTTAGTGGGCTCTAATGGAACACCCTAGTGGCTTGTTTGGAGAACACCCGGCTCTCTTTAGCGGCACCCATGTCCGATTCCTAAGATGGGTTATATTCAGCTTGCGTACAAATGAGGGTCTAATTGTCTGCATCTAGTGATGTAGGTCTATCGATGTACTGCACGAAGTTTTCCATGCCGGTTTTGAGTTTGCATGCCATTTGCACATCGAAACCATTTATAGTCGTTTTTGCCTTAAAAATTGTTCACCATTCATCATATCAGCCCAATTAACAACCATTGCTACTAGAGTTACCATTGTTAAACATTCGCGGGTTTTTTTTTGTCAAAAATATACATACGTATTTATTTTGAAAATATTGTATTTCATCGCCTCTAAACGAGCGTAGTAAATATTTTAATAGGGATATTTACACAAAAACAATATTTTAGTGGCTTGTGTATATTGAGGTTTTTATTTATCATTTATTGCGTTTGTATATCTACCGGTATTTTACGAATTTGCGCGTGAAATAATAATAGTAATATCTACATTATTCATAACAATATAAGAAGACCACGACAACGCGTATAGGTAACTCAATAAAGCGAAACACTTGCGCGATCCAATTGACGCCCAGCGCCATCTATTGGTGTGACTTGAAACTAATATCCCGAAACGAAGTGAGAGGCGGGCCACTAGTATTAAACTAAATTCATTAGGTTGCCGTAGGCCTAGTCGGGAGAAAGGAGAGTTAAAAGGTTGACAGCGCAATTGTGACTCAACTGGTGTTTACGATATTCATTGGTGACGCTAATAGCCTACTATTGGGTGATTCGTCTCCCACCTATCACACAAAAAATCTTGTTTCCATTGCATTGCACGGCGTAGTCGGACAAAGTTTTTGATAATATTAGGGGTTAATGTATGAAATTGCCAATTTGTATGGAGATTTTTTGAAAATCTGTTCTTTTTATACAAACATTTTTTTTAATTTTCAAAGAAAAATATTAATGGTACTGTTTCATATTAGACTGTGGATTAATTGACAACGTTTAGGTACATTTAAATAGGTTGCCTTTGTGGAAACAAAGCATTGTTTTTTTTAAAAGTTATGAGTTCTGAAAGCGTCAACTCTGCCTAGCAAAAAAAGTGTCTCTTTCAAGATTTTTTTTCTGCACCAAGAATTTTATCTAATCTGCACCTTACACACCTTAGAAATATAGTCTTTAATCAAAAACAAATATACCAAAGTAATTTTTTGGGTTTTTATAGGAATTATTAATCTTTTTGTGTCTAGAAAAAAAACAAGAAGCAGCACTGTGCTGTGTTTTGGTGCGTAAGTGAGGTTACCGGAGGCCCAATCCGGAGGAAAGGAGGGTTTAAAGGTTGGCAGCGCTCTTGCGTGCCCCACTGGTGTCGCGGGTATCAATGGACGGTGGCAATCGCTTACCATCAGGCGATCCGTCTGCTCGTCTGCCACCTATCACACAAGAAAAGGCTATTTCATACTTTAACCCCTATTATCTGCGTCCCATCACTATCTAAGGCATCTATTTAGCTTCAAGCCACGCGTGCGCTTACCAAATGTTTACGAACAGTGGACGAGGTCAGATACCACCCGAGAGCTACAACTACTATAGATTAACAGTATGAGTGAGCTGAAATTTGATTTATCCCTTGGCACAAAATAGATAGACGTCGCGTCCGTTGTAATTACAACCCGAGATTTCCTCTTGCTTGCCAGTCAGACTGAGAGCCAATATACTGTGTTACTTTAAAAAATATACTACATATGCTGGCTGCCTTTTGGAAATAAATCGAAAGTTTTTAGAAAGAAAGAAAAGAAAGAAAAATATTTATTCAGTGTATAACAATAACATTAAACATTTAAAATAATGACAGTACACAGTAAAACACCGAAAAGGCACATACTCAGCATGTGTCGGGGTGTCGCGCCACCCCGACGCTGGTATTCTGTATGTACCCATAGAAAGAGCACTGCTATAAAAATAAATACAATAAACTAGCGTTGGTGTTATTATACATAGAATTATCTTTATAATAGTATTTTATATACGTGAGTTCATGCTTGTCTATGTGTATGTTTGTGTGTGTGTGTGTGTGTGTGTGTATGTGTGTGTACGAGTGTGTATGTTTGTGTGTCTGAAAAATTTAATATAAAAGCTCTCAGAGGGGCAACTCAGCAACTCGAGGGACGTTCAAAATGAACAAGTTACGTGACCGACTTTATATATAAAGTTGGTAGAAGAGGTGTTTTAGGTTGGTGTGTGTTTGTGTGTGTGTACGAGTGTGTGTGTTTGTGTGTCTGAAAAATTTAATATAAAAGCTCTCAGAGGGGCAACTCAGCAACTCGAGGGATGACTCTCTATTCAAAATGAACAAGTCACGTGACCCACTTTGTATATAAAGTTGGTAGAAGAGGTGTTTTAGGTTGGTGTGTGTGTGTGTGGTGTACGAGTGTGTGTGTTTGTGTGTCTGAAAAATTTAATATAAAAGCTCTCAGAGGGGCAACTCAGCAACTCGAGGGACGACTCTCTATTCAAAATGAACAAGTCACGTGACCCACTTTGTATATAAAGTTGGTAGAAGAGGTGTTTAAGGTTGGTTTTAGTGTTAAGCGTACCGTCAGTACGGATCGCTCTGCACATGCTAATCGTCCGCGTGTGGTTTTAGTATCGCTAAGACGAGCCGTGTGGATCAGTGGTAGTGAACTCTGGTGCAAGGGTTGCGGTTTCGATCCCCGTACAGTACAAACATTTGTTTGCATGAATATGTCTGTTTGTATTGGTAGGGGTATTTTCTATGTATTATACTATTAACCAAAAGTTCATGAGTTATAGTTAGTCAACGTTTCCATTAGACTTAATCATATAACAGAGACACTGAACATAAAAGAAAGACAAAACATTTTTAAGTAACATTGGTCTGGGTAGGGTGGGAATCGAACTCACAACCCTCTGACGAATGAGCTACGACAAAAATATTTAAAAAACATGAAGCATATTTGACCGGCTCAACGCCTGAAGTGGCCAATTTAGACCACATTACCGTGGGAGAACAACGCTTCGGCATGAGTGGGCCGTCTCAACTAGAGTGATTGTGTGTCGCTGGGTGAGTGAGGGTACCGGAGGCCCAATCCGTGGAACGGGGGGTTAAAAGGTTGGCAGCACACTTGTGACTCCACTGGTGTCGCAGATGATCAGGTCATTTGTCTGCTCGTCTGCCACCTATAACATAAAAAAACATAGCACCAGATACCAGTGCATAATGTAAATGCAATTCCATTTTCCTGTGGCCTGTCCTCCACGTTTTATGCAGTTCGTAAAAGATTCAGATCGACAGCTGGCCACTTAGCTATAAACTTCGGGGTCTGAAAAGCTGAAGCTGGTCCCAGTGGCGACGATGCACTAACGTTTTACTGGGCTTAAAATGACAAGTTAACTGAATAGATGGCATTTTTGTACTAGCGTAATGGCGCATTTTTATTAGCTACTAGTCACTTCGCTTCGTTTCGGGACATTAGTTCCACTTTATACCAATAGATGGCGCTAGGTGTCGAATACGTCGCGCAAGCGTTTCGTGTTTTCGGATTACCTATAACATTTCGCTTTTAACTCTGTACTTCTTTATAAGCAGTATAGATAGTATAGGTTATAAGGCTGACGTTTGACCACAATCGCGCCTGAATGAAAGCAAACACGTATCTTTCAAAAGATTGAAACATTTGCACCTGGATCAGCGCAGAGATGCGGAACAGTGAAACGTTTCATTTGGAACATCGACTCTCAGACAGATCCGTGATAAATTGCGCTCATTCGGCGAATGATCCGAACTCAGATCATTCAGCTTATTCGGATCATTTGGGTCATCGGATCATTCCACTCATTCGGTTCACTCGGATCATTTAGCTCATTCGGATCATACGGCTCATCGGATCATTCAGCTCATTCGGATCATTCGGTTCACTAGAACTCGAGATCCATTCGAGTCGAATGATATATTCGGAGCGAACATTAGATTCGGAAAATTGTATCATTTGGCTGAGTCGGATCACTGAGTGGTTTCAGTAAAGAGTTACACACGTCTATTAACGACTAAAAAAAGAAAATATATTGTTTAATTTGGACACTACAACACATCTCTTGTATACTTTATTTTGAGCGTAATAAAAGTGTATTCATTATTTTATCTCTCACATCCAATAATTTTTCGACGAATTTACAAAAATCGTAGAATCAAAAATGTATTTATTCAATTTGAGTCCATACAGAACATTTAGGTATGAATGTCAAATATTATGTAATCTACCGCTGAATCGAAATGTCAATTTCTACCGTTAAATTTTGTTTACGATCCAAATAAAATTGTAGACGTAGTAAAAAAATATTAACCTATACACCCAAATCAATTTATGCTATCATACGCATTACTTACCCATTCGTATTGATAGATAGTATAGGGTAAAGATAGACATGTTAGTCTCATGGATAGTAATAAATATACAACCTCACTCAAATATGAACCTTATTGTTCCGCCTTAAGAGTCTAGATATTGACATTTCATCGCAGACGACTGTACTACTTATTGTATAACCTTCAGTATCCAATTCAAAAGGATTCCTTGAGTGCGAGTAATTGTTTGTTTTCTATTCGACTACGGGTTTTGTGTAGCTTTGTTACCTTTGTTACCATACTCAATGGGTAACAGTTGCTTAATAATCTGTAACAGTCGTAGATTAGTAGATCGTGCCCCGAATCCGGGCCTTTGTTAACTATTCTGAGGGATGTTTTCCACATGAACACCTTTTAATATATCCGCGGACACGGATAAAACACGTGCCACCTTATTATAAATCACAATCAAAAAGTTCATGTCATCCCGTTGCAACATGCAATGTTAAAAGGCACGAGTTTTGTTCCGGGACTATCCTTAGTTTGCGATTTGTAATAAGGGGGATGTAAATTAAAAAATAAGAGCCTTATTCATAAATGTTCATTAAACTTTGTTAACTTAAACAGTGATAACACTGTAAAAATAAAAAATGTGTGATAAATCAAAAAAAATCTAATTCTTTTTTCGAATTTTTTGATTCAAACGTCAAAAATTAAATTGCAAATGAAAAAAAAAACCCGACAGGCGGTCATCTTGGATTTGACAATTTGTCACAATAATTATATTCTGCTACTCAAGCCCTTTTATATGATACCCATATTGTAGGAGTTGAGTTAAATCATACAATCCATATCTTTGTGACGGCGGCCATCTTGGATCGATTTTTCTCCAACATAGCTAAGAACACTCCCTTATTCATCTTTCAAACAAAAATAAAACAAAATCAAAATCGGTTCATTCGTTCGATAGCTACGATGCCATAGACAGACACACAGACACACACACACAGACACGTCAAACTTACAACCCCCCGTCGTTTTTGCGTCGGGGGGGTTAAAAGTTGCTTTGCAAAGATTACAAATTTTAATGAACGTTTATGAATAAAGCCCTAAATATTTCAATTGTCTTCTGGTAATCGGAAACTCATATAAAGACATTTAATTCATTCAATTCATACTTCCTAGAAATACAGGCTTGTAGAAGCAGTGACTAACATTTGAGCACAAAATTTTGTGCCTAATTCTTTCGGTTCGCCTTAAATCCATGTATTTGCGATCTTGCTGCATAAACACGATTTTAATTTCAGTCTCAAACTATTGTCATTCTGGTGTTCTGAATTATTTGAAACACGGATACGAATATAACAGGTTAATCAGGACATCACTACCGACTTGCAGCCTTATCGGCATTTTTATGTACTGACAAAGTTCCCGGTAGGCCAATTTTCGACCTTAAGGCGATGAAATAAGGTCTAAAAGTGGCCTACCGGGAACTTTGTTAGATGTACTTCTATCTGTTACAGATGTAGATGTTTAATGCTCGTGTTACCATAGGCAGTGTTGTGTTTCAAACGTCAATCTGCTTTATAACAGGTTTTTTTTTATATGTGGTTAACGAGCAGACGGATCACCTGATTGCCGCCGCCCATGGACACCCGCGACACCATTGGTGTCACAAGTGCGCTGCCGACCTTTAAACCCCCCTTGTCCCCGGATTGGGCCTCTGGTACCCACACTCACGCAGCGAAACACAGCACAGTGCTGCTTCACGCCGGTTTTTTTGTGAGGCCGTGGTATCCGTTCCGGTCGAGCCGGCCCATTCATGCCGAAGCGTGGCTCTCCCACGGTAAAGGTTTATTGAACGTTCATGAATAAAGCTCTTCTTTATCACGTTCCTATCTATATCATGCTCGGCGTCTCTCCGAGCAAAGTCATCGACATTGCTCACCAGATTAGCAAGCTTAAGTGGCAGTGGGCTGGCCATATTAGCCGCAGAACCGACAACCGATGGGGTAAACGAGTTCTAGAGTGGAGACCGCGTCTTGGTAAACGTAATGTAGGGCGTCCTCTGGCTAGGTGGGGGAGACGATCTGCGCAGAATGGCTGGTAAGAGCTGGATGCGAGAAGCCATAGATAGATCACAGTGGCGAACAATTGGAGAGGCCTACGTCCAGCAGTGGACTGCGATAGGCTGATGATGATGATGATATCACGTTCCAAAAATTGGACTCTATGACGCCTTTGATCACATGTGGATCAAAGGCGACAACGGTAATTAATGTCATATCCACTTTACTTACTTACTTGTTTGTCTGTCTATCGCCTCTAGCATATTTTTTTTTATTAACAATACGAATAAAATACCCGTTTATTCCCCCCACGTCACAGGTCATTCAAGAAAATGCCATTAACCCTTGCGAAGTCAACAGCGACCGTATTTTTTTATTTCAATCAATTCATTGTGCCACCCTGCCATCAAGTTTTATGCCTTGTACCTCGTAAAACACAGGTACCTGTAATTGATTCTCTAAATATGAAATTGCGTGTTGCCATTCGCTTTTTTTTTCTGCTATAAGAAAATTAACGAAATCACCTATTTAAGTCGTCGGAATAAGGTTCAAAGTAGAATTGTTTTTAGTTTTGTTGGCTCGGTTGTTTTTGCGAAATAACACAGCACGACATTGAAAACGTTTTGAAAATGACACTGGAATAGGGGCTGTGATTGTTAGGTGGAATTGTGTGACCTGTCATTTGGCATCGTTGAATAGAAATAGTGAACTATTAACTGGTATAAATAAACTATTAATTGTTAGTTTACATAGATGCTAGATTAAGATTTTACACAATAAGTCCAATAGGCAGTTAACTTTTTTTATGTAAGTTTAATAATAGTCATTTTCACGAGGTGGATTGAAGACTTACATTGTAAAAAAGTTGGCGATTAAAAAGAGTAACTGGCGAGTTTCTTGCCGGATCTTCTCGACCAGAAACAACTTTCCGAGCCGGTGGTAGAATCGCATTATGTTTATTTATTTCTTTAGTATATTTTATGTATCAACATATATATGTATTAACATGTAAATTATACATAAGTACTTATAAATAGTTTTAAGTCATTCAAATGTATGACGATTTGTAAGTGCTGTGTACAAGCCTATGCAAATGAAGAATTATTTGAATTTGAATTGATAAAAGTACATCATTTATCAAGAACTAGAAACAAAAGTTTGTTTTACTTTTTTGTAATATCTGTAAATTACCAATTTTCGAATATTTCCTTTTACAGTTACTTCAGGAGTATAGGAACTCCTTTCGCTTTAGCATGATGGGTGACAGATGTCAAAATCTATACGTTTTTCACGTTAGTCTCTTTCTAACGTATGACTCACGTATAACTCTGTCCTGCTGTCACCGATATCTCGATATCATGATAAAGCGAAAGAACTATAAATATTTAAATGTGCGAGAGCCACGCTTAGGCATGAATGGGCCGGCTCGACCGGAGTGATACCACTGCCTCACAGAAGACCGGCGTGAAGCAGCGCCTGCCCTGTGTTTCGCCGTGTGAATGAGGCTACCGGAGGCCCAATGGGGGGAAGGGGAAAAGGTTGGCAGCGCACTTGTGACTCCACTGGTGTTGCGGGTGTCCATGGGCGGCGGAATTGCTTACCATCAGGTAATCAGAAGTTTACTAAAACTTACTTACTTTTATGCTAGAGGCGACAAAGCGAGTCACCTGATGGAAAGTAATCAATGCCGCCTATGAACATCTGCGAAATCTTGAAAGATCCCTAATGTCTTGCCGGTCTTTTTAAAAAAGACTACGGTCTTCTCTTGAAGGTCCCTAAGGGCCGATTTTTTGATCCGTAGTTAAACTGAACTAATGGTTTAAAAAAGTAACCAATGGTCAAATATCGCCAAAATATGTTTTTTGAGCACTAGTTAGCTTAACCAATTGTTACATTACAAGAAATTACGTCACTTTGACGCTGTCACTTTGACTTTTGGTTAGACAGTTCATCATCATCAGCCCATTTAAGTCCCCACTGCTGGGGCACGGGCACATCAATCACATGAGGGGTAATTGCCATACTCACCACGCTTGGCAGACGAGTTGGCGAGGGTTTTGATATAAATGCAGAGTTTTCCTTCTCTGGGTGCTGATAATCATGTCAGCAGCTTTACCTTAGTCGCCTTTTACGACACCTCGGTAAGAGTGAGGGTGGCATATTCTGCTCTGCTGGGGACCACACGGCCTGCGGCTAGACAGTTAACTATAGTTAATTTAACCAAAAGGTAACTACGGATCCAAAAATAGGCCCTAGTCATAGCCGTCGGGAAATACTCCATCAACCAAACCGTTCCACAGAACTAAACAGAAACTAAAAATTATTTTAATTGGATATTTAATTTTTTCGTACTTTTAGTGACTACTTGTCACTTAGCATTAATTTTAGCGTTAAATGAGAAGGACAACAAAGTTATAATGTATCAATACGGGGATTAACACGATATTTATTATGTCAAACAACATTGTGCAGTCCGTCCGTCAGTCCGCTCGTGACCACGGCTGCTGTAATGTAGCCGAAACGTCGAGCCAAATATGTGAGTACACAATGTTGTTTCACATAATAAATATCGTGTTAATCCCCGTATTGATACATTATAGTTATAATGCAACGCGAAAACCTAAAAAACTATTAGACAACAAAGTTATTTTTAAGCTTTCCGTATTTTCCTTTGAGGCTTGAAAACCCTAAAACAAGAAAAACATCGACTTTATCGATAAAACTTCAATCTTGCTTACGAAAAACATTTTCCAGATCGAGCAAGGTAGCTTCATTCGGCTATTTTCTGCGGTCATTCCTTTTACGACCATCCGTAATGGACACTACGAGGCGAAAAAAAGTTCTTCCCGAAGTGGAATGAATCGTAACTACGGACGGTATTGTTTTATTAAAAGGCTGATGGTGGGTCAATTTAATATTGACTGGGATACGTAAAACATCGGCGTAAATGCCAGTGTTGCTTGCCGATGTGAGCTTTACTTTAATTATAGTGTTTTAATGAGTTTTGCAATTATGGAATGGAAAATGAATAAAAACAAAAGCTAAAGCAGCTTCCAGAGAGAACCAGAGTCACCGACATAGCCCAACGAATTAGCAAACTAAAGTAGCAGTGGGCTGGTCATATTAGCCGCAAAACTAACCGCCGTTGGAGCCATAAAGTCCTTGAGTGGAAACCGCGACTCAACACCCTATTTGATGTTAAATACATTACAGGTACTTTTAGATATGAGATATCTCATAGCTCTCAGAATCACCAATTTCTTAGATCTTTCTTAGTGGTCACTGGCAACTGAACGAACGACAAAATAACCCAATAAAGGCCAGACCAAATCATACATCGACCATAAAACATAGCTTACTGCAAATTGGTATTGGCGGATACCGGCAATTGGAAACAAAAGAAATTATCGCCCTCAAAAAATCTCAAAAAGCAGAAATCCCGCCGCTTTGAAACGTCCCATTTTAGCCGAGCAAACCTCAGATTTTAGTCGGAGAAAAAAGAGAATCCCTGCAACGCTGTCGATTTCCGAACGGTACCGTAAACGTTCCTAGTGTTGTGCCTTCTACAAACCTATCACTGTTATTTGGCACGTGGGAATTATATGAACTTATTTTATAGAATAGTTAGTCGTCGTTTGGTACGAATTGCCGGTATTTCTACGACATAAGGGTAACCCTTTCTCCGTCTTGTGTCCCGATGATAATTACCGATAACCACGGCCTCACAGAATACGGGCCTGAAGCAGTGTCTGTGCAGTTTTGCTGCTTGGGTGAGGGTACTGGAGTCCCAATCCGGTGGAGAGGGGGCTTTGTGACCCCTGTTGCTGCGAGTGTATATGGGCGGCGGCAATCGCGTACTACCAGGTGATCCGTCATCTGCCACCTATCACATTAAATAAACTCCCGATGTGAACACACATCCCTAAACTGCCAGAGTACCCACTAGGTAGTAGTTGGCATCTATTGACCGGTGCTACAGTTTTATGGGCGATCGTAAAGGGTAGTGTGATCCGCGAAAAAACGAGTCGTATAGCTGCGTTTGTGCGTAGTATGTTAATTTGATTGACCGTACTTATGCGAAACAAGTTGAATGAGATATTTCTTCTTATTTTATTTATGGCAATCCACTTCTCGACTGAGAATGACTGCTGCCACTATCTAATCTATCTATACTAAAGTGATATTAATATAACAATCGTTGCATTGTATCGTTTTTAAACTCTGCCATTGTGTGTCGAGTGAGTTGTAACGTGAACTACCTGCTTGGACTTAATAGGGTCTTAAAACCTGCAATTTCGTTAAGAGTAGTCTCGGAAGACTCCATATGTCGATAAAATGCTAAACACCTCCGTTCTATTGAGTGACTGAGACTTTAACTAACTTCAACTGTTGACTATACACTCTGTCAAAACATCACTTGATTTTTTCCTAACGAGTTGTCCCGCTTAAGGTAGGGCACACTAACGGCGCCAATCGATTTTCATTTTGAGTTAATAAACCGGATCTATTTTAAATAATTTCAGGATTACAATCTCTCGACAAACACTTCAACTATTTATTAAATAACCATGCACAAATGTTGGGTCCGTTTTTTTACGCGAAAAATTGATTCACGCCAAAAGCTGTGACTTTTGGCTGTAATCCAAAATTCAAGTGCAAAAGCAAACCAAACAGTTAACTATAAGTATTAAATAAATAGTATAGGTGTTTGCCGAAAGATTGTCACCCCATAATTGTTTAAAATAGATCTGGTTTAGTAGCTAAAAATGAAATTCGCTATGTGCAGCAGTAGACGTCAGTTGGCTGAAACTATGATGATTACTTTTACAAATTGGATGTTCAATTCGACAGGGTGTATCTGTGAACAATTACATCCATTTAACCACGTGTTCTACTAAACATTATGAACAACACTTCTTCTATCACTTTCGGAAATTCGCATGAAAAAATTTCAACTTTTCATACAAAGTCGGTCACGTGACTTGGTCATCTTACGATGAATTTCGAAAAATCGTATAGTGTTATAAATGTTGTTCAGAATGGTTGGTAGTTGGTAACACGTGGTTAAAGGGATAGATAGATAGATAGATAGATATTCTTTATTGCACAAACATAAAGTACAAGCATGATACAACAGCAACAGACAGTACAATAAGGCGGTCTTATCGCTTGTGGCGATTTCTTCCAGACAACCTTTGGGTAGAGGAAAGAAATATCGTATTCGTAATAATAAGGGAAGGCAGTGCAAAGTAGTTTAACAAATGAAATTGAGAATGGCAGAATTATACATTATTTTATATATTAATATTATTACGTTACATAAATAATAATAAACAATACATACATACCCAATAATAATATATACATAGATAATTAAGGGATAAGGGGTGTAAATGTTCACAGATACACCCTGTATATTAAAAGCTACAATGATCCCGTTTATATCTGCCTGTGCCGAATATGGCTGACTTTAATAACGTATCGCTGGCAATGAGAAGATTAATCGGCGTGAGATGCAAAATGCGAAGGTTTAATTTAATTTAAATACCGCCCCTTTTACGTCAAAATTGAAAATTTCGACATTAAGGAATAGGAATAAACAAACTCGGTTGCTTTAATTATAGGAGATTTAACCCTGTATTTTATGGGATTTGTGAATTCCAATTATAAGACAACTGATACGATTTCAAAGATAAAATTAATCATTGTATACATCTTGGTATAACACCTAAAGATATTTATGTAATTTTCCTCCATAAGACGTAATTACCATCGTGAAATTTTTTAATTGCTCCAGAAATACCCAAATCTCATACAAAATTAGCGAAACAATTTTCTGTGATGTTAAATATTCCTTTTCTGTAATTTTACGGAATAAATTTAAATTTACAAAAAGAATTGTTGATAATATACTCGGTACTTAAATGTACATATTTCCACGCCTAAAGGATTACTTTAACATCGCGTGTATCATCATCATCAGCCCATTTAAGTCCCCACTGCTGGGGCACGGGCCTCCCTCATTCACATGAGGGGTAATTGCCATACTCACCACGCTTGGCAGACGGGTTTGAGGGTTTTGATATGAATGCAGAGTTTTCCTTCTCTGGGTGCTGATGATTATGCCAGCAGCTTTACCTTAGTCGCCTTTTACGACACCTCGGTAAGAGTGAGGGTGGCCTATTCTTCTCTGCCGGGGACCACACGGCAAATCGGACGTTACATATTATGTTCTTTTATTCGGATTGGGAAAGCCTAGTATATCTTTGAGGCCTACTTTTATTGTTTGTTTACAAGTTTTAACTTGTACTTTTCTATCCTACTTCAAATTGAGAGCACACCATACGATTCCAATACTATTCTTCAAAAATATTTATTCATAATGAACTTAAAGTACGAATTTCTCAAAGTCTAGGCTTTCTGAAGAATATCTTCACTGTTGTACTAAAAGTTGATAAAAGAAATAATACACCTACCGGCACGAAATCTTGGCCAAAGTGTAATTTTCATACAAACATACTCTCTTTACAGGTTCACAGAGCAAAAAACATCGTTTCATTGTAGCAATTTTAAAGTTTATTTAATGCTCAACTTTCAATTAATTAATTCAATCAAGTCTTGAAACCACTCAATTTCTTTATTATCAAAGAAGAACAATTTTCTTTTACGCGTTGATACAATGATATTATGGGATGTAAAAAGAAAACATTATTTTTCTGATATTGTAGATATCCAGTGGTTCCATGAGTTGATTGAATCAATTAATTGAAAGTTGAACATTCAAACATTAAATAAACGTTAAAATTGCTACATTGAAAAAAAATTGCTTTTTGTTCTGTAAACCTGTAAAAAGAGCATTTTTGAATGAAAATTACACTATGGCCAAAATTTCGTACTGGTAAATGTATCTTATGAGCCAAAAATAGTGAGAGTTAAAATTGTTATGCATGATAAACGCTATTCATAAACAACGGAGTAACGGGCATAAGTTACCCAAGAAAAATTCACGTAATATTCCTGTGAAAAATTTCAGACGTGAGAAAATAGTGAAGAACAAAAATACTTACGTGAAAGTTAAGAAAGTTGGACAGTAATAGAATTTATTTTGTAAAATACACCTTTGCGTGTCGTGGATATGCAAGTTCGTTGAACTCACAATGTGATATGAATAACTAAATATACATAGCACATAATTTGATACTATGAGATAAAGTTAGAAAAGTTAGACTTAAATTTAAAGTTAGAGAAGTAATGCTTGCAGCTATTTTTATGTAAATTATTTGCGAAGTTTTGACCAAAACTTCTAGGCATGATATTATTTTCCATTACTACTCGTTTATCACAATAAGAGATCATGGAGTTTTCTCTACCCGAAGATATCTTGCCAATGTCAAGTAACTTGTTGAGAATAAGTGGGCAGTCAACAGTCGAAGTCAGTCATAGTCACAGTCACTTTATAAAACGCCGATGTTTTGCGTTTTATCGACCTATCGACGGATTCTGCCGATACCACTCTAAACACAATCGCGGGTTTCAAGACTCTATTAGGTCCAAGCAAGTTGTCACGCGACAACTCACTCGATACACAATAGCAGTGTTAATAACGATAAACCACGCGGAGTCTTTTAGTCCCCAGCCCTGTACGAGTAGCCACTTCAATATATACAAATCGGTTTTTATAAGATTATATATTGTACTGTTTACCAACAAACCCTCAGCCAAAATGACATGAGTTGGCTAATAACAACCGAAGGCGGTTGTTAATAACCAACGTATGTCATCCACCATACCAAGTAACGATGCCTAATTCCATAGTAATACTGGATATATCAATGATAGTTTGCTCGACATTTCAAATGCAATATCATCGTCCTAGTGATGTGATACAAGTCGATGTCACTCCAATTAGAAGAGGTACAACCAAAAAAAAATACTGTTCATTGAACGACTTGTGTTCTGAATCACTCGACCGAGTCTCAGAATACTAAAAAGTTGCAATACCAGAGGAGTCACAAGTATATTTTGTTGTGCCTACTTATATCTTGTGACTTGGTGAAAGCGACCACATGTACCGGACATGGGCTGTTAATCAGTGACCGCGCCGATATGGATACCCCACGGTTCTCATATTACCAACTTGTTCCTATATTCGTACCTTGTAATAATGTTTCCTCTAGGACATGATGGTTTCCCCTAGATACCAAAAGACCGTTCCAAGTGACTCGAGATTTCCTTGAGCTCGTAAACCACTTGAGTAGAAATCGAATCAGCATGCAAAGGTTGCCTGAAAAAGATTGCTTAGAGAGGGAGAGAGAGAGAGAAAAGTCCCGTGGCAAAACACACACATTTTAGATTCCTTGTGCCTATAGACATAAAGCTTATATTTGAATTTTGATGGCGACTGAAGCGCGTTTTTCAATGGACTTCTTTGGTGGCGCGGACTCTATATACGACTAAACATACATACTATGCTGTGTTTCGCTGCATGAGTGAGGGTACCGCAGGCCCAATCCAGGGGAAACGGGGGTTTAAAGGTTGGCAGCGCACTTGTGACTCCAATGGTGTCGCGGGTGTCCATGGGCGGCGGCAATCGCTTAACATCAGATGATCAGTCTGCTCATCTGCCTGTATGTGATAGGTATTACAAAAAAAAACTAAAACAGAAGTTTTCAACATTATTTTGGTTGTTCTGTTCAATTTACTCAATATCGATTCATTCTATAGTAAAATTATCATTAGTCACATCACTATTAACCTTGCTTTATTATAATAGATTTCATTAAAATAGAATCGTATGCTTAGCCTAAGGGATGTTAAGGGCTCCTCGATCCTTTTAACGATAATGGATGATCTATCGAAAACAAAAGGTAACGTTGCAGGGTTGGTAAAAATCCAATTTATTTATAAAATGATAATAAATTTAGGGGAAAGGAGGTCGTAATTGTGACTCCACTGGTGTTGTGTCCAATGAATGAAATACTCTTTCGTTTGTAGTAAAGATTGGCGTCATAAAAGTACAAAATCAGGTCAGGTGGTCTGTCAGATTTTGATGTAGAGCTAATCGTCTTTGTATTAAGGTAAGAATCCATTGAAATATTTTAACAGATTTAGAAGACGCCGTGTGGTCCCCGGCAGAGTAGAATAGGCCACCCTCACTCTTACCGAGGTGTCCTAAAAAGCGACTAAGGTAAAGCTGCTGGCTTGATCAACAGTACCCAGAGAAGGAAAACTCTGCATTTATATCAAAACCCTCGCCAACCCGTCTGCCAAGCGTGGTGAGTTTTTTTTTTTATGTAATGAGTAGGTAGACGAACAGACGGATCACCTGATGGTGAGTGAGTTGAGTATGGCAATTACCCCTCATGTGATTGAGGGAGGCCCGTGCCCCAACAGTGGATAATTAAATGGGCTGATGATGATGATGATGATGAGAAGACAAAAGGTCAGGGAAGCTTTGGCCCTCTAGCTGAACGTGATAGCGATAAGAGCGCCCAATTTGTACTTTTAAGTTTCTGTAATGCCTAGTTTTTTTAAGTAGTGTATATTGTGCAAAAAAGAACATCTATCTATCTATAGGTTTCTCCTAACATAAACAAAATTGGGATGTTCCATTAATAAAAATGAAATGATTTAACCGATAGGCTCAAAGAAGAAATTGTTCTATAGTGTTAATGAATTAATCATGTTAAATTTAAAATCTTATTATGTAAGAACAATCGTGTTAAATATTTGTATCACTCACATATTTTGTATACATACACTGTTTAGAGCGAATAAAATGATTTTTGTTTTATTTATTTAATAGGTGGCAGACGAGCAGACGGATCACCTAATGGTAAGCAATTGCTGCCGCCCATAGACACCCGCGACACAAGTATAGTCGCAAGTACGCTGCCAACCTTTTAGCCCCCCATTCCCCCGGATTGGGCCTCCGGTATCCACACTCACGCAGCGAAATACAGCACAGTGCTGCTTCACGCCGGTTTTCTGTGAGGCCGTGGTATCATTCCGGTCGAGCCGGTCGATTATGATGATCGTATTTTAAATTTCATTTAATTCCATTCAATTTAATTTATCAGAAAATATTTTTACACATTCAAACCTATTATCACTAGGCTAGAAAGTTAAAACAGTAAGTACTCGTAAATAATCACAAATATATAAAAAAGAGATCCTCACATTTTCATATGATTTTCATGTGAAATGTCAAATATAAGTACTAATATGTAAGATTATGCCCATAAGTTTGTAATAGATTTAAGTTATTTGCAATAAATATTTTATTTTTATTTATTTATATATTTTTGGTCTAAATATGAAAGTGCCGGCCAAAATCGTTCAAATGTCAAGATTTGGCAGACCAAAAAAAAGTTTTTGTTAGTTGACTCGTTGATAATGTATGAAGATGTTTATTTTTGACCTCAAATAAAACCCTACACAGGTTTGGTGCCATAGTAATAAATGCTAAAGGGAAAAGTCCTACAGAATACAGCATTTTTTTGTTCTGGCCGCCACTTGGACTAAAAAAGAGAATGTCCTTTAAATAATTAAGTCATGCCAACCCTGGCAAAGAGGAACGAATATAAAACTTGATAGAACGTATCGTAAGTGCGTAATGGAATCAGTGCCCCCGGGGAAGATTTCTTCTAAACTTGATTGGATCTCCTGCTATACCTTTTCTTCAATCGATGATCGCAAACTTTTTCCTTGGAAATTGATGAATTTGAAAGGTAAGTAAGGCAGAAGTCAAAAGCCCGTGGGACGAAGTATGTCTCTTGGAACACTAACTAGGACGTGGCCGTGGACAAAGCTTCTGCCAGTCATACTGGTATCTTTTATTGATGATATGAGAAAGAAGAGTGAGTTTAGTAGGTTGCCTATTGAGAAGTTTCTTTCTGAAAAGATATGTCAGGATAACAGAGCCCCTCAGCTCATCATGTCAAATTCTTAAGATGACAAATTCTTGAAAAAAGAATTCGAAAAAAGACAACTTTTACTCGCGAATATTCTAAACGAAAACATTTTTTTAACTTCTCATAATGTCAACTTTTCAGCTTGCACTTACGAGTGAGTGAGGTATATGTTTGTCAAAGACTGAACTGAAATTATAGACCTAGGTCACCTTGACAGTAATAAGGAATCGATTGATGCCTTATTCAACAAAATCGGCTGGGTAGTTTAGACGGAATCTTGGAACCCACAAACATATTTACATACTTACATACATAGACTGCTAACATCATAACCCTTCCTTTTTGATTTTGCCGTAGTCGGGTAAAATACACTGATATATGTTTACAGTAAAATGTTCCCAACTGTCTTTGAAAAATATTATCATTCGCAACATATACCCAATATTTTTCCCTAGCTTCTTCATTCGACCGACCCGTTTGGATCAGTGGTAGAGTGAATGCTGCTCTGGTGCAAAGGTTGCGGATTCGATCCCCGTTCAGTACAAACATTTGTGGGCATGAACATGTCTGGGTATTTTCTATGTATTATAAGTATGTATTTACAAAAGAAAAGTTTATATTTGTAATTCCGCTGTTGGTTCTGATATCCGTAACACAGGTGCTTGAGCTACCTATCTCGGAGTCAGATCAATGTATGTCATCATCATCATCATCAGCCCATTTAAGTCCCCACTGCTGGGGCACGGGGCTCCCTCAATCACATGAGGGTTAATTGCCATACTCACCACGCTTGGCAGACGGGTTGGCGAGGGTTTTGATATAAATGCAGAGTTTTCCTTCTCTGGGTGCTGATGATCATGCCAGCAGCTTTACTTTAGTCGCCTTTTACGACACCTCGGTAAGAGTGAGGGTGGCCTATTCTACTCTGCCGGGACCACACGGCTGGATCAATGTATGTGATGTTGTAAAATATTTATTATTCACAACCACCACAGAATCTAAAGCTATATTCCAACACCGCCCACGAGATCCCGGACTCATCTTACAATTCATTGCAAAACAGTGTATACTCACCTCGTTTCACAAATTGTTGCAAGCTGCAACGGAATTAAACCCAGTAATTCTACATCTATAACTTTCAACTACAAGAGGAATGGACGGAGGTTCAACACATTAACATGTTCCGCAGACCTCGAATACAGGGGTCGTAACTCACTCTGCAGAGTAGGAAAAACTCTTTGCAGTTACCACTTTTGGGGGTACGGAGACTTGGAAGGAAAACCTTCCAAGGATCAACTGTTAGCAACGTTGGCAATTATAAACCTTATGACCTAATGTTATAATTCAAATTAAGAAAATTAGGAATTTTTATATGAGACTAACATCTGTAAATTTTGTGTAATAAAGTGTATCTATCTATCACACACCTTCAGTCACAATGCAATATTTATCACCTGAGCTGCCTCATTATTATTTCTTTTACTTATTTTTTTTTGTTTATTACATTAGTTTAGGGTTTTGATTTACTATTCTTGTGTCATCATCATCATCATCAGCCCATTTAAGTCCCTACTGCTGGGGCACGGGCCTCCCTCAATCACATGAGGGGTAATTGCCATACTCACCACGCTTGGCAGACGGGTTGGCGAGGGTTTTGATATAAATGCAGAGTTTTCCTTCTCTGGGTGCTGATGATCATGCTGCAGCTTCTTCATTCTAGCATTCTTTTGTTACTATCCTGAATACTTAGTCTTGGGAATAGCTTTTTTAAGTACCCTGGCTAAAATAGTACCTATAGTCTAGCTGGCGGTGAGTAATCTAGCTGAAGGTGAGAAGCGGGTTATTCCCATAATATATGTAACAACAAGTGTCTATGACTGCTTGAAGGGAAAACTCGACAAAAAATTTGTAAAATGTACGGTTGAAATAAAGGATTTTTATTTTTTAATTTTATGTGAAAGGGAGAAAGCATATATACGAGTAAGAGCATTCACTACACTAGATTATACAATATGTGGCTATAGTAATAATACATATTTCACAACATCACATACATTGATCTGACTCCAAAATAGGTAGCTCAAGCACCTGTGTTACGGATATCAGAATCAACAGTGGGATTACAAATATATACATATACCCTTTAATTGTATTTCAGAGACATAACTCCTACTTTGATGATTAATCAACAGAGAAAACATCCATACTAATATTATAAATGCGAAAGTAACTCTGTCTGTCTGTCTGTCTGTCTGTCTGCTACTCTTTCACGCCAAAACTACTCAACGGATTTAAATGAAATTTGGTATACAGATAATCTAGACCCTGAGAAAGAACATAGGCTACTTTTTATTGCGAAAAGGGGGTTGTAAGGGGTTGAAAGGGGGGTAAAAAGTTACTTTTCCACGCGGACGGAGTCGCGGGCGGCCGCTAGTACTATTATAATTATTAAAGTGTATTTTCATACTTAATGAATAATGATAGATATTCAAATCAAATGAATATGTATGGGCTCCCTTTTGATTACCATCTTGCTAAGGTAAACCAAGCGAGTTAAAAATCGTTGTGATTTCGGTCGCTTGCATGTAAAAAATATCTAAAATATATGTTTAATTCCGATCCCAGGAATGTAATGAAAGTGTATTAAAGTTGTAAAAAAGAAATTATGAGTGTTCCTAATATGAGTAAAAAGACAAGGATAGGTATATATAGACGACCTCACAGAAAACCGGCGCCAAGCAGCACTGTGCTGTGTTTCGCTGCGTAAGTGAGGGTACCGGAGGCCCCATCCGAAAGAAAGGGGGGTTTAAAGGTTATCCACGCACTTGTGACTCCACTGGTGTCACGGGTGTCTATAGGCGGCGGCAATCGCTAACCATCAGGTGATCTGTCTGATCGTCTGCCACCTATCACATAAAAAAAAGAAAAATAAGGTACGGAATCCTTTCCAAGCGACCCATTTTTCTTTCCATATACGTGGTTGTTTTATTACTGCTTGACGGAACGTAATCACCCATTCGTGGAAAACCGTTCAGCATTCACGCTTCTAGTTCTTTGGAAGCGATAAAGTGTAAATCCAGTAATTATTAAAACGTAAATACAAGAAAACCGTACAATGCGGTGTTCCCTGATCGCTATGACATGTCCTTTTTAAATTAATTTGAAAATAATTCTTCTTTCACGGTACCGCTGTCTACCGTGAAAGAAGAATTATTTTCAAATTAATGTGACTGAGTGACATGACTGTGCTCCGGCATCGTTGATGTCTGTTTTGTGCAATAAAAAAACAATGATTTCAAGTATGACATCGAATGAAATGCTATTGCCATCATCATCATCATCATTTCAGCCAAAATCAGTCCACTGCTGGACATAGGCCTCCCCCAATGTTCTCCACACAGATCGGTCCTGTGCCGCCCGCATCCAATGGGTTACCGCGATCTTCACCAGATCGTTGGTCCACCTTATATGCTATTGTACAGTCGACTCCAAAAATATATGTATACACTTAAGGACGTTGCCACAATATATAATGTAAGAAAGTAGACCTCTACTTTCTGATAGGTAAGTATTGTGACAAGGTCCTAAAGTGTATACATATTTTTGGAGTCGACTGTACCAAAAGTATATTGGAAGTGATCTAATATGGGGAATGTTTTTTCCTTTTCAGGAAGAGACTTACCTAATCTTGATCGTGGTCCAAATTTACCCTGCGAGGAGGTGATGTTGCAGAAGGAAGCTGCTGAACGAGAGAGGGAGCGAGATCCGCTCTCTCTCCGACTCCGCCGGGGGCGAGGCAGAAGGGGGGCTCGTCAGGGAATTGCTTTGCCCGGAAGGTCTCGGGCGGCAGGTGCGGGGGCACCGGCTGACCTACAATGAGGTCTGACAGTGTAGGAAGGCGCACTGCACGCCGGTGCGCATTCTAGGGGTAGGAGTGTGTGTAATTATTGCACATCTCTGAGGCGGTCTTCCATTTATACAGGGGTGGACGTTGGCCGGAGGCGAGGTTTAACGGACTGATGAGTCACCGTGGACCTCGTCTATTATATCAACAGCGGCGGGCGTCGGAGGGTTTTTAGTGGGTAAACCTCTGGGGTTACCTCCCAGAGGGAGTCCCACACACCCTGTCAGGTCCCCCGACCTGATAGGACGGTGCGTAACGCATTTTCCCTCCGTGATCAAAAAAAAAAAAAAAAAATGGTCCAAATTTACCCTAGGCTCGGAACCGACAGCTTTAGAACTAGAAATAACACACCAAGCTGATGATAATTTTGATAGCTACTTTTTTTGCAATTGTAATAATTGCAATAAAGTAACAGCCTATATACTGTTCCATTGCAGGGCAAAGCCCTCCATCATAGAAATCAAGTCATCGCTACTTTATTAGGATTAGGCTTACTCACCACGCTTGCCTTATGCGGATCACAATCCTGAGCTATGTTCGAATATTCGAAACATACCTTTGCTTTCCGGGAATGGAACCCAGGACTCCGATAACACGGCCTGGTACTTAAACCACTTGACCAACGGGGCGATCAACGACCAACAATGCAATATTATAGACGAAATACACGCAACATTTGACATATTGTAGTTTTTGCAATCACCAATCAGATCATACAAAATTGCCATATAAATACATTCAGTATACCGTGAGCAGAATCAATTTAAGCTCATTAATTAGTTCTCTCAGAGCAATAACTATCGAATTTGCTAATATCCGATTCACTGCTTTTTCAATTACCCAAATACTCCTTTTTTAGTATAAATGCAAATTTGTGCTGTATGAGAGAAAGTGTCATTTAAATATATTGCGCACTGGAGCATGGTAGCTCTATGCTTAATAACGTGCGCCTTCTTATCGTATATAAGTATTCATCTCTGGATTTTTTAAATTTATGTGCATATTTCTACTATTAGTTTCGAATAGATTCTGGAACGTGTGACCTCGAGTGATAAGTGATATCATGACATACTCCGAATGACCTAATTCTTACTACAGTAATATCTCTTTTAAAACCCCTATTAAAGTTTTCTTTCTTTCTTTCTCTATTTTTAAAGTGTTAAACCCTTATTATTTGATAATAATCAGGAGAGAACTCTACACATCATCATCATCATCAGCAACCCACACTCGTCCACTGCTGGACATAGGTCTCCCCTAATGCACGCCACTGCTCCCGATTTTCGGCCACTCTCATCCAGCCCACACCAGCCAGCCTTCGAATGTCATCATCCCATCTTGTCGCAGGGCGTCCCACACTACGCTTACCGAGTAGAACTCTACTACGCACTTAAAATTCTTCGCGAGTTCAGGTGAGAACCGAAACCACGACTTTCCATGTACTAGTTTGATTCTTCTAACTGAACACCGAAAGCGATAATAAATTGACAATTTTCTTCGCTTTAGCAAAAAAAAATATCGCTATAGCAAAACAATAGGTATATTGATTTATAAGGTAATTCCCATATAATAAAAAAACGTATATAATATTTTAGGCTAATAAAAGTCGTGGCTAATTGTTGAAATTAGCCGTCGTGGCCGATGAATGTACATTTATCATTCTGAAAGCTAACGTGCTGTCTTATTCATTGTCAGTTAATGCATGCGTTTGACTGCCAATTATACTAATGAATAGTTCCCCCACAGTTTGCGGTTTACTTTGTTGCGTCCAAACAATGTCCACAACGCGATATTCGCAACGCAAACACGATGTTTGCTTATCTCTGTGAGGCTTGTCAGCAGACTCTGTGTTTAGGTAGGGAATAAAGGGAATAAAAGGTTTGGTACCCCACGGTGGGCGCCATTCTACAACGATGCACGGGCACACCTTGCTGCGATTCTTAATCGCTTTAAAGTCACATAACCCTTAATTTATGTGATTTTAAATATTTAAAACACATAAAGAAAAAGTGGGGCGAATACTGTCATAATATTATTAATTTTGTACATCCGATTAACATGAAATTAATTTATTATATGGTTTGAGTACATAATAATATTATTGACAAAATGAGCCCTAAAGGAATATCCGTCAACAATTTATAATCGTATTTATATCATTTATAATATTGACATATAAACGTTGTACTATTAACACACATTACTAATAGACTGTTTTTGGCGCCCAACGCGGTGTTACCAAATATAACATAATTTATGAAAAATATTGCGTTCTTGAATTTTTAAAGTGACATACCTCATTCACAAGAAAAAACACTCATACCTGTAATATTTTAACTAAACAACAATTTATATGGAAACCAATTTAGTTTGTAGCACCTGTTTCCACGATGCGAGTAATAAATTGATACATCTCCCGGGAAATTAGCTTTGTCTCGGGATCAAAAGTTAAATCTGTTGAAATGCTTGAATAGTTCAGTTCTGGTCCTCGATATGAAATTTTGTTTCGTTGAATATAATACGTATTTTATTTACGTATATTCAAATAGGTCCTGGGTTCTATTCCCAGGTCAAGCAAAAAGTATGTTTAGAATTTTTCGAACATAGCTCGGGTTTGTGATCCGCAACGATCCGCATTAGGCAATCGTGGTGATTGAGCCTAATTCCACTAAAGTTTGCCCTGCAGTGGCTCAGTTTATAGGCTGATACTTACTTAATTTAAATAGGTAGGTACACAGACAGATTACAATTTTGCTTCTATTTTATTCCTAATGCTAACTTAAAAGTACAGTAAAGTATCAGCCTATATACTGTCCCAATGCAGGGCAAAGGCCTCCATCATAGAAATCAAGTCATCGCTACTATGATGGGGTTAGGCTTAATCACGACGCTTGCCAAATGTGGATTGGTGAACACAAACCCGAGCTATGTTCGAAAAAATCGAAAAATGCTCCACCCGGGAATCGAACCCAGGACCATGAGATCACGGCCCGATACTTAAACCACTAGACGAACAGGGCTTCCTGAAAAATTAAAGTATCTAGGCGGTAATTCGTAATAGTACACACATCATGCAAGAAATATTAACTTACGCTATGTACTTATAAATACAATTTAGATTAGTCTGAAGTGTCAAGTGTCAAGGATTAGCTCTAAAAATATCAGTGATCTTTTTCTTGTTTTGGTTTGTGTGGTGAGTCGATGTTCGAAGTGAAGCGTTTCACTGTTCCACATCTCTGCAGTGATCCAGACGCAAATGTTCCAATCTTTTGAAAGATACGTTTTTGCCAAGTCTAGTCTAATCGTAGCGCAGGCTTCGTCAGCTTTGGACGCAACTAGATGAATGAAGAGGGGGTACTATTGCTCTCATTCAAAGAAATACTAGTTTAAGTGAGGTTATTTGAATCACAATGTAATACAGTACTTTTACAGTATATCTACCGTGGGAGAGCCAAGCTTCGGCATGAATGGGCCGGCTCGACTGGAGTGATACCACGGCCTCACAGAAAACCAGCGTGAAACAGCACTGTGCTGTGTTTCGCTGCGTGAGTGGGGGTACCGGAGGCCCAATGCGGGGGCTTAAAAGTTGGCAGCGCACTTGTGACTCCACTGGTGTCGCGGGTGTCCACGGGCGGCGGCAATTGCTTACCATCAGGTGATTCGTTTGTTCGTCTGTCTACCTATTACATAAAAAATATATCTTCATAAAAACTTCATCTTGCAAATTTAGCAAAGACCATATGAAAAAAACGTTTGGTCGTCAAACTCGCAAACTTAACGATTTACTCGTATTTCCCTCTTTTATAACAGGAAAGAAGACACTAAGGAAATATGAAATTATGCACCCACCTTAACGCAATAAATAACCACATAAACCCAGTATGACCCCGCTGGAGTATCAGATTACGCGTTTTTCATCCTAATACCACAGTTCATGTAACCAGTGACTCAACATAGTAGTACGGACGCAAACAATCTTTTCATTTTCCAAAAAAAATGTTTAACAATTATTGTCAATTTACCAGAAAGAGAGAGCTGTAAAACACATTTCACTACACAAATTTTTTAAAAATTTAACTTCTATATATATATTATAATTATGTAAATTTGTTCGACAAAATAAAGAAATATATAAACAGGCTAAAGAGCATTATTCAATCGCTCATAACTTGCGATTTAGAAATAGATTAGCTTTGCCGGGCACTAAACTGGATATAATTAGAAGAGGTACATATTACACTTCAATCAAAGTTTACAATAAATTGCCTAGCGTCATAAAAAACGAAACAAAATACCACCTTTTTTGTAATAAATTAAGGAATTATTTAATATCAAAATGTTTTTATAGTTTTCACGAGTTTTTTGAGCAGAAAACTACGTGATATTCTTAGTACGATATAACTTTCAGAATCTTAATAAATTCTGTAATATGTATTAACATTGCAGTGCCCCTGCGGGGTTCATGTTCAGGACTTGTAATTAGTTTAAGATCTATTGTGAACAACATGAAAGCAATAAAAACTATGACTATGACTAACATGTACACCGCGTCAACTGGAGTTAATCTTGTTGGACTTTGGACCGTCCTTACGTCAACAGGGAGAGCCACGCTTTGGCTTTTTGAATGGGCCGGCTCACAGAAACCACGTCCTCACAGAAAACCGGCGTGAAGCAGTGCATGCGCTGTGTTTCGCTGCGTGAGTAATCCTGGGGAAGGGGGTTAAAAAGTAAGCAGCGCACTTGTGTCACAACTGGTGTTGCAGGTGTCCATGGGCGGCGGTAATTGCTTACCATCAGGTGATCCGTCGGCTCGTCTGCCACCTATATCATAAAAAAGACACAAGTTCTATTCTTGCACTGCACGGGGGCAACTTTTTTTTACATTGGCAGACAAAAGAGCAGACGGCTCACCTGATGTTAAGTGATTGCCGTCGTACGCTTGGAACTTGAGCTGTCGCCGTCTGTGCATACGGCTAAACATCAGGTTACAACAATCTTTCAGATTTTTCCAGTTCATATTGAACCAAACAATATGGTTTAATTTATTGCAGATATTTGACAGATCTGTATACGTTGATGTGTAGCTATCCGTACTCGTAAAGTCAAATGTAAAGATCGGGTTTGGGGGAGACGCTTCGTGTACCGGCATGTTTACCCCTTTGTACCTCAAAATAAATGACACAGATGGTAGGCGCTAGCTGACATTAATATCAAAGAATTAACTTACCTACGCGCTAAGCTTTACGAGTGTTTCTTCTCACGATGTTTTCCCTCAACGTAGAAATTCATCTATGTCATTTGAAGCAACGCATATGACGCGTTATTCATTCATTTATTTTAAAATAGGCTATTTGACTGATTTATAAAGACTTCTTGTATTCTTGTATTATGCAGAATAGCTCATATAATTGGAAAATCCCTTGGTGTGTGTTTCTAACCGACGACCAGAGGAGCAATTCTCGAAAACATCATCGTAGAGATTTCATACATTCGTTCATTCTCTAAATCGTCTTCAACGTCGTGTCCCCGAGAATAGGTCTTCTACAGTTCGAATGGCGATCTTTATTATCCACGGACCTGGAGTCCTTCGTTTTCTTAATTCTTATTTATTTCTTAATTTTTATTTATTTTATTTTTATTTATTATTATTATTATTATTCCTTGTTTTGTACTTCTTCTTTCTTCCTATTGTATGTTATGTATGTGTGCACGTACGTCGCCCAAGGCTCTGCCTGAAAACCAGCGCTGCAGCGGCTTCGGCCACTGCAGCAAATGCTGAGGTTGGGCCTTGTTGGCTACAGAATTTGTCATACTTGTATCTATGTCACTGATGTTTGATTTGTGTTCTGTGGTCAATAAAAAACTCTTTATCTTTATCTAATTACTTATTACGCTAGCTCAGCGACCCGAAGCGGTTCTTGGCCACCGGGAGGCTTTCTACTGTGTATTATTTTTACTGTGCCAATGCCGCCACAGCGTGCCGTAAAAGCGATAACAAAAAACCTACAAAATGAAGTCAACTGAGGAATACGTACCGTTGACAGAAACACTCCTCCGCGCTTTTATGGTGCGTCGTAAAATATTACGGCCAGTCGTAAAACGTTAAAATTTGACCGAAAACCCAGGTAATAGTTTGATGAATCGATTTTTCGACTTTTGATTGTTTATGACATAACAGTAGAAGTGGAGGAAAACATTCTCTATTGAGAATGTGGTGCAGAAGAGAGGTCACGACACTCAGCACTGAGTTATACCAGGGTAGACGAGTATAATGACATAGTTGATATTTTTATAGCATCATCATCATCATCATCATCAGCCCATTTGAGTCCCCACTGCTGGGGCACGGGCCTCCCTCAATCACATGAGGGGTAATTGCCATACTCACCACGCTTGGCAGACGGGTTGGCGAGGGTTTTGATATAAATGCAGAGTTTTCCTCTGCTGGCTGACTGGGTGCTGATGTTCATGCCAGCAGCTTTACCTTAGTCGCATTTTACGATACCTCGGTAAGAGTGAGGGTGGCCTATTCAACTCTGCCGGGGACCACACGGTTTTATAGCAATCTTTTGCAATTTATTCTTAAGTAAATAACAAACTTAAAAAATTCATCTCGTGTTGCGGCGGGACAATACCTAAAATATTGATGAGACTATCGACAGTTCATGTCGAATCAAGCGCTTACAAATTTCGTCGGCTTAGTAACGCGTTCAGTGGTCTAATTGGTAGACCATTCACCCGGATTGTGGAAGGTGTGGGTTTTTTGTCCCGCCTGAACACGAGATAATTTTTTTAAGTGTGTACTTGAGAATGACATACTACTATGTCAAATATTGGTTCCAACGCGTACGCGAAAAATAGATTCACACTAAAAGTGGCCGCTTTTGGCGGTAATCAATTTTTTGCGTACGCAGTGAACCCATCATTTATGCATGGTTATTTAATAAATAGTATAAGGGTTTGCCGAGACGTTGTAACCCTGATCCGGTTTAGTAGCTAAAATTAAAAACGAATGGTGTCGCTAGTTAGGGCTACCCGTCGCCTTAAACAAAATTTTCGGTTACCCGATCTCGCAACCTCCAATACCCACGGCAACAAGGCGTCGAACCAAAACGCTTCTTCAAAGACAATATCATCCTCTCAGTCAAAGGTAAAGAAAGAGAGAAAGAAAGCGACGAATCTAATAAACGACGCTTCGTATCCATTCCGTTTGTTGGTACACATCCAGCGATCGATGACCTCCTCCTTCGACCTTTATCAATATCACTTCCAAGAGCAGCGGGGGGTCTAAGTACATCGGTCGGGCTGCACGTCCAATTCTCCCAAAATGGAAGGGTACACCCCTGGGACAGGCTTTCACAATAGACCTTTCCGAATGAGAGCCATTAATTCGCATCTTTGTTTTATAAAGCCTAAAGTGACATGAATTGACGTTATGTGCGCTCATTTAACGATAATTCAGTTTGAAAATGCTTTTCGGACAAAAACGTTTAAGCCTTCCCGTTACTCTTTGTTGTTTTTTGAGCGGGTACAGTCAACCGAGAAATTATCCGAATGCGAGTAATATTGCCCGTGATTTTTATTCCCGGAGAAGTCGTACCTTTTAGATCGTAAAACGATAATTAACTTAATTGGTATGTGTAACAAACCATTTAACTTATATAACGTCGGACCAATATCAAACCCTGTGTGACTCTCGTCACATCCTACTACATACTCCAATAGATGTCGCTGGGAGTACTTTAATTCGCACCAACGTTTCGATTTTCCGGACCTATAAGGGTCCTAGTAAACTTTTGTAAGGCAATTCGTGTTACACTAGCTCCAGCGCGGTCCACTCAATCTGAATTGCTCTCTCCGTACCTAGGAGGCTCTAGCTAGACGATCCAGGTGTCCTATCTAGGCTACCTAGCTGCCGGTTTTCTCGACATTGGCTATACTAATTTCGGCCCGGTACTTAAATCAATAGTTTTCAATAAAACCCATCATCTTCACCATTGTCGCCGTTTTCTTCGCGTCCCGCCAACATCATCACTTGACATCAAGTAACATCACTTCCATATGTACTTGTTTATTCGTCCGACGTAAGCTTCAAGTATGAGACCTTATGTCCAAAAGCAAGTCCATTTAAAATTGACATTAGTCACAGCAATATTATTAAGTGTGTCCAAAGCCGTCACTCTGGAGCAAGGTGTGCGCTTAAACCATGATTCAGGATTAGGGGAGTCAGGTAATTACATTAAAGCGACTTAGCAGTCTGACCTTGGCAAACCTTTAACAGGGGAACTAGAAAAATTGAATAATGGTTTACAAGTTTCAGAAACTATCCGAAACGTGCAGGTTTTCTCACGATGTTTTCTCTCGCCGCCGAGCTAATGGTAGAAATTCACATATAGAGAAACGCCTCATCGTCAGCCCATTTAAGTCCCCACTGCTGGGGCACGGGCCTCCCTCAATCACAGAGGGGTAATTGCCATACTCACCACGCTTGGCAGACGGGTTGGCGAGGGTTTAGATATAAATGCAGAGTTTTCCTTCTCTGGGTGCTGATGATCATGCCAGCAGCTTTACCTTAGTCGCCTTTTACGACACCTCGGTAAGAGTGAGGGTGGCCTATTCTACTCTGCCGGGGACCACACGGCAAACGCCTATTTTACTCAAAATAATGCACACAAACAATACCTTATTCAGACGCATAATTTTCATACGAATATGTATATTGTTCGTAGTAGAAAAATGAATCCTTCCCTCATACAACTGTTAGGCTGAAACTACACAGTAAAACAGTGTAAAAATAAGCAGCATTCCCATGTATTGTGCTTAATAAAGTACCGCGTCATTGTTTTCCATCCCAAAACCTTTGTTCTGAAAAACTTCATCTGGCATGTCAGCGAACTACCGGCATGTATCACAGAGCATGTTTCTTTTTTTATTAAACTATTTATATAGAGAGGATCAGAATCCGCTGGATTTACGACTGTTTGCGGAATAGCGAATCTGTTCATAGTAGGCAGTGTTGGTTCTCAAAGTTTTTGAGAAGGGAGACAGGAAATTCACAGTTTTATTCGATGATGAAAATGGGTTTCCTTATAATCCGGACAAAGAATAATCTATAAATCTTATTTAGAGTTGGCGAGCACTTTAAAAGAATAATAAACTTTCATTTCGTACTTTCAAACTTATGTAGAAAATTATATAAGCTTTCATTACGAACTGATAGTTTTTCTCTATGGCACACCGTTTTAATTATATTAGCGAAAAATAAAAAGATGTAACTTTTCAAACAATCGATAAGACACCCTTATTGTACTGTCTGTTGTTGTTGTAGAATACTTGTATTTTGTTTTGGTGCAATAAAGCATATATATCCATCTATCTTTAACCCCCACTCTGGCGCACCTTCTAGAGGCGCTATTTTCATACGACATATATCACTAAAATATAGTTTTTTTGTATGGTTTTTGGGTGATATCCACCATATAAAATATCACAAGCACGAGAATTGGGCTCCTGATCTTCGAAAAACTGCTGGAAGTGACTCTTACGTTTGGTAGGCGATAAAGGCAACATAGAGTAACTTATATGTACTGAGATAGAGGCATCAGTCGGCTAGCTAGTGCTAGCGCCATCTAGAGGAAACCGACCAATACTCAACGGCTATACGGTAATACGGCCACCTTCGAAAATCACTCAGGGAGACGATTAAATAAATTATCAGAAATAATTTTATTTGTTATGTAACAAAATTCCCAATACCTTCTAGATCTCTGGTTTATTCCTCATACTGTTTTGGTTGGGCGACTTGAGGTCATTGTTTCGGAAACACGCTTTATTAGTGCGATGTAAAAATGCATAGTGACATCTGCTGAAACCACGCTGAACCATCTGCTTGATTGACTTTTAAACTACAGCTGCTTTTTACAAGCCCCACCTAACGAAAACCGCTGAACTATTCTTCACATAATACGGAAAATGTACTAAGTGAAATGACCCTGATAGGCACCTGATATCGTCGGTCCACCTCGTAGGGGGCCTGCCACGGCTGCGACTTCCTGTACGTGGCCTCCACTCGAGGACCTTTCCGCCCCAACGGCCGTCTGTTCTCCTCGCTATGTGCCCTGCTCATTGCCACTTGAGGCATGCAATCCTTTGGGCTATGTCTGTGACCTTAGTTCTCCGTGCCGATCTCATCATTTCTGATACGATCACGCAGGGAGACTCCCTGACCATCTCCATAGCCCTCTCCATTGCTCGCTGGTGACTTTAAGTGTTTTGATTCATCATCATCATCATCATCAGCCCATTTAAGTCCCCACTGCTGGGGCACAGGCCTCCCTCAATCACATGAGGGGTAATTGCCATACTCACCACGCTTGGCAGACGGGTTGGCGAGGGTTTTGATATAAATGCAGAGTTTTCCTTCTCTGGGTGCTGATGATCATGCCAGGCAGCTTTACCTTAGTCGCCTTTTACGACACCTCGGTAAGAGTGAGGGTGGCCTATTCTACTCTGCCGGGATCACACGGCGTTTGATTGATTGATTGACATCATTACTAAGAGAAAGATTGGGTATCACCGCCCTACATAGAAGAGGCACGAGAACCATAAAATCTCTACTAGCATTGGGCCTCCAATAAAATTTTCGGTTTTATTTCTTCGGCCGATGGACGGCAGACTTGTCGGAAACTCGGGGCCCCACTAAACGTTTCTATTTCACTTTATAGGACCGCAGTTGTGAGGGCCCAAGAAACTATTTTAAGGAGTGTAGTTCAAAGGTTGAACGGGTGTAGTAAGAATTCCAATAACCATTTTATGGGCAACGTTTGGTAATACAAATGTTAGGTCAATACCTACGCAGGTGTGTTGAGTCGTTTTCACCGATTTACAATGAAAAATTGAATAGATAGATAGATAGATAGATATTCTTTATTGCACAAAAATAAAATACAAGCATTGATACAACAGCAACAGACAGTAGAATAAGGCGGTCTTATCGCTTGTAGCGATTTCTTCCAGACAACCTTTGGGTAGAGGAAAGAAATATCGTATTCGTAATAATAAGGCAGTGCAAAGTAGTTTAACAAATGAAATTGAGAATGGCAGAAATATACATTATTTTATATATTAATATTATTACATTACATAAATTATAATAAACAATCCATACATACCCAATAATAATATATACATAGATAATTTATAACAAAAATTCAATAAAAATATTTCTTACAGATAGGTATAAATATATTTATTTGCTGTACAAAACTTAATAAGTATCAATGAATCAATCAATATATTTTATTGCGTGCTACATTGGGTACAAAGTATCTTAAATAATAAATGTACGTACATAAGATGTTATTAATACAATGTAGCGCCCTGTAAGGGCATAGCAATGTTAATCAGTCATACTTCACATTATAACTACATATTATTATCTTGAATGCTAAATTTTGCCTATTACTAGAATTTAAAGAAATATAAATATTATTGCACTATTTGTTACTTATTTGTAGATTATACATTAAATTTTCCATAAATTATTAGTGAAGAGTAGGTAACATACAATTTATAATTTAGATTAATTATTACGAATAAAATTATAGACTTTGAAATTACATTTAATATCTAAATTTAATATTACTTTTGCTACCTAAATAATTATTTTATTTTCACTTAGCATTGTGTCAAAATGCTTAAGGTGATGGGTAGGGCACACTAGCGACGCCATTTGATTTAAATTGTTAGCCAGTACTGATGATCGTGATTCCTTGCGATTTTGTCGACCAGCTGTCACCATCGGCTGCACTCCGCCGCTCGGTGCAGGGCAGCGCTTATCGGGATCTCGAGCTGTTTCGACATCTTGTCTGACCATCGCTGAGGAATACGGCCTCTAGATCTTCCACTTTCCTTGTCACGATTAATCGCTCTAAATTGTTCCCACTCCTTCGTGCAAAGTATCTTATAGCGTCTTTATATATTTTCTGATACCATGTATATTTTTATAGGTCTTTTTATCATTATCCTTTATATATAGGGTTCAAATGTATTGAAGAGTTTTTTGAGAGGAAATGAGTACATATTTAAATTCGCATCCACAGTCTCATTGCAAAAAATCTCTACCCTCGAAATCACGAGTTGACTCCATAAAACCTAATCAAGTAAGGGCTCCCGTTAACGACTCAATTGCCCTGTCATTCGGACTCCATGGATCGTAGGGACCCGGATAATGCTCCAAAAAATTGCCCTACAATATTAAGTTAAGCTTAAACTAGAGATGGGTGAAAATCAATACGACTTATCGAGAAGAACCGCAATCTATCGATATAATTAGTAAGTACCTACGCAGTACATATTTAATAATAATAATAATTCTCACAACATCTCATACGTTGACCCGATTCCGTACTAAGTAGCTTAAGCACTTGTGTTACAGATATCAGACAACAGAGGAACACAAATATATACTTAAATACATATATTACACCCAGACACTGAAGAAACGCAAGTGTTCATCGCACGAATGTTTGTCCAGGGTGGGGATCGAACCCACGACCTTTGGCGTAAGAGGCAGGGTCACTACCAATTTGCGCCATCCGGTCAGTCATAATAATAATATCCCAACCGATTACGGCTACGGCGGCGATCGTAACGATCAGCCACGTACGCAGGATATATTTTAGTGCTCAAGTGTGTGCGCAAACACAAGTGCACTCTCTATTCCCCTACCCTCGTATTCCGATGAGGACACCAGCGTGACACGACCGGAGAGGGATCGGGTGCAGGACCAACGGATTAACGTGCCTTTCGAGGCACGGGGGTACAATACCGCCAACTTCCAGACTCCGGGCTAACGCTTAATATCGATATCGTTAATCTTTAATTCTAACTCTAGATCGTTGATCACGCATTAAATTTGCAAAAAATTGGCCCAAGACATTATAGCAAGCTTAAATCTACTTTTACTCAGATGCAAGTTCTCCCCCATTTATATCGATAAGGGCCAAATTTTAACATTTACGGTTCTGCCGTTATATTTTTATAGACGAGACATAAAGCAACTTTCGGAATACATTAAACAGAACGTTTAGCTACCAACGTTTGCTCTCAAGTAATATTTTAACGTTTATAGGTCTTTTGCATAAGCCTCGAAAGAATAAAATGTTTTCGGTGTAAACTTTAGAGTGCTTTTTATAATGTCCTTAGGGTTTTGTATGCAGTCACTGCTTTTTAGATTTTTAATATTCTTTGATGTTCAATAAACAAATTTTGTTGAATATAATGGAGCCTTTCACGCCTAGCTCAGGCTTTTACATCATAATGTTTGTATTTTAGAGTTTATATTTATGTACCATTCTGAAGAAAAGTAATTTATAATATCCCCTATTGATATTATAAATGCAAAACTCTTTATGTCTGCGGTGCTTTTACGTCCGAACCGCTCTAAATTGTTTTTATTGGAAACGAATTAATTACCTTGGGACCTTAGGAAAAGGCATGGGTTATATTTTATTGTGAAAATAGACTGGAAGTTTAAAAAGGAGTAGGTATTGTATTTTTTTTAATTTGCCGAATTTAATACACACAAGATTTTTTGTAAGAATAAACAGCTGTTTATTATGAGCGATCTAGACTCAAAGTAGTTCCAATATGAAAGAAAAGAAGGACTGAAAGCTACAAAGTGTATACTTTCGGTATTAAAACACTGGGCCCGTGAGGTTCCGACGCTCTCTCTTTCTTCCGTGACTTAGCTAGCTGGCGGCTACTCGCCCAGCGAATTTCCATCTGATCCAGCGGGGCAATGCTGCCAGCATTTTGGGGACAATGCCACAGGGACCCACTTGGTTTCGACTTTCCTTTTTATTTACTTTTAGTTTATTTTTATTTCTCAGTTATTGTTTTCTATTCCTTAAAATATTCTTTTAATATCAGGACAAGATGACGAAAGCATTTATTTTAATGATCTATACGCCAACGTTTGACCATAAATCACACCTAATGGAAAGTGACGACGAGGTCTAGGATAAATAAATAAATATTTCACAACATCACATACATTGATCTGACTCTAATATAGCTCAAGCACCGGTTTTACGGATATTAGAACCTACAGCGGAAGTACAATATATACATTTAATAAGTATATTAAATACATACTTATAATACATAGAAAACACCCATACCAATACAAACAGACACATGTCTGTTTGTATTGGTCGTTCATGCTCTCAAATGTTTGTACTCTTGCAGGGATCAAACCCGCAACCCTTGCACCAGAAGCAGCGTCCACTACCACTGATCTGAACGGGTCGTCAGTAGGATGTAACGCGTTAAAAGATGTCTATAATACATAAAGCATTGTATTCTAGTGAAGTAAAGAACTGATTTAAAAGCTACTTATTGTTGCATAAACAAGTATAAATAGTTATTTTTAAAATAAATATCATAAAAATTTTAATTCTGCCCAAAGTATTTGACCTTCAATCGAAGAAAAAGTTGCGGGCAAAAGCTAGTGGCCATTATGACGCGAATACACAAATAAATAAACCAACAAGAAATGTAACTTGTAGACAATGTTAAAGGGAACGATATGGCATCAAGATGCCTTTGTTGAAAGCGTGACTGACAAGCAAGGGAAAACATTTTACATACTTTCATCGTTCACGAGGTTTAGGGTTAAGGGGTATCGTATCTGCAGCAATATTTACGCTTCTACTACGACTGGCTTCTCCCACGGATAGGAGGGAGACGAGTCTATGCGTACCCTGGGCTTCAAGGTGACAGCTTTGGATGCAACCGGAAACTACACGCTAAGATGAGGAGGATTTACGCTTTTTTGTTAGCTAATAATCCAGCAGTCTTAGAGATAACATTAGTATTGTTCGCTAGACTGCTGGCTCGTATACAAAATCTACATAATATGCAGTTATTTTCTCCCTCTAATTAAATTGATTTCATGTTACCACCTCCCAAAAAAAACATAAATTGAAATTAAATTATCATTTATTTCAGATCATACGTAATGCATATATTGTTAGTAGGTACAAAGTCTTATGTTAGTGACATTCAATTTTAAATTAAAATTAAAGATATTTATTCAATTATTATTAACGTAATGCGCCGTCTGGCTAGGTGGAGGGACGATCTGCGCAGGATGGCTGGCAAGAGCTGGATGCGAGAAGACATGGATAGATCACGGTGGCGAACAATTGGAGAGGCCTACGTCCAGCAGTGGACTGCGATAGGCTGATGATGATTATGATGACTCAATTATTTCAAATTAAATATAAATGCATAATATAAATTCTTTGCCCAACAGTGACCATTTGAGCTAAAAAAATATATAATTTCTAAATAAATTATAATCATAAGAGTTTTTACCAAACCAAAGGTACCTACTGAAAATGTGTCTATAATTTTCTTTTTCTGACTAAAATGATATTTAGCACTTTACAAAGAAACATTTCAAATTCTCTCCATTCTTTATGTTTCCTTTAAAGGTAGGTACTGTCTACCTTTTTAGACTTTTTCCCGACTCACGTAAAAGACAATCTCACTAGGTAAATATTAAAGACAAAGAGATGAACTCAGCAAAAAAGCTACCTTTACAGAAGTATAATTATACATTTAGTTACAACTGAATTGCCGAGATGACTTTTGAATTAACTTATCATTTTAGCTTTTTTACTTCAACAATAAGAAACAATGAGAACATACCCCTTTCTCCCAAGAGTAGTGACGCATACTCCTACTACACATATATGGGAAAACTTGTGAATCGTTTCTTGATAATCATTCGAGTTTAAAATTTCTTTCCTTAAAAATTTTAGTCGAGTGAAAAACAAAAGAGGTTGAGTCCGAGTGGCTGAAGTTAGCTCTAATGACAACTGAAATCTATAAATCAAGTCTGGTCTTTGATTGTATGATTTATGTATGTACATCGTAATTTTTTTATCGTTTACATCCCGAAAACCTCATAATAGTTATTGTTATCCATTTAACATGTTAGATCAACAAGATAAGCGAAAATAAAACACACAGCTTTTCCATACAAAATAGAATAACCACGCGGCAACAATGTATGGGACAGCTGTTTTTTTCCGCTTATTTTGTTGATCTAATATGCTAAATGAACTTTATTCACGATACCTATTATAACTTTTTCGGGATGTAAACTATAAAAAAATGGTGTGTTTTACTTATCATTTTAGCGTAAATGAATCCCCTGAATATAATAATAATAATAATAATTCTCACAACATCTGATAGGTTGACCTGATTCCGTACTAAGTAGCTTAAGCACTTGTGTTACAGATATCAGACAACAGAGGAACACAAATATATACTTAAATACATATATTACACCCAGACACTGAACAAACACAAGTGTTCATCGCACGAATGGCGCAAGAGGCGGGGCCACTACTAATTGCGCCATCCGGTCAGTCTGAAGAAGTAAAGTAGACAATTTGCTGTCGATGTCAGATTTCCTGGCCTCTATAATCTGGAAATCTATGTAGTAAGAATGAACAGACATGTGTATCTGTCATGGGAGTCACATATCCTCACTCTACGCGATAGAAAACTAAAGAGGCTTTTGATTTGAAAATTGACAGGAAACCTTGATTTACGTTCAATTGAAATTGTGAAATGTCTAATAACTCGAGTAAAAAAATCGACTCAAGTCGCATCCCTACGCTAAAGGGGTAAAAAACACCCCTCTAGTTTATATCTTTTAATTAACAGCTGTTGGAACGGTCTTGGCTGATTCTCTTGGGTCCGGGCGACCGCAAAAAATGTTGCCATCTTACAAATGAAGGCACGTTTTAATTTTGTCGTTATTACATTTCTGCATACGTGCGGGCAATACAGATGGTCGATTTATTTTCTTAAGTAGTTTTTGTATTGTTGTTGTAGGAAATAAGTACAGCGCGTAGGTCAACAATACTTTATGTGACTGTGTGGGGCAACCCTTTTTTATGTGTTATTCTTTACTCTTTCATTTTGATATGCTGGAATAGGAACACCTCTTGTTTGACATTATCTGACCATGACAAATAAACTTGGACGAACTTGGATAAAACCAAGGTCATGTTCAACGAGCTCGTTGATCCGGGACCGTTCGCTGTTAATGGAGTACCTCTCGAAGTTGTTCAAGAATATGTCTATCTAGGACAAACGCTCCAATTCGGCAGAAACAACTTCGAGAGAGAAGCCAATAGAAGAATCCAGCTAGGCTGGGCAGCATTTGGTAAACTTCGTCAAGTCTTCTCGTCACCCAACCCTCAGTCTTAAGTCGAAAGTCTTCGACCAGTGCGTCCTTCCGGTCATGACTTGCGGTGCCGAGACGTGGACTGTGGGGTGAGTTCAAAGTCGCTCAAACAGCTATAGAAAGGGCTATGCTCGGAGTATCTCTGAAGGACCGCATCAGAAATTATGTAATCGACAGAGAACCAGAGTCACCGACACAGACCACCGAATTAGCAAACTGAAGTGGCAGTAGGCTGGTCATATTAGCCGTAGAACTGACAGCCGTTGGAGCCGTAAAGTCCTTGAGTGGAGACCGCGACTCGGTAAGCGTTGATGACATTCGAAGACTGGCTGGTGTGGGCTGGATGTGTGCATTAGGGGAGACCTATGTCCAGCAGTGGACGAGTGTGGGTTGCTGATGAAGATGATGACAAATGAACATTGCTTTGTATTTTTCACTAATTTCATTATAAAATTTAACCGTGTTTGCTTTATTAGTTTGTAGAGTTACAGTCCACCAGCATCAGTAGCAGAAGTTATGAGGTCTTTTCTATGTAGACTCAGCTAGAGCGCAACTTGTGTCTATTTATTTAGTATTGTAGGCCCGTTTATCTGGTAAGTTTTTTTAGAATGCTAAAAAATCGTTATTCATAAATAAGTTGCCATTGTCAAAATAATATGCGTATATTTCCTGATTCGGTGTGTATAAAATCTAATGATTAAGTCACAAACAAATGTCAGAGAAACATCACAGGGGGAATTATTTTTGACATACGCGAAATCTCCCTTGTAAAAGTACAGGAGGATTTGGAACATAACATCAATAGCAGGAATGTAATTTGTACTAGTATGGTCGAACTGTCGATAGTTTCATTATCGACATATTTTTATTCCGTAAGTATGTATTTACAAAAGAAAAGTATATTATATGTATATATTTGTAATCCTACTGTTGATTCTGATATCCGTAACACAGGTGCTTGAGCTACATATCTCGTAGTATGTGATGTTATGAAATATTTATTTATTTATTTATTCGAAGAAAATAATGTCATCCATAGTACCGTTAGCTCAGAACTAAGCAATTGTATCGATACTATTGTTTCTCGTATCTCCTAAATAACTGCATTATTAGAAATTGCTGCGAGAGGTAAAATTATGCTTAAACTTTACCCTTTTATAGAAAACTACTTATCTAATTGTAAATAATACTATTGTTAATTTGTTAACTAAGATTATCAATAATGAATGAATGAATGAATATTCATTCACAAGTATATACTTTTATTGCACTCAAAACAGTGTGATAACTTAAAATTAGGAATTCAGGAGATGTACAACGAAGGCTTAATAATCCTAAACAATCAATGGTATCGATAGATTTTTTCAAACAAAGGTCATCGATAGTTCTGAGATATCCATACTATTTAATTGATATGACGTCATCTATCGATAATCGACTTTCGATCGACAACACTAATTGGTGCATCCAATAGTGATTGGTGTTCAGCGGATGGATAGCATTGGGAATAAAATATTGTTAATGTGTGTTCGAAAATTTCACTGTTCAAACGAAAGAGATAAAAATTGTCGACACTTGTTTACCGACTTGTGTTGAACATGTATTTGTATGTCAGTTATATCCATAACAATATGTGATTAATATACTTGTGTAGTTATGTATTTATTGACTAGAAGAGTGTGCCTAACGTTAAATATTAACTGCCATACTCAGAAATGTCAATAAATATAAATGCTCATTAACTTATGGATTGTCTTTATGCGGCGGTTGGCGTTTACAATCAGATCAGGCCGCAAGCTTGTCTGCCTAGTCAAAGCAATAAATAAATAAAAAAGAAGTGTACATTATTTTCTTAAGAAACCATCCCAATAAACGTCTGTAAATACCGGTATTTTAGTTTGTCATTAGAAATTTGTTTACTATAATTTTTATTTACCTAACTATTTTCTTTTAAACTCTAGTCATCCCTACTTTCTTAAACTTTTTAATTTTCTTTCTGTTTGTATTAATGATCGTGTATGAATTGTATTTTAAAATAGAGGTGCTACTTTTAACTCAAAAATTAAGCTTCTTCTTTCTTAATTTTCGATTCTACCTAATCCACCTAAGCATATCAATATTAGTTCTATAGATTTTCTTGTTTCATTATTATAACATATTAGTACAAAAAATATTAGGACATAATCATGTACTTAACAAAATATCGTCGCGGTTCCCGTTGTGTTTATCAATATTCACCGTTATAAAGAACCTTTAACACCTGCACTCTGACAAGCGTATTGGTATTGGCGTATTCGGCAAAATGACCTATTATTTTACATAAAAGCACCCGATAACAGGCGAGCCGAGGCAAGAGCTACGACAACGCTCAATATATGCCAAATAACGTTTCATCACACCTCCAATATTCCGCTTCCGCCACTGAATATGCCACTTGACAGACTGCCAGGAGTAAATCAAATTCCCCACGTTCTCCGAAATAAGGGAGTCCCACCTGATCCTTATTCATACGACTTAAAAGTTAGATTGCATTGTTTGCTCCCGACGTAAGTTTGCATATTGTAGGAAAGTTCACACACATTGTTTCCGTCATTCTTATTCTAGAGGAATAGATGCGATATTGCAGTGGGAAATTGAATGCGAATTTAGCACGTGCTTCCGTAATTTGTGTTTTGTCATTAACAACTTTGTTGCAAATAGGTTTGTGTTAGTATCTAAATGAGTAGGTCAATTGAACTAATTCAAGTGACGGCGAATAAGTGAATAAAAGAAATGAGTGCTTTTTACTAGTGTAAAAAGCACTCATACCTTTTATTCAAATAGTTTTGGTTTATGTAATTTTAACAGTAAGAAAGTTCACACACATTGTTTCCGTCATTCTTATTCTAGAGGAATAGATGCGATATTGCAGTGGGAAATTGAATGCGAATTTAGCACGTGCTTCCGTAATTTGTGTTTTGTCATTAACAACTTTGTTGCAAATAGGTTTGTGTTAGTATCTAAATGAGTAGGTCAATTGAACTAATTCAAGTGACGGCGAATAAGTGAATAAAAGAAATGAGTGCTTTTTACTAGTGTAAAAAGCACTCATACCTTTTATTCAAATAGTTTTGGTTTATGTAATTTTAACAGTAAGAAAGTTCACACACATTGTTTCCGTCATTCTTATTCTAGAGGAATAGATGCGATATTGCAGTGGGAAATTGAATGCGAATTTAGCACGTGCTTCCGTAATTTGTGTTTTGTCATTAACAACTTTGTTGCAAATAGGTTTGTGTAGTATCTAAATGAGTAGGTCAATTGAACTAATTCAAGTGACGGCGATTAAGTGAATAAAAGAAATGAGTGCTTTTTACTAGTGTAAAAAGCACTCATGTCTTTTATTCAAATAGTTTTGGTTTATGTAATTTTAACACCATAGAGAGTAAAAGCAACAAATACACTTGATTCAACGAGATAAGATGACATATGCATGGCCGGTGTGGAAAAAAAATACAAAACTAATAAAGCTGAATGCAAGACCTAGTCTTAAACGATTCATTAATTTCGCTATTTCAATTGAACATACTAGATACTACCTTTTTTATGAGACTTTAATATAAGCTTGAACTTAACCGCTGGCTAAAAAAATAATCTGAATTGAAAATGGTAATGAAGTCTAAGAAAAGTGTTTGCCTAGAAACAATATTATTATTACAAGTATTAACTTATAAAATATAACTCCCAACAAATGTTATATATATATATATATATATATATATATATATATATATATATATATATATATATATATATATATATATATATATATATATTATATATATATATATATATATATGTCAGGGTGGGTTCGATCCCCACCCTGGACAAACATTCGTGCGATGAACACTTGTGTTTGTTCGGTGTCTGGGTGTAATATATGTATTTAAGTATATATTTGTGTTCCTCTGTTGTCTGATATCTGTAACATAAGTGCTTAAGCTACTTAGTACGGAATCAGGTCAACGTATGAGATGTTGTGAGAATTATTATTATAACTTTAACTGCGTGATGTGATCACTCAGAACTAAAGAACTAGGTGAGCTAGTTGAGAAATCTTTTCACTCGAATGAACTATTTAACGCAAGTCTAGCTGTAACCATTATTTCCTGCAAATTAATCTCGTGCATTTATTTGACGGAGATTCATCGGAGTTTAGTAATTTATGGCCGCGTATTTATTAAGCAACATTTGTTGCACGTCATTGTTTAAACAGCGCTTGTTGTGTGGCTTGCTACTCCAAATGTAGCAATTCGAATAAATTGGTATAGGCTGGGGTATAGTGAATAATAAAAATGTCCTCCTACCAATATTTCAGCTACGGCAGCCAATCTTGACAATCGACGTTCATGCGAGTAGAAACAGCAAGATGACTGTTTGAAATTAGTAAGAAAATTGTTTGCATTTGCGAATATCAAAAATGATGAATGAAACTTGATTATATTTTGATTTTCTTCAACACATAATGATTAATTAAGTAAATATAAATATAATTTTCAACAAAATGTTTTAACCGAGACATAGATACTTAAATACTTCGTTAATTCGAATAACAGCAATGAAACGTCGAGATATCTTCAATTGGTATTACGTGGTTAGCCGGCCCCTTAAATAAATTCTTGAAAATAAATACACTCACTTGCATCGGAATTTACTAGACGCAACTGATCCTTTCATATTTTCAAAGTTGTCCGAACGACAATTTTCACAACAATTGGTATTCCAAGACTTTGCCAACTCGAAGCGACGGGACCCTCGGTCCTCCTTGTGTTCTTCATTCTTTGTTCGGTCATGTTTTATTTCGTAGCTTTCTTTGAAATTATTTATTTTCTTTCTATTATCTACTTTTCAAAACTTATAAGAGTGTTTTGAAATGCGTAAACCCAGACGAAGGGTTAACGTGTGACTTTTAAAATGCTGTATGTACCTCAGAACAATAACCAAAGCAATAGAAACCGTACTAAAATAGCAACAGAATACAGCAGTTTGCACTATTTTCTCTTATGACATTGTAAATGTGTAAGAAACGAATGCATATACATCTGGACATTCGTAATTCAGAAGGTTGTCACCAGCCAAAACCGTCCACGACGCAAGACCGTAACAATGCGACCATTTTCAATCGGTCTGACTTTACAAAAAAGATGATGGCGCGGGCACAGGTACGTACTTTTGATTTAGTAGCATTATTAATTATTACAACCAAGTAGAACCATTTTGACATTTTAACTCGTGACTCATTCGAAAATAATAAAAACCAGGCGGTGTTTTGGTTTCGCTCACTCTCGTGCACGATGTATCATCAGATGTGAATAAGATAGTTGTACGTAGCTTTTATTTTGGTAGGGCTTTAGTTATTGTTCTGAGGTATGTACAGACACCCGCGTGTCACATGTCTGGCTTTTTCACCTCTAAACATTAACGCGAGGATCAGATCATGAAATTTCTGTCTATACTACAATTAGTAAATTAGAAAGTAGCAATCAGAAGGTGGTCCCTCAATAATTCTCACAACATCTCATACGTTGACCTGATTCCGTACTAAGTAGCTTAAGCACTTGTGTTACAGATATCAGACAACAGAGGAACACAAATATATACTTAAATACATATATTACACCCAGACACCGAACAAACACAAGTGTTCATTGCACGAATGTTTGTCCAGGGTGGGGATCGAACCCACGACCTTTGGCGTAAGAGGCAGGGTTACTACCAATTGCGCCATTCGGTCAGTCATAATTGAATATATGTTTCGGGGAATTAGTCATAGCAGTATTTATAGACGACAACGTATCGGTAATATAAAGTATACCAAAAATTGAGCCGGATCGACCGGATGATACCACGGCCTCACAGAAAACCGCCGAGAAGCAGCACTGTGCTGTGTTTCGCTGCGTGAGTGAGAGTAAAGGGAGGCTTAAAGGTTGGCAACGCACTTGTGACTGCCCTGGTGTCGCGGGTGTGTATGGGCGGCAGCAATCGCTTACCATCAGATGATCTGTCTGCTCGTCTACCACCTATCACATAAAGAAAAAATTGGCCCAAAGTCTTTGGATTTAGATATCAGACAAGTGCATAAGCAATAACTGAATTAGGTTCTATATTTCTTTATCAGTATTTTGACGGACTTGAATAGGAAGCTATACGCTTCTTCGGACGAAGTGCGAAAGCTCTGTTCCAGAAATTTCTCGTGTACCTACTTAGATTATATCGCTTAGTGTTATTGCAGGCTCGTTGTAACCATTCCAGAGCGCTTGCCGAACTAAAGGCGCCTTCATTATTCAACGTGCTGCGTTTTATCTGCTAAAACTACCGAGTTATTGGACAAGCGTGAGTCGGCCAGGGTTGGCGCGAATAGATGGCGCTGGGAATTGCTTCAATCACGCAAATTTTCGCTTTACCTTTAACGTTGTACCTCACTCTACCTCACCTTAGCGTGTAGTTGCATTGCATCCAAAGCTGTCGCTTTGGAGCTCAGAGGTACGCTTAGACCATGATTCAGGATTAGTGGAGTCTGGTAATTACATTGAAGCTGCTGCCATCTGACCTTCACGACCCTTCATCAGGGGAACCAGACCAACTGAATTATAGTTCCTGCACGTTTCAGGAACTATCCAAAACGTGCAGGTTCCCTCCCGATGTTTTCCCTCACCGTCGAGCAGAGGTAGAAATATGCACATAGATTTGAAAAATCCAAAGGTGCATGGATGGCGCGTTCTAATCCACTTAGCTACCATCGCTACAAGAAGAATACAATATTCTTGAACAATGAAATCTAGGATCCGTAGCAACCCTGACAGCCAGCCATTTGCATAACGCTCCCATCGCTGAACACCGCCCCGTTCAGCTTAAATAAATATTGTTCAACAGTTCTGTCTGTGCGTCGCCACTCACTGATGCTCGCCTCATTTTGAGGCTCATACCTTGCACAGTACGTAGGAATGACAGCAAAGTAAAACAAAGCAAAACAAAAAAAACAAGAGGTAACTCAGTGTAGAAGCAAAGTCCAAAGGGTACATCAGTGTAGGGTCCGCGTCACCAGAAAAGCCCCGTGAAAGCCGCGCTTGAAAAGTTGATGGCTACACATTCAAATTTGAGATTTATGCATATAGACAAGAAATCTCAAATTTTAGTTCCGCGTTTTACCAGGGGAACTTATTTACTGGCGCGGACTCTAGGCCTTATTACCGCCCATTTGGCCGACCTAGGTATAGCTGGAAAGACGACTTCGAGACTGATCTGCGAGAACTTCAGGTCAATGACTGGCAAGATAGTGAAGGATCGATATATACACAAAATAGCGCTCTCTTGTTTGGGAGGCCAAAGGGCTATTCTCGACCACTCGACATTGAAGTCGAGTTTGAGAATCGTATGGATGAAAGTATGAAATCTCTAAATTGGACTTCAATGGCGAGTGATCGAGAATTGCCCTTCAATAGTTTTTTAGATTTTCGCGTTGCATTATAACTATAATGTATCAATACGGGGATTAACACGATATTTATTATGTGAAACAACATCGTGTACTCACATATTTGGCTCGACGTTTCGATACTGTTAGTGTAGTGTGTCGGAGTAGCTTCACTGACAATTCATCTAGTGGCGAATTAATATCAAAAAAATGTGAGGGTGTCCGAAGATTCACAGCCCGGCCCCAGCAGACGACGCCGTGCTCCGCCACGTTCGCCACTCCGCTCGTGACCACGGCTGCTGTAACGTAGCCGAAACGTCGAGCCAAATATGTGAGTACACGATGTTGTTTCACATAATAAATATCGTGTTAATCCCCGTATTAATACATCATAATTGCCCTTCAGTAAAAGTGAATTGGCTCATGTGATTGAGGCAGGCCTGTGCCCCAGCAGTGGGGACTTAAATGGGCTGATGATGAATTGCCCTTTAGTACCCTTACCTTAAGTTTTAAAAACTGTTCTCGCTGTCGAAAACTATCGCTTTGTCCCTTTCATTGTGGTGCATGTGAAAGAGACAGAGCAATAGTTTTGAATAGCGAGGATAGTATTTCAAAGTCATGGTAAGGTCTCAGGACTCAATTTGGGTCGCTTAGCCAGCTGAGTAAATAAGTAAGGATATGCTTCACTGCTGTGATGTTTACTGTCCGTCATAATACAGCACGAGTCCTCATCAACCCAATTTCACCGTTTAATGATCCGTGGAGGCTAACATCAGTTATCACAATAATTACAATGCTACAGCATTGTAATTTGAACCAATTGTATATTTAATTACTATTAATTTATAACACCCTGTTGGCCTAGTGGTTAAAGTACCGGGCCGTGATCTCAGGGTCCTGGGTTCGATTCCCAGGTCGAGCGAAAAGTATGTTTCGAATTTTTCGGACATAGCTCGGGTTTGTGATCACCAATACGCATTTTGGTAACATATTATTTACTAATAAATAAATTATGTTATGCTTAGATCAAATAATATCAAGGCCTGCCTATACATTCATATAAATTATTTGGATCTTAGACGGACTATCGACTACTACCGATGACTTTACCTGTAAAGTAAATTTTATTTATTTATTTAACATCATCATCATCATCATCATACTCAGCCCAGTTACGTCCCCACTGCTGGGGCACGGGCCTCCCACAATCACATGAGGGGTAATCGCCATACTCACCACGCTTGGCAGACGGGTTGGCGAGGGTTTTGAAATAAATGCAGAATTTTCCTTCTCTGGGTGCTGATGATCATGCCAGCAGCTTTACCTTAGTTCGCCTTTTAAGACACCTCGGTAAGAGTGAGGGTGGCCTATTCTACTCTGCCGGGGACCACACGGCCATTTATTTAACATTTGGGCCTATTCCATCTCTTTGTATACCCACCTCGTTTCTCTTGTTAAACTTGTTGTCCTTCTGTGGTGACACTCGCTCGCAACGCAGTGTAGACTGTCCGTATAATTTATTTGAAACTTAACGTAGCGGAACCACTTCGTCACTGCAACGCGACGCGGCGGCCGTCTCGCTAACACTGGGCACTTTTCATGCACGCCCCATGGTGCCATGGTACCCTAGTACAATCTAAATTAAACTATATATTGCCAAGTTAAACAAAGTTTTTTATATCATCATTTTATCCTTGCGTTTCTTGACTGCCTCGTTGGTGTAGCGGGTAGTGCGTCGGGTAGGGCACACTAGCGACGCCAATTGATTTAAATTGATAGCTACTAAACCGTATCTATTTATTTAATAATTGTGCACTAGTTTTTGGTCTGATTTTGCACTCGAAATTTGTATTATCGCTATAAGTGGCCGCTTTTGGCCGTAAACCAAATTTCGAGTGCAAACGCAGACCAAAAAGCTACCCGTCACCTTAAAGCGACGGCTGCACTTGATGTCCCGGATTTGATGCTCGGGTCAGACCAAAATTTGTACCTGAGTTTTTTTCTGTTAAGAGATTCTCAGTGTTAGCTGGGAGTCTGGAAGTCTTGTACCCCCGTGCATAGGAAAGCACGTTAAGGCGTTGGTCCTCCGCCCGATCCCTCTCCGGTCGTGTCACACTGCTGTCCCATCCCATCCCAGGGCAAGGGAATAGAGAGTGCACTTGTGTTTGCGCACACACTTGGGCACTATAATATATCCTGCGTAAGTGGCTGATTGTAGATTGAGATTAGCCGCCTTAGCCGAAATCGTTTGGATGAAATTAATCATTATCTTTGCGTTATCGTATCAGGAAGTGATGAGGTCCGTAAGAGAACTAGTCACAGATATAATCTAAAGAATTGCAAGCCTCAAGTGAAAATGAGAAGGTCAACAGAAGGTGGACCTAGAATCTGGTGTGAAGGTGGTAAGTGGTAAGTCCTTGGATACAAGCGGCACAGGAGCAATCTGTGTTTAGAACATTGGTGGAGCTTTTAGTCCAGCTGTGGGCGTCTGTTGATTGAAATGATGATGATTCATGAGTGAACGAAAGGTCACATGTTGATGGTGGGACACTTGCCTTAGAGCCTTTGCTACAATAGTTCAATTGAAACTATCCAAAGAGCAACAAATACTTGTGTCATCATCATCGTCAGCCCATTTAAGTCCCCACTGCTGGGGCACGGGCCTCCCTCAATCACATGAGGGGTAATTGCCATACTCACCACGCTTAGCAGACGGGTTGGCGAGGGTTTTGATATAAATGCAGAGTTTTCCTTCTCTGGGTGCTGATGATCATGCCAGCAGCTTTACCTTAGTCGCCTTTTACGACACCTCGGTAAGAGTGAGGGTGGCCTATTCTACTCTGCCGGGGACTACACGGCAGCTTAATACTTGTGTATCTCGCTATATATCTCTGTTTCTGACAAGAAGTTTAAAGAAACTCTGTGCACCAAATCAGATTTGTAATTCCAACACGGGTCATGGAATCACAAGAGCGGCTCCACTCCCTACTTCAAGGAGAACTTTTTTAATAAATTCGGAAGGGCTCTTATAACCTGTGGGCCGATTCACATCTTCAGTGCAAGCTAATAAATATAGGTAATAAACCACTTTTTTTTTTACCTAGTATTTAATAGTGAAAATTTTAACTGTCTTGCTATTACGAATCATGAGATTGAGCTTAAAGACAGACGAACGTACAGTCGGCGGAGTCTTAATTTCGGGGTCCCATTTTTACCTTTTTGGTAGGGACTAAAAACCTTGTTGGTCTAGTGGTTTATGAACCGGGCCATGATTGGCCATGGCTGACCATTGGCCGTGGCTCGACCCAAAAATCGAACCCAGGACCCCTAGAGTCCTGGTTGATTCCTGGGTCGAGCAAAAGTATGTTTCAAATTTTTCGAACATAGCTCGGGTTTGCGATCACCAATCCGCATTTGGAAAGCGTAGTGATTAAGCCTAATCCCATCATAGTAGCAATGACTTGATTTCTATGATGGAGGTCTTTGCCCTGCAGTGGGACAGTATTGGCTGATACTTTACTAAAGACTGAAGAGGAGTTACGACGCCCTGTTGGACTAGTGGTTTAAGTACCAGGCCGTGATCTCGGGGTCCTGGGTTTGATTCCTGGGTCGAGCAAAAGTATGTTTCAAATTTTTCGAACATAGCTCGGGTTTGCGATCACTAATTCGCATTTGTCAAGCGTGGTGATTACTATGCTGAGACTTGATTTCTATGATGGAGGCCTTTGCCCTGCAGATGGACAGTATAGGCTGATACTTTAGTAAAGACTGCGCCTAAGTTAATACCATGGCCTACGATGAAACCGTCCTGTAACAAGGATATACCTGTCGCACAGAGCACGTGAAAGGAGCGGGAATAATATATCCGTTGTGAATTTCTTAGGAGGCCCTTTGATCTAGGAAATACGCTTTATATCCTTTCTAAGAAAAACCCTTTGAACAAGAAATCCCCAACACGTCGGTCGAGGTCTTCAGAACCACAGTAATTTAAACATAAGTAGGCTAGACATGTATGGGGACGGAGTCACTTTTCATATTGTTTTCTTTGAGTTTTACGTTCAGAATGCGGAAAGGATAAAGATATTGTGGGTCCTTTTCTTGTTTTCGAGTCGCGTTTTTTAGAGACTGCGCTTTTTCATTGCTTTATTTTTTATTACATTTAACAATACAATTCTGGTACACCATTTTTAGAATAAAACAATCGCTTTAGAAATTCTATGAATTATTTCTTCTTCTTTATCTATTTTTAAACTTTTTTTATGTAATAGTCATGGCACCTGATGGTAAGCATTTGCCGAAGTTGCATGAGCACCAATGACGTTACAGTGCGCTATCGACCTTTAACTCCCCGTCCCACTCGGCTACTGGAGAGTAGCCCTCCTTCAATTCGTTCCATCTTTGTAGATCTGGGACTATGTGCTTTATTTTTGCAAGTTTTTTCTCCCCCTCGACCACACAAATCCACGGAAACATATGTAAATAAATTCAAACTTCAATATAAAAAAAAAAACATTATTATTCTGCTATTTGCATACTTAATATTTTTGTTTTGTCATTAAAACTCCTCGCAAACAAACCAAAGTTTTCTGTCCACTGTCATCTCTGTTTTAGCTTCTCTTTGCTTGCCGTAAAATAAAATGCTAAAGTTGCGCTTTAGAGGTCAATAAATGCAATATAGAGTTATTTAGTATGTTGTAGACTCACCCCAGTGTATCCAGCCAATAGTGTCCAAAGCCGTGATGCATCATGGTCTTCAGAAAGCATCAGTTTTAATCGCCCGGCTCAGACCTCGGGTATTCATGGCGCTGCTTAGGGACGGAAAGTTGCACATCGATATATCGACGAATTTTGATTATTTATTATTATTACGTTATGAGCCTTTAGTGCCCCACTACATGACAAAGGCTTCCCTAAGGCGGGGCTCTTGTACTTTAATGTAAATGTTGTTTGTTTAATTGCCGTGTGGTCCCCGGCAGAGTAGAATAGGTCACCCTTTCTCTTACCATGGTGTCGTAAAAGGCGACTAAGGTAAAGCTGCTGGCATGATCATCAGCACCCAGAGAAGGAAAACTCTGCATTTATATCAAAACCCTCACCAACCCGTCTGCCAAGCGTGGTGAGTATGGCTATAACCCCTCATGTGATTGAGGGAGGCCCGTGCCCCAGCAGTGGGGACTTAAATGGGCTGATGATGATGATGATGAAAACTTTTAGGTATCCTCTTTATACCTTGGTGAAACCCTTAGGTATATACTACGGTATACACTACAGATATATACTAAATAGGTTTTCATTATGTAGCTGCAAATACTCACGTAAATTTTACTATCAAATTCGGAACAACCATAATATTCACAAAAAACGAGCGTCAATAGTGAAGCCCCGTCGATTTATAAAAATATCGACATTTTATTCCTCCACTATCACATTCTGAAACTACCACAGACATCGATGCCACTGTCCCTGCACTCTAATCTCGCCGGCTATACACCAAGGATCCTAGTTCCGTATTTTTTATTTTTCAACATCAACAAGAGATGAAAACTTTAGCGGAGGCCCCCGCAAACTTTCCTCGGACTAATCCCGCGGTGGCCGCGCTAAATTTACTTTGTTGCCGTCCGGATTAGGGGGCAGCATATTTTTCAAGCAATTCCAGCAGTTCCATAGTGGATTTTGTGGGGTGTTTGTTATCGTTAGTTTGGAAGTTTGCGTTTTCATCCATCCGCGAAATCCTGCGCCGGGCGTCCAATTAGATAATCTATGTTTGTGCTTACAAATTGGAGATGCCAATTTTGGTACTTTAATTTTTTGTGCAAAGAGATTCCGATTTTGCTCCCCTCGGACTGAGAATACGATTTGAATATTTTCTCAATAGCACGATAAGTTACTTGAGATCAAATAAAGCGTCCGTATTAAGTGGAGACGCTTTCTGTCAGTCTCTCTTTTCCCCGCTCAATATATTTTGCATTGAATGAATGGATACTTTTTTATCTCACACAAAATGCCTATTATACTCATTCCTTACATAAGAGTGTGACCACGTCATAAAGAGTTACAAACACACACTGATCCACAAACTTCCAACTTAAAACTCCTCTTAAGTAAATAATGCATTTAAAATGTTTGTCGACAGTCTTCAGGTGGGACTCGATCTTTGCTAACCGGGCAACTGCTTTACCGACTAAGGGCCGATTTCGCCGTCGAAATTGAACGCGATCAACGCTTAAAATCAATGCGAGCGAACACAAAGGAACGGAACTCAGTTTAGCGCGTAGACCGAGTTCAAGTTGATCGAGTGATCACGCAGCGCGCAAACAATGTGTACGGCGAGCGAACGACATCATTCATAGTTCCTCGCCTGATAAACAAGTTGCCATTGGATCTGCGGGACAGTTTGACACCTACCAATTTTAAATTTAAGCTAAGGGAATACTGTCTTAGCAATTGCTAGTACAGTTGTATAAAATATTGTACACTTATTATTAGTGTCGCTCGAATTGCACTTTTAATTCCCAAAATATGGTTTTCAATAAATGATTCGAGTATTGAATATAATTTTGTATATAGCATAGCTCACGATAGCACAAGACAAACCTCTGTGGTTTAATGTGCTGTCTTATTATTGTACATGTATAATTTGTAATGTTATTTGATAATAATAAAAAAAAAAGTGAATTGATCGCGTTCAATTTCAACGGTGAAATCGGCCCTAAGTTACCGGAGACGTTGGTATGTCGATGTTTTTGTAGGTACATACAAATATTGATGTAACTATCGTCGGCTCCCGGCGAAGCGAAAAGCACTTACAAAATTCGTCGACATACCAAGATCACCGTAGCTTAGTCGGTAAAAGCAGTTGCTCGATTAGCAAAAGATCGTGGGTTCGAGTCCCACCCTAAGATTGGCGAAAAAATTTTAAGTGCATTATTTCATCATCATCATCAGCCCATTTAAGTCCCCACTGCTGGGGCACGGGCCTCCCTCAATCACATGAGGGGTAATTGCCATACTCACCACGCTTGGCAGACGGGTTGGCGAGGGTTTTGATATAAATGCAGAGTTTTCGTTCTCTGGGCGCTGATGATCATGTCAGCAGCTTTACCTTAGTCGCCTTTTACGACACCTCGGTAAGAGTGAGGGTGCCCTATTCTACTCTGCCGGGGACCACACGGCTAATGTGCATTATTTACTTAAGAATAAATTGCAAAAAATTGTTATACCCAAAAATTCTCCTCTCTTCTGTTGTTACGTCGAAGTTTAAAAACTTAAGTGTTACTGGAGTTACACTTTATCCTCTTAGAAATGTGTCAATGTAGGAATATAATGATAAAAGCAACAACAAATATTGTTTGTAGGACAAAGTGATATTTACTCTCGGAAATGCGTGCCAAAGCATGACCTAGTTCTTAAAAGGACGCTTGTGGAAGAATTCACGTTCTCAATAGAATAAAATACTACTCAAAACAAAGTGTTTATTTAGGTCAGTCTTCTTTTTTTTGTGGAGTGGTTTCTAAAAAGACCGGCAACACATTAGCGATCTCTCTGATTTCGCGGATGTTTATTGGTGGCGTTGATTACTTTCTATCAGGTGACTCGCTTGCTCGTTTGTGGCCTAGTTAGCATAAAAAAGAGTGGATTATAATACTATAATTCTCACAACATCTCATACGTTCACCTGATTTCATACTAAGTAGCTTAAGCACTTGTGTTACAGATATCAGACAACAGAGGAACACAAATATATACTTAAATACATATATTACACCCAGACACTGAACAAACACAAGTGTTCATCGCACGAATGTTTGTCCAGGGTGGGGATCGAACTCACGACCTTTGGCGTAAGAGGCAGGGTCACTACCAATTGCGCCATCCGGTCAGTCTATCTTTTCGATATTATTCCCTGTGTGAAACTTTAAAAGGAAACTGTTTACTTAAATCTTTCTATAAAAGATCAACATTTATTTATTTATTAATAGGACAACCAACAAATCTTACACTAATTAAAAAACATTACTTTAAACTTCAAAGGTCATCTAAACATTAAAAAGATTTCTTTTTTATTAAGTGTAAGAACATTAATCTCTAAACCGGAGGTCGTAAGTTTGAATTCGATTTTTATTTTTTGTTAACATAATAGAAATTAGAATTGTTTTCATAATTATAATATAATTATTATTATTATAAATTGAACACAAAATTTCTGTAATGCCTAGTACTTAAGTTGTGTATTTTGTGCAATAAAGTATATCTATCTATCTATACTTTTTTTTTTGTAAATTAGAATAATTACATAAGTCCTCTTTTCGCTGCACCATTGTCCCTTTCTGCATGACCCAAAGGTTGACTAGTAGAGAATGCCTCTGGGCATTAAGTGCACCTATTGTATCGTTTTGTGCAATTATAGATTTTGTGATAGGTGGCAGACCAGCAGACGGATCACCTGATGGTAAGCGATTTCCGCCGCCCATGGACCATAAGTGCGCTGCCAACCTTTAATCACCCTTTTCCCCGGATTGGGCCTCCGGTACCCTCACTTACGCAGCGAAACACAGCACAGTGCTTCACGCCGGTTTTCTGTGAGGCCGTGGTATCACTCCGGTCGAGCCAGCCCATTCATGCCGAAGTGTGGCTCTCCCACGGTAAATATGTTGCGAATATGTGAAGGTTTCTTTATTGGATACAGAACATAAATTTCAACACAATATCAGCACAAATGACATAAATACACAAATAGGATAAATTAGTGTAGCCAACAAGGCCAAACCTCAGCATTTGCTGCAGTGACCGAAAAGTTTGCTGAAGTGAAGTGAAAGCTAATTAACATGATTGGTGGATATCATACGCTTCATAGCAACGTAGTAACACATCTTTAGTGGAAAAGGACTCTTAACATTCCATTCGTACACACGGCATCACGCGAAGTTAACCTTGTTAGACTCTGAACTGTTGTTATGTTTGAGGCAGAAGTGCTATTTTGCACGCGGGAGGGTCACTTGAGCTTACGGCGTCTGTATATTGATTTGTTGAACTTAATTTACCTTGTTTTATCCGGACAGAATGTTAAAGTAATAAAACTCCGTCCCCTCTAAGTTTATAAAAAGATACAAGATAGTCCCAAGGTAAAATTACTTTGAAACTTTTATTGACAAACTGTCCGGAGCAACAGTAACGAAGTTTCAGGGACTGACCAACGTACGACTTTGTACCGTTTGTTATTGATACTGTGAACCCAGGGATTTGAGTCACTTGTGCTCGTATGGGACCTTTTATGGAAGTTTCTTTCATACTTATAAAGTTGGGTGATGCAGAGGGATAAGAGCCTACAAAGGAATAAAGTTCATAGCCGTATCTTTATTCCCGTCCCTTTAACACGCGCTGTGCGTCTCATTTGTTCGGAATCGAGTACGCGTTCTTTCTGGGATGGTTTCGTTGTAGGCTCTCAGATTATGAATAAGATTAGCGATCTGAAAAGCTTTCGACCACAACGTCAAAATCGTTACACTCGTCAGTCTAAGTCAAGGAACATTCACTGACTTTCAAGGAACATACCCTGACTTTCAGGGAACATTTCCTGACTTCCAGACAACATTCTCTGACTTGCAGGGAACATTTACTGACTTTCAGGGAGCATTCACTGACTATCATTGATGAGTGTTTCAGTGACATCATCATCATAAGCCCACTTAAGTCCCCACTGCTGGGGCACGGGCCTCCCTCAATCTCATGAGGGGTAATTGCCATACTCACCACGCTTGGCAGACGGGTTGGCGATGATTTTGATATAAATGCAGAGTTTTCCTTTTCTGGGTGCTGATGATCATGCCAGCAGCTTTACCTTAGTCGCCTTTTACGACACCTCGGTAAGAGTGAGGGTGGCTTATTCTACTCTGCCGGGGACCACACGGCCAACTGGTTGTTTCAGTGACAACTGTACATTAGTTCTGCGTGCATCTTTTGACTCTTCTTTTCTTGCTATTCCTAAGTATTTAAACACAAAATTTAATACATAGGTACGTATTTGATTTTTTGTATAATTGCCATTCTATTTTGCTACGTACGTATATATTACGAAGTACTAATGTACGTTTCCATATACGTTACTATTGCTCTAATCCTCTATATTAATATTGGAACAGAGCAAATATGGGAAGGTAAAATCATAGGGGCTTAGCAATGAATTAGTTATCACTGCTCTCCACAAATGCTATTAATAGTGATGGTTAAAACGTTTTAATATTAATTTTGAATCCTGATTTACAAAACAATAAACAGACCATTATGGTTCATTGCGAGATAAACATGAAATCAATTGATGAAAAGCGATTATCAGAATAATTAAAATGAAGTAAATACTTTGCAAAATCTATTACCACAAATTGATATGGCCTAGTATAAGATTGTTAGAGAGACCGTAAAATTAATAGCCATTTTTTATATAGCAGACGGATATATAATTCTAACCCTTATATTTTATAAGGGTTAGAAACATGAAATAGGCTCTGCGTTGATAGATCAGTCAGTCAATCAGAAAACAGAAATCATTTATTTGACGCAAGAGTTTTATAAAAGGCGGTATAAAAATAATGTCAGTTTTCGCTTATATAGATTTAGGGCTTTATTCAGAAAGGTTCAATACACCTTTGTGTTAAAAAGACGGTGTTAAAAAGGAGTTTTGACGTTTGAAACAAAAAAAAGTTCATTCAACATTTTTGAAATAAGAATGAAAACTGCTTTCTAACACCATTTTAACTTTTTTATTTTAAAATTCAATAATAATGTAATTATAATTATAATATGTTTTCAAAATTGTTTCATGTAGATGCTATTTTAATGTTAAAATAATACTGTGTAAAAATATTCTCATATGATGTGAAAGGAAGAAATGTAAACATTGGAGTTTTTAAATGTCGCGTTCAATTACTGAATACTTTAACGCTTTGGAATGTGCGCGCGCCGCGCACTAAGAGCATGGATTTTTATTACATACCCACATAATCTTGTATTTCTCATATAAGTGAATAATGTATTCTTTTTGAGAAATATCTTAAACCGTAAACCGTAACACTATTTTAGTTGGCAAAAGCTTAAGAATCCTTTATGAATGAGACCCGTTTGCAATATTTTTTCTTTTTTGAAGACAACCAACTTTCTCATAAACCCACGCAAGAACTATTCCCCCAAAACAGTTTCACACGATACATCAGTTTACGTAACCCGTAATACCATCGCGTAAAAAACATTTCGTTTTTACCAAGCTTTGTTTCATGTAGCTCATCGCGCTGCCGTTCCCACGTGCCGATTTGATTTATAACCTACTGAATAAATAACTTGGGATACTTTTTCCTTTATAACCCTTGCAGCGTTAATGAAAGTACGCCAGATGGTTTTGTACACGATAGTACATTTTGATATGTTAGCACAATTTTTGTTTACTGCTTTTGAATATAATTAAACTGCTATGTGGCTTAGCAGGTGGATTTTTTCATGTGATAAGTGGCAGACGATCGGACAGATCACCCGATGATAACCGATTGCCGCCACCCATAGATTCCGGGAGAAAAGGGGGTTTAAAGGTTGACAGCGCACTTTTGACTACACTGGTGTCGCGGGTGTCAATGGGCGGCGGCAATCGCTTACCATCAGGTGATCCGTCTGCTCGTCTGCCACCTATCACATAAAAAAAATCACCTTAGTTTCAGTTGTCTACAATTGCAACACAAGAGTCACAAGGGCACTGCCAACCTTTTCTCCTTCCTCCCAATTCGGCCTCCGGTACCCTAATAATACTTTTGGCTGCCCCTTTGGCACAGTGGGTAGTGCGTCGCACTTTAAAGCGACGGCTGCGCTTGGGGTCCCGGGTTCGATCCCCGGGTCAGGCCAAAATTTGTACCTGAGATTTTCTTAACAGAGAAACTCAGTGTAAGCGCGGAGTCTGGAAGTTGGCAGTCTTGTACCCCCGTCCCTCAGAAAGCACGTTAAGCCTGGTCCTGCCCCATTCGAATATGAGGGCAAGGGAACACAGAGTGCACTTGTATATGCGCACACACTTGAGCACTATCCTGCGTAAGTGACTGATCGTTGAGATTAGCTTTAGCCGAAATTGGTTGGAGGATATTATTATAACACTTTTGGGTAGCTCTGAAAAGGAGATAATTATTATAGCCTTCTACTAATCTAGGGTTCCCTTACCCAAATTTCTAATAAAGCCTTCGCTTCAAGTTTTTAAGGGTCCACGTATTGTATAACTAACTAAAAGTACACCTGGGTTTAATCCCGTTAAAACGTACTTATCATCCAAGCCATTTTAAACAAAGTTTAACGAAATGCCCAATTATCTCGACACGTTGTAAATTAAGTAGATAGAACCGAAATTCTGTTGCTCTGCGAACGTCCATTTCATTAAACTTGGACATAAAAGATGAATTCCAGTCATTATGCGACAGTATTATATAAATCGCGTCGTTTATTCGCGATCGGCGTTGTTTATTCACGCCGTAGTGTTGTAGACAGGTATATCGATAGTTTTTTTAAAGCTAGAAACGAGCAAGCGATTCACCTGATGGAAAGTAATCAACGCCGCCCATAAATATCTGCGAAATCAGAGAGATCGCTAATTTGTTACCGTCCTTTTTAAAAACGAGTACCTATGCTCGTCTCTTGAAGGTCCCTCAGTCGTAGCCGTCGGGAAATTCTCAAGCAGGCAAACCGTTCCACAGAACTGAGGTACGTGGTATAAACTTCTGCGAAAAACGCACAGTATAACCACTATCCATCGAGATGATGGGGATGGAATGACAATAGTTTACGTGTGGTTAGATGTAAGAATTCAGCTGCAGGGGGAAGACCAAACAGTTCCTCATAGCACTCCATGATAGATGCGGTATAAAATGCTGAGGGAAACTATATCCCGCCGCAGTGATAGTTCCGTAGAAAACCGAATTATCGATAACGTATCTCAGGGAAGTCACTTATTATTTTGGAAAAACGTGTCTACATAATTCGAGAAACGTATCGTCTACTTCGCGCAGCTATGTAGAATTAGATCACATACATACCTAATATTCTTAAACTTCAAAATGTTATTGCCCTGTCTTAAATATTTCCAATTATCAACGACCCATCTAAGATTTTAGTCTCCTGATCATAGTTTGCAATGCTGGCGGTATGCGGCAGTACAAAAAATTTCAAATGTCCATCGCAATATGCCTCGATGGTCTATTGTTCTTGACGCATAGGCACTGTCGCATACGGCTGCTTTGCAATTGAAAAGTCATAGTTTAAGCGCCGACTAAGACAGCTCTGACTCAAATATTTTTGTTGATGAAATTATGTAGAATATAGACATTTTTGCTTTCGATCTGCGTGTTTGTAGTACACGTATTTTCGCTGTCTTAACTTTCCAAACTAAATGAGATGGTTATCATACACAAATATATGACAAGCCATCTCATCTAGAGAAGGACTTTGGTACCTGCTTTTTTTGTAAAATCGATGTCTGTTAAAAATCATAATTAATTGTAGGTTTCTATTTTAGAGCATACCCAAATACCTACATTATAACACCTTAAAAGTGGTTTTCCGTAGTAATCGAAAGTTTTCGACGTTAGTATCGATAGCGTAAATATCGATAGTCACCTTTCCCGGTGGGAATGAAGCTCTGCGTAAATGTTTGAGCAACGTTTACCGGCCGTTTGTGTGGGATCGATGGGAGATCGCCGAATTATGGCGAATCCCTATATATACGGCTTTGATGGCTTCAATAATTTATCGTGTGCTGACTTTAATAAAAGATAAGATCACTTGTAAATAGATTTTCCTAATTTACGCTCGGCTGCAAAGAAATTAAACATTTCAGTATCTTTTCATAAACTTGAATCTTGTTAAAGTGACGGGTAGGGCACACTAGCGACGCCAATCGATTTTAATTTATAGCTACTAAACCGGATCTATTTTAAACAATATCGGGGTTACAACCTCTCGGCAAATACTTGTACTATTTTTTAAATAACCATGCACAAATTTTAGGTCCAGCGCGTACGCGAAAAATTGACTCACGCCAAAAGCGGCCACTCTTGGCGGTAATAAATTTTTCGCGTACAAAAACGAGATCAAATTGAGAAATGAGTCACTCGCTGCATTCCATCCGTGCGAACTGGATGGGTGGCAGTCCATCACCATAAGCTTTACATGGTATTCCTTGCCGTACACCTCATGCATGATCATCACCAGCACCTCTTCATCATTTATCAACATCCCGTTGTGGTATTTCCGACTTTGTAATCTTTAAGAAATGAGCCAATAACTTCGTAAAAGTCCGGTAACTCTTATAAAATAATTTCAGACATATCTGTTTTCTATGACCAGTGGTCATTTGCCTTCAGGTGACCTGCTTGCTCGTATGCCTTGCATTTTTATAAAAAAGTAAAGATGACAAATGTGGGAGAGCCACGCTTAGGCATGAATGGGCCGGCTCAATCGGAGTGATGATACCACTGCCTCACAGAAGACCGGCGTGAAGCAGCGCCTGCGCTGTGTTTTGCCGTGTGAGTGAGGTTACCGGAGGCCCAATGGGGAGGAAGGGGAAAAGGTTGGCAGCGTACTTGTGACTCCACTGGTGTTGCGGGTGTCCAGGTGATCCGTCTGCTCGTCTGCCACCACTCATATATATATAAAAAAAAGATAGTTGAATTTTTAAAACTTCTTTGCTGACTTGAAAAAAGAGGTTCTAAGTTCGCTTGTAGGTTTATTTAAATTGAATATTCGGCATTCCCCTAAATGTCGTTTGAACATATTACTAGATAAATTAATTGTCCTTAGTTGGTGACCGTGACAATTGGTTCAATATTGTCTGAATTTATTTATACTAGGATTACACAAATAATACCAAATGTCAATAAAATGATGACACGAACAATATTGATGGGGATAGTAAATTTGTATCGCTTACCAGCTATTGCGAAAACACTGTACACAATACTGGGAAATTATACAAATTCATTATTTGACATCAATTTTGAAATTGAATCGGCAGAGTGAATTAGAGTCAAATATTTAGAGGATGTTTCTGTTGATCGAATCTATTATGACTCGGAAATAGTTTTCAAACAGGTAATGAATTAGTCACATGACCCTAATTTGTTAATGTTTCAAAATACTAGCAACCGCCCGCGGCTCCTCTAGCTTTGATACAAAGTAGCCTATGTCACTCTCCGTCCCTTCAACTAGTGTTGTGGAACTATCGATAGTTTTCCTATCCATAAGTATAGATTTATCTGTCCCAAGTCGGGTCGTGCCAAAATAGTGTATCTAAATTTTTATTAAATTTAAAGTCCGTATAGTCTATATGTTAGGCATGGATGGTCCTGTACCTGATTTCTCTCTGATCGTGTCCTATCAGAATATGAGGGTAAGTAAACAGTGGGTGCACTTGTGTTTGCGTATACACTTATAAACCTATATTCTGCGTTCGTGGCTGATTATTGTGAAAATTATAATTGAATAGATTTCACCAACAGATTACTACTCTCTTCTGATACGGTTCTAATAATAGCCATAGAATATATAAATATAAATAAATATTTCACAACCTTACATAGATACATTGATCTGACTCCGAGATAAGTAGCTCAAGCACCTGTGTTACGGATATCAGAATCAACAGCAGAATTACAAATATATTCATTCAATACTTTTCTTTTGTAAATACATACTTATAATAAATAGAAAACGCCCAGACCTATACAAACAGACATGTTCATGCACACAAAAATATTTTCACTGTGCGGGGATCGAACCCGCAGCCCTTGCACCAGAGGCAGCGTTCAATACCACTGTTACAAACGGGTCGTCACAGAATGATAACACGACATAATAACATTGAAAATTCGCAACCAAACTTCAAAACGAGTTGGTACCTAGATTTTACAACTTTCGATTTGCATTTTAATATTCCATTCCCTCCTATCCGCATTCGCGTACCCATCATATTATCTACTAGACGTATTCACTCAAATATTCGCGGGACGCATCCTACTGAACCACCACGCTATTGATAAATATCTAACCAAACATAAATGCAATTTCAAAGTAAACTTAATAATTCAAAGTGACGACTCTTGTGCGGAACCCGAGTGGTATAGACGCCAAATAAACATTAGTATCTTCTTAAGGCATAACGTTCGCGGGCGACTTCAAATGAAATCCTACTTTTTTATGTGATAGGTGGCAGACGAGCAGAAAGATCACTTGATGGTAAGCGGTTGCCGCCACCCATGGACACCCGCGAAACCTCCCCTTTCCCCCATATTAGGGCTCCGGTACCCTTACTCACGTAGCGAAACTAGGGAGTCAAAAAAAATTCCGTCGAATTTCCAAACGTAGGAGAAAGGTTGGTAGGAGTCATGATTAAAAGAATGAATATTTTTACTGATAAAAAAATCTTTGTCAGGTCGCCCGTCTACCTTATGTGTAAACTTCTAAAATTTTTTGGATAGTACACTATACGGCTACAAGTAGGAGTTGCATGTCACGGAGATGACGATAATGCGGATGTGTGGAGGTACGCGGAAAGACTTCGTGAGAAACTCACGCACGCGTGGAATCCTTCATGTCCGCGGCATAGCAGAGTAACTGCTGGAGAGTCGCCTATGTTGGTACGGCCATGTCCTGTTGATGATGATGATGACGGTAACGCTACATTTGCACTTGATGGAAAGAGACCTCATCGTGGTCTATGATGTTACGTGTTTGCCTTGAAGGTACGTAAGATAAGATAAAAACAAAATAAGATACGGTGCGTTAGCCTAGCCATCAACATCATCATCAGCAACCCACATTCGTGCATATGTCTCCCCTAATGCACGCTACTGTTCCCGATTTTCGGCCACTGTCATCCAGCCCACGTCAGCCAGCCTTCGAATGTCATCATTCCATCTTGTCGAAGTAACCAACACTAGGCTTACCGAGTCGCGGTCTCCACTCAAGGACTTTACGGCTCCAACGGCTGTCAGTTCTGCGGCTAATGTGACCAGCCCACTGCCACTTCAGTTTGCTAATTCGGTGGGCGATGTCAGTGACCCTGGTTCACTGTAGCCTAGCCATAAAGTATTTAAATAAATAAAATTATTATTGCTCAAATCGTGAACCTTACGATTTAGTCTTCCGTTTGTCGCCAGCCGCAATGCAGTGGACTCCGATATCGAGTTTAGTTGACGACTGAAATATGAATTATTTAGCAGAAATGCACACATGCTCCCCAATACCTCGCGAAGTCACAAAGTCAACTTTATTGAGTTCCTCTACTTTCCAACTGTTAATACAAGATGGAGTTGAGCGTATGTTAGTTCATTCCACGGTTGAATAATATCAGTAACTTTGTTGGCTGACATGGTTTTGAAGTTCAAAGTTCTTTACATGCATAAATGCACGCAAGCTGCAAGATATTCATCATCGTCCATTGATTGACAAAAGTGTATAAAAGTGCGGTTTACGTAGGCTTAAGTGTTTTTTACTAGTTTGATTTAAATACAGGGTTATGATGACTTCCGACATGAAGCCTAATATGTCCCTAATCGACATATTGGTTCTTTTTTTGTTTATGCGATAGGTGGCAGACGAGCAGACGGATCACCTGATGGTAAGGGATTGCCACCGCCCATGGACATCCGCGACACCAGTGGAGTCATAAGTTCGCTGCCAACCTTTAAAGCCGCTTATCCCCCGAATTGGGCCTCCAGTACTCACCCAGCGAAATACAGCACTATTTATAAAATGCTTTTCATGAAACAGTTATCTACATTATTTATGTAACGACAACGGCTTATTTATAGGTAATTTAAAAAATATGGAACACTTGCGTGATGTAATCAATACCCAGCGCCATCTATTAGTAGAGAGAGGAACTAATACGCCCCAGAACCGCAGAGTTGGTTTTCCCAGAACAAAGTGTGGACGGGCCCCTAGTTTTTAAATAAAACACATTTGAAATAAGAGAATACAGCAATGAAGTGGCCAGTATGAATTGCACAAAAAGCTGTATTTTTTTGTCTCAGCTTGAAGCCGAAAATAGCGCGAACAACAAAAGACGTACGCATTCATCGCAACTTTTTTAACCTCCTTATTTTCCCCGCTCCAAAGTTGTGTTTTATCACTCGTGAAAGCATAGGAAACAAAACTACGCAGCTTTTGCTGAAATTAATGTATCGGGTAGACAAAAACAAAGCGACTAGCTCGGTTTGCTAAGTTGTGCCTTTGACTAAGGGTTGTCAGTTCAGTACGTTTTAAGTTACTGAAGAATTTTCTAAAAGAAACTAATTACTGTAAATTTCTGTCGTGGGAGAGCCAAAGTGGCATGGATTTGCTGCCTCGAGTGAAGTGATAGTAAACTGGGCAGTGTTTGTACTGTTTTTCTGTACCTTTGTTCGCCATAATGTAAAAAACAAACAGTTTAAAGGTTGGCGGCTCATTTGTAACTTTACTGACGTTGCGAGTATTCTTGGGCGTCATTGCTAACCATCAACTCGATTGACATAGAAAAAAGATTTGGATCCCACATAAAGGCGCATCGAGGATTTTTAAAAGTAACATTATTGAAGTATCAGCATATATACTGTCCTACTGCAGGGCAAGTGCCTCCATCGTAGAAATCAAGCCCTCGCTACTATGATGGGATTAGGCTTAATCACCACGCTTGCCAAAGTGATCACGAACCCGAGCTATGTTCGAAAAAACGAAACATACTATTTGCTCCATCCGGGATCCGAACCCGAGATCGAGACCAACAGGGCAGATATGAAAGAAATTGCACAGACATTGACTATCTATAACTTAACATATCTAAAATCTTAATATTAAAAATAAAATTTGAAAGTTCCTCAACTATGATGCCATAGAATTAAATCCTCATATAAAATGACAAATGCAGTTTAAACCACACATTGCCGGCAACCCTAGCCCATTCGAACCAATCTACCAATCTGCGTCGGTTTCGTCACGCCATTTCGCGGCAACCGTCGCTAAATGGTCCGTTCTGCGGTTTTCTCTCCACCTTAAATGCATTTTAAGTATTTAGCACGTACACGCCCAATTCTCACTTTTAATCCGACTACGGCAAAGCAAAAAGGAGGTTAATGGTTTTTACCTGTATCTATGTATGGTTGTTCATATGTTCCCTCATAACTTCTAAACTAGTTATCATATTTGAACAAATGAGGTGTCGTTAGAAGCGTCTGGAGCCCAATTCTCGTGCTCGTGATATTTATTTTCATACGATATATCACCAAAACACAGTTTTTTTTGTATGGTTTTCAGGTGATATCCGCCATGTTTTCAAAATATCACGAGCACGAGAATTGGGCTCCTGGATTGTCTTCTGGTTAAAGGCGACATGACGTCACGTTAAATTGACTACAGAGCGCCCTCGAGTGCATTTAGAGTACCTAAGGAACTAAAAATAAATTTTGCATGATGGTACCGTGTGGGTATCAAATGAAAGAGCTTTCTTAGAACATTTTAGATATGTAATTTTACTTACATAATTCAAATATGTTTAATAAAGATACGGTGATACGGCATATTAATTACAGCACAGACAATTTTCTTCTTCCGTACTTTTTAGATCGTGTTTTTTTTGATAATCAGGTTTTTAAACTTTTTTTTTGAAGTGGATCATCTATGAAACATATAAAGTTTCCAATAGTCAAATAGTATCTTTGTATATACGCTGCGTGCATAATGGTATTTTATATAGAAGTGATAACGCCCAGATTTCCATAAACCTGGACGTTTTCACTTCTATATAAGTATACTCGTATATTTGTGGTACCTGAGGGCCTACAAGTTATGTCTAATAGCTTACAAATTAGTAAAAAAATATTAATCGACTTTAATTTGCCCTGCAACGGTTTCAATCCAATCTACGTAAAAACGTCTCTACATTCGTTGAGTTGCCGAACTTTTGACTTTTCATATCGCTAAGTGAGGAACACCCTACAGTTAGCAAACACTGATGGACAATTTGGGCAAGTGTTGACTCTTATGGACATAGGAATAAGAGCTACAATTACTGTTAAAGTGTTAACTGTACCATAATTTATACCCATGTGATCTAGAAGCCGCGTGCGCTCTCAGACAATGAAATTGAAATGTCTGCTGTCTAGGTTGTCATTATGTTTGTGCTTCTGAACTGGATTTTTATATTAAACGTAATATAAGACTAAACTATAAGCAGGTGTTCAAACAGTAAAGTTTCCCACTGGTTTCCGTATTTCAAATTGTGTAAAGTAAAATAGTATCAGCCTATAATCTGACCCACTGCAGGCCAGAGGCCTCCATTAAAGAAATCAAGTTATCGCTACTATGATGGGAATAGGCTTAATCACCACGCTTGCCAAATGCGGATCGGTGATCACAAACCCGAGCTATGTCCGAAAAATTAGAAACATACTTTTTGCTCCACCCGGGAATCGAATCCAGGACACTGAGATCAGGGCCCGGTACTTAAACTACTAGACCAACAGGGCGTCAAAATTGTGTTATTCATTATAAATCGAATCGGACAAATAGTTTTCACAACATCTCATACGTTGACCTAATTCCGTACGAAGTAGCTTAAGCACTTGTGTTACAGATATCAGACAACAGAAGAACACAAATATATACTTAAATACATATATTACACCCAGACACCGAACAAGCACAAGTGTTTATCGCAGGAATGTTTGTCCAGGGTGGGGATCAATCCCACGACCACGGCGTAAGAGGCAGGGTCACTTACCAATTGCGCAATCCAGTCAGTCAGATCCAAATCGGAAAAATCGGATCGGAAAAATTAAATCATAAAAGGCTCATTTCTTCACCAATTTTATATAAAATAACTATAGTTAATAAACTAAGAACAGAGATAATAGTTTTATATACAGGTGGTCTGTAAAGTGTCCAACCTTGTAATTGCGCCTGCAGTGAAATGTTAACACCTCGACTCTCAACGCGGAATAATACGGCTCATATTTGAATGAGGTTGTATACTTATTAGTGCGTGTGACTGTACTTACTGCTTGACGATTTGTCTACGGTACATCAGCCGTGGGAGTTATATTACTTTTTGGCCTATCTCTTGGATGGCGGCCATCTTGTCTCTTCTCAATTGAAACTCTGTATCATCATCAATATTTGAAAAGAGTAACTACTGAGTTTCTTGCTGGTGTCTTCTCAGTGGAAATCGACATTCCGAACCAGCGGTAGATAATATGTACTATTTTGACATTCATAAGTGTTCTGTGTGGACCTAAATTGAATAAAGAATTTTTTATCTTTTTATCTTATCTTTATCTACAGGCTGCCATTTTGTGACAACATGGGACCTAAGGAACTATTTGATATTATTTAAAAATGTCTATCTGGTCGTGTCAACCCTAATTATGCACAAGACTAAGCTAACAAAATGTTATTCACTTCCTCATTGTTCCAGGAATGGAAGCCTGAAGTAGTGATCGCATGCCTGTTCGGTGTCGGACGTTACTTTTTTTCATATGAGTTTCAGCAGTCACATATGCAATTTTCAACTTTTTCTATTTGTAATCGTATGGGTACTTTATATTTACGAGTATATCTCGTCCGGACTTCGTTTGTCACCAGTTTTAGTTTTGTGAGTGATTTCGTGTAACGTCTTCGATTTAGTTTTCTTGTAATATTAAAAGCAATATTTTAACTTATATTTAAAAATTTGTATTTTGTAGTGTGTTGATGTACTATGTCTGTACAGTCATAAACTGTAAAACTATACTATTTATTAAGGGACAAATCACACTGACAGCGGCAACGCGTATAGGTAATCCGGAAACACGTATGATGTCTTCGCACTTGGCGCGGTGTACGCTTGCGTGATGTAATCGACACCTAGCGCCATCTATTGGTATAAAGGGGAAATAATATCCCGAAACGAATTAATTAAGTTAATAAGGAGAACGCTAACAGGAGCAATTTCTCTCATACTTCGCATAAACCAACCAAAATCTACACTCAAAGTCACTCCATAGAGCGCTTAGGGATCTAAGAGCAATTTAGAGCACTTTTTAGCAGCACAAGAGCAAAAAATGCAAGACAGACAGTGCGCGAATAGATCTCAGTAAAACAAACCTCGTGTTAAGTTATGGCTCCAATAACGGCAGAATACACTAACTAGACAACTAAGGGTGAGTCCAATTTTTACGAACGAGCCGCGAATGTGCAGCTCGCGAGCCGCCCACGAGATGCTCGCTGGCAGTACGGGTGCATTTTTGGTTTGTGTTAGAGATGTGCCGAATTAACCCTTAAAAAGATAAAAGAGTTATAACTCTTTTGACGAAAAGATTTATATCCTTATTTGCACTTAACTCTCTAGTAACTCCGTAACTCTTAAACCGAACAAAACTCATGATATATTAGTACGACATTGACGTATTAATTATGTGCAATTCTATCATGACTCTTTTCTTGCACTCAACATCTCATAAATTGACCTGATTCCGTACTAAGTAGCTTAAGCACTTGTGTTACGGATATCAGACAACAGAGGAACACAAATATATACTTAAATACATATATTACACCCAGACACTGAACAAACACAAGTGTTCATCGCACGAATGTTTGTCCAGGGTGGGGATCGAACCCACGACCTATGGCGTAAGAGGCAGGGTCACTACCAATTGCGCAATCCGGTCAGTCGGATCAAAATCGGAAAAATCGGATCGGAAAAATTAAATCCTAAAAGGCTCATTTCTTCACCAATTTTATATAAAATAACTATAGTTAATAAACTAAGAACAGAGATAATAGTTTTATATACAGGTGGTCTGTAAAGTGTCCAACCTTGTAATTGCGCCTGCAGTGAAATGTTAACATCTCGACTCTCAAAGCGGAACAATACGGCTCATATTTGAATGTGTATACTTATTTGTGCATGTGACTGTACTTACTGCTTTACGATTTGTCTACGTTACATCAGCCGTGGGAGTTATATTACTTTTTCGGCCTATCTCTTGGATGGCGGCCATCTTGTCTCTTCTCAATTGAAACTCTGTATCATCATCAATATTTGAAAAGAGTAACTACTGAGTTTCTTGCTGGTGTCTTCTCAGTGGAAATCGACATTCCGAACCAGCGGTAGATAATATGTACTATTTTGACATTCATAAGTGTTCTGTGTGGACCTAAATTGAATAAAGAATTTTTTATCTTTTTATCTTATCTTTATCTACAGGCTGCCATTTTGTGACAACATGGGACCTAAGGAACTATTTGATATTATTTAAAAATGTCTATCTGGTCGTGTCAACCCTAATTATGCACAAGACTAAGCTAACAAAATGTTATTCACTTCCTCATTGTTCCAGGAATGGAAGCCTGAAGTAGTGATCGCATGCCTGTTCGGTGTCGGACGTTACTTTTTTTCATATGAGTTTCAGCAGTCACATATGCAATTTTCAACTTTTTCTATTTGTAATCGTATGGGTACTTTATATTTACGAGTATATCTCGTCCGGACTTCGTTTGTCACCAGTTTTAGTTTTGTGAGTGATTTCGTGTAACGTCTTCGATTTAGTTTTCTTGTAATATTAAAAGCAATATTTTAACTTATATTTAAAAATTTGTATTTTGTAGTGTGTTGATGTACTATGTCTGTACAGTCATAAACTGTAAAACTATACTATTTATTAAGGGACAAATCACACTGACAGCGGCAACGCGTATAGGTAATCCGGAAACACGTATGATGTCTTCGCACTTGGCGCGGTGTACGCTTGCGTGATGTAATCGACACCTAGCGCCATCTATTGGTATAAAGGGGAAATAATATCCCGAAACGAATTAATTAAGTTAATAAGGAGAACGCTAACAGGAGCAATTTCTCTCATACTTCGCATAAACCAACCAAAATCTACACTCAAAGTCACTCCATAGAGCGCTTAGGGATCTAAGAGCAATTTAGAGCACTTTTTAGCAGCACAAGAGCAAAAAATGCAAGACAGACAGTGCGCGAATAGATCTCAGTAAAACAAACCTCGTGTTAAGTTATGGCTCCAATAACGGCAGAATACACTAACTAGACAACTAAGGGTGAGTCCAATTTTTACGAACGAGCCGCAAATGTGCAGCTCGCGAGCCGCCCACGAGATGCTCGCTGGCAGTACGGGTGCATTTTTGGTTTGTGTTAGAGATGTGCAGAATAACTCCTTAAAAAGATAAAAGAGTTATAACTCTTTTGACGAAAAGATTTATATCCCTTATTTGCACCTTTAACTCTCTAGTAACTCCGTAACTCTTAAACCGACAAAACTCAATGATATATTAGTACACATTTGACGTATTAATTATTGTGCATTCTATCATGACTCTTCCTTGCACTCAACATCTCATAAATTGACCTGATTCCGTACTAAGTAGCTTAAGCACTTGTGTTACGGATATCAGACAACAGAGGAACACATATACACTTAATACATATATTACACCCAGACACTGAACAAACACAAGTGTTCATCGCACGAATGTTTGTCCAGGGTGGGAACGAACCCACGACCTTTGGCGTAAGAGGCAGGGTCACTACCAATTGCGCCATCAGGTCAGTCAAAGTAAAAGTCAAGTTAAAGGTGTAAATTAAAGAGTTACGGAGCTAGCAACTCGTTCTCATCATGTTCCATCCCTTTTTGGCTTACAGAAACCCCCTATAGCTATTTCTCTCTTTTTCAAACCAATTCCTGAGTTACTATCTTTTTATAACACGCACAATACCAATATGACGATTTCGCTCTACATCTTTTTAGACGCCGTCATTTGGGAATTAAAGATGTATAAAGAATGCGTAAGGAATATTTCGCAGACAGTATTAATTGGAAAAAATGGGCCAAGTTTATACCCTTTTAGCATTAACTCTCGTTATTGGCTTGTCTGTGAGTTACAACACGAACCGTGTGAATAAGTCAACCAATGAGTGACTGTGTCTTTGACTGAGTTCGACTGTTGACTACCCACTCATTTTCAATAACTTACTTGACATTGACAAGATATCTTCGGGTAGAGCCATATTATAAAAAAAAGATAATAGAAAGTCAAAATTATGTGCGACGCGAATTGATTTTTTTATAGTTAGCCGCACTTTGTCCATAGCCAGAACACTCCAACTATGAATATCTCTCCTTTTAGCAAATTATTTACACTTTCATAGCAGTTTACGTATATTTATGGTATGCTGCTTTTACCATTACCATATATGACCGTAGCACTAACTTTTGTAACCTCATAAAGAGTTTATCAATGTCAAAACAAACCAGAACGCCTACCAGCTTATCGATCCGAACTCGGCGCGCACACTCCCGTGCGCGCCCACCGCAAACAAGACTTAAGGCAAATTAACCGTATTCAAGGCATGTTAGGCTGAATAATTAAGTAATAAATCTGCCAAAGAGTTGAATCGCGCCACCAATTAGTGCTGACTGTTTTAAGTTTTCTTTCCCCTACACACCATTAGGAGCCTCTTTATCTTCATTATGGTGCATCGCTTAATCTAAAAAACCTTTTACCTGCCCGTCGTAGTACAGAGAATAATAAATAAATGTGGCGAGCCTTTGACGGGAGCCCTCGCCAAATTGGCAACGGACATTAGGGTATAAACGGAGGAGAGCTGTAAATAAGATTACTCTTTACATTACTGTTTTATATACTGTAAACATACGATTCTGTGACTTAAAAACAAAGTGTTTATAAAGAACGGTAGCTAAAGGCCTTTGAGATGTGGTATTGGAGGAGAATGTTACGAATACCTTGATCCGCAAAATGAACCTATAGATCTATACTCGACCAACTGAAGATCAAAACAACTATCTGTTTTCAAATAGTACTAGGTTACTTTGGCCATATCGCTCGAAGACTGTCCGACAACTTGAACAAGTTGGTTGTTGTGGGGAAGGTCAATGGTAAAAAGACGAAGAGGCGAACGGCCTCTCTTCGTTGGTCAGACCAAATAAGGGATGTAGACTAGGACTCACTTTGCCTATTGCCCTAAGACAAGCCGAGGATAAGGAAGAATGGAAATACCTTGTCACCGCCTCGGTAAAGGCATTTCAAGAAAGGCACGGTCTTCAGAAATGAAAAAGAGAAGAGCTCAGTAGATAAAAATCTTATCGGGAAGTTCGAACTCGAATATTCACATCGTCTGTTAATGCTTGTTTGTCACATTTGGTACCGGCCTCATACGGCAAAGGTGTTACGAGTGGATTCGATACCCTGAGTAAACAACTCGTCTATGCGTATAGGTATATTTACGTATTCATTATGAAGATCACTATCGGGTGATCCGTATTCCCGTCTACCATTTATCACACAACAAAAAGTGACCATGTCTAATGCTCCAAGTGTGTAATTAACTCTTGAGTGTCTTCGATCAATTTCTGTATAATATCATATTAATTTAAGAAAAAAGACGGTTGAATTTACAAGAAGCTACAAAGTCTTTAAAATTACAAAATCCTAGATTTGAAAAGTACTTCTAAATCTGTCCCTAACAATAGGTAGGTACAAGGACAATCAGGGATTATAATATCCCAGATTTCTTCCATCTTATTGACCATCCTTGTTATAACGAACCGCTGAACAATATTTACGCTTGACAAGCAGTCGAAAATTCTTCGTAGATCCCGTGGGGACGGGGGGCCGTGGCAATAGTGATGTAAAAAGTATACTTAATCGATTTTATGATTGTGATTTAGTCCAGCATTGACGGCGAAAAGGTTTTTAAAAGATCAAATATTTAGTATTAAATCCTGCCTAGTATCTTGGTACTGTATAATTCTGAAATCTATCCTGATATGACGTCACGGTAGTGTTTAATTTCTTTTTTAAAAATCGATTATCAAAAAGTATTTCAATTAATTTTTTTATGAAAATAATTTAAATTTTTAGTTTGAGTGTAAAATGATTGATTTACAATCGATATATTGATTGAATATCATGTTTACAGCAGCTCGCCCCATCACCGATCGAGGGAGACCGTTGAGGCTGTTTGGGGCCTCATTAGTTAAGCTAAATTATTAAACTACCTAATTGGCATGAAATCGCAGTTGCCTTCAAGTTCTTGATTAAAAAAAATGTTCTACAAAACAATATTCTTCTCATGGTGCCCTCTCCTTCCGAAAGTTGGCAACCATTAGGGTTGTGAAATATTTATTTATTCTACTACCAGGCCTTTCCATGCCTTGGATGATTAGTTGGAGAGGGTCATACTTGTTATTTCTCATGAGGTGTCCGAGATATTGAACTTTTCTAATTACAAGGCAATAATAAATAAATTCTGATCAAAATAGAGAGTAAATTATTAAAGAAAGTCGATCAGATCAGAGTCTTAATCGATTTTAATTTTAATCTGATTAAAATCGATTAAGACTCTGATTTTAATCGATTAAAAATCTGAATGAAATATATTTCATTACAACATCTCTAAAGCAACTCGCCTTACCTTAACGAGGGAGACCACCGAGGCCGTTCGGAGCCTCAGTAATTAAGGTAATAGCCCTAATAGAGGTCTCGTTAAACTACCTGATGTGACGTCACGGGCGTCTTCTTGCTCTTGATTTGAGTTCGCACCAAGTTTAGAGCACGTGTGGAATGCTTAACTGATGCGAGAACTGGCTATGAGTATAGATACTGTGGTTTGAAAACTTTCGGACCATATTTTACGCATACTTTGTTCATGAGCTGCAGCCAAAGGCTATTATACACTCGCGAGCAAACAAATCAACTCAGGACCTAATTTTCATACAAACATACTAGAGGCCTATAAATATGAAAATATAAATGTGCTTTAGTCATAAATTTAATAATATGAAGTTTGTCTAATCGAGATAGTTTAATCTAGATACTCGAACGAGAATCGACAGAACTTTCGACGTAGAATTTGGTATTCAATATCTAAACATTAATTTACATACAATACATATGTTACTACATAGCCCACCGAATTACGAGTAGCAAACAGAAATGGCAGTGGGCTGGTCATATTAGCCGCAGAACTGACAGCCGTTGGATCCGTAAAGTCCTTGAGTGGAGACCGCGACACGGTAAGTGTAGTGTAGGACGCCCTGCGACAAGATGGGATGACGACATTCAAACGCTGGCTGGTGTAGGCTGGATGAGAGTGGCCGAAAATCGGGAGCAGTGGCGTGCATTAGGGGAGACCTATGTCTAGCAGTGGACGAGTGTAGGTTGCTGATGATGATGATGATGATGACATATGTTACTAATTTATTGCTTTGTCGTGCTTCGGAAAGCACATTAAGCCGTTGGTCTTGCGCCTGATTCCTCTCCATCGTGTCACACTTGTGTCCCATCGGAATATGAGGGTAAGGGAATAGAGAGTGCACTTGTGTTTGCGCACACACTTGAGCACTATAATATATTCTGCATACGTAGCTGTTCGTTGAGGTTGGCGGCCGTAGCCTTAAACAGTTAGAGGATTATTATTATTATTGCTTTATATTTCATAAATACTTAGTACACAAATATTTTCGCCCATGGGAGAGCCACGCTTTAGCATGAAAGGGCCGGCTCGATCAGAGTGAAACCACGGCCTCACAGAAAACCGGCGTGAAGCAGCACTGCGCTGTTTCGCTGCGTGAAAAGGATAAAGTGAGTTTAGAGGTTAACAGCGCACTACTAACTCCATCGACGAGCCGTGTGGTCCCCGGCGGAATAGAATAGGCCACCCTCACTTTTACCGAGGTGTCGTAAAAGGCGACTAAGGTAAAGCTGCTGGCATGATCATCAGCACCCAGAGAAGGAAAACTCTGCATTTATATCAAAACCCTCGCCAACCCGTCTGCCAAGCGTGGTGGGTATGGCAATTACCCCTCATGTGATTGAGGGAGGCCCGTGCCCCAGCAGTGGGGACTTAAATGGGCTGACGATGACTGAATCCATTCGCGGGTGGTTATGAGCGACGGCAATAAGAATAATAAAATGTTAGTAAAAGTGCATGTATCCCTCATACTATCTATCCCGTTCATATGCAACACATTTATTACAGCGAAAAACGCTGTGGCAGATGGATGCACGATGAAACTAAGTGCAAACTAGTCGTAACAAACTGCCTTTTTGTGACAGCACGGAATCCGAAAACTACTGGCAAAAACTAACCCGTATTTAACGGCCTATCCCGTTGTATACTCCTAGCTTATTTTATCATTTAAGGTGACGTAGGGCACACTAGACTCGACGACCCGATTGGAACAGTGGTAGTGAACGCTGCCTCTGATACAACGGTTGCGGGTTCGATCCCCGCACAGTACAAACATTTGTGTGCATGAACATGTTTGTTTGTATTGGTCTGGGTGTTTGCTATGTATTTACAAAAGAAAAGTATTATATGTATATATTTGTAATCCCACTGTTGATACTGATATCCGTAACACCTGTGCTTGAGCTACCTATCTCGGAGTCAGACAATGTATGTGATGTTGTGAAATATTAAGAAAAAAAATAACTAGTGACGCCAATAGATTTTAATTTTTAGCTACTAAACCGGATCTATTTTAAATAATTTCGAGGTTACAATCTCTTGGCAAATATTTATACTATTTATTAAATAACTATGCACAAATGTTGGGTCCGTTTTTGTACGCGAAAAATTGATTCACGCAAAAAACGGCCACTTAGGCGGTAATCCAAAATTCGAGTGCAAAAGCAGACCAAACAGTTAACTATAAGTATTAAATAAATAGTATAGGTGTTTGCCGAGAGATTGTAACCCCGAAATTGTTTAAAATAGATCCGGTTTTGTAGCTAAAAATTTAAATCGATTGGCGTCGCTAGTGTGCCCTACCCGTCACCTTCACGTTTCTGATGTTGAACATTATGTCTGATTTTAGCAATTGTGCGATTGTATTAGATTTTATGAAGGGGGGATCTTTTCATAAGTTGCATGCCATGACATAGGCGATGAATATATAAATTACAAAACATATAATAAATGAATAAATATTTTACAACATCATATACATTGATTTGACTCCGAGAGAGGTAGCTCAAGCACCTTCGGAATCACAAATATAATACTTTTATTTCTTATATCTTCCTTCTCTAGTCGTTTTCCTCATTAATAAGGGGCCGTGATTCCTCCCGTGGGTCAGTTTGCTCTTTATAATAGACCTCCATCTATGTCTGTCTTTTGCAATGTGTAGGGCGTCATACAGCTTGGTGTCCATCGTCGAACGTATTTGGTCTGACCATCTGATAGGGCTACTACCTCTGGGTCTCCTTTCATCCACTTTGCCGGTGACCATCAGCTGTTCCAGATTATGTCCCTCTTTCCGGGCTTTGTGACCAAAAATCTCCATGATTCTCAGGCAAGTGGTAAACAGCTTTTTATATACATGCTTATATTACATAGAAAACACCCAGACCAATACAAGCAGACATGTTCATGCACACAAATGTTTCTACTGTGCGGGGTCGAACCCGCAACCCATGCACCAAAGGCACCACTGATCCAAACAGGGTCGTCGTTAAATTAATACAACATCTAACACATTGACCTGATTCCATATTAAGTAGCTTAAATAGCTGTGTTACAGATATCAGTCAACACACTAATTACAAATAAAATACTTAAATACACTAGACACAAGTGTTCATCACACGAATCGCATCACATTTGGTGGAGATCAAACTTACCAAATGTCGTAAGTCCGATCTCCACCGTATGAGGCAAGGTCACTATGTATGATATAATAGAGTACACTTTCCTCCTTAATGAACTTTATGTTTTGTATTCACGTATTTCTAATAAAGTTGCATCTCAACTTGCCTCACTTAAAAAGAAAATAATATTCAAAGGCAGACGGAGAAGGTACGAAAATGGAGCAATGGAATGAATGACCTCATTAGCGAGCGACTGCATGAAGCCTTTGAAGTATTTGCTGCACCAAATATGCACTCACTAGTTAATGTTACCCATGCATAGCTCAGCTGAGCGCTCGCAACCGCTCATTGTTATCTATAGTCGCAGTGTTTAAGATGGCACTTAATGGGACCTGACTATACATACACAAATTCTTTATTGAGCTGTTAATTATTGCGACTTGATACACAAAGTGTACATTGCCACTTTTACACACCCTTGAGATAATTACAGGAATAAAATATGCACTCACTAGTTATAATGTTACCCATGCATAGCTCAGCTGAGCGCTCGCAACCGCGCATTGGTATCTATAGTCGCAGTGTTTGAGATGGCATTTAATGGGACCTGACTATACATACACAAATTCTTTATTGAGCTGTTAATTATTGCGACTTGATACACAAAGTGTACATTACCACTTTTACTCACCCTTGAGATAATTACAGGAACAAAATATGCACTCACTACACTAGTTATAATGTTACCCATGTATAGCTCAGCTGAGCGCTAGCAACCGTGAATTGTAATCTATAGTCGCAGTGTCTTTGTTTTGTCACTTAACGGGTCCTCACTATACATGCATATATTCTTTAAAGACGTGTTAAGTATTGCCATATATACTCAAAGTAATCACTATTTCATACAATAGCGTTATTTGCAGTAACAAAATATGTGCACTAACTTTCAATTTTGAATAGCCGACAGGCGACTACACTATTTCAGTTCCAATTTGATATCGATATCTGTAGTCAGCGTCGAAGACTTTCTAATCGAACACCGCGAAGAACGTGTAATATAGTTCAAATCGAATGTATCAAAATTTCTATTTCGCACATAAACCGACGCCTACTTTATCTGCATTCTATGTCATATCGAGTTCCCGCTGCTTTCCATCTAACTTCACTACACACATCTTATTATAAAAATTCTTCGGCTGCTTGGGATCTTTACTTCGTTCAAATACTTTTTATTCTTAATCCTTTATAAAATTTATTTTGCGATACACTTGCATGTACAAGTACTCGTAGTTTGAAATTGATGTTACACAATGATTTTAGTTATAACATTTGGTACTTAATGGGTCCAGACTACACATATTTGTAATATAACATGCCATTATGAAACTAAACGTCTTGATGACATATTAAGTTGGTATTTAGATAATTTTTTACATACATATAGTTGAAGCTTGCAGTGCGTTATAAAGTTTCTGTTAGATGTGAATTCTAATTAAAAGCTTAGTAGTAACCTAATGTGTGTTCGTCTGTACCAAACGATTGTTAAAGTGATAGTTTATTCGTTCCATGAATTATTATAAAGGATACAGCGTCTACTAAGATCTGACTACACATATTTGAACTCTTCATTAACCTACTTATTACGTATTGTATTCATATGTGCAACTCTTTCAAATAGTGTAATCAATGTTTACTGGTATCTATAGTAATAACCGATGATACTTAATGGGACCTGACTACACATACATAACTTGCCCTTAACAAATAGAATGTGGCATAATGGACTTCAAATGTTTCGAAATTTACACTCCGCACCCAAATCGAGACGGGTCTTAGTATATTGAATTCCCAGACATCTCACTACACTTATCATATAACAATCCCTCGGCTGATAAACACGGCAATCTATTAAATTTCAATTCTCATATTAATTAGTTGGGATAACGATTACATGAATTAAATTGGGTAATCCAATATGAATTTAACGATGGGCAGAAGCTTTCCGTTGTTCGATGCAGGCAATCGTGGAACTCCTCACTGGGACTGTTTTTTGCGTCCATTTCCGAGTTAATTAATTTAAACGTTATTACACTTTGTTAATTATTTGGTGTTTAATGGTAGCGGTTGATGGGATTGCTCGATGTCGTGTGTTACGTGTACTGATTTTTAATTTTATTCAGTTTAATGTTATTATTACTTTTAAAATAGTAACCTAGTTATATTTCGGTAGGGTGACAAAAATGTACCTCTTAAGAAATTAGCTTTTGTTTGAGTCGAACTGTTAAGAGTAATGTTTTCCCTTCTATGATTTACTTTATTGTCAAAATCGTTATTTCAAAGTTAGATGATAAAATCGACAATTTTACTTAACAAAAGTAGGTAATTTCAAGATTATTTTTTCCATCAAGAATATTATAATAAATAAATAAATATTTCACCACGTCACATACATTGATCTGACTCCGAGACAGGTAGCTCAAGCACCTGTGTTACGGATATCGGAATCAACAGGGGGATTACAAATATGTATATACATATAATACTTTTCTTTTGTAAATACATACTTTAATACATAGAAAACACCCAGACCAATACAAACAGACTTTTTCATGCATACAAATAATATTTAATCATTACAAAAAACTTAAAATATAATCTAATATCAAATTGTTATGTAACATAAGCAAAAAAAAAACACCAAACAGACGAATAAATTTGGTTTACTTATAAGTACATCAATCTATTGAAGAAAAGGGTTAAGGAAGTGAATGAACACTCCTTTAAGCAAACCAGGTAGTCTTGATGTTATTTTTCGAAGGTATACATAATGCCACTTAGTCACCTGAGCTCAAAGCTATTTTCGCATGCTCTTTACAGCAAAACAATGTACTCACTCCTTCATGTCACTTGCCAAGTCCCGAAGGTTGCCTGCCTTTCAGGCAAAGTAGAAACTCATTCGAAAAAAGACGCTATTTCCTCAACAATAAAGTTCAAGGGGAAGGAAAAGTTCGGTATAAATAGTTAAAGAGACCGAATGCATTTCTATTTTAGATATTGATATCTTGTAAACGCTTTTCGGAGAGATTCGACTGCGATTTCAATTCATATTATATTCAGAGAGTTCTCTTTATGAATCCGGATATTTTATTCATGTAAGAAGTATGGGGGAATCGATAATAGTTACGACTCCGGCCATTATTTTAATTACTGACAGTGAAATGGAGGGAACTTTATTATATTTTCGACAAAAAGAAGATTTTTTAAAGCCCTATTTAGTTTTCTGTAAGATCTCTCCTTGGTTTCACTCCAGTTGAGCTGACTTATTCATGCCGAAGCGTGGCGCTCTTACTAGATGCTGTTTGATTGATTGTATAATAACTATTATGATAATGATTTATCATCTTTGCGTTTTGTCACCGTTGTTTTTTTAGAACACCACAGCACAGACTTTGATCTGGCTCCGAGATAGGTAGATAGGTAGCTTAATCACATTGGAATTGCAATCGGGTGTCGTCTCAAACTGTCACTTTGGAACCCAGAATACACTTTTTTGCTTCGACTCCTCCAATTTGCACTGTCTTAGGTTTAAAGAATTTTTATTCTCAGAAAAAAACTACAAGTTTCTCTTATGATGAGACATTTACAACATTAAATTTGCTTGTTCCTCTGGTGCATAATACAGGAGAACAATGTATTCTAGTAAATTCGCAACATACTTATAGAATTATTGCAAATTAATTTCATAAAAGGTCTTTGGCGACTTACTCATTGAAATGGCATAAATCTAATTTAATATACATTAAGAAAATTACCAGGTCTCCAGGTCTAGAATACTCATTTGTTTTGTTTATATGATTCAGAATATAGAGTAATAAAATTCCGGCGACGAGACAAATGAGAGCGATCCTCCGGCCCCGGTTTAAATCCGTAATTGAAACGGAATTCCGACTCGGGCGGTTAATGTGCGTTGTCTTACCGGATTTTGGTTCGTGAGCTGTTTTTTATTTTCGCTCTTTTTTAAATTAGGGTTTTGGTGCTGCGGGAAAAGTAAGCAGATTATTTTTCGTGGTAGCAAGGCAGCTCATTGTTCAGTAGATTTGACAATCGATTTTTCACTTTTACTAGATTAAATTACGTCTTTATTAAAAGTTGTCTATTTTTTACCGAAATCACAGCTACTTGCGCTCTAACACAAAACGGGATCTTGAGTTATTATTACCGTACTAAAGCTTACGATCCTACGACTTACGACATCCCGTTCTGACAAGGGCTGGAACGGATTTAGTTCTGGAACTTTTCTTAGCTAGCATAAAATTTCATAGCGTAAGAGTAAACGAACGAAACAAAAGTTGCGAACGCTAGGGGCGCTAAAGTCGGCCACGGAGCCAATATAGAGGTTCTAGTTGCACTGTGCATATAGTCAAGACTAATTTACACAGTGCGAGAGCCTAGCCAGTACTCGGCTTATCATGTGAGCCATAGAGTAACTTATATATACTGAGATAGAGGAGTCTGTCGGCTAGCTATCACTAGCGCCATCTAGAAGACAACGACCAAAACTCAAAGGCTATGTAGAACATCCACCTTGGAGAATCAGTCAGGGAGAGGATTCAATAAAATATCAGAAACCATTATGTTTGCTAATAACAAAAATTCCCAATACTTTCTGAACCTCTGGTTGGTTTATGTTCCGTACTGTTTAAAATTGCTAATGTGAGCAGGCGGCTTGAGTTTATTGTTTCCGAAACACGCTTTACTAGCGCGATGTGAAAATACATAGTGACATCTACCGAAACAACGCCGAACCATCTGCTTGATTGCTTTTTAGAGCTACATTTGCTTTTTACAAGCCCCATCTAACAAAAACCGCTGAATTATTTTCCCCACACTAAGGTAAAAAGCACTAAGTGAAATGACCCCTGATGCGAGCGAACATTCTAGCTCGCTCGTAGGAGTTACTCGTAAGTGACATCCAAACATATTGACCGTGGGAGAGTCACACTTCGGCATGAATGGGTCGGCTCGACCGGAGCGATACCACGGCTTCACAGAAAACCGGCGTGAAGCAGTACTGTACTGTGTTTCGCTGCGTGAGTGAGGGTACTGGAGGCTGAATCCGGGGGAAAGCGGGATTTAGAGGTTAGCAGCGCACTTGCGAGCCCACTGGTGTCGCGGGTATCCATGGGTGGCAGCAATCGCTTACCACCAGCCCTACCACATAAAAAAAAACATGCGAGTTATTGCAGTCAGCTAACTCGTACGTTACGCGTTTCTCAGCGACAACGTTTTTAAATCCACATCGCTCATAATTCCATAACAATTTAAAACCGCCTACAAGCGGGTACATCTTCCCATGTAAATGCTGGGTCTAAGTCGCCCAGTAATTGAAATGAAATTCTCCCGGCTCAGCGGGAGTTAATGTGCGTTTGTCTTACCGGATCAGGGGGTTTTTTATTTCCGTTTTTTTTAAAGCGGATTGTAGGATAATATGTAGTCTTGCGTTGCGTTGCGATGAGATTTTAATTGTATACCTAATAATAATACCCCCTGTTGTATAAACGCCCTGTTGTATAGACGTCCTGTTGTATAAACGCCCTGTTGAATAAATGCCCTGTCGTATAAACGCCCTGTTGGTCTAGTGGTTTAAGTACCGGGCCGTGATCTCGGGGTCCTGGATTCGATACCCACGTCGAGAAAAAAATATATTTTGAATTTTTCAAACATAGCTCGGGTTTGTGATCACCAATCTGCATTAGGCAAGCGTACTAATTAAAGCCTAATCCCATCATAGTAGCGATAACTTGGATTTCTATGATGGAGGCCTTAGCCTTGCAGTGGGACAGTATATAGGCTGGCGCTTACATACTTAATATACCATTTTTTGGTATTGGTTTAACAATGGTCGTAGCAACTAGGAAATACAAATAAGGTAAACTTGGCAGTGTATATTTAGTCTTGAATTGGCTCGACTGGTGTGATACCACGGCCTCACAGAAAACGGGCGTGAAGCAGCACTGTACCGGAGGCTAAATCCGGGGAAAAAGGGGGGCTTAGAGGTTGTTTGGAGATCAAAATTCTGATGATATGCGTTTAGTGTACTCTAGTCGTCGGAATAGCGATTATCTTAATTCTACTCATTATTTTTATACTATACAATTACATACTTACTTTTATGACCAAAAACGGAGTAAGTTTTTTTATGTGATTGGTGGTAGACGATCGATTGCCGCTCACCCTGGTACAGCGATTGCGACACCAGTGGAGTCGCAAGTGCGCTGCCAACCTCTACACCCCCCTTTCCCTCGGATAGGGCCTCCGGTACCCTCACTCACCCAGCGCACTGCTGCTTCATGGCCGGTTTTCTGTGAGGCCGTGGTATCATTCCGGTCGAGCCGGCCCATTCATGCCGAAGCGTGGCGCTCTTACTAGATGCTGTTTGATTGATTGTATAATTACTATTATGATAATGATTTATCATCTTTGCGTTTTGTACCGTTGTTTTTTTAGAACACCACAGCACAGAATTTGATCTGACTCCGAGATAAGTAGATAGGTAGCTTAATAACCCGTGCTACGAATATCAGAATCAACATTGGAATTGCAAACGGGTGTAGTCTCAAACTAGTCACTTTGGAACCCAGAATACACTTTTTTGCTTCGACTCCTCCAATTTGCACTGTCTTAGGTTTAAAGAATTTTTATTCTCAGAAAAAAACTACAAGTTTCACTTATAGTGAGACATTTACAACTAGGTACATTAAACTTTTGCTTGTTCCTCTGGTGCATAATACAGGAGAACAATGTATTCTAGTAAATTCGCAACATACTTATCGAATTATTGCAAATTAATTTCATCAAAAGGTCTTTGGCAACTTACTCATTGAAATGGCATAAATCTAATTTAATATCCATTAGGAAAATCACCAGGTCTCCAGGTCTAGAATACTCATTTGTTTTGTTTATATGATTCAGAATATAGAGTAATAAAATTCCGGCGACGAGACAAATGAGAGCGATCCTCCGGCCCCGGTTTAAATCCGTAATTGAAACGGAATTCCGACTCGGGCGGTTAATGTGCGTTGTCTTACCGGATTTTGGTTCGTGAGCTGTTTTTTATTTTCGCTCTTTTTTAAATTAGGGTTTTGGTGCTGCGGGAAAAGTAAGCAGATTATTTTTCGTGGTAGCAAGGCAGCTCATTGTTCAGTAGATTTGACAATCGATTTTTCACTTTTACTAGATTAAATTACGTCTTCATTATAAATTGTCTATTTTTTACCGAAATCACAGCTACTTGCGCTCTAACACAAAACGGGATCTTGAGTTATTATTACCGTACTAAAGCTTACGATCCTACGACTAACGACATCCCGTTCTGACAAGGGCTGGAACGGATTTAGTTCTGGAACTTTTCTTAGCTAGCATAAAATTTCATAGCGTAAGAGTAAACGAACGAAACAAAAGTTGCGAACGCTAGGGGCGCTAAAGTCGGCCACGGAGCCAATATAGAGGTTCTAGTTGCACTGTGCATATAGTCAAGACTAATTTACGCAGTGCGAGAGCCTAGCCAGTACTCGGCTTATCATGTGAGCCATAGAGTAACTTATATATACTGAGATAGAGGAGTCTGTCGGCTAGCTATCACTAGCGCCATCTAGAAGACAACGACCAAAACTCAAAGGCTATGTAGAACATCCACCTTGGAGAATCAGTCAGGGAGAGGATTCAATAAAATATCAGATACCATTATGTTTGCTAATAACAAAATTCCCAATACTTTCTGAACCTCTGGTTGGTTTATGTTCCGTACTGTTTAAAATTGCTAATGTGAGCAGGCGGCTTGAGTTTATTGTTTCCGAAACACGCTTTACTAGCGCGATGTGAAAATACATAGTGACATCTACCGAAACAACGCCGAACCATCTGCTTGATTGCTTTTTAGAGCTACATTTGCTTTTTACAAGCCCCATCTAACAAAAACCGCTGAATTATTTTCCCCACACTAAGGTAAAAAGCACTAAGTGAAATGACCCCTGATGCGAGCGAACATTCTAGCTCGCTCGTAGGAGTTACTCGTAAGTGACATCCAAACATATTGACCGTGGGAGAGCCACACTTCGGCTCGACCGGAGCGATACCACGGTTTCACAGAAAACCGGCGTGAAGCAGTACTGTACTGTGTTTCGCTGCGTGAGTGAGGGTACTGGAGGCTAAATCCGGGGAAAGGGGGGTTTAGAGGTTAGCAGCGCACTTGCGAGTCCACTGGTGTCGCGGGTATCCATGGGTGGCAGCAATCGCTTACCATCAGCCCTACCACATAACACAAAAAAAACATGCGAACATCGGCTAACTCGTACGTACGCGACAACGTTTTTAAATCCACATCGCTCATAATTCCCTAACAATTTAAAACCGCCTACAAGCCGGGTACATCTTCCCATGTAAATGCTGGGTCTAAGTCGCCCAGTAATTGAAATGAAATTCTCCCGGCTCAGCGGGAGTTAATGTGCGTTTGTCTTACCGGATCAGGGGGTTTTTTATTTCCGTTTTTTTTAAAGCGGATTGTAGGATAATATGTAGTCTTGCGTTGCGTTGCGATGAGATTTTAATTGTATACCTAATAATACCCCCTGTTGTATAAACGCCCTGTTGTATAAACGTCCTGTTGTATAAACGCCCTGTTGAATAAATGCCCTGTCGTATAAACGCCCTGTTGGTCTAGTGGTTTAAGTACCGAGCCGTGATCTCGGGGTCCTGGATTCGATACCCACGTCGAGAAAAAAATATATTTTGAATTTTGCAAACATAGCTCGGATTTGTGATCACCAATCTGCATTAGGCAAGCGCACTAATTAAAGCCTAATCCCATCATAGTAGCGATAACTTGGGTTTCAATGATGGAGGCCTTAGCCTTGCAGTGGGACAGTATATAGGCTGGCGCTTACTTACATAATATACCATTTTTTGGTATTGGTTTAACAATGGTCGTAGCAACTAGGAAATACAAATAAGGTAAACTTGGCAGTGTATGTTTAGTCTTGAATTGGCTCGACTGGTGTGATACCACGGCCTTACAGAAAACCGGCGTGAAGCAGCACTGTACCGGAGGCTAAATCCGGGGAAAAAGGGGGGCTTAGAGGTTATTTGGAGATCAAAATTCTGATGATATGCGTTTAGTGTACTCTAGTCGTCGGAATAGCGATCATCTTCATTCTACTCATTATTTTTATACTATACAATTAAATAGTTACGTTTATGACCAAAAACGGAGTAAGTTTTTTTTATGTAATAGGTGGTAGACGAGCAGACGGATCACCTGGTAAGCGATTGCCGCCACCCATGGACACGCGCGACACCAGTAGAGTCGCAAGTGCGCTACCAACCTCTAAGCCCCCCTTTCCCTCGGATTGGACCTCCGGTACCCTCACTCACCCAGCGCACTGCTGCTTCATGCCAGTTTTCTGTGAGACCGTGGTATCATTCCGGTCGAGCCGGCCCATTCATGCCGAAGTGTGGCTCTCCCATTTACAGTACTTGCACCGTACGAAATGACTTCTCTGGTCGTTTCGCCGTGCGCATACACATAGGCGAATAATTTGCCATTCCATTTAAAGTGCACCCTTATCAACCTGGTAACAAATATACCTAAAACCCAGTACCTTTACGTCGTAATATATCAACGCGATAACGATGACTCTCACCTTCACGGATAGATTTTATTGAGTTGAATAACTGCCGCAATATTTTTGGTGTAAAACCCCTTACGTCCATTTTCCATAGATATTACTTTGATTTGTCGCCAATTTTGAGGGAGTGAGCTGTTATTATATTTAGTTGCAATATTTTTCACGCTAAGTCCATTTAAGGATTGGGAAATTTACAGAGACGGAAGGACACGGTATAAAATAGCCTGTAATTTATTTACTCACCTTTGTAGTCCCTAAAATGTTGATGTCACAGAAAAAGTATCTTACGGCCGCACTCAGAGACGTCATTTAAGCTAATGTTCATTAACTTTAGTATCTGTAGTCTTTATGCACATCAAAATAAGTGTCAATATTTTTTCTTAAGTAGCCTCCGCGTGGGCTGATACATTCAAAGGTTTGAAATTAATATCTAGTGGTTTTAGTTTTGGTGTTTATTTGTGCAGTTAAGTACCGTGAATCATTAATTTGTATCGTTTTTAACACTGCTAATGTGTGCGAGTGAGTTGTCACGGGACAACTTGCGTGGACCTTATAGAGTCTTAAATCCCGCGATTGTGTTTAGAGTGGTATCGGCAAAATCCGTAGGTAGGGCCTAGATTCTAGCGGTAGGAGTCAAACATCCCGCGTGGGCTGATGCAATTGAAAGGTTTTAAATTTGGTGAAGTGCCGCGACGTGATCCTAATAATAAGAATCATTGAAATGCAGGCTGGAACGCACTTATTGGTTCGGTCCGAGTAGTGGGCTCTCTGCCCCGGCCTTGCTAGCACGTTCAGCGACTTCGTTGCCTCTGAAATTGCAGTGTCCCGTCCCGAGTACCCAATACAGATTCTACGATGGTTGGCATGCCAAGCTGTTTAGGAGCGGACACACTCGCTAGTGAGTTTGAGTCAAGTTCACAGGATGTGAACGCCTTGAGGGCAGATGACATCTGAGAAGATGAATATCTTCTATCTGGAGATTTCATTTTGCAGACTCTCTTGGGAACAGCCAAATTATTGCGAAGACTTCTGCTTGGTACACTGTGGGTATAGCGACCCAGGGTTGGCGAATTTGCGTATTTCTGAAGCGATCATTATAAAATCCCGCCCCGGATACGCCTTGCCTCCTGGAACCATCCGGTTATACCAAACGATGTCATTCTGCTTAACATTTCGGGAGTTCCAGACTCCCAGTCTTGTTATAGGTACAAGACTGTCAACGCTTATCGAAGCTGGTATTCACGGATCATGGAGTCAGAGGAATATCCATGACCGGAATTTCATTAGCATGTTAGAGGTTACCTATGGACCCTGATTGCATCTGTCCTACTCATGATTTGCTCTAGTAATGGCCATCCTCGAGCGTCCATCTGCCACTGTGAATGTGCAGGGGGAAGTCAGGAGGGCATCCAGTGCTGCAGAGGGAGGAGGACGAAAGAGCGACAGTGGCTATAAGGCAGCTGTTCTTGAACTTTGCTGAGGGTTCTCCACGCATTGAGTTGGTGCGTCTTCTATACCACACACAGCAGCCATAAGTGACGATCGGCCTCCTATGGTTTATAAATCCAAGAGTGCGGCCTTGGGCCGTTAGCTCCCCATTTAGCCCCACAAACCTACGCTTGCCCCCATCGCTATTTTGCCTTTCTAGTAAGTATGTCGAGATGCTTGTTCCATGGTAGTTTTGGTTCTAGAAAGATCGAGATATTTGACCCTCGTTGGACAAGCATAGCTTAGTTACCAAGAAGGTTTGGGCTGTGATTAGCGCCTCTAGTTTCTTCTTTTGGTAAAACGGGATTAAGACAGTCTTCCGTGCGTTGACTGTTAGCCGTGTTTGTGCACCATTTTCCTGTACTATGTAGTGGCAACACCTTTGCATAAGACTGGAAATTGTGCTAGGACATTTTCCATGACCATTATACTTGTCATCTTTCGAACCCTGAGTCAGGGAATCTGGCTCATTGAGCTCCAGATTGAGACTGTCAAAACCAATGACCATTGAAGGGGTGTGAGTGATAGGATACGCCCTGTGGACACCCTATGGTCACTTATAATGAAAGAGTTCTTATTCATCAAAACGTTGTTGTTGCAGTTCGAATTTTGTAGCATGGGACCCATCCATATGGTGGTGGTATTCCACGATTCACCATGCTACGTGTTATAACATCGAAGTTGGTGGATTGTCAAAAGCCCCTTCGATGTCGAGAAAGGCACAGAGTGCAATTTCTTTGTATTCTATGCTTTCTCAATTCTGTCCACCAGATCAATAGCTTGCCGTTTCCGGTGGACTTGCCTGTTTGGTAGGCCTGGTTTTGTCTTGCACTCAGGGGTTTTTCAACGAGTATGTTGCCCTGATGTGATGTTAAACCCTTTTCACTGTTTTTAGTAGGAATGAGGTGAGGCACTTATCGGTGCTGTAGGACTTGGGCTGTGATTTGTTCGTCCCCGCCCTTGGGGATGTAAGTGAACCCTCGCCGAGTCCACGCTGATGGCAGAGACTCCAAGCAAAGCTGCACGGTAAAGTTTTATCAGCCGTTTGAGATGATGATATCTTCGCCCCGTTGCAATATAGCCGGGAAAATACCATCGACTCCCACCAGATTTTATAAGGCTTGAAGCTCCTAATGGTCCAACTTATCTGTAGGGGACGAAAAAAAACGGACGGAAGCTCTCCTCCAGTCTTCATTCGCGGTTCCTTACGGAGACTTACTGTCCTGGAGTTCGCTCGTTAGTAATGTACACGGATTCCGGAAAGTGCGTTTGAGCAAGCAGCTCAGTGTTTCCTCCGGGGATTCGTGAAAGATCCGTCCGCTTTCCTTAGCAGGCCTAGATGGGATTTCAGGTGTTTGGCTAATATTTTGTGGATACTGGGCAGCTGGGCAGTGTCTTTGATGGACCCGCAATTTTGGCCAGGATTCCTTTTGCTTTTCCTGAGCTCCCATTGAAGCGTGTAGCGACTTCCTGTAAGGCATCCCAGTTTTCTTGTCGTTTATTTGCCTGATTAAATAAGGCACGGCGGCCTTTTGCCTCAGATGCTCCCGGTTTTTGTTTCCACCAAGGCGCGTTCCACTGATATTAGTGGTCGTAAGAGGACAATTTTCTAGATACGTTTCATTAGGCGTCTGCCTAAGTCCTCTGTGCGGCTTCCACTTGGGTCCACAGTTTTAATGTATTTAAAATCTCCAAGGTATAACCTAAGGAGTTCCTAAAAGCCCTCCCAGTCTGTTCCTTGGGGTCTCGGTCGTGTCGGTTCCTTTGTTCCCGAGGCTATTATGTCGTACCTAAGGGGTGTGGTCGGAAAAGGAACGGCTCATCTGAGGGACGTGCCAATGGTACTCGGTGTGCTAGATACCCGACACACCATGTTAAATCTAGTTTCCGTGCCTAGAACGTTTGGTTAAAGAACGTTGGTTTGCTACCCACGTTAAGGAAACAAAATTGATTGTTGGTGAGCAAGTAGGTCAAACAAGGGACTCACCTCTGCGTTCGTGTCGGAAGCTGCCCCATGATGTGTTGGTGGGGAGTTGCAGTCGGTACCCACCAGCAGCTGGGTTTCTCTCCAGACAAATATTCCACTTAACGGTGTAACCTTGTTCACCGGATCCTGGTCCTTCCGGGTAGGTACATGGAGGTGACTATGAGTGTCTCTGCACCTTCCCCCCGGGGAGGTCTATATACGCTGCAACAAGCATCGTACTGTACACAGCGAAGGGTATTAAGCTAATGTTCATTAACTCGTATCTGTAGTTCTTTATGCACATCAAAAATAAGTGTCAATATTTTTTTTTAAGTAGCTCGCGTGGGCTGATACATTCAAAGGTTTGAAATTAATATCTAGTGGTTAATTTTTGGTGTTTCTTTGTGCAGTCAAGTACCGCGAATCATGGATTGTATCGTTTTTAACACTGCTACTGCTAATGTGTGCGAGTGAGTTGTCACGTGACAACTTGCGTGGACCTTATAGAGTCTTAAATCCCGCGATTGTGTTTAGAGTGGTATCGGCAAAATCCGTAGGTAGGGCCTAGATTCTAGCGGTAGGAGTCAAACATCCCGCGTGGGCTGATGCAATTGAAAGGTTTTAAATTTGGTGAAGTGCCGCGACGTGATCCTAATAATAAGAATCATTGAAATGTATCGTTTTTGTGTTAAATGCTAATGTATGTCGAGTGAGTTATCACGTGACAACTTGCTTGGACCTAATAGAGTCTTAAAACCCGCGATTGTGTTTACAGTAGTATCGGCAGAATCCGTAGGTCGATAAAACGCAAAACAACGTTTTATTAGATGATTGTTTCTTTGAGTGACTTCGACTGTTGACTACGCGCTTATTACTTAATAAGTTACTTGAAATTGGCAAAATATCTTCGGGTAGAGCCAAAATAAATAAAAAAATATATAAAAAAATAAACTTCAAGTGATATCTGTCATTCTTATCAAGCTGTAGGAGCAGTGTCATAATGCATTCCAAACACCAAACTGCAGCGTTGTTAATTTTCATCGTCATCGTCATCATCCGCCCATTTAAGTCCCCACTGCTGGGGAACGGGCCTCCATCAATCACATGAGGGGCAATTGCCATACTCACCACGCTTGGCAGACGGGATGGCGAGGGTTTAGATATAAATGCAGAGTTTTCCTTCTCTGGGTGCTGATGATCATGCCAGCAGCTTTACCTTAGTCGCCTTTTACGACAACTCGGTAAGAGTGAGAGTGGCCTATTCTACTCTGCCGGGGACCACACGGCAATGTTAAGTTTACGATCAAGCTAAATTGATGTAGTTAGCTGAGTTGAAGTTAACTACCTAATTGTTAAAGTTTATAATTGTTAATGTCTGGTATAAACAAGTAGATTAAAATTCTACTTGTTTTTATGTGACTTTTATTTGTTTTCTTACTTTTTTTTATAGTTTGAATTCTAAGCCCTCTTAAACCTACCTTCTCGACTTCCACCTTCAGTGAAGCTGGATTGGTTGAAAACCAGCGCTGTCTTGGAATGTTTCATTCTGTGGCAGCACAAGCTGAGCCAATCCCATTTTCTTCTATTACTTTCTCTATCTACTTTTATTTATTGTTATCATGTCCTTAGCGCCGTGACAGCAGAGGATGCCTTCACGCAAAAACAGCGGCTAACTGTGAAAACTTTCTACCACGTTCCTCAGTTCTGTGGAACGGTTTGGCTGCAGGAGTAACTCCGGACGGCTACGACTTAGGGACTTTCAAGAGAAGAGTAAACTCTTTATTAAAAAGGCCGGCTACACATAAGCGATCTCTCTGATTTCTTTCCATCAGGTGACTCGCTTGCTCGTTTGTTCGCCTCTAGCATAAAAAAAAACTCTCTTAATCATTTATTTGCTTCAAATTTCCAATAAAGTAAAGTAGATGCAGTAAAGTACATGCAGTTTTCCGCATTCGAATTTAGCCGTAAATAAACGTATTTATCTAACCCTCCGCACGTACATTCGATAAAAGAACAGTTCTCGAACAAATTGGCTCTCCGTCTGACGAAGTGGAGTGAACTCTAAAATCGCGAGTGTTCTGCAGAGTTTAATTAAATCGAATAGTTGTAGACCCTTTGTCTGCGGGTTATGCAACAAATTGTCGCGAAACAACCATACGTATAAGGGCTATGTCAACCAGCATCGACCAAGACCGAGTTAATAGACACAGAACTATGGCCTTTCACATAGCCGGATTAGCAAGTCCAAGTGACAGTACGCTAGGTGGGATAGAAAAAGTTCTAAGCTATATTATAAGCCTTAACTACTTAACTAACATAATATTAGAAAAATAAAAAATTGAGTTTTGTATATATTTAGCTATGTATAAAGTAAAGTATCAGCCTAATAAACTGTCCCACTGCAGGGCAAAGGCCTCCATCATAGAAATCAAGTCATCGCTACTATGAATGGGATTAGGCTTAATCACCACGCTTGCCAAATGCGGATTGGTGATCACAAACCCGAGCTATGTCCGAAAAATTCGAAACATAGTTTTCGCGCCAGGAATCGAACCCAGGACCCCGAGATCACGGCCCGGTACTTAAACCACTAGACCAACAGGGCGTCTAGCTATGTATGACTGGATGTATACATATACATCACACATACATAAGTATGTTGTATTTATGTATATACTTGTATATATAAGCTATCTCCTTTACTTCTCTTGCATACTCTGCTATGAATAATATATTTTTATTATTGTTTCTATCTTTCATTGGGAGGAGGGGGGGGGGGGACGTTTAACACTAAGCTTGTATCATTCAGAAACAGTCGCATTCTACTCGCGAGTCCTAATTTTGGACAGAGAAGAAAGTTTTGAGGTTTAAATAATAACATGAATTAGTTCATAATCAAAATGAATAACAGTTGCAATATGGTGCTTTGATTTTGTACTTTTCCTATCGTAAGCTTTCTACTCACCGTTATCTACTCACAAGATATTTTCTAACAACAAACATCGTCATCATGTCTCATCGTCAGCGCTTTTTAGTCCCCACTGCTGGGGCACGGGCCTCCCCCAATCACATGAGGGGCAATTGCCATACTCACCACGCTTGGCAGACGGGTTGGCGAGGTTTTGATATAAATGCAGAGTTTTCCTTCTCATGGTGCTGATGATCATGCCAGCAGCTTTACCTTAGTCGCCTTTTACGACAACTCGGTAAGAGTGAGAGTGGCCTATTCTACTCTGCCGGGGACCACACGGCAATGTTAAGTTTACGATCAAGCTAAATTGATGTAGTTAGCTGAGTTGAAGTTAACTACCTAATTGTTAAAGTTTATAATTGTTAATGTCTGGTATAAACAAGTAGATTAAAATTCTACTTGTTTTTATCTGACTTTTATTTGTTTTCTTACTTTTTCTTATAGTTTGAATTCTAAGCCCTCTTAAACCTACCTTCTCGACTTCCACCTTCAGTGAAGCTGGATTGGTTGAAAACCAGCGCTGTCTTGGAATGTTTCATTCTGTGGCAGCACAAGCTGAGCCAATCCCATTTTCTTCTATTACTTTCTCTATCTACTTTTATTTATTGTTATCATGTCCTTAGCGCCGTGACAGCAGAGGATGCCTTCACGCAAAAACAGCGGCTAACTGTGAAAACTTTCTACCACGTTCCTCAGTTCTGTGGAACGGTTTGGCTGCAGGAGTAATTCCGGACGGCTACGACTTAGGGACTTTCAAGAGAAGAGTAAACTCTTTATTAAAAAGGCCGGCTACACATAAGCGATCTCTCTGATTTCTTTCCATCAGGTGACTCGCTTGCTCGTTTGTTCGCCTCTAGCATAAAAAAAAACTCTCTTAATCATTTATTTGCTTCAAATTTCCAATAAAGTAAAGTAGATGCTGTAAAGTACATGCAGTTTTCCGCATTCGATTTCAGCCGTAAATAAACGTATTTATCTAACCCTCCGCACGTACATTCGATAAAAGAACAGTTCTCGAACAAATTGGCTCTCCGTCTGACGAAGTAGAGCGAACTCTAAAATCGCGAGTGTTCTGCAGAGTTTAATTAAATCGAATAGTTGTAGACCCTTTGTCTGCGGGTTATGCAACAAATTGTCGCGAAACAACCATACGTATAAGGGCTATGTCAACCAGCATCGACCAAGACCGAGTTAATAGACACAGAACTATGGCCTTTCACATAGCCGGATTAGCAAGTCCAAGTGACAGTACGCTAGGTGGGATAGAAAAGTTCTAAAGCTTATTATAAGCCTTAACTACTTAACTAACATAATATTAGAAAAATAAAAAATTGAGTTTTGTATATATTTAGCTATGTATAAAGTAAAGTATCAGCCTATAAACTGTCCCACTGCAGGGCAAAGGCCTCCATCATAGAAATCAAGTCATCGCTACTATGATGGGATTAGGCTTAATCACCACGCTTGCCAAATGCGGATTGGTGATCACAAACCCGAGCTATGTCCGAAAAATTCGAAACATAGTTTTCGCGCCAGGAATCGAACCCAGGACCCCGAGATCACGGCCCGGTACTTAAACCACTAGACCAACAGGGCGTCTAGCTATGTATGACTGGATGTATACATATACATCACACATACATAAGTATGTGTATTTATGTATATACTTGTATATATAAGCTATCTCCTTTACTTCTCTTGCATACTCTGCTATGAATAATATATTTTTATTATTGTTTCTATCTTTCATTGGGAGGAGGGGGGGGGGGGACGTTTAACACTAAGCTTGTATCATTCAGAAACAGTCCATTCTACTCGCGAGTCCTAATTTTGGACAGAGAAGAAAGTTTTGAGGTTTAAATAATAACATGAATTAGTTCATAATCAAAATGAATAACAGTTGCAATATGGTGCTTTGATTTTGTACTTTTCCTATCGTAAGATTTCTACTCACACGTTATCTACTCACAAGATATTTTCTAACAACAAACATCGTCATCATCGTCTCATCGTCAGCGCTTTTTAGTCCCCACTGCTGGGGCACGGGCCTCCCCCAATCACATGAGGGGTAATTGCCATACTCACCACGCTTGGCAGACGGGTTGGCGAGGGTTTTGATATAAATGCAGAGTTTTCCTTCTCATGGTGCTGATGATCATGCCAGCAGGTTTACCTTAGTCGCCTTTTACGACACCTCGGTAAGAGTGAGGTTGGCCTATTCTACTCTGCCGGGGACCACACGCATAATATGTTAATAACATTACACACTTAGAAATTTCATCTCGTGTTCAGGCGGGAATCGAACCCACATCTTCCACAATCCGGGTGGTTGTTCTAACAATTAGACCACAGAATGCGTTACTAAGCCGACGAAATTTGTAAGTGCTTGATTCGACATGAGCTGTCGATAGTCTCATCAAATTTTTTTAAGTGTGTTATTTACTTAAGAATTAATTGCAAAAGATTGCTATAAAAATATCAACAATCATATAAATTGATTTTCTTAAGTCTTTTATAAAAGCAGGATTTTACATCTTATTTAATGACCGGATGGCGCAATTGCTAGTGACCCTGCCTCTTACGCCAAAGGTCGTGGGTTCGATCCCCACCCTGGACATTCGTGCGATGAACACTTGTGTTTGTTCGGTGTCTGGGTGTAATATATGTATTTAAGTATATATGTGTTCCTCTGTTGTCTGATATCTGTAACACAAGTGCTTAAGCTACTTAGTACGGAATCGGGTCAACGTATGAGATGTTGTGAGAAATTATTATAATTTGTTTACAAAATTAAACTTTTCCATCGAATGTACCATATTAAAAAAATACATAAACCATAAACTTTCTTCTAAATTTACATAAGTTTACAAATAAAAGCCACCGAATTAATTAATTACCTCTTTTCCCCCAGGACCCGATCTTTCCTCACACCTCCATTTCTGGAATTAGTTTACGTTTAATTTGGATAAGCGCCGCGCCAATCGCCCCAAATAATACCCCCCCAGTTAAGGCTATAGCTAATGTGTATTCTATAAAATCAGTTTCCTTGAGGAAGGTATTGGCAAGGAATATTGCCTTTTCACGTAAAATTGTCCTTGTTAATGCGAGATCATGGCTTGAAACGGTTTGGCGAGAGCATTAAAATTTGGAATAGGGAACCGCATTTTGAGATGTTTTAAAAATAAAAGCAAGTGTTTACAATTAATTATGATGTTTATGTTTTTTTTTTCAATTTAAATTTAATTTCAAGATTAAACTCATTTAATTAAATGTACCTTCGTTTGGTACTAAATGTCCAAGTTTTCTGGTGTCTTGTCTGGAATGAAGTTCTTTCAGCATTAGTGACTTACTCAAAAATAATGTTTATTTAACTTAATCATAAATATCCTTTATACTTATTAAAATAAGTGTCAATATGTTTCTTAAGTAACCATTAAAGTTCATTGACGTCGCTGAAAGCAGCAGTTATTCACAGTGAAAAACCTTTATAATCTTTACCTACATATAAATATAAAATAAATATTAATATTTCACATCACATACATTGATCTGACTGCGAGATAGGTAGGTCAAGCACCTGTGTTACGAATATCGGAATCAACAGTGGGATTACATATACATGCAATGGCGGCGCGGACGAAGAGGTTTGGCTTCTCGTACCTGCCCCGAGCCATCAAGACATGGAATGCCCTCCTAGCTCATGTGTTTTCTCCTTCATACAATCCGGGTCTTTTAGGCGGGGCGTGAAGCGGCAGCTCAGCAGGCCATCAGTGAGGATGGCAGAGTCAATGGGTAATTTGTTAGTTCTTTTGTGCCTGTCAACCTCATATTTGGATTTCACGACCGCTTATCATCAGGCGGAGTGAGGTCATCCTGATTGGCCTATCCATAAAAAAAATCATACATTAACTTTTCTTTTGTAAATACATATTTATGACTTACTTGACCTAATGTCCTATGTCCCCTAGGTGGGGCAAAGGGCGTCCACTGTGCTCCGCCATCTCGAACGGTCTTGAGCTTCACGTTTTACTTCGCTCCAAGTTAGTCCTAAGGTCTTCGCTTCTGCAGTGATAGTCCGCCGCCAGGATTGTTTAAAGCAGCCACGTTTCCGTTTTCCTTGGGGGTTCCAGTTTCGGGCTTGTCGCGGTATGTGGTCCAGTTTCCTTCGGAGCGTGTGGCCGATCCAGTTCCAAATACATATTTATAATACATAGATAACACTCAGACGAATACAAACAGACATGTTCATGCACAAAAATGTTTTTACTGTGCGGGGATCGAACCCGCAACGCTTAGACCAAAGGCACCTCTTCCAAACGGGTTGTAATATATATATAATAATAATAATAATAATTCTCACAACATCTCATACGTTGACCAGATTCCATACTAAGTAGCTTAAACACTTGTGTTACAGATATCAGACAACAGAGGAACACAAATATATACATATATTACACCCAGACACTGAACAAACACAAGTGTTCATCGCACGAATGTTTGTCCAGGGTGGGGATCGAACCCACGACCTTAGGCGTAAGAGGCAGGGTCACTACCAATTGCGCCATCCGGTCAGTCAATATGTAATATGTATGTGTCATTATGTGATGTGAATACAATTTACTTATACCTTCCTAGTACCGTACCTACTTAAGAACTTTCTGTCACGTAAGTAGGAACCTTCTGAACTTTCTGTGACATTTCATTCGTTACCTTTCATTACTTAGTGTATTGCCGTGGAAGTAATGTTTAATTGTACAACCGATGCCAGGAACAAAATTCTTAATGTATTCCAGTAATTAAACCGAAGTCCAAACAATTGAAGTTTTTGACTTCAAATTACAGTTTGCTTTAAGTGAACTTGTTCAGTAGTCTAATTGAACACAGAGACGCTAATCCTAAAGTAGAAAGTTTTGTGTCATTTTAATTTAAAAAAGAGGAGTCGCACAAGCGTTGGTAATGTTGGGGATTTGAGGTTTTTGTGGGACTTTTTTACCCACGCAACTGTACCTTGCGATTGCGAAATAGAAATAACATTGCGGATTCTGTGATTGCGGGTTGGACGGTTGCATACTTAAGTTCATTGCGGTTGAAACAAGTATCTTAAGGTGACGGGTAGGGCACACTAGGGACGCCAATCGATTTTAAATTTTAGCTACTAAACCGGATCTATTTTTAAAAAATTCGGGGTTACAACCTCTCGGCAAACACTTATACTATTTATTAAATAATCATGCACAAATGTTGGGTCCAACGCGTACGCGAAAAATTGACTCGCGCAATTTTTCGCGTACAAAAACGGACCCAACGGTGCATGTATCAGCCCGGAGTCTGGAAGTTGGCAAACTTGTACCCCCGTGTCGTTAGTCGAACCCTCTCCGGTAGAGTCACAGTAGTGTCCCATCGGAATATGAGGGTAAGGGAATATAGAGTGCTTTTGTGTTTGCGCATAAACTTGAGCACTATAATATCCTTCGTACGTGGCTAATCGTTGAGATTGGCTGCCGTAGCCGTAATCGGTTGGAGGATATTATTACTATGTCAAAATGCAGAAGCCAATTCTACTTCAGCATAAAACATAGGTATTTGTCTAGACCACTCATCATCAGCCCATTTAAGTCCCCACTGCTGGGGCACGGACCTCCCTCAATCACATGAGGGGTAATTGCCATACTCACCACGCTTGGCAGACAGATTGGCGAGGGTTTTGATGTAAATGCAGAGTTTTCCTTCTCTGGGCGCTGATGATCATGCCAGCAGCTTTACCTTCGTCGCCTTTTACGACGCCTCGGTAAGAGTGAGGGTGGCCTATTCTACTCTGCTGGGGACCACACGGCCAAGACCACGTCTAGACCACTACCTAGTATAAATGTGATTGAGTATTTGACCCAATTTTACGCAGACGTAATAAATCCTACTATATGCTTAAACCATAAACTAACAAAAAATAAACAATCGAATACGTACACAAAATGAAAATACATTTTAGCGTTCCTTTGGCGAATGCTTACGAAATCAAAACGAGTACTCATTATTATTCCAAGACGGTGCCCGCTATATAACAGACAAGGAATTTTATGACACAGTAACATCACCCTTTAAATACATTCGATTATTCGCGTAATTACTCCCAGGAATTATATTTTGAATTGAACTTTTGCCGTTTTGGATAGGGTTGTTCAAAATCATGATTGTTACTTTTTCATAAATATTTCTTCTATTTATAACTAGTGGACCGGCATCATTCCGTTTCCCGACATTTTTTTTATGTCATGTGGCAGACGAACAGACGGATCACCAGGTAAATCGCTTACCTCCACCGCCTATGGACACCTACGACACCAGTGGAGTCACAGGTTTACACCCTCTCTTCCCCCGCATTGGGCCTCCGGTACCCTCACTCACGCAGCGAAACACAGCACAGTGCCGGTTTCTGTGAGGCCGTTGTATCACTACGGTCGAGCCGGCCCATTCATGCCGAAGCGTGGCTCTCCCCCGGTCAACTAGTTCCACTTTATAACATTAGATGGCGCTAGGTGTCGATTATATCGCGCAAGCATTTCGTGTTTTCAGAATACCTATAAGCGTAGCCTCTGTCTGTTAGGTTTACCTATTTATAAATAGTATAGAGAACCATGCCAGTTATAAAATCCGATTTAAGGTGCTCCTACTGATATCAGAAATAATAACAACGTTATCGAGAGCTCATGTCGAATCAAATTTCGTCGACTTAGTAACGTGTTCAGTGGTCTAATTGGTAGAACATTCACCCCGATTGTGAAAGGTGTGGGTTCGAGTCCCGCCTGAACACGAGATGAAATGTTTAAGTGTTTTATTTAATTACAACTTTAATTATACTTTTTCTCTTTTGGTGGTTTGAATCGAATAAGTGCTTGCTTTATAGCAGCTCACGCAGTAAAATAAAAACGCAAATCGAATCTAGGACAAATCAATGGTCCTTTTAAACAATAGATTAGTGGCGTATTTAAAAAAAGTAATTAAATAAAGCTATCGAGAATAGCATAGGTATTATTATTATGCACCTTACGTACCTTCGTATATGTATGCTGTTTTAAGTGCTAAATTCTACATAGAGTGATCAGAATTTGTATCATCATACAGTCAAAATTTATCTCAGCATTTCACAAAAAACAACCGTATATCAGTATATGCCAAGGTGCAAATTCATTAGTTGTTCAGCAACAATTGGTGGGTCATTCTGCGGTTAGTTGATTACTCTGACCTGTTGTATTTTGAGTGCGAGTTTATTTCAAGTAACCGTAGAATAAGGTTAAACCTTAAAAATTAATGACACCATATTTTTTTTAATTTAACCTCTTTCTACAGTAACTGCCACACTCAGAGTCGTTGATTAATTTAGTTGGCTACTTAAGAAAAAATATTGACACTTATTTTGATACGCATAAAGACTACCGTTAATAAACATTAGCTTAAATGACGTCTCTGAGTGCGGCCGTTAGCGTTAATAAACTTAAAATACAACAGGTCCGACTAATCAACCAATTGTAGAATCACCCAGGTACCTACACGTTAAGGTATAGTGTCAAATTATAAAATGTCTGTGAGTATTAACGTATGTACAGTTTGTACTTTCATGTCAAAAATTCGTGCTCCACTAATACCTCTGTGCCACTGAGCTCATCAAATAGCTAATAAAATGTCACTTACTCATTGTTACCATGTCCGACCCCAAAACGAATGACCAGCAACAAGCAATAAAACAAACCCCAGGATCAGGCCAATGACACATAAAATTAAAAAGGCAAAAAACTTTATGACCCTTAAAAATGTAGCGTCTTTATTAACACTTGGAAACAATTAGTGAAACCAAGAGGCGTAATTTTGGTCTTCCCGAGTGAAAAACGGGATTTTGGCGGCCATTCCGGGACGTTACTGCCGTGTTCGCGATAAAGCAATTTAAATTAGAACATAAAACAAGTCAAGGGATTGTCAGCGAGGAATGAAGTCGGGCAATTCGCTTAAAACATTTTAGCCGCGGTAAGGATTTCAAAGTACTTGTAGTGATGCGACTAGAGCCGAGTAAAATTTGAATTATTCGATTCACATTGGCAAAAAAGATAAAAAACATTTTTTTATTAAAGTGCTCTGAAAGTTGACCGTGGGGGTACATTAAAAGTTCGGCATGAATAGGCCGGCTCGACCGGAATGATACCACGGGCTCACAGAAAACTGCGGTGAAGCAGCACTGTGCTGTGTTCCGCTGGCGCCGAGGGTACCGGAGGCATAATTCGGGCGAAAGCGGGGCTTGATGGTTGGCACCGCACATGTGACTCCACTGGTGTAGTGGGTGTCCATGGGCGGCGGCAATCTCTTACCATCAGGTGATCCGTCTGCTCGTCTGCCACCTATCAAAACAAACGTTGACAGAAAAGTTAACAAACATTTAAAAAACAATTAAAAAAAAATACTTTACAAGTATAAAACAAGCTTAAATGTTACCCCCTTATTAACAAAATTCCATGACAGTCATGTGACTTAAATTAATAAATTATTCGAACGAGTTTAAAACCATTCGAATCATCATCATCATCATCATTTCAGCCGATAGACGTACACTGCTGGACATAGGCCTCCTCCAATGTTCTGCACAAAGATTGGTCCTGTGCCGCCCGCATCCAATGGATTCCCGCGACCTTCACCAGATTGTCGGTCTACCTTGTGGGGGGCCTGCCACGGCTACGACTTCCTATACGTGGCCTCCACTCGAGGACCTTTCCGCCTCAACGGCCGTCTGTTCTTCTCGCTATGAGCCCTGCCCATTGCCACTTGAGGCATACAATCCTTAGAGCTATGTCTGTGGTCTTAGTTATGATATATGAGATTCGCAAGTAGCATAGCCGTCCATTCGAATGTAAGGTGGGAAATAATTTGAATCAATTGGACATCGAAATTTGACTCGAGTCGCAGCACTACGTCAAAGTCGGAACGGAAGTACCCAGTAAGTCTAGATTTTCTCAGCAATAAGTTAAATTACGAAGAAGCCATAAAAGTAATGAAAAAAAATGCTTTTACTATTATTAGGAATGGAAGCGGTGGCTCTTTAAATTTTTAAATAGTAGTTCCGGTGCTGTAGTGTTTTATTACTTTCTTGAGGTTTAGTAGCTTTGTTATAGTGTCATTTAGGTACCAGAAGTACGGTACAGAGAATAAAAAGGTTGGTTACCTTAAGGTAAATTTTCGCTTGCACGCTAAGAGTCAGCTATACCAACATACCGTTTTAAAAAATCTGCCAACCTTCTTTAAATTTTCTTTTCATCAAAAGGAATCAATGTTGCTACAAGCAAATCTGAACTATCTGATCTAACAGTTAAGCTTAATTTTCTGTGCAACTCTGACAAATTTACGACAGGTCATAAGTGCTCATAGCATATCAAACGAATCAATTTGAAATCTGACGAACCTTTTCGTTCAATGAAGCGTCTGCCGACTCACCTTCGCAATCCGTATCACAGGGGATCCAGACCAACCTGAATCATGGTTATACGTTCCAGAAATTGTCCGAAACGAGCGGGTTTACTCACGATGTTTTCCATCACCGCCTAGCTAATGGTAGAAATACGCACATAGATTTGAAAAATCCAGAGGTTTATGCTTGGATTTGAACCACGGCCCTGTATGGTAGGTGCATTCTGAACCATACAGCTTTCATCGCTTTTACTGTCACTACACACATTACATTTAATCCTTTTTTAGCGAACCGACATTCTCAATGCCCCAGTAATTTCAACCAAGTGTACAAATGGATCAGTGTAGCATTCCCTCACCCAAATAATTACCTTAGCATTTACTCTTGAGACTAAATACGGCGGGTATTTAACTATGTGGATGTTTCGCCCAATATTTACACTGACACAAATCACTCCCACCCTCTTTGACAAGCCTTAGTACCCTGTATTTCAATCTTCAATTCATTAGGACGACTTTTAACAAAGTGATCAAAACTGAGGACCTAATAGCAAACGAAATTCGCGACCAAATCTTTATCTTGGCCCTTTCACACGCGCTGTGCGACTTTTATATTTCAAAGCGACAGGTATGTTCACGTTGGTTACCTACTAGGTTTCGTGGTAACCCCTCTGGCTTGGATATCGGCTTCAGTTTAATTTGGGTAATAGGCGGCAACAAAAAGCCCACGCGCAAAAGGAATAACAGTCGATCGCCGCTTATTCATTACGGGAGTCGCTCATTACCATTTATTAAGGGGAGTAGGGGACACACGGGTTGGAAGGAAAGTGGTAGTGCTGTAAAGAGAAAGAGTCAGAGTGCTTGTTTACGTAGTAACGCACGGGCGCGAGCCTGACAGGCTAGCACGAACATTCAAAGAATTCGTAACGTTGACGTATCGTGTCCACGCTACGATTACGGAGCAAGGCAATAGAATTAGACACTTCGGGAATTGGACTATGTAGGTATTGGATATTTTGAGAGTGGGCCATTTTGGGAATTTGACATTCTGAACTTAAAAGAAGTGATACGCTAGTACTTAGTAAGAAGCACCTTCATCGACGATAGTCAGCCATGAAATTCCACGTCAAAAAGCATTGGACACGTCAGCGTTGACGGGCGCTAGCGCCTAGTGAGTCTCTATCTGTCACCAATCTATACAATTTATAAAGAGTTAAATCTTACAGACAACGGCAACGCTATACAATAGATTAACCGAAACTCTTGCGCGATATAAGCACCACCTAGCGCCATCTATTGTTTTTTTTATAGACGAGGAGACGGATCGCTTGAAGGTAAGCGATTGCCGCCGCCCATAAACACCCGCGACACCAGTGGAGTCACAAGTAGGCTCCAATCTTTAAACTCCCCTTTCTCCCGGATCGGGCCTCCCTTACCCTTACTACGACCCGTTTGGAACAGTGTTAGTGAACGCTGCCTTTCGATCCCCGCACAGTAAAAACATTTGTGTGCATGAACATGTCTGTTTGTATTAGTCTGGGTGTTTTCTATGTATTATAAGTATGTATTTACAAAAGAAAAGTATAAGTGTTTATAAATATATATTTGTAATCCCACTGTTGATTCTGATATCCGAAACACAGGTGCTTGAGCTACATATCTCGGAGTCAGATCAATGTATGTGACGTTGTGAAACACTATTAAATATTAAAATATTACTCACGCAGCGAAACACAGCACAGTGCAGCTTCACTCCGGTTTTCACTGTTGGCAGTGGTATCGCTCCAGTCGAGCCGGCTTTCATGCCGAAGCGTGCTCCCACGGTCAAAGTGGAACTAATGCCAATGTCCTGCAACCAAGCTAGGGTGGGCCACTAGCCACATAACAAAGGCATGACATATAAGGCACATTACTTTCACTGAAACTGCCGTGTGTCCCATCCCCCGTTAAGAGGACGCGACAACCAGTTGTCAACATTTACTTGTAAAGTCTACGGCCAACTTTACAGCAACTTTTTCAACTGAACTTGGGACGCTTCTAATTAATTCTCTCGTTCGTTAATCGCGAACTTTTAATCAGGGACCCTCGGGGATTTGGGTGAGGTTCTGTCCTCTTTGTAATAAATTAGGAGTATGCTTCTGTAAATAGGGTTTGGATTATGTTTTGATGCTTGTCTTTTATTATAAAAAGGTTTCTCGTTATTGTAAGATCATTTTTGAGCACGTTCTGACCGACGTTGGAAATCCATTCTTACTTACAAGATATTTTTTTACGAGTCATTTGAAATCATAACCCTTCCTTTTGGCTCCGCCGAAGTCGGGTAAAAAAAGCTCGAATGCACGTTATCTTTTTGTTTATAATAAACATAAGTATCTATTTGAGTATATTATGTCCAAACAAATTATACTAAAAAAATACTTATGTTTGTAAAAGGTGACCATGGCACCTTTTACTTCTACAGAATTCCATAAGCGGCCAATTGTTTTTTTTTTAAGTGATAGGTGGCAGACGAGCAGACGGATCGCCTGATGGTAAGCGAAATAGTGACATTAGGTTGATGAATTTGACGTTGTAGGTGTTTTATTAATGATAAAATAAAATAACTGTTTCACGAAGTATAATTGCAAGGTACTTATGTTTGTAAAAGGTGACCATGGCACCTTTTACTTCTACAGAATTCCATAGGCGACCAATTGTTTTTTTATGTGATAAGTGGCAGACCAGCAGACGGATCGCCTGATGGTAAGCGAAATTGTGACATTAGGTTGATGAATTTGACGTTGTAGGTGTTTTATTAATGATAAAATAAAATAAACTGTTTCACGAAGTATAATTGCAAGGAAGTTACCTGATGATAAGTGATTATATAAACATGCTATGTCACCATAGTCTGGTCCCGGTAAAATAGGTAGACCCAAAAAGGAAGACGGCTCACGGGTTGCTGGATAATACAACACCGCTTCATTTGGACCTCGTTCCACTCGTCAACAGTTCCATCGACATCATCTAGATGGTTGGCAGTCTTCAACTGTGCGTTTCTCAAGAAACTTTCTGCCTCCTACGACAAAAGTATGGAATGAACTATTACGTGCGATATTTCCGGACAGATACGACCTTCAAGAAGAGCGTATTCCTTTTTAAAAGGTCGCACTTGTGACTCCTCTGATGTTGCAGGTTTCTATGGGCGGCGGTATTCGCTTACCATCAGGTGATCCGTCTGCTCGTCTGCTCCCTATCCCATAAAAAAAAAACAAAACAGTATATGACAGTTCAATATTTAAGTCAACAACTATTCTACGCTCACCATACGCGCGTATCACGCGTAAAATATACTCCCTGACTCATAATTACTACTTTCTACCAATCTCATATATTTAACTCGCTCTTTTTTCGATTAGCATAACAACAGAAGGGAATATTTTCTCAGAAACACAATATTTCTTCCAACTGCATCTGCTCATCTGCCCCCTATCCCATAAAAAAAAAACAGAACAGTATATAACAGTTCAATATTTAAGTCCACAACTATTCTACGCCCACCATATGCGCGTAACACGCGTAAAATATACTCCCTGACTCATAATTACTACTTTCTACCAATCTCATAAAATTAACTCGCTCTTTTTTCGATTAATATAATAACAGAAGTCAATATTTTCTCAGAAACTCCATATTTCTTCCAACTGCAACGACGAAGAAATTACAAAGATAATCGTTTCACAAAGCTAGTTAACCGTATATAAAACAAACTCCGTATGAGAATATTGATAAAGTAAGGAAACATTTACCAAGAATCATATTCGAGACACAACAAAAAAAGGCCAAACCTGAGGGCGAGTGCCGTTACATACATTAAAAGTTGCCGAGTAAAAGTTCGAGGGCCTTTATAGCAAGAATAAAGGCAAAACTTTGATAAATACGCATACAAACTAACCAGAAACGCTAGGGGAAATAAAAACGGGAAAATCGTCAAAAAATAATATTTCAATGCAGGCTTAACTTGCAAAGTCGTAAGTATGCTTACGAGGGTGTGCTTACGGAACAGTCTACCCATTTTGCATAAAAATAAGAAAGCATTTATTGACTACAGCCAAATGTTTACATACAAAATGAAATATGAACAAATCATTATAAAGTTGAGAAGAATGTATATACTGGTATAAAGATAAAAATATTTATTTATTCAACACACGACACACATTACAAATAAAAAAAAAACTTGTATATTCAAATTATAATTCCTATTTCCATACTCCCACTACTCGTCTGGTGTTTAAGGTGACGGGTAAGGCACACTAGCGACGCCAATCGAAACGGAGACAGCCAACTTCTAGACCCGGACTGACAGTAAGAATTTCTTACCGTAGGTACACATTTTTGGCCCGACCCCAGGACCTCTTGCGCAGCCGTCGCTTTACGCTGTACTGCGCCATCACGCCCTGGACTACGTAATATGTCACTGATTCTTTGGCACTAAAGCACTTCCTGCCTACACAGTGTGTTGTCTAACTGGCCTATTTACAAAACAAAAGAATGCTATTCATTTAGTTGTTCACTTGAGTGCTTTTAGTCTAAGTGCCATAATAAGACAACCCCTAGTGTTTCCATTCGGTATATAGTATTGTTTTGCTTTGGCCAAAAATTTGCGAAACTCGGTCTCTAAAATTCAGAAAATACTACTTACGGTGGCGCATCGATGAAAATAGCACCGCCAATAAATTCGTGTTAACAATTTTGAGACATTTTTTTGAAAAGTAAAACGGTGAGTCCATAAAGGAAAGTATAATTTTTTTTTTGAGACAAAATTTTATCGTTATTTCTTCTTACAAGTAACCATTTTTTTTTGTAATTGCTAAAAGTAACTTTTGGCAATAATAAGAATTAAGTTCACTTGTACATAAATAATCAAAAAAATCTTAATACGTGTCCTTATGAATTCTCCTTCGTGCTTTTTTAAAAAAACCTGCGTCACTTTAAGTATTATTTTCTGATGTTTAGTGAATAGGATGGAATGATTTAAATCTTGGGAACGTCCCGGACTCGGCCGTGTGGTCCCCGGCAGAGTAGAATAGGCCACCCTCACTCTTACCGAGGTGTCGTAAAAGACGACTAAGGTAAAGCTGCTGGCATGATCATCAGCACCCAGAGAAGGAAAACTCTGCATTTATATCAAAACCCTCGCCAACCCCTCTGCCAAGCGTGGTGAGTATGGCAATTACCCCTCATGTGATTGAGGGAGGCCCGTGCCCCAGCAGTGGGGACTTAAATGGGCTGACGATGATGACGATGATGAACGTCCCGGATAGCTACGAAATCCTAACTCCTTTTGCTTTTCGGTCGGTTAAAAATAAACGTACTCCAGCGGAGCCACGTCATCAATCTTGAGTTGTCACGGACTGGGTGACGAGTAAAAATACTTATTATCGTTATTACAGGGAACATTCGCTGAGGGCGTGTTTTTGGTACATTTACCATGATTTATTTATAATCTGTAAGCTTATGAACCGCTGTAATATGGCTAAGGTTTTCGTAACATTTTTTGAACTGATGTTTTTAGGATGATTTTCCTTTTCTATAACAGTGTGAATATTTGATCACTGAACATTATGCTCGACAATGGGGAATAGCTGGTTTTCCATAGTAAAATGACCTGAAGGATAACATCGTGGGGAAACTACACATTGGGGATTGTTTCTGAAACTTATCATTTTATTGTGTATAATATAATATCCTCCAACAGATTTCGGCTAAGGCGGCAAATTTCATATCCATCAGCCACTTACGCAGGATATATTATAGTGCTCCAGTGTGTTCGCAAACACAAGTGCACTATCTATTCCCTAGCCCTCATAGTCCGATGGGACACATGTGTGACACGACCGGAAAGGGATTGGGCGCAGGACCAACGGCTTAAGGTGCTTTCCGAGGCACGGGGGCATAAGACCGCCAACTTCCAAACTCCGGGCTGACACTGAGAATTTCTCAACTGAAAAACTCAGGTACAAATTTTGGCACGACCCGGGGATCGAATCTGGGACCCCAAGCGCAGCCGTCACTTTAAAGTGCTACCCACTACCCCTTCCAGGCAGTTAACTTAACTTTAGAAACACTAATACAATATCTATTATAACTTTGTTTAAAAATGATATACTTATACATTTCAAAAGCTGTATTTCGAAACATGTGTAACCATGATTCTGGTAATCTGGTTCTCCTGTCAAAAGATTGTGAAGCTCAGACGGCAGTCGCGTCATTGTGGGTACCTCAAATCTTAAATGTCCTGAGTACCCCGGGACCAAAGCTACAGCTTTGGACGCAATCGTGGTATGCACGCTGAAATGAGAGGTGAAAAGTAGATAAATTAACTTAAGTCAGATTGATCTTTTATAGATTTTTTTTTATATAAGAGGTGGCAGACGAGCAGACGGATCACCTGATGGTAAGCAATTCCGTCGCCCATGGACACCCGCTACACCACCTTTTCCCCTTCCCCCCCATTGGGCCTCCGGTAACCTCACTCACACGGCGAAACACAGCGCTATTAGATTATTTTTGTTTAGTGAAGAAGTGTTTTAATAAACATCTGAGTGAAAATAGTCTTGGCCACGCGCGCAGTGCGACGCATATCGCGTTTCATTTGTCAAACGATTTTTCCATTTCACTTTGCTTTTGTGATCCTGAATAACTGGTGGCTAGGTTTATTTAGGATCAGAATGGAATTCATCAAAGTTCAATCAAATTCAAAGAATACCTAGGCATATTTTTCCCACTCTTTTAAAAGTTAAATGAAAAAAAGGAATCCAGTGTTATTCATGCTGAAGAATATAAATATAGTGGCTCGTCGTCACTTTGTTTTGAGACTAATTTTACAATTAGTTCTAAACTCTGCCAATAGATGGGGTTGGGTGTCGATTACATCACACAGGTGTTTCTTTCGCCATTTTAGTTCACCTACAAACATTATAAAAAATAGTGTTGTTAAATGCAATAACAGGCAATTTGGAGCAAATTAAAAATAGTAACAATATTATACAATACATTGAGCTTACAACTCCTACAACTTTGCAGGAGAACTGGTATTATTAGTATCGGCATAAACGTAATAAGCAAAAATGAACATAAATAAATATAACAAAACGTTACCATTGCTACAAAGAAGAGAGGGAAGGGAAGGTCCCCCCAACTACGTGGATGACGAATGTCGCTAGGATATGAAGCAGTTAAGGCTTTCAGAGGACGACTTACACCAGCTGAATACGTGGCCCCTCAGCACCAGGAAAGTCACGTACCTTGAAGAGGCGAGGCCAAAGTAGAAGTTACAAAACGTTCGATAATTGGGCCAAACATCTATATTTCCATTACCTATATAACTATTGAAATAAAGCCTATTCATCTACATTATAAACATTGTATCTCCAGCTAAACGGTCCATTGTTATCGTTCATTAGTCGAACAAAAATCCGAGCCGAACGAAATCGGATATTTATTTACCCGTTGCAAATTCAAGTCTTTTGAAACCAGCCCGGGGCGTAAGCAGTAGAGAATCTCTCTAAAGGAACCCGCCGAACCGTGAATATGGGACGTACCTACTTCATTACAGCCTGCCTTTTTACGCCCTCGTGTATCCTATATCTTATGTTTGCAATGGATTTTTGGTAACGTTAGTCGGATATCTTTTTGAGCACCTTTGTGTACCTTTCCAATTCTCTTTTTTTGGCCTGAGATCGTTTAAGATTCTATCTTGAAAGCAGAAGAAAGTTATACAGACACACAATATTGGTCATTGACTGCCTCGGGGGTGCAGTGGTTAGTGGGTAGCACTTTAAAGTGGTTGCGTAAGAGGTCCTGGGTTCGATCCCCAGGTCGGGCCAAAAATTTGACGTCAACTTATATCCTAAAATCTAACATCGTCGTATTGACTGACCGGATGGCGCAATTGGGAGTGACCCTGCCTCTTACGCCAAAGGTCGTGGGTTCGATCCCCACCCTGGACAAACATTCGTGCGATGAACACTTGTGTTTGTTCAGTGTCTGGGTGTAATATATGTATGTAAGTATATATTTGTGTTCCTCTGTTGTCTGATATCTGTAACACAAGTGCTTAAGCTACTTAGTATGGAATCAGGTCAACGTATGAGATGTTGTGAGAATTATATTATATTATATATTTTTAACATCGTCGATCGATCAATTGGTTTAGTTTTTCCATCGTTACGTTTACCATTGGTTTTTTATGTTTATTTAAAAAATTGGTGTTGTAACTACGTATGGAACGTAGTGATAACTTTTAAGCCTTAAATTTCAAAAAACATTGGCAACGCGATATCCGTGCGGCCAGAAAAATAAATCATTTAAATAAAGTTGAGCCAATTTGAACCCGTGCCAAACTATTAGTTTAACCACGTTTAATCTGGGACATGAGCAAGACAGTTTTAAGTAGGAAACGTTGGAGGAAATTCCCACTAGATGGCATCGTTTATTACGTCATCGTGGAGATAAGGTTTTTAGCGTATAGTATGAAACGAATGCCGGGGGCCGTGTGGTCCCCGGCAGAGTAGAATAGGCCACCCTCACTCTTACCGAGGTGTCGTAAAAGGCGACTAAGGTAAAGCTGCTGGCATGATCGTCAGCACCCAGAGAAGGAAAACTCTGCATTTATATCTAAACCCTCGCCAACCCGTCTGCCAAGCGTGGTGAGTATGGCAATTACCCCTCATGTGATTGAGGGAGGCCCGTGCCCCAGCAGTGGGGACTTAAATGGGCTGACGATGATGAAACGAATAATTTTGAAACGTGAAAACTATCAAAAAAATCGTTATAACTTTGAGTCGAGTCGTTTTTGCTCATTCAATTTTTTGTTAGAGGTGAAAACCGAGCAAGCAGGTTTCCTGATGTAAATTTATTAGGTATTTACCTGTGAAATTTCCGCTTTGTATTTCAATTTTCTTAGAATTTGTATTTTCCATACAATATTTTTTTAATTTGGAAACTAGTAATGCGACTACTCCATAATTAACTGTGCTTTAATAGACAACGTTTAAGAACGTGTGGCATAGTTTTTTAGTTTAGTTAAAAATGTATTATTGATAAAAACTACTCTTCTGTTACCAAAAAAAAACAGTCGCTTCATTTTAGTGCTGGGAAAGTTTAACTTTATTGCACTAAAATTAAAAATTCTAAAATATGTTGCGTTCATCATCTTTTTTTTATGTGATAAGTGGTGGCAGACGAACAGACGGATCACCTGATGGTAAGCAATTCCGCCGCCCATGGACACCCGCAACACCAGTGAAGTCACAAGTGCGCTGCCAGCCTTTAAACCCCTTCCACCGGATTGGGCCTCTAGTACGCTTATCTTATCGGTATCTTCGCGCTTATTCTCGGTTGCATCTGAAACTGTCCCTTCAGAACACGGGTTCCGTTTTCATGACACCTCCTACACTTCTCATGACATTTTATATCTCTATAGATTTGAATGTTTTGGGTATAGCATATATTTCAATTTATTGTTAAGTAAATAACTTAAAATTTATCTGCAGTCTTCGGGTGGGACTCCAACCCACGATCTTTTGATCGAAAAAGGCAATTACAAAATTCCTGGTAAGCAAAAGACCGTGGGTTTGAGTCGCACTCGAAGACTGTCTGTCTGTTTTAAAGTGCATTATTTATCTCTATACCTAGACATAATATAGATATTTTTATGCATCTATTACGACGTCAAGCCTCGACGTCAAATCTGTCAGGATCTACACTTTGAACCTAAATATTCATCATCAGCAACCCACACTCGTCCACCGCTGGACATAGGTCTCCCCTAATGCACGCCACTGCTCCCGATTTTCGGCCACTCTCATCCAGCCCACACCAACCAGCCTTCGAATGTCATCATCCCATCTTGTCGCAGGGCGTCCTACACTACACTTACCGAGTCGCGGTCTCCACTCAAGGACTTTACGGCTCCAACGGCTGTCAGTTCTGCGGCTAATATGACCAGCCCACTGCCACTTCAGTTTGCTAATTCGGTGGGCTATGTCGGTGACTCTGGTTCTCTGTCGGATTACATCATTTCTGATGCGGTCCTTCAGAGATACTCCGAACCTAAATATTCACAAAGAAATAATAGAACCAAAATCGACATTCATTACTTACATATAATAATATATTAATAACACGGCTCCATTTAATTTAACAAACTCAATTCAAACACACTTAAAGTAAACTGGGAAGGAGAGAAGTTCCATGAATCGATAGGAAACAAAAACTTCCTATAAGTAACGAGTACTTTGATGTAATTTTGAACTGGGTTAGTGTTGTTCTTCATTTTACGCAACGCGTATTATTAAAATTGATTCAATTTTTCGCGTACAAAAACGGACCCAACATTTGTACATGGTTATTTAGTAAATAGTTTAAGTGTTTACCGAGAGGTTGTTACCCCGAAATTGTTTAAAATAGATCCGGTTTAGTAGCTAAAAGTTAAAATCGATTGACGTGTGCCCTACCCGTCACCTTAAGAAAATCTGAAGCTACTTCGGAAAAACATCAATCGTTCTAGTTTATGGCCCTAAAAATAAATAAATAAAATAAAAAGGCTAAATATTGTCGTCTTGCTAGCGAGTTAATGTTATGTTTTAATCGAGTTTTTGACCAAATTCACAAAAGAATTGAATAATGTTAATACGCAAAACAAGAAACGGATGCAAATATGTGTTTAATACAAATTTCTGAAAACTTGTATGGAACCCTAAAATGTCGCAGTTGCTCCGCAGTGAAATGGGTTATTCCTTGTTGGATTTAGTTATAAACTCAGAGCATTACATTACCTCAATAGTGAGACAACAATAGAAAGAAAGAAAGAAAACATTAAACATATTTATTATTTTTATTTAATTTTTAGGACCTTAAACTTACCCCTTAACAGCGTGCCCGCCTGGAATGATCTATATTTTTCCGTAGGAATAAACGTTTTCCCGAAGCATGTATGTAATGCAATGTATCATTATTAACTAGAGGATAATATTAATTAAAATTATTATAGTAAAAAAAAATCGGTAACGTAGTTTTTGAGTTATATATATATTTATACATAAAATGTTAAAACTATCTTTTTTGCAATATGCCTAGACAAAATTGAAGTGTGTATTTCTAAACGTCGCATGTCCTCATGCTTTGGTTATATGCTGATCGATATGGAAACTGCTCCTTTGAACTTGCCCTTTGTATCGGGTTTGATATATTGGCACTATCTGTCTCACTCAGTTATCTCACAACATACCACGAATAAACTAATATCTATTACCAACAATGAGACCTTAGATTCAGTAACTCCTATTATAAAAATTACCTGGATAACGATCGAGTTGGTTTTTTGTGAATTTTATAAAGATGTTGCTTTTAAATTCTTTCAATTTGATGAATCAGTAAAATTAAATATTTAATGCAAAAAAAAATGTATTATAAAAATAAAGTTTGTAAATATATAAAAACGGTTACATTGAAACGGTTTTATTTTGGTTGCTTTAAACTGTTGTCAATGTCAGTAATGAAACAGCGTTCGAAAATACCAATTTACAACGACATTCGTTATCTACAACACTAGAATCGAGTCAAATCGATCGGTTTCACAGTTGCGTGTAATTACTCAACAATTTGTATACGCTGTTCGTTAACTGGGACTAAGTGTACAGTGGATTTTGATTGTCGCTACGTCAACGTCATTACTACCGGTATATCATATTCTGTTTGTTACGATTGCGTATCGGTTTGAATGACTTCTGCGTTTTGTACTACAAAGTGACCCTATTTATTTCTGCTATTTATTATTATTTGTTTATATCTCATAGTAGACTACCCGGCAGAGTAGAATAGGCCACCCTCACTTTTACCGAGGTGTCGTAAAAGGCGACTAAGGTAAAGCTGCTGGCATGATCATCAGCACCCAGAGAAGGAAAACTCTGCATTTATATCTAAACCCTGGCCAACCCGTCTGCCAAGCGTGGTGAGTATGGCAATTACCCCTCATGTGATTGAGGGAGGCCCGTGCCCCAGCAGTGGGGACTTAAATGGGCTGATGATGATATTTCATAGTCGGTTGAGCCATATGGTCAGAGATTTAAATGTCTCACTGCCGCACTCAGAGACGTCAATTAAGCTGAATGTTCAATTATTTAAATATGGAAAGTCTTTATGTGTATTGAAATAAGTGACAATATATTTTCATAAGTACCAATTAAAGTTTATTTGACGTCTCTGAGTGCGGCCGTTAGATCATTTGATGTGGTTAACAACCGCTTGTATTCGACGTTTTATCGTGTTAATATTGAAATAGGTTATTTCTCTGTTTTAAGATAAAGAAAATGAAAGAAAACACCCTATTGACATAAAAGAGATAAAATCATGCAAAATGAAACATCACCAAGTGAAAATTTAGAACAACAGAAGAACACGCTGTCAAATTTTAGTGGTTAAATTGACGAGTAGCCGTTACATTTTGTATGGAAAAGCTGTTTTTTTTCGCTTATTTTTTGATCTAACTCTCTAAAAGGACTTAATTCATGATATGTGTAAGAAGGTCTTCGTCAATACAACCACTGAAATTTCAGTGAATATTGTTGTTCAATGCTGAAGGACATCGGTAACTAATAAGCGATTAAAAATTTAACGACTGATGTTTCACATGGACTTAATAACGGACGTCGTTATAACACTTCCATGAATTTCTCAGGTGAGGTACTCAGGAATTCAAATATTCAAATGAAACACTAAATACTGGCGGGTGATTCCGCAACGAAATAGGTCAAATTCTAATATCACTGGCCGCAATCTAACTCGATTTAATTTTAATTTACAACGGATGGATCCAGTTCAATCCGGCTACAACTGGATAAGATGGGTTTAATTAACAAGCGAATGGCCTCTGCCTAATACTACAAATTGAGTTGTGGTCTTTGAATGTGGTAGGAAAGATAAACAGTGAAATTCTGAGGCACAAGCTGGAGATTGCGTTGTTGATGTTGATATTCGCAGAAAACGGTTTGAACATTCTAGAGTCAGATCACAAGATGAAGTGCTTTTTAGCGCGTGTCGCCCTGGTACAGTTAGCATAAGACTTATTGTAGGTATGATCTCTAAGATCAATAGCGTACCAATTATTTGACAAAAATCACTTAGCACAAAATCGTAAGGTGTACTTTCATTTTGTGTCATTTGTTCTCAAACAAAAATTAAAATGCACCTTGGCGTGTACTGACATTTTTTAATGTGATAGGCGGCAGACGACCAGACCGATCGCCTGATAGTAAGCGATTGCCGCCGCCCATAAAAAATCATAAATTGGCTCTAAAAAGTTTACAACAAAAAGTTTTTTTTATAATATGGCTTTACCCGAAGATATATTATCAATGTCAAGTAACTTATTAAGAATAAGTGGGTAGTCAAAGTCAGTCAAAGTCACAGTCACTCAATAAAACGCCGGTCTTTTGCTTTTTATCGACCTAAGGATTCTGTCGATACCACTCTAAACACAATTGCGGGCTTAAAGACTCTATTAGGTCCAAGCAAGTTGTCAGGTGACAACTCACTCGACACACACACCAGTGTGAAAAACGATTCAATCCAACCTTCCAACACTAAATTTGTTTACTAAAAACCACTAGAAACTAATATAAAACCTTTGAATTGCATCAGCCCACGTGGAGTGTTTTACTCCAATCATTCTGAATTTTTGACAGAACATTGATAAAACAAAATACTTACTCGTAGGTAATAGTGTTGTTATTGGAAAGCAATGTATATATTTTTCTATAAATCACTAATACTTGTTTTAAAGTTGCGGTTTTGTGAGCGGCGGTGTACAAATTAGTACCGATAGTAGTCCTAATAAGCTTAAAGCCCGCGATTTCCACATTCTCTACTTTCGATTCCAGGATGTCCCTGTTAAAACAATTAATGTACCGTCGCCTACAGTGTAATACAATAATTTACCTTTGAAAGCATTCATCATCATTAGCGACCCACACTCGTCCACTGCTGGACATAGGTCTCCCCTAATGCACGCCACTGCTACCGATTTTTAGCCACTCTCATCCAGCCCACGGCAGCCAGCCTTCAAATGTCATCATCCCAACTTGTCACAGGGCGTCCAACACGACGCTTACCAAGTCGCGGTCTCCACTCAAGGACTTTACGGCACCAACGACTGTCAGTTCTGCGGCTGATGTGACCAGCCAACTGCCACTTCACTTTGCTAATTCGGTGGGCTATGTCGGTGACTCTGATTCTCTGTCGGATTACATCATTTCTGATGCGGTCCTTCAGAGGTACTCCGAGCATAGCCTTTTCCATAGCTCTTTGAGCGACTTTGAACCGGTGGACTAGTCCATCCGTGAGTGTCCCCGTCTCAGCACCGTAAGTCATGACCGGGAGGACGCACTGGTCGAAGACTTTCGACTTAAGGCTGAATGCATTACCATGTTAGTAATGACACGCTATCACGTGAGTGCCGCCTTTATGTCTTCCGAACACGAGTAAAAACAAAATTGCATTTAACATATGGTGGTTAGTCATAGGATGGAAATAGGCACAGTAAATATGTGGACTTTTGGCTTTTTTGTAAAAAGAACAAACCATTTTTGTGTAAAAAAGTTACTGTTATTTTACATCTGTTACTGTAGACTTTTTTAACTTTGACTTGACTTTGGCAAAAAGAATACAATCTCAAACAAAAAAGAAAAAAATTTCATCCGTAAAATATTGAAAGTATAAAACTGTCGACGTCCGTCTTTCCGTCTCACTACTTTACAAAATGTTGTGGAATATCTTTCTGAAATATTATCTCTTCGTAATAAGTTTTTAATTATCTTTTACTACAAATGGTTCCAGGCATAAGTTCTATTTGGATTATTTCCAATTGCCTACGCAACGACTGAATAAATATTACAATTACAATTTTACATAAAACAATAGCAGTTTTTGGTTATTTATTTTTTCTGCACAAAATTAAAAAAAAGTTTTAACAAGACCATCAATTAAAATAGGTGTTTTTTTATTATGCTAGAAGCGATAAATGAACAAGAGATGATGTAGGTATTTGTTTGACATAATAACGAATTAGCGATTTTTTCGCTCTTATAGCCTTGAACGATTTTCAATACAACTAAAAGGATCTTGAACAAGGCGGCGGTACAACAAATTAATGTAATAAACAAGAATAACAATATTATTCTATTATTCTAGGTTTCATTGAATAAAGCCGAAGCGATTAAACTAACAGCTTATTCTCGTTACGTTGCTATTCCAATCTAATTTCTCCTTAAATTCAGTCCCAAGTATTAATCATACTTTTACATTTTTAACAAATGTCAGGTACAAATGTGAACCGAAAACATTTTTCACGGAAGCTCAAGTCAGCCAAACAACGACAAAGGCGCAATACAAAAATTGAAAGAATGAATGATCGTACACAAGCGAGTTCATTACGGGCAAGTTATGGTCGATCTACGGAATATGCCTTCGAGGATAGGAAGATGGCCTCCGAAGAATACCCAATTGGCTCGCGAGTCGATTCTTACAATATCATAGAATATGAACACGCGAGGGTTTCTGTGGACAAAATTCAACGCAAGGACTCACAAAATATAGTTGAATTATGAATTAAATATGACACTGACTGCAACGTGTCTCGAGTATAACAGTTACTTTGCTTTAAACCTACTGACCATTTTGACAACTTGAATATTAATCTAGCTTTCGCAGCGATGCCAGCGTGCCAAAAGAAATATCACCTGATTATATCGCATGATGATTAGGGACTTTCAAGAGAAGAGCATACTCTTTTTTAAAAAGCCCGGCAACACATTAGCGGTCTCTCTGATTTCGCGGATGTTCATGGGCGGCGATGATTACTTTCCATCAGGTGACCCGCTTGCTCTTTTGTCTGCCTCTAGCATAAAAAAAGATTATTTTTTATTTTGATTAGCCGCGGTCTTTCAAATGAAGAAATCGACTGATTCAGTATGTGTAAGTTTAAGAGCGGATTATTGCACCACTTTCGAATCGGAATTGCTTTAAGTAACTCCCCTTTTAAAACTGCTGTCTTCAATCAACGATAAAAATAAAGTATCGAAGTAAAAGCCGATAGGATTCGTAGCACGCGCGTTTTTAATTCGCGTAAGTAAATTAAAATGCGGCGGCCGGCGGCCGTTTGAATACAAATGGTTTATTGGAGAAACGGTTTCAATTTACTCCCTGTACGGTCATCAACAGAAGCTAAATCAAGTGTCGTAAACTGTCCGCTGTCAGCTAAGTTAGGTATTGAACCTGTTTTTTCTCAAGTGTTTGGTTCACAAAATAAAACAGCCTTATGTGTCTTTCCTAGCGTTTCACTTTTCTTAGCGTGTTATACTTGATTGCATTCAAAGCTCTCGCTTCAGAGTTCGCACGAGTGGACCAAGTCCAAGGTTTTTTTTTTTATTTGTTAGAAATGGGGTGAGTTCCGCGTCTCATAGCCACTGCGACCAGTAGATGCTCTGTTGTGGCAGCCCCGTAACCTATTACATCACCTCATGTAGCTCCAGTTCCAGGATAAACCCGAGAATGGAGCTGATGGGGGAGCTTTTGATCTCGTCTGCTGAGATCATGTGTGCTCCAAGGTGCCGGCTTCTGCAGCGGTGCAGCGCTATGCACTCGCCGAGGACGTGGATAATCGTTTCCTCGTCCTCGCGACAGGACCTGCAGATTTGGGTATCTGAAAGGCCCATGTTGTGCAGGTGCTTGTTTAATTTGCAGTGCGAATGCAAGTCCAAGGTTTAGTAAGTCTTGTAATTAAAACTAAGCGACTGCCATCTGATCTTTACATAAAGCAGGGGAACCAGACTAAATAAAATTATGGTCACACGTTCAGAATCATTATCTCAACAATTAATGGGTAGTTATTTAGATTTTCGCGTTGCATTATAACTATGTTTAATAATCATGGAAATGACGCGGCGTAATATTGAGTACATTTAATCATGTACTTACAAAATTACGCCGCGTTAATTCCCGTGATTATTAACCATAATTAATAGCTATCCACAAATTTAAAAAACCCAAAGATTCCCTAAAAACCTAACAGGCTTCACAGAGCTATATTCGGAAGTCCCTGCCTGGTCCCAGCATCGCTAGACTTTTGAAATAGGTTCTTTGGGGCTGCTCCTCGTTGCCAGTGTGTTTTATAAATAAAGCGTTTATTCTCACTATAATTATACAAATGTGGGAGAGCCACGCTTAGGCATGAATGGAACGGCTCGACCGGAGTGATACCACTGCCTCACAGAAGACCGGCGTGAAGCAGCGCCTGCCCTGTGTTTCGCCGTGTGAGTGAGGTTACCGGAGGCCCAATGGGGGGGAAGGGAAAAAGGTTGGCAGCGCACTTGTAACTCCACTGGTGTTGCGGGTGTCCATGGGCGGCGGAATTGCTTACCATCAGGTGATCCTTCTGCTCGTCTGCCACCTCTCATATAAAAAAAAAATATTATAATAATATATGTAAAGAACATTCCTTTGGTACAAAAACAATGCAATACAATGTAGGTAGTTTACGAAAGTTAACTAACTATAGGTACGTTATCGGCATAGTGAAGTTTAAGAGCACTGTAAAGAATACTATGGTGTATTGTATACATACCTGAAGTAGGAAATTCCTGTATAGAAAGAAAGAAAGAAAGAAAATATTTATTATTATAGACATCACAACACAGAACATATAGCAATTGTAAACAGAACACAATTTGGCACAAACAGAAAACAAAACATAAAACAATTAAAAATACATAAAAATAAAACAAAAGGAAAAAAAAACAAGACTATATTCAATCATGTCCAGGCAGTGCCAAATGAATATTATGGTGTGTTATGACGTCTAGCATAAATGGCCCTCACTCAGCTTATGTCACAGCCCAGACAAAGGCCATGACGCTAGTTTTCAGTGAGACCAGCTGAATGAGTGCCACGGACGCTTGTCTAGTGTATTTTGTGTACCTAACGTGTATGTGTAAAGGATATTTTGTATTCTTATTTCGAATCCATCTCTGCGCACCGTACCCACCCTTAACTCATTAGACTTCGCTCTAAAGTTATTTACGATTCTCATTTTTATTTATGGCTCAAAGGGTGTCGTATGATTCGATTGCGATTCATAATGCTGGGAGATGGGGAAATAAATAAAATCTGATAGGCGTAAATCATACGGTTTATTTGTATCAGCACAGATTATATAATTGGTATCAGTCTGGATCTGTATTGGAGAGATGGTAGCTCACCTTTTATCGTAGGTGGTTTCGCTGGAGGTCGAAGATTCGATGCACTGGATTTTTCAAAATCTATCTAATCAATCTACAGCAAAATTAATCAGCATATTAAAGATCTGCCCTTTAACCAATATAAGACATCATTTTACAAGTGGCTAGTCGCACAAACTTTTTACTCTGTGCAAGAATTTCTTGAGTACAGGGAAAATCAGCAAATTGTAAATATAATTAATTAATTTGTTATCGTTGCAAAATGTGATATTAGTAAAGTTGACATGGTAATTTGTAAATTGTATTTGCATGCTGTTTTGGATAGGCGATCATGATAACTGTTACCTTCTACTTATTTGTACACCCTGTTCAAAAGCAAATAAACTATTCTATTCTATTCTTTTTGCGTATGATTATGATATCTCGTAGACGTGTGTAACTCTTTACTGAAACAACTCAGTGATCTGACTCAGCCAAATGATACACTGTTCCGAATCTCTAATGTTCGCTCCGAATGTATCGTTCGACTCAAATGGATCTCGAGTACGAGTGAACCGAATGATCCAAATGAGCGTAATGATCCGAGTGAGCCGAATGATCTGAATGAGTGAAATGATAAAATAAGCCGAATGATCGAAATGAGCGAAATGATCCGAGTGAGCGGAATTAATCACGGATTTATCTGCGGAACATGGAACTGTAATTTTTAGAAAAAACGTCACAGGTTGTGAAAGAGATCCAACCATCCCTGATGCAGATTCTATACGGGTGCGGTAGAGAAAGAACGTAGCCCAGCACGTCACTCCAGTACTAACGGCTTTGCTCGGTTTTTCAAGTATGGCACTGTCTGTTTAGGGTGTATCTATGACCCGGAATCACACGTTTATATAAAGAAGGACAGAATTATGACAGCTCAAAACGTCCCGTTTCATTCATACAGCCTTCGGCAACTGCTTTTATAGATTTTCGACTCAAGAGTGCATAAAGTCATCTCCAATTAATATTCCCAGTCGGGGCCGCGTCTAATGAAATTACCACTACAAAGAGAGCTGATTGTTGTGCAAATATAAACATCGAATCCGGCGCTTGCATGAGCGCGCTGATTCCTTTATGCAGAGCTTTTGTGTTAGGGTTAGCAAAGACTCCTGGTCCACCAGGAGTCCTATTGTTGAAAATGGTCAGGTTTTTTTATGTGATAGGTTGCAGATGAGCAGACGGATCACCTGATGGTAAGCGATTGCCGCCGCCCATAGACACCCGGGACACCAGTATAGTCACAAGTGCGCTGCTAACCTTCTAACCCCAATTTCGGCATGAATGGGCCGGCTAGACCGTAGTGATACCACGGCCTCAGAGAAAACCGGCGTGATGCAGAATTATGCTGTGTTTCGCTGCGTGAGTGAGAGTACCGGAGGCCCAATCCGGGGGAAAGGGGTTTAAAGGTTGGCACCGCACTTGTGACTCCACTGGTGTCGCGGGTGTCCATGGGCGGCGGCAATCGCTTACCATCAGGTGATCCGTCTGCTCGTCTGCCACTTATCACATAAAAATAAAAGCGTGGCTCTCCCACGACATTATTAAAGTATTCAAACCATACCATAAACTGTTTTATTATGAATGCTTTAGACATTAACTAGCTTTGACTGTTTACTAGCTTGTTACCCGACTACGGCGAAGCAAAAATGAGGGTTATGATTTTGACCTGTATGTATGTATGTATGGTTGTTCATCTGTTCCCTCACAACTTCTAAACTAGTTATCATATTTGAACAAAAGAGGTGTCGTTAGACGCGTCTAGATTGTCTTCTGGTTATAGGCTACATGACGTTACGTTAAATTGACTACAGCACCCTCTAGGGGACTTAGAATAAAGAACTAAAAAAAAATTGCTTGGCGTTACCGTGTGGGGTATCAAATGAACGAACTTTTTAAGCACATTTTAAATATGTAATTTTATTTACATAAATAAAAATATGTTAAATAAAAATAAAGTTTAAAAACTAAAACCCGACTACCAAAAAAACACGCTCTAAAAAGTACGAAACAAGAAAAATGTCTTTGCTGAAATTATTATGCCGTATTACCGTGGTCGTATGCCACCTACTGTAGCAAAACAGATTCATTATAATAATACAATGAAATCAATGTGGCATGCGACCACGGCAATACGGCATGATAATTTCAGCAGAGACACTTTTCTTGTTTTTCAGTTAGCATTAGCAGCATTGCTCTGTTCTAAAAAAAGGAGGCTATTTGAAAAAAAAAATACAAGCAAAAAAACTTCTTGGTTATTTTTCTTTATACTAAGTTCCCCTATTACTCAAGGGGTATAATTCTTTAACCTTCGGCCTTAGTTTTTCGCTGTACGTAATAATAAAATCCATCCCAGAGATATTGGATCACCCCAATCATATTACGGTACTTTGCCGGTTAATTTTTCCTTATGGTGTGGAAATAATGGGGCGGCCTTCGGGATACAAAATGATGAAAGATGATTTATAGCACCCTTACGCATTTGGGTAGAGTAGGGTTGTCACGCGTGTGTGAATAAAAACGTATAAATATGAGACAGTATAATTTAGTAACTCTCAAGGGTATCAAGATTCCCTGATCTCTTCTTCCCTAACCAATCTTCCGGTGGGCAGACGCCTTTCTTTTGTATATAAAAATACCACAATACACACACATGACATAGGTAATAAAAAGAGCAATAGGACTCAAGCAAGACTAATAATAATAGAGTGGAGACCACGTCTTGGCAAACGTAATGTAGGGCGCCCTCTGGCTAGGTGGGGGGACGATCTGCGCAGGATGGCTGGAAGAGTTGGATGCGAGAAGCCATGGATAGATTACAGTGGCGAACAATTGGAGAGGCCTACGCCCAGCAGTGGACTGCGATAGGCTGATGATAATGATGACGATGAAGACTAATAATGATATATACATTTTTAAGATTTGCCATATTTGAGGTATAAAGTATCGGACCAAGGTTTTTTTTAATGACATAGCTGGCAGACGATCAGACGGATCACCTGATGGTAAGTAATTACCGCCGCTCATGGACACCCGCAACACAATTTCAATCACAAGTGCGCTGCCAACCCTCACTCACGCAGCGAAAAACAGCACAGCGCTGCTTCACGCCGGTTTTCTTTGAGACCGTGGTATCACTCCGGTAGAGCCGTCCAGTAATGCCGAAGCATAGCTCTCCCACGATCAAAAGGCCACGGTAATATTTATAAGGTGAACCTCGCATATTAATTTTGCAATAGTATAAAAGTAATGTGCCGTGTGGTCCCCGGCAGAGTAGAATAGGCCACCTTCACTCTTACCGAGGTGTCGTAAAAGGCGACTAAGGTAAAGCTGCTGGCATGATCATCAGCACCCAGAGAAGGAAAACTCTGCATTTATATCAAAACCCTCGCCAACCCGTCTGCCAAGCGTGGTGAGTATGGCAATTACCCCTCATGTGATTGAGGGAGGCCCGTGCCCCAGCAGTGGCGACTTAAATGGGCTGATGATGATGATAAAAGTAATATGATGGTGATGCAATGGCTATGAACCCGCCTTCCAATGCGAGAGGTCGGGGTTTGAATCCGAGCATGAACTTTTGGATTTTTCAAATCTATGTGCATATTTTTACCATTAGCTGGGTGAGGAAAAACATCGTGAGGAAACCTGCACGTCTCAGACAGTTTCTTAAAATTGTGGATACCTTCAATATTTGAGGTAATGATTCTGAACGTGTAATCGTGATCTAATTCGTCTGGTTCCCCCGTCTAAGGGTTGCGAAGGTCAGGCCGCAGTCGTTTCATTGAAATTACCAGGCTTCCCGAATCCTGGACCATGCTCCATGCGTACCTTGGTCCGCCAAGATGAGTAGTATAAAAAATATGAGATTATTGATAATTTACTTACTTACTAAAGTATCTTTCGAGTTTATATTCCTTACTGAACACTTACGTGGACAGTAGGTGGTTTGATAGGAATTCAATTCCTAAATGACCACCTAGGTGGATGGATTGAGTGGTCCGTTGAGAATAGAGGTTGTGATCACCAATCCGTGTGGTCCTAGGCAGAGTAGAATAGGCCACCTTCACTCTTACCGAGGTGTCGTAAAAGGCGACTAAGGTAAAACTGCTGGCATGATTATCAGCACCCAGAGAAGGAAACCTCTGCATTTATATCAAAACCCTCGCCAACTCATCTGCCAAGCGTGGTGAGTAGCAATGGACAACATTTCATATTTTTAACATGTCCATATTGTTTTTTTATATGAAAATAGACATAAAATTAACAGACCCATATTTTTTCTTTTTTCAAAATTTGTCCATTTTCAGGCATAAAAAAATTATTGAAATTCTTTATATTCTAAATAGACGTAAGCGCCAAATGACGTCATCGGACGGCTGAATACAGCGATATTTCTTTGCTTATCATTGTTTTAATAAAAAAAAGGTTCTACTGTCAAAGTTAAATAATACTAGTGTCAACATTGTCAACGTCATTCATTCATTCAACGTTGACAAGTTATCTTTTTTTTTGACAGTTGCATGTCATGGGTTTGGCATTTCGTACATTTAAAACTATAATGTGCTAAGCAAAGAAATATTTTTCATTCTGCCGTCCGATGACGTCATCTTACGTTTTTTAGTTTTTAATTTTTTTCTCAGTAAATAAGCAATATAAAAAATTAATAAATATATATTCGAGCAGCGGAAAAGTAAATAAAGAATTGGTATTTTTTGTTTCAGAGCTTAGCAATTTTGAAATGTTGTGCATTACCCCTCATGTGATTGAGGAAGGCCCGTGCCCCAGCAGTGGGGACTTAAATGGGCTGACGATGACGATGACGATGATGATCACCAATACGCACTAGGCAAGCGTGATGATTAAGCCTAATCCCATCATAGTAGCGATGACTTGAATTCTTTGATGGAGGCCTTTGCCCTGCAGCGGGACAGTTTATAAGTTACTTTTACTTTTTATTGATAATGTTGTTTTTATTGAGAATTTGTTGTTTCATTAACCCACTTATCACCTCCATCCACTATCAGTATTGCAACTAAACACATCCGAACATGTGGGAAACTACTCTGCAAATTCCGTAATACTCGTACATTATATAGTTTGCCCGATAACTCCGACAACACCCCTGTAATTAGATTCTGGTATCTCCGAGCACTAACCTCCGGCATCAGGTGGTTCTAATGTACTTATTCGAGCTGGCAGGTGCTCACAGGAATGTCGTTGTATAGGAGTTAGCGCGAGATTGAGTGGATGGCGGATAGCTCACACAATCTGATTTTTATTTTAGTATTTTTATGTGATTTTTTTTTATTTTAGAATAGCCAGACATTTGGCTACAATGTCACCCTTTTTTTATGCTAGAGGCGGACAAACGAGCAAGCGAGTCACCTGATGGAAAGTAATCATCGCCGCCCATGAACATCCGCGAAATCGGAGGTATCGCTAATGTGTTGCCGGCCTTTTTAAAAAAGAGTACGCTCTTCTCTTGAAGGTCTCTAGGTCGTAGCCGTCCTCAAATACTCATGCAGCCAAACCGTTCCACAGAACTGAGGTACGTGGTAGAAAGTTCCGGGAAAAACGCAGCAACACAGTATTAGACCGCCATCCATCGAGATGATGAGGATGGAATGACAATCGCTTGCGAGTGGTTCGATGTAAGAATTCGGCTGCAGGGAGTAGATCAAATAGTTCTTCAGAGCACTCCCCATGATAGATGCGGTATAAAATGCTGAGGTAAGCTGTGTCCCGCCGCAGTGTTAGAGGATCCAGTCGACTAGAGAGAGTCAAGTCACCGACAATTCGAGCAGCCCTACGTTATTCGCGGTCAAACGGAAGAAGTTGGTACTGAGGTGCACCAGCCCAGAGATGGGAGCAGTATTTCATATGGGGCCGAACTTGTGCCTTATAAAGTTGTATCCTGATGGTAAGTGATGATGTGGCAGAAGATGGGTCATGTCTGTTTAGTAAAACAGCCTATTCACTCTTTTCTTGAATACATTCAGATCATATTGTTCAGGGAATACATCTTCCGGCTGAGAGTTTTTACTGATCTGATAGTAAACACCATTAGCCTGAAAGTTGCCAGCAGCAACTTTTAGGTTCCCTTTTCTCCTGGTCTAGCCTCCGGTACCCTCACTCGGTGAAACACAACGCAAAGTTCTTTAATTAGATATGCTATAAATTTATGAAAACTATATGCGAGTAGAATGCATTTTTTTAAATGTAACCATAGCTGATCAACCCGTAAGGGTTGATCTAGATTCTGTCATGTACCTATAATCGAAATATGTATTTAAAGTTGAATCTGTGCTTTTGGATAGGGATATAGAATTGACTGACAAGTCCTGCATATGCGGCATTCATCAAAACAAATGATATGTGAATACTTTGTTTCGGGATATTAGTTCCACTTTATACTGATAGGTGGCGCTAGGTGTTGATTACATCGCGCAGCGTTTCGTGTTTTGTAATTTACCTCTTTATTAATAGTTTTATTTTTACGTTGGAATATTGGCGTTTTCGGAGAAAATATGGAAAGGCAATAGTTTCAAATTTACAAACAGTTCAGCATACTTAATGCAGTTCTGACCAAAATTGGACTTGTGCCCTTTTCGAATTAACCGATTCAAAGACTTTTCTGAGACTCTTATTTGTTCCTTTTATTTGGTGTATACTGTCCTTAAGACAAAAGTCTTTAATACGTGAGTGTTACCAGTGATAACATATGGAACCGAAATGTGCCCGCTTACAATGTGCCGATTAAGGAGGCTCAGAGTCACGCAAAGAGCAATGGAGAGGGCTATGCTCAGAACCTCTTTGCTTGATCGTATCAGAAATGATGAGATCCGCACGAAGATGAAAGATGAAATGAAGATTGCGGGAATCCATTGGATGCCCGATCTGTGTGGAGAACATTGGGCGAGGTCTATGTCCAGCAGTGGACGTCTACAGGCTGAAATTATGATATTGTTCTTCACAAATCACCTATCCAAGAATACCTACTTCATTAAGACTTACAAACAGACGTAAAACGTATAGAACTTTACTAACTATTTATAATGATTTCGTTAGCTGAGGCATTAAAGTGCTTGTGGCAACCCTATTGAGATTTATAAATAGGGCCTCTTGCTGTGGAAGCAAACACCTTGACGGCTCAGGTGGCTCCAAGAAGCATTATTATGGCAAATTACCGACTCACACCTACTGTTCAACTTGTCAGGGACATATTTTTTCTTACCTTTAAAGAGTTGATGGCCTAATCTCGTATACCTCCAGACCGATAAGGCGTATTGATAAATGGTTTCATCCTTTAAACCACCCTTTCCACTCACCGCTATGAAAAACGTTGTTTTACGAATTTTGTGAGCAAATTTGTATATAATGTTTTAGATCCTCCATACAAAATTATAGTCACGTAACCTTCTTTGTTTAAGAAGTAGTTTTTTAATGCGAATCTCCAAAAGTTGTGGAGCAACTCCAAAAGTTCTCGACCGGAGTGATACCACGGCTTCACAGAAAACCGGCGTGAAGCAGCACTGTGCTGTGTTTCCCTGCGTGAGTGAGGGTACCGGAGGCCCAATCCTGGGGAAAGGGGGCTTTATAGGTTGGCAGCGTACTTGTGCCTCCACTTGTGTCGCTCTTATCGCTTGTAGCGATTTTTTCCAGACAACCTTAAAAAAAACTTTCGTATAAAGAGTTGTTCTTCTAGAAGTGTTCAAGTATAGTTAGCAAAAACGCATGAAGCCACGTATAATACTGTCATCATCATCATCGTCAGCCCATTTAAGTCCCCACTGCTGGGGCATTGCCATACTTACCACGAGGGTTTAGATATAAATGCAGAGTTTTCCTTCTCTGGGTGCTGATGATCATGCCAGCAGCTTTACCTTAGTCGCCTTTTACGACACCTCGGTAAGAGTGAGGGTGGCCTATTCTACTCTGCCGGGCACCACACGGCCTACTATACTGTATAAGTAAGACTACCTCGACTAGAACAGTCTAAGGCGTTGATACAGGCGTTCGATCAGAGTCGAGCTGTAGAGATAACAAAACTGAGTAGAGGACATGTTAGGGCACTCACTCGGACCCTCACAGGGCACTGCAAATTAAACAAGCACCTGCACAACATGGGCCTTACAGATACCAAAATCTGCAGGTTCTGTCGCGAGGACGAGGAAACGATTATCCACGTCCTCGGCGAGTGCATGGCGCTGCACCGCTGCAGAAGCCGGCACCTGGGAGCACACATGATGTCAGCTGACGAGATCAAGAGCTCCCCCATCAGCTCCATTCTCGGGTTTATCCTGGAACTGGAGCTGCATGAGGTGCTGTAATAGGTTACGGGACTGCCACAATAGATCATCTACTGGTCGCAGTGGCTATGAGACGCAGGGCTCACCCCATTTCTATCAAATAATAAATAATAATACTGTATAAGTGGCTTTTTCACTTAAAGCGAAGCTCTCAACGACAATATGGTATTATGTAAATGCTGGCCGACTTTAACAATTACGACTTCAGTTAGTTCCTGTAACATTTCTTCAACTTGCAAAAGAAAAAGCATAAAGAGCTTTTTAGAGCTTTTGCATTTTGTACCAAGTCCCTTTATTATTGGTTATAACAGTGAACTGTTGCACTTTTTAAATGAGTGGAGTTTTTATGATAGCTTAGTTGTATTGTTTGAAAAATTCTTTGTGCTGTCTTTACTTATTAAGTTTTAAAAAGTTTTTATTAATTAATAGTAGATATTTTTATAGCAATCTTTTGCAATTTATTACTTAAGTAAATAAAAAGCAAAGACTAATTATAGACGGAACGCATTTTCCATTAGAACATGTCAACTATTTAATATATTGGCAAAAGTAAATGTCGACATTGACTTGTTCAACACTTCAGTTTCGAAATTGAAACTGTCTACTGAATGATAACTTTTTCTCAAATGTTATTTAATTTTTTATTACTGATAATGTCAGATGACTTGATCAATTTCAATGTTCCTTCTTCTAAGAGTGGCAAATACGTTGTTCGTTTTGTTTGTTATTTAGTAACTTTTGTCATTTTTAACATTACCCACTTGCATTTCTCTCATTCTCATTGTTAAACAACCTAAGTGATTATCAGTGGAAACTTGTAATTGGCCCTCAATGATTTTTTTATCTGTGAATGTATCCCTAAATCTAGCTGTAAGTTTTCCAAAAACTTGTGAAATAAAATAAAACACACTTAAAATTTTCATCTAGTGTTCAGGCAGGACTCGAACCCACACCTTCCACAATCCGGGTGAACGTTCTACCAATTAGACCACTGAACGCGTTCAAAGCCGACGAAATTTGTAAGTGCTTGATTCGATATGAGCTGTCGATAGTCTCATCAATATTATTAATTAGTTATTTTTATTAATTAAATAGCCTGGAAGACAGGGTCATTCTGTTCTGGATACATTTCTAAGTCATGACTTTTTTGGCCTAGCATGCGCGACAAACAAGTAAGCGGGTCACGTGATGGAAACTAACTGACGTCGTTCATTAATATCCGCTAAATCAGAGAAATCGCTAATGTGTTGCCGGCCGTAAGGATACCGTGACGATACTTGCGCCAAGTGATTTATATCAATTGTTGGCCACAATTAATATTAATCACTTGGCGCAAATATATAAGAAGACACTTTTTTTTTAATTAGTGAGAGATTTTTTTTATGCTAGAGGCGGACAAACGAGCAAGCGAGTCACCTCATCATCATCATCAGCCCCTTTAAGTCCCCACTGCTGGGGCACGGGCCTCCCTCAATCACATGAGGGGTAATTGCCATACTCACCACGCTTGGCAGACGGGTTGGCGAGGGTTTTGAAATGCAGAGTTTTCCTTCTCTGGGTACTGATGATTATGCCAGCAGCTTTACCTTAGTCGCCTTTTACGACTCCTCGGTAAGAGTGAGGGTGGCCTATTCTACTCTGCCGGGGACCACACGGTCAGCGAGTCACCTGATGGAAAGTAATCAACGCCGCCCATGAACATCCGGGAAATCAGAGAGATCGCTAATGTGTTGCCGGTCTTTTTAAAAAAGAGTACGCTCTTTTCTTGAAGGTCCCTAAGTCGTAACCATCCGGAAATACTCCTGCAGCCAAACCGTTCCACAGAACAGAGGTACGTGGTAGAAAGTTCCGCGAGAAACGTACAGTATTTGACCGCCATTTCACTTTTTTAGCAATAATGGAGTTTATTGTTTTTTGTGTGTATATAATATTTAGCTGCAAGTTTTCCTAAAATATATAAAATAAAAATAAAATAAAATTTGTAGAGAAGGACGGCGCTATACCATAGATTGCCGTGTGGTCCCCGGCAGAGTAGAATAGGCCACCCTCACTCTAACCGAGGTGTCGTAAAAGGCGACTAAGGTAAAGCTGCTGGCATGATCATCAGCACCCAGAGAAGGAAAACTCTGCATTTATATCAAAACCCTCGCTAACCCGTCTGCCAAGCGTGGTGAGTATAGCAATTACTCATCTGATTGAGGGAGGCCCGTGCCCCAGCAGTGGGGACTTATAATGGGCTGATGATGATGATACCATAGATTTATCCACGGTTAAATATTGTTCCAATCAGGCCCTTGCATGGCAAATTTATGTCACTTTTAAAGACTTGTCAAATCCTTTCCATGCAATGTTGTGTTTCCGTAATGTATGAGTATAATTTCCCAACATCCAGCGAGGTGTACACTTTGAATACCCCAGATCGTCTCGCGTACGAGACTGCGTATTTTCAGAGGCACCAAACTTTGACACCTTATTGCTCTCATGCAATATGCATGGTGATACCCCCCCAAAGACAGTCGCCCCCCACACCCACGTAATTGGTGAAAATCAACCCGCTACCCCCCTCTTTTTGTTGTAACTCGACAAAAAATTCTACCGGTATAGTACGAGCTTTGAGATCGGTTAGTGGGAAACAAATCATGGATCAACTTAAGTTGGGCGTATCTTTCATTGGTCCTACCTACGTAGGTGTCGTAGGGGAAGCGTGGGATCAGCTATGTCATGAATCGTCTGATTTTTTAATTTTGTAAAAATAACCACAAAAATTATGAAATAACCTATTTTATAACTTTTGTGGTTATTTTTATTCAACTAATTAGAACCTTCCTGATAGGACGTAGGAAAAACTCGTGGTTGCGAAACATACGGCAGTGGATCGGGAAGACCAGCGTAGTAGAACTTTTCCGTCTCGCAAAAGATAAAGAGAAGTTCAAGAAACTGGCGGCCAACCTTCAAAACTGATGAGGCACCCGAAGAAGAAGAAGAATTTGAACCTTAAAAAATGCTATTACAGGTTAAAATTGATCATTGAGGATTTAAATTCGTTATGTCTTATTTTCTTTTAACTATGATTTAATGTCATTCTAAAATTTGATTGTAATTAGATTTCCTATTGGCAACAGGACTGCTCGCATTATAATGTCATTTGTTAGATTTTATTTGTGCATTAAAGAAATAGCCTCAATATACCTTTGGTTTTGCCACTCAAATAGTTTTTGTACGCGAAAAATCGATTACCGCCAAAAGCGGCCACTTTTAGCGTGAATCAATTTTTCGCGTTTGTGCACGGACCCAACATTTGTGGTTATTTAATAAATGGTATAAGTGTTTGCCAAGAAGTTGTAACCCCCAAAATGTTTAAAATAGATCCGGTTTAGTAGATGAAAATTAAAATCGATTGGCATCGCTAATGTGCCCTACCCGTCACCTTAATGGTGTACCTGCTATCGGACTGAGGTCCATGTATAAGGCGATTAGTTATTTTTATCCAGCGATAATCCCTATTGAACTAAAACATTTCGCCCAGTCACAGACCAACTGAAAGCCTTTGTTTATGGCATTATTAAGGATTAAATAAACCCCCCGTTATAATTTTATTCATAATAATAAAAACAAACTGCCATTCCACTCGTAATTAAGGAACCATTTGGAATTTAATTTATTTCCGCGATTCCGTCCAGAATTTCATTAATTTGAGCAATTGTGTGAACTGAGATCTATTCAAGGCTGAAGAGGTGGCCAAATGGGTGTAACAGATTTGTCCTTTGTTTTGGATTTGCTTTGTGTAAATTTTGATTTGATCACGATTACTGATTAGGCGTTCTCCATCGGAACTTCAATTAATTTTAAACGCCGTTTCTTTTTTTTCGTTTACATCCAGAAAACCTCAAAATAGGTATCGTAAATAAAGACCAATTTCCATGTTAGATCAACCAAATAAGCGAAAAAAAAAATTGGTGTTCCAAATTTGATATTCTATTTTGTATGGAACAGCTGATATTTTTGTCGCTTCTTTTGTTGATCTAACATGCTAAATAGACTTCTTTCACTATTGTGAGTTTTTCGGGATGTAAACAATAATAAAATAACTGAGTATACGGTAATCGTTTCGGGAAAAGTCCCTTTTTTGTATAAACTGTGAGCCGCACTTATGACTCGGTAATAATTTTGGAAAAAGTCCTTCCTTTTTTTATTTAAACTGTGCGCCGCACTTGTCACTCCTCTGGTATTAAGAAGTACGAAGTCTGGACGATAAGACCGCCTAATTGTACCGTCTGTTGTCGTTGTTGTATCATAATTGTATTTTGTTTTGGTGCAATATAGAATATCTATACATGTATCGATCTATGCCCAAAAATGTCAATATGTTTTTCGTATTAATAACGTTCCTACGTTTTAATTTCGTTGCCTCTGAAGCTTGTATATGTTTTGTATGTAAATAGACGTCCCGGGGCGCTCTACCGTGCACCTAGAAGAGTTACGAATAAACTCGAATATAAATATATATTACAGCGCCAAAGCATACGCTTTACACTGTAATTGTTTGTTTTAGAAAGAAAACATTTCACATTTTTCCTTACTTAGACACACACATATTCACATTTTTCTTAAATGAAATTAAAATCATGATGTTATAAAATAGGAATAATTAATATACACGGGACGAAACGCGTTTATTTTTCTATGTAAGTACATACTCGTATTGGCATCTACTCACAGTTTGACGTTTCGTTTCGTTATTTTTTTTATAAGGGAGGCAAACGAGCAAACGAGTCATCTAATGGTAAGTGATCACCGCCGCCCATGGACTTCAGCCACACCAGAGGGAGTGAAGAGCGTTGCAGGCCTTTTAGGATGGTATAGGCTCCTTTTTTGAAGATCTCAATGTCGTACCGGTTCGGAAATACTGCTGCGGAAGTTGATTCTACAATGAAAGGTGCGTGGCAAAAAATGACGTGTAAAGCACACGGTGGTGGACCTCCACCCATCAAGATGGTACGGGTGGAACCCTAGTTTATGGCGTGTAGTACGATGGTGAAATTATGTATTGATTTATTCGGATTAATCACTCATCTCAAAATGTTATTCCTAGTTGAGTCGAAAGCTGTCGCTTTAGAGCCTGGAGTCGGCTTGAAAAATGATGCAGGATTCGAAAAGTATGGTGATTATAATGAAGCGACTGCCGTTTAACTTTCGAAACTCTTAGGGAGTCGCCACACTGGTAGCGTTTTCAAAGCGGAGCGACGACTGCGAACACGTCCCGGCTGCGAAGCGTTCACGTCACAATGGATGCGTGACGAATTTGACGAGAGAAAAAAATGGCGTTCAGTCTTAACGCAATTTTTTTTGTGGTGGCCACGCAGAAAAACGCCGGAGAATCCATCGCGCAGCCGCGACGTAGTTCACTGCGTCGCCGATCCGCTTTGAAAACGCTCACAATCCACCAGTGTGGCAACTCCCGAAGACTCCCGTCTTTATGTATATGGTTCCCAGCATACCAACTGAATCATGGTTACACGTTCAAGCCAATTACTTGAATAATTGTTCTTATCCACAATTTAGAGAAACTACCCGATGCGTGCAGCATCCTCACGATGTTTTCCCTTACCGCCAAAATCATGGTTACAAAACGCACATAAATTTGAAAAACACAGATAATATTGCTAGCTCGGTTTGGAATCAACGACTTTTCGTATGAAAGCGCACGTTATCTACTGAGTTACCATCCATCTTAGGGAGTTGCCACACTGGCGGATTGAGAGCGTTTTAAAAGCCCTTCTCTCTCTTTCTCTCTTCCTCCCTTCTCTCTCCCTTACTATATGGAAGCAGCATGTTCTTGTCCACTACCATCGCCTCATTTCACTTCGCTGTCCTTGCCTACTTAAAATAACCTAGCAACTTTAGAAAACCACTTACCCGCATCTTATTTATCACCACTTTCTCAAGTTTTCTGTTAGAAATATTATCAAAATGCAACTTTGTCCCTACATCTTTGTATGTGGGTCATGAAACTTCTCCTAGTTGTGCGGAGTGGGGAATTTTGAAGTTATATTGTTTATGGTAAGCTGAAAATCTTGTCAAGGCTTTATTCCGCTGTTATACGTGTATTCATAGACTCTCGCATCTCTATACAAGAGCTTACACTTCGGGACACACGGGTTTTGCTTTTGCGAAACAAGGTAAAAGCATAAAACATAAGTTACTCTTAAAAATGTATCTTCCCATACACGAATGACTTTTTATTTTTTTAATTTGTAACAATATCTCTTGTTTACTAATTAACCCTGTATTTTTATAGATTAATTAGTTTTTTTGTTGACTGTGCTGAACTTGTTTAATTGTACAAATTCGAATGTTATGTATGATATTTTTACAAGCTTTTATTTAGTTTCACCTGTCCCGTTGTCTGTCGTTCTGTAATCAAATCTTGCAACTTAAATTTGATCCACTTCCCGGTTTCCGATTGAGCTGAAATTTTGAATGCATGTATAAATCGGATGACAATGCAATGTTATTGTGACATAGAGCCGATCTGATGATGGAGCTGGAAGGTGGCCATAGGAACTCCGTAATTAAATGATGCAACCCTATCGAGTTTGAGCTCATTAGATTCGTCTTGACAAGTACTTTCATACTATATGGTAACCAGGGTCTGATGATGGAGCCGGAAGATGGCCATAGGAACTCCGTAATTAAACGATGCAACCCTATCGAGTTTGAGCTCATTAGATTCGTCTTGACAAGTGCTTTCATACTATATGGTAACCAGGTTCTGATGATGGAGCCGGAAGGTGGCCATAGGAACTCCGTAATTAAACGATGCAACCCTGTCGAGTTTGAGCTCATTGGATTAGTCTTGACGAGTACTTTGATACTATATGGTAACCAGGGTCTGATATTGGAGTTGGAAGGTGGCCATAGGAACTCCGTAATTAAACGACGCAACCCCATCGAGTTTGGGCTCATTGGATTAGTCTTGACGAGTACTTTGATACTATATAGTAACCAGGGTCTCATGTTGGAGTTGGAAGGTGGCCATAGGAACTCCGTAATTAAACGACGCAACCCCATTGAGTTTGGGCTCATTGGATTAGTCTTGACGAGTACTTTGATACTATATGGTAACCAGGGTCTGATGTTGGAGTTGGAAGGTGGCCATAGGAACTCCGTAATTAAACGACGCAACCCCATCGAGTTTGGGCTCATTGGATTAGTCTTGACGAGTACTTTGATACTATATGGTAACCAGGGTCTGATATTGGAGTTGGAAGGTGGCCATAGGAACTCCGTAATTAAACGACGCAACCCCATCGAGTTTGGGCTCATTGGATTAGTCTTGACGAGTACTTTGATACTATATGGTAACCAGGGTCTGATGTTGGAGTTGGAAGGTGGCCATAGGAACTCCGTAATTAAACGACGCAACCCCATCTAGTTTGGGCTCATTGGATTAGTCTTGACGAGTACTTTGATACTATATGGTAACCAGGCTCTGATGTTGGAGTTGGAAGGTGGCCATAGGAACTCCGTAATTAAACGACGCAACCCCATCGAGTTTGGGCTCATTGGATTAGTCTTGACGAGTACTTTGATACTATATGGTAACCAGGGTCTGATGTTGGAGTTGGAAGGTGGCCATAGGAACTCCGTAATTAAACGGCGCAACCCCATCGAGTTTGGTCTCGTTTGATTCGTCTTGACGAGTCTCTTGCTTTCGTCCCATATTAATTATATATGATTGATTGGATGGATGACCCAATGGCAAGGTGAGCACGTGCCGAGGGCTGAATGGTATGAGGGTTTATAAACATGTCTTGCCGCTAACGTTGCGCCTCAGGGTACCAGGGCGAACCCTATTGTATTGTAGCCCTTATCCCTCTACAACGGACCTCTGGGGGGATGGACCGTTATTTGTCCTATACTCGTGGGAAAAACATGAAGAAAACAGAAACAACTACACAAAGAAAACGACGTTTAGAGAAGGCGAAATTGAAGTCTAATGCCGTTGGTTCAGATTTAGAGATATACTTTGCTACATAATATGCTATTGCTTCATTTGAACCACATGGTTGCAAATAAGTTATGTTGAGGTCTAACATTGACGTTGCTAAGGGACTTGTGAATGGAGCAATAGGTCACATCACTGAAATCATATGGCCGTATTACAGACGTGCTTATACGATAGCGATGTATCATCGGTTCGCGTAGACTTTGGTAACGATGGCATTCACATAATACACCCTAAATCAGTTCAATTTCCTGCTAAATTTAATCACGGCACAGCTGAAAGAAGAATGCTCCCGATTGTCTTGTCTTGGGCTTCAACTGTGCATAAAATGCAGGGAACTGCTGTAGATCATGCTGTTATTTATCTAGGCTCCAAATTGTTCGCTGCTGGTCAAGCTTATGTAGCTTTAAGCCGAGTTAGGTCTTTAGCAGATCTTCAAATCGAAGAACTTGACTGCTCCAATTTGACGTCGAAGAAACCTTGTAATGTTGTTGCATTAAAAGAAATGGATAGAATGAGAAACGGTAAAAATAACTAACAAGTGATTACATAATTTCAACAATATTGATTTTTAAATCAGTACATATTACATATCATGTGAACGAACTACGGACTTCATAACGGAATAACGCTGCTACGCGCTGCGAACTACGTCGTAGTAAATCTCGAATTAAAAATAGAGGTACTAAAAAGTAAAAAATAAAATTAAAGGAAAAATAACCTTTTTAAAAACAAGCTTTTATTATTTGGTTATAAAATGAACTAAAAAGTTAAAAATAAATGAACTCTAAAAAGAAATATAACACTTTGTAACTTGATTGTAACCTTTAACGACAAATAAGCGTCTTCGTCTAGGACAAAATAATTCCATATTGTACAAATTTATTTAATTTTAATACTAAAACTTTTCACCGTACATAATTATTCAATCTCGTCCCCCCTCTTTATCATAGTCCCCATTTATAAATGAAAGCGTGTTACATTGTGATAGCTTGAGGAAAATGTTGTGTTGTATTAAATGTAACACGCTTTTATTTATAAATGGGGACTATGATAAAGAGGGGGGACGAGATTGAATAATTATGTACGGTGAAAAGTTTTAGTATTAAAATTAAATAAATTTGTACAATATGGAATTATTTTGTCCTAGACGAAGACGCTTATTTGTCGTTAAAGGTTACAATCAAGTTACAAAGTGTTATATTTCTTTTTAGAGTTCATTTATTTTTAACTTTTTAGTTCATTTTATAACCAAATAATAAAAGCTTGTTTTTAAAAAGGTTATTTTTCCTTTAATTTTATTTATGAAATAAGAGGCAGACGAGCAGACGTATCGACGACTATTAAATATATCGTATTTAAATTTAAATCCAAGAAAGCTTTAAATCTTAAAAACAAAACAAAATCAGTATTAACAACGATATTATTAATTATCCCCAAATTATATCACTTCACGACACGACACCTCACTGCTCAGAAAAACCATTCGATTCTGATTTGAGTTGCAATAGACCCAGAAGGTTGTCTCTAGCTAACATTGATATAGAAGAGTTGACCTACAAGCTAGACAGTATATCGTTTCGTGTCTCTCCCGCACACTTTCCGTATTATAATAATAATAATAATTCTCACAACATCTCGTTGACCTGATTCCGTACTAAGTAGCTTAAGCACTTGTGTTACAGATATCAGACAACAGAGGAACACAAATATATACTTAAATACAAATATTACACCCAGACACTGAACAAACACAAGTGTTCATCGCACGAATGTTTGTCCAGGTGGGGATCGAACCCACGACCTTTGGCGTAAGAGGCAGGGTCTCTACCAATTGCGCCATCCGGTCAGTGTATTGTCTGTCTCTCTCACGCTTAAGCACACTTAGATAACTGTAGGTGTGTATGTTATATGTGCGTAGTCTGTTTAGATTTATTTATTTATTTAGAAAATCAACAGCAGTTTACAGGTAGTTAAACAGTTTAGTATTTATACAATAGTAAAGCCAATAATAGATTTTCCTTAACTTACTTATAATGCCAACTTAATTTATAAGTGTTTACGTGCAATCGCTTAGAAATATTATGTTGTCTAAGAACAAGAAAAAAGATAATTATGTCGAAAGATACAGCCGGTGTGTCAAAGAGTATTTGATAGCGACGTGGTGTTCGAATCTAACCTACAAAATCTGATCTGTCTTCATAACCATAGTTTGTATCACTATTTCCTCACTTTATTTGTCAACCCCCCCGACGATACGTTGCCATAAGTCGCACCTTGCAGTTACCGCATTCGTCTCTCGCTATGGTTTTATTGTTCTCATAAGTTTATACACTGCGAGACGTTCCTGGAATTCCTAAGTAACTCACGTCTTAACACGACTTGCGATACTCATCATACTGTTGAAATATGCGCACGTGATGTCAAATGGTTACAATGTGTCTAGAAGTCGTCAGGAAAATGGACAAAGTTTATCGGCAGATTGGTATAGTTATTGTTCTAACAATATGAAATCCTCCAGCCGATTACGGATACGACGACCAATCTCAACGATCAGCAACGTACAGAGATTATATAAGTATTATAGTGCTCAAGTGTGTGCACAAACAAAAATGCACTCTCTATTCCCTTACCCTCATAATTCCGATAAGGACACCAGCAGCTTCTGTGCTTGTATGTCACTGTGCTCTTGATTTTATATAATCAAATGTCACCTTCTGTGTTCGCAAATTTGAAAAAAATATTTTCGAATTTAGCCGTGTGGTCCCCGGCAGAGTAGAATAGGCCACCCTCACTCTTACCGAGGTGTCGTAAAAGGCGACTAAGGTAAAGCTGCTGGCGTGATCATCAGCACCCAGAGAAGGAAAACTCTGCATTTATATCAAAACCCTCGCCAACCCGTCTGCCAAGCGTGGTGAGTATGGCAATTACCCCTCTTGTGATTGAGGGAGGCCCGTGCCCCAGCAGTGGGGACTTAAATGGGCTGATGATGATGATGATGATTTTTGAATTATTAAAAGAATGGTTGAAAGAATTATTATTATTATTATATACTTTATATTATAATTTAATGATATGTATTTTTGGTAACCGGCTTTTAATGTCAATGTCATACTCTGTTTTCATTTTTGAGCGTTGAGTTCGCAAAATGCCTTATCAGAGAAAGCCATAGTTGAAAAACTGTCGCGAAGCCAGTTAGTATTGGGGTGACGTGCTGGACGATATTCTTTCTCAACTGCACCCGTATAGAATCTGCGTTAGGGCCGATTGGATCTCTTATACACTCTGTGACGTTTTTTCCTCATATTTACACACACACACACACACACACACACCGATCGGTTCTGTGCCGCCCGCATCCAATGGATTCCCGCGACCTTCACCAGATCGTCGGTCCAGCTTGTGGGGGGCCACCTTCCTGTACGTGGCCTCCACTCGAAGACCTTTCCGCTCCAACGGCGGTCTGTTCTCCTCGCTATGTGACCTGCCCTATTGCCACTTGAGGCATGCAATTCGGGATCGAATCAATATATATGACTTTCTGATTTTTATTTTAACCTGTTAAATTAGGACTTAATTGTCGATTGTTAACGTTGTATAAAAATTAAAATCTTAACGGATGCCAACGTTTTGTCAGTTCGTTTTAAGGTTATTAATATTATTCTAAGCTATTTTTAAGTTTTAAATTAAGTGTACTTTGTAAAAATTATACTTTTAATAAGGAAGACATGTTCATTCATATTTTTTACAGATTTGTAGCACATACATGTATTCATCAATTAATGGCATTTATCTATGGTACGGACTCCCACGTATCAATTTATACAAATATGTCATTTCTTCAATTTGCATTCAATATCAATTGGGGAAATTTCACAGATTATACTAATATTATGTGTAGCTGTCTGTACATTAAAGCTCTTAAAGACAATAAGCTGTTGTTATGATGGTACACTTGTACACTATTTGCGTCTATACTCGCACCCCACGAGTGCGAGTATAGACGCAAATAGTGTGCTCGCGAGAAGTGAATAGATGCGTTGCCATTTCAGATCCCATTCTTTATCCGCACAGGTTGTACAATGTATTGCCATGTCAGCTTTAATTAAAATGAAAAAAAATACCGTAGGAGAGCCACGCTCGTCATGACTGGGCCGGCTCGACCGGAGAGATACCACTGCCTCACAGAAAACCGGCGTGAAACAGCAGTGCTCTGTTTCGCTGTGTGAGTGAGGGTACCGGAGGCCCAATCCTGTGAGAAAAGGGGTTGTTTATAGGTTGGCAGCGCACATGTGACTGCAGACTCCACGGGTATCGCGGTTGTCGATGGGCGGCGGCAATCGCTTACCATCAGATGATCCGTCTGCTCGTCTGCAACCTATCAAATATAAATAAATTATGCCTTTTGCAAGTTCGTAAAGTTTTATGTATAGTGATATAATAATCAGCCGTGTGGTCCCCGGCAGAGTAGAATTGGCCACCCTCACTCTTACCGAGGTGTCGTAAAAGGCGACTAAGGTAAAGCTGCTGGCATGATCATCAGCACCCAGAGAAGGAAAACTCTGCATTTATATCAAAACCCTCGCCAACCCGTCTGCCAAGCGTGGTGAGTATGGCAATTACCCCTCATGTGATTGAGAGAGGCCCGTGCCCCAGCAGTGGGGACTTAAATGAGCTGACGATGATGATGATATAATAATAAATCATCTAATAGTCCCAAGTTATCCAAATGAAAACCGACTTGATTGCAGCAGTTCCCACAACACCTCTATCTAGGTTACTCTGAAACTATCTAACATTCCTGCGTCCACGCAATTCACGTCTAACTTTCCCATTATCCCGACCAAACAACCAGACCCCTTCCCCTGGTGTGAATTCTCCCAACAGCGGATCTATTTATTCTGGTCTTCTAGAATCCTGAACAAAACCACTAGACCCCTAAGCCTGCATAGGTTCTTCCCAGCGGAGGCGCTAGGGTTTCTGGTGCAAGCAGGACGCATTCTCTCCCCGTCTGAGGTTGTGTTGTAAAATATTTTAAGAGCCCAGAGTGCACTTTGCTTAATGCAACACATACGGTCGGTCATAACAGGGCATTGTCGCGTAGGAGCGAAATTGCGAAATAAATATGCACTCTCCTTAAAAAAGTTATAAAATGACACCGTCAGGATGAAGATTATGTACTTTATATTTTGAGTAATAGAGCTCATCTAACCAAAGTTCATTTTAGAAGTCAAATGGGAAACATTACTTTGAGAGTAATAATAAAACAGTTTTATGTCCATTTTAGGTCTCATCTTCATGAAGCATAGATAAATGGTCATACTTGCTCTTCCTGCCTCTTAAAACCACTCTTAATTTTAGTTAAGATGATTCTAAGCTATTCTGGCTGTAGCCTGCTGTAGGCATAATACATATTATTAATATTATAAATGTCATTTTCTACCTTGACACTGACCAGCGGGCTCTTAAAATAATCTCCATGATTTTCAAACGTACATAATAGACGTGTGTAACTCTTTACTGAAAAGTCTCAGTGATCCGACTCAGCCAAATAATACACTTTTCCGAATCCCTAATGTTCCCTCCGAATGTATCATTCGACTCAAATGGATCTCGAGTCCGAGTGAACCGAATGAGCCGAATGAGCTGAATGAGACGAGTGAGACGAGTGAGCCGAGTGAGCCGAATGATCTCAATGAGCTGAATAATACGATTCAGTCGAATGAGCAGTATTAATCACTGAGAGTCGATGTTCCAAATGAAGCGTTTTACTGTTCCGCTCTCTCTGATGCAGATGCAAATGTTCCAATCTTTTGAAAGATACTAAGATTAAGGTTGGCAGCACACTTGTGACTCCACTGGTGTTACGAGTGTTCATGGGCGGCGGAATTGCTTACCATCAGGTGATCCGTCTGCTCGTCTGCCACCTCTCATATAAAGAAAAAAAAAGACGGCAATAAAATTAAATTGACAAAAATGTGTTGCAAGATCCTAGAGGAAATTAACAAACATGAGTTTAGTTGGTACTATTAAAACAATGAAAAGCGGTTTAAGTTAGAAAATAAGGTTTAATCGCAAATTACTGCAATTAGTAACATCACATATCGCGTGCGAAAATAGACTGACTGACAGGTGTCATATGTCAGATTGACTAGTATTGTGCGTAAGACTAGAGATGTCCTATGCCAATAGATTTTCTTCGTCATACAGTACTAATTATAATTATTATTATACGAGTATGTCTAAAACTTACCTAGCCAATCACAGGTTAATATGCCTATTCTAGACATGGCTACAAAAAGTAAAATGTTTGTTATAGAAGACATTAACCTCTGGCAACTCGCATCTTGTTCACGACGACATAAAGACGCAACTCACTCTACTAGAGCAAAAAAGCTAAATATTATAAGAATGTTGCAAAAATCTGTAGGAAAATTCATCAGCTAAGGAAGCTGTCCTTGCACCTTCACTGCACAGTTTACATTATGCAATGACATAATCCGAGAGAGGGCGTGTTGATCGTATTACTGCGAACGAGCTGCCGAGCAGTTTTTAAAGTTCATAAATTCACAAAAGAACGTAAGGCGAAGGGGTTTCGTTTAGGGCTGTCAGAAACTTTCAGCAACAATGTGCCTGTGGTGGAATAGGGCAATGAGCGTAAAAAAGTTGGGGAATTCTCGCTGCGCTCAGAATGTCTCAATATACTTTAGTCGCTGTGCATTTAGGTTTAAAATTGCAATTACTATTTGAAAAGGTAAAGTTACGTTCACGCTCAAGAGCGATGGAATCTGTGTATCAAACGTGCGTCTTGTTAACGGGAAATCGTAGGTTGAATCCGAGCTGGCCTTTTGAATTATATATATACTTTTTTATGTGATAGGTGGCAGACGAGCATATGGATCACCAGATAATAAGCGATTGCTGTTGCCCATGGACATCCCGTGACACCAGTGGAGTCACAAGTGCGCTGCCAACCATTAAATTCCCTTTTCCCCGGATGGGGCCTCCGGTACCCTCAATCAAGCAGCGAAACACAGCACAGTGCTGCTTCACTGCTGGTTTTCTGTAGACGCTGTGGTATCACTGCGGACGAGCCGGCATTCATGCCGAAGCGGTAGCTGTCACGGTAAATGAAGTATCCCTGGGACTTTTGTGCCTTAAAAAATAACTATTAAAAGTGGCAACCCTAAAGTTGTACCAGGCTTACACCACAGCTCGGCGCTGTGGATGCGAACTGCTTGCAGCGCGGACCCACTGCATACTAAGAAGGTGATCATACAACACATCGGCGGCTTTGTCTTTGAAAGGTCGCATATTGGAGTGTCAATGTGGGACACTCGTCCTTTGTCCTTGGTACAAAGAGGATGAGCTAGCATGACGATGTAAATTGACAGGAAATTATAGTCTCATATCTCTTCTTATCCGGTACACTCTTTTCAGAGTGGTCGTAATCACCATGTACTCATAGTGTGGGGAAGGGCAGTTGTGAAGCGCTTCACCAGGCGCCGCCACCGCTGCCTGCTCGAGGTCATCCTGCTGCACTCGTTGACTGAGTCTCCAATGGCAGACTTGATTGATGAATAAGCCGGCCTCGACCGGAGTGAAAGCACTGCCTCACAAAAAATGGGCGTGGAGCCTAATTAGGGACAGCCTGGTGTTGCATCACTCTCAACTCAGCGTGTAATTCCCCGATGCGTCCAAAGCTTCGAAGCCCGAGGTACGCCTAAAACATGACTTACAATTTGCATTTAATAAAATATTGAATAAAAACTACTTTACACATAAAAAACAGACGTAATGATCTTTTTGAACTTGCTAGGTAGACGCACTTCTGTCCCACGCCTCATCAATTCACTTTAGGTTCTGGCAACATTGTATAAATAAAAGTTTTTCGACACTGAGCGTCATTATGGGAAATTGACTCGGATGGGCCCATCGCTCGAGCTTAATGGTCCCTAAAGAAAGCTCTATTAGTTTGTACGATACCCCAGATTTATAGTTCAATCTCTCATCTCATGTATGAAACATGGATTTTTATGGTCCCCTGTCGGATCGGGTGGTGCTACAATGTTTCAGGTTTTATGGGAAGTTGAGCTGGGAGGTAAAAATATTATAGTGAGTTGAACTGGGATAACAGAGTGTTAAATGTATAATGAATTGTGTAATAAGGTCTCTAAAGACTAGATTACACTGTGCGAAGCTGTCGTCTGGTAGCTTAATTTAAAGCCGTCCCGTAACGAACGAGAATATACCTGTCGCATCCACAAAAGGAGACACACATCGTGTGTGAAAGAGGCCCTCTGAGTCGCTCGTGCGAGCTACTGGCTAAACAGCAGCACTGTTTGTGTATTTGTGTGTGTATGTGCGTGTGTATGGTCGGTCTTAAGTGACGTCCAAGCACCCCCAAGCGGGTCTTTTGTCGGTTGACACCACGAGCCGATGACACCGATGTCGACTGCACAAGGATATGCAGTGCGAGTTACAGCAGCTACTCGGCGGGCTCACTCTTACGCTATCTGGCACAATGTAAAGTAGTCTAAAATGAATGCTAGCGTAATTATTTAATTTTGCTATCTCGACACGCGGCAGCGTAACAAATCTAAGTTTAAAGAAAAACGAATTGGCTAGCACGTGGAAAAAAATATAATTAAAAGAAGAATTTGGAGGTACTTTTGATTCCCGCGTCAAAAGAAGTGACATCTAAATGGTTGCAAAGTTCATTGATCTCACTTACTAGGCTAATTCTCAATATGAATATTACAAATGATTAAAACTGTCATAGAACCGCTTTGATGTAATTCATCAATGAGAATTAGCCAAATAGGTCTGACGAACTTGTACACACATTTAGATTTTTTTTATACTACGTCGTTGGCAATCAAGCGTGCGGCTCGCGGCTCGCCTAATAGTAAGCGATTACCTTCTCTCACTCACTCTTTTGACGTTGGAGCCAACAAACGAGGCATAATATTGAACTTGGCCCTCATTTTATACTTTTAATTGGGATAACTATTTATGAAATCATTTCATTAGGCAAAGACAAGGCTTATTGGTTAACCGAAAAGGCGTAAATACATCGTATTCGACACACAGCGCCATCTGTTAGTACACTTTGAAACCAATACAAAGCCCGATACGAAATGAGGCCAATATGAGTGATACATGTCAAATGGTATGCTCACCTAATTTTGTAAAGCACTGTTAAACTACCAAATAGTTACCGCCGCAACCGCTGTGGTAATTGCACCCACAAAATTAGAATATGAAATGAAAATGTCACGCGTGTATACGCGTCATTACTTTTTATCACATGGCATTATCCCAATTTCGTCTACCTACCTGTGACATTATTTACAATTACGTTCACCAATGTGCTTGAAAAACATTAAGAAAATTTTCTGCGTTACACTCAAGTGTACTCACAAAGGGTGTATCTTACTCTGTAATATGCATAGAAGGTGGGTTGTTTGCCACGAGATACTTTTTATCGACAAACTGTAAACAACAGAGTACATTACTGGAGCGGAGCGGAGGTTCATATTAATGTGCGCTATTAGCGAGCGTTCGCTAAATTCCCCGAGGCGATCGCTCGATTTGTTCACATATCGATTTGTTCGATATGAAATACAGCGCTCGCGTGCCCCGTCCGCACTCGATGCTGCGCTTCAGCTCTGTAAAATATCTAGGTAACTGCTACAACTTCATTGAAATCATAGAATAACTTGTATATTACTGAGATAGAGGCATCAGTCGGCTAGCCAGTGCTGCTAGCGCCATCTAGAGACAACTATATACAACGACCACCTTCGAGAATCAGTCAGGGAGACTACAAAAAAGTATCAAAACTCATTTTATTTTCTATTTAACAAAATTCCCAATACATTCTAGACCTCTGGTTTATATCCCATCCTTTTATGAAATTGCAATTATGGGCAGGCGGTTAAGATGACGGGTAGGGCACACTAGCGACGTCAATCGATTATAATTTTAGCTACTAAACCGGATCTATTTTAAACAATTTCGGGGTTACAACCTCTCCGCAAACACTTGTACTATTTATTAAATAACCATGCACAAATGTTGGATCCGTTTTTGTACGCGAAAAATCGATTCACGCCAAAAGTAGCCGCTTTTGGTGGTAATTCACATTTCGAGTACAAAAGCAATTCCAAAAGTTAAGTATAGGTAAGTATTTAATAAACAGTATAAGTGTTTGCCGAGAACCCCGAAATTGTTTAAAATAGGATCCAGTTTAGTAGCTAATAATTAAAATCGATTGGCGTCGCTAGTTGACCCTACCCGTCGCCTTAAAGTAATTGTTTCGGAAACACGCTTTACTAGCGCCATCTAAAAATGCATAGTGACATCTACCGAAACAACGCCGAACCATCTGCTCGATTGCTATTCAAAGCTACATCTGCTTTTTACAAGCCCAATTATTTTTCCCATACTAAGAAAAAATAAAGTTTAAAAACTAAAACCCGACTACCAAAAAACACAATCTAAAAAGTAGAAAACAAGAAAATTGTCTCAGCTGAAATAATTATGCCGTATCGCCGTGTTCGGCGATACGGCATAAGAAAATAAAATAAAATCATGTCACATTGATTTTATTTTATTATTATAATGAATCTGTTTTGCTACAGTAGGTGGCATACGACCACGGCAATACGGCATAATAATTTCAGCAGAGACAATTTTCTTGTTTTGTACTTTTTAGATCGTGTTTTTTGGTAGTCGGGTTTAAGTTTTTAAACTTTATTTTTATTTAACATATTTTTAGCTATGTAAATATAATTACATATTTGACATGTGCTAAAAAGCTCTTTCATTTGATACCCCACACGGTACCGTCAAGCAAAAAAAGAGCCAAACCTCTTGGTGCGCGCCGCCATTGTCTGGATGGTATGCGGATGGCAACGCTGTCCAGCACTTGTTCGGAAATGGAAAGGGGAGGATGGGATAAGTTGAAATAACTCATCAGAGCATTCCCCAGTATAGAGGCCATTTTGATCAAAACAGATATTTTGCACTGCAGTACACTATCTATGGCTTTGTGATGATTAAATAATTCTTATCTGACTAAGTGATAAAATCTATGAAACATTCAATGTAATTGAACTTCACGTTACATCGATGCCCTCGTACCCAAAACACATACGTTTTAATTCTGGCATTGTACACGAGAAGTTGAGAGCGCTCCGAATTCCCCAAGGCGATCACCGCCGATTTGTTCTATCGATTCCTTTACACGAACACCTGATATGAAATATCGCGCCCACGTGCCTAAACGCTTCCTTACAGCACTCGTTGCATCGCAGTTAGACGACTTGATAACCTCTCCGCCACCGAACACAAAACTGCACTCCAAACCTTAGAAGGTAAGGCTGAAATTGCATTGTCACTGGTGTTGCAAAAGGTGTAGATTTGAACGCTCAGTTGTTGCACACAGGTTCTGTAACGATATCAAGAGTGCCATTAGGTCCGTACCATGCAGTTTGCTAGTAGTCTGTTGATTTCAGCTTTGCAGAGATAAAATCAGTGATCATAGCTAAACGGGTAGAACATTGTCAGGCGTGTAACTAAACTACACAATGAACAGCCATAGAAAATACGTTTTTAATAAGCCGAATGTAGTAGTCACTACGCAGGCGTATTTTCCGATGGCTACGACTTCGTACTCCTTCTTAAAAGGCCTGCAGCGCATTAGCGATCTCTGAATTCGCAGATGTCCATGTGAGGCGTTGATTACTTTCTGTCAGGTGACTCGCTAGCTCTTTTGTCGCCTCTAGAATAAAAAAGACATACGGGTTGTTTTGTTTCTATCTAAATTGCTCTTTCATGCGTGTAGGTTCTTTCTCAATCAATCAATCAATAGACATAATGGCACATTCCGTTTAAGGACCTAGCTCGTTTTCTAATTCCATGGTAGTCTTATCGGAAATCTTTCACCATCTAGGCACCATACTTCCTCTGACATAATGAATTCAATTTGCATGGCTGAGCAAGATCTGTAACTATTACCTACTTTCCTGAATCAACGATCTGAAGTGAGTTGAAAATCTAGGTATAATGTTTGAAGTTAAAGCGTATACTTTTGCAAAGTAGGTCGTGAACATTTTAGAATTACTGACAGTGCTACTACTGGGCTGAAAATAATTGGTTTTATAGAGAGATCAATTCTATAAATAAAGATAAGGCTAATCGGTAATCCGATAAAGCTAAATGCACGATGTAATCGACGCCAAACGCCATCTAGTAGTGATAGTTTGAAACGAATGTCCTAGTTAGTGACACTAAGTACCTAAAGGCGGACGTTAGCCTTAAAGGAAGAAGAACCTCAATTTCAAGATAAGAGCAAGCCAAGCCTAGCTTCTAAGAAGCTAGCCAATACCCACCCCAAGCAATTTGTTCACATATCAAGCTACGTATGAAATATCACCCTCAGTGCCCCGCGCTTCTCGTTACTGTGATCGAACCCTTATCGCCCGGCATTAATCATAGACGGTTCATTAGATAGATGCTTGATTCATGATACCATTACCTTTGAAACGGCTTTTTGTTAAATGGGAAATGGCAACCTACCGTCATATTGCGAGTTACAAATCGAGTTTAGGGGATTGGACGGTTTTATATTGTCTAGAAAATTAGACGATTTCCCAAATTTTTCGGTAAAGACTTGGTTGCTTAAGGACTTAGTGAAACGAGCCTTAGAGACTGTTTGCCCGAAGTATGTATTGCTTAAGAAATTAGGTCTGTCTTATATGGACTTGTAATACATACTTTGAACTTTAATAAGATCAAACGTACGGGGGAAATCTTACAATATATATTTGAGAACTAATGAGAAATAGCAACATTAAATCCTCCGTCATATTATCTACACAAGTAAGTTGATCGAAAGTTAGGTATACGTCTTTTATCTTTCATAACTTTCATTCCATCAGTAGAATCATTTAATCTTTTTTTCCTTTTTTGTTAATTAACACTTTTTTTAAAGATTGACTGTACATTTTCTTCCTAGTGTCTTCTTGACAGAAAACTACATTTTGGGCGGGAAACATGTTGAAATTCCTAAGTGTTCTTAGATGGATATGAGTTAAATAATCTATTTTGACTGTTATTCGGGGTAATTTCCTAACATTATTCGGCTTTTTAATTGAAACTGAATCGTCTTCGTCGTCATCGATCGTGGGTTTTGATGAAGGATATAAATTCTATTTCCTGAAATAACTGGGAAGCGATGTGGGAGGGTGTTAACGATGTCTAGAGGGCGTAGTAACTTTAACCAACATATTTGCATGGTTATTTAATAAATAGTATAAGTGTTTGCCGAGAGGTTGTAACCCCGAAATTGTTTAAAATAGATCCAGTTTAGTAGCTAAAAAAATCGCCCTACCCGTCACCTTAAGAAATGACAGGATAAGTACTGGTCGCCATGTTTACTGATAATAATCTACCTTTGTCGAAACCTGCCATCCTTACAGAAACAAAGGTACAAAGTGAACAGACGTAAGGGCTAATGTTGATGACCACTTCATTACCGGCTTCCTAGTCGCGTTTGACACCATATTTCAACGCTGCACGCTGGCAACAATTTTCCCGGCATTTTTTCTCGCCTCCTTTGATCCGCCGCCTTTGTTTTGCGGCTATTGTGGGAGCTTGTTTATTTTTAACCTTTTTGTCCGCCAGTTCCCATTCATTATGGTATTCAGCTGACGAAATTGTAAGTGGTCTCTCTTAGGATAATATATTGACGTTGCGATTTGCGTGCATTAATGATGTTGGTTTTTGGTTTACGGAAAATTGTGTAGGTATTTTGAATTTAGTTTTACTACTCTAGTGTTTTTATAATAAATCGTTTTTTACAACTAAATCGGGTCAAAAAGTATTAAAGCCAGAGATTGAGGCGGAAAAAACTATGACCAACCTACGAGTTTGCCTTTCTTTTATCAAAAGTCAAAATTCTTTTCAAATAACGTTTACAAGGTTACTGGAGCAAGCAGATCGACACGTCGTGATGACTGGTCACTGAAACATGTAATTAGTACATGTAATTGAAAAATTACCCTCTGCACTATGCAGTGCATATCATTCCCTAAAAAGCATGGGAAACACAACAAAAGTTCCACTGCAAAACTTTCACAAGGATGTCAAATTCTACCCCAATAGACCAAAAGTCCTTTACAAGGGACAAACCACACCTGTTTACATATGAGAGAAGGACATGTACCTAATTTCTTTAACAAAACCGACCGTTGCAAATTGGACAAAGAGTCAGCCCGTGAATTTTAGCGAACCATTTTTGGAATCGTGTTTTGAATAGCTTTCTTCTCCTCGGGTATTTCAGAAATTGTTGTTTCAACTATTGATAAAATATAAAATCTTGTGAAAATCTGCGTGAGGATTTTTTTTTTAAATAAATATTTCACAACATCACATACATTGGTCTGACTCCGAGATAGGTAGCTCAAGCACCTGTGTTACGGACATCAGAACCAACAGCGGAATTACAAATATATACATATAATACTTTTCTTTTGTAAATACATACGTAATAATACATAGAAACACCCAGACCAATACAAACAGACATGTTCATGCACACAAATGTTTATACTGTGCGGGGATCGAACCCGCAACCCTAGGGCCAAAGGCAGCGTTCACTACGACTGTTCCAAACGGGTCGTCAAATTGAAAAATTGATTGATTGAACGGAGGATTGAAAGTCTTAATATCTTATACTCGTACTCTTTTATGTATAGGTATACTTATTATTACATAAATATTAAAATCACCTTCGTTACAGTCCTGCGCAGGTAAGTTCAAATTCAATTCGAGGCAATTTGGACCCTTCCGTGCGAGAAGATACAGCAAGATGGCTGTTTGAAATTAGTAAGAGAGTTGTGTGCGTTTGCGAATACCAAAATTGATGAATAAAACTTCATTATCATCATCATCGTCATCATCGTCAGCCCATTTAAGTCCCCACTGCTGGGGCACGGGCCTCCCTCAATCACATGAGGGGTAATTGCCATACTCACCACGCTTAGCAGACGGGTTGGCGAGGGTTTTGATATAAATGCAGAGTTTTCCTTCTCTGGGTGCTGATGATCATGCCAGCAGCTTTACCTTAGTCGCCTTTTACGACACCTCGGTAAGAGTGAGGGTGGCCTATTCTACTCTGCCGGGGACCACACGGCGAACTTCACGGGAAACTTCATTATATTTTAGAGATATCCTCAAATTGCAAAATAGTTTGGTATTACGATTACGTTTGTATGGGAAATACGTTGTTCGCCGGCCCCTTAAACCTCTTCAAGAGCTCCGCTACCGAAATTAAGCTACATTTCTACAGAAATCCGTATACATATTGGCAATGAGATACTCATTTTCCTTATTCGTCGAAATGTTTAGGTATACTCGTACATTACGTAGGACTAGGGTTGCCATACGTCCGGATGAAAGCTGGACATAGGCAGGCTTTTTGGTTGCGGTTCCGGCCTCTTAGAGTATTTTGTTAGGCTTTTAACATTTTACAAATTGTTTCAAATTTGTTATGTGTTGGCTTCCGGAGAAGACTGTATGGAGGTATACATTATGTCCCAGCCTTTGTTTAATGAATATCCAATGATACGACTACGTGGTGTTTTCCGTATTATATTTCCATAGAATTGCCCGTGGGATACGACTTAGGAACTTTCAAGAAAAGAGCGTACTCCTTTCTAAAGGGCCGGCAATGTATTAGCGATCTCTCTCATTTCGCAAATGTTTTTTTTTATGATATAGGTGTCAGTTTTTTTTACGAGCCGACGGATCACCTGATGGTAAGCGATTACCGCCGCCCATGGACACCTGCAACACCGTGTCACAAGTGCGCTGCTTACCTTTTAACCCCCCTTCCCCTGGATTGGGCCTCCGGTACCCTCACTCACGCAGCGAAACACAGCGCATACACTGCTTCACGCCGGTTTTCTGTGAGGAAGTGGTATTACTCCGGTCGACCCGGCCCATTCATGCCGAAGCGTGGCTCTCCCACTGTTCACGAGCGGCGATGGAAGTTGCCATCAGGTGACCTACTTGCTCTTTTGTCGCATCTGGCATAAATAAAAATCCATAAATCTCCGACTTAACTGATTGGATTGAATGGACAGAGACTCGGACAGGCTTCCGTGTCTAAGACCTGACAACCCTGTGCAGAGCGTTGCCTCAGACCGAACAGCGGCGACCCGTTGCCAACTTTCGATAACTCATTTTACATAAATAAAAGATAGGGGAGTACATTGCTTTTCCATATAGGTGAAACGATAAACATACCTTCTCACTTTTTTGTTGCTTTATCGAGGGCGTGTATTGGCCGTATTTCTTTTCGGTTTGAAATAATAGTACTTTGATGTAGGTATATGATTGTGGGAAGCTATCAGAAGTGTTCAAGATTGGACGATGGAGTAATATTGGGGGACGGATCGTTTTGCTCAAACATAATGATAGATGTTGATAGACATGAGTATGACATACAGAGCGATGGTAGCGCAGTGGATGAGAACGCGTCTTCCATGAGGAGGGTGGCGGTCCGAGCATGTACAGTGGCAGGACAGGTCTATACAAAACTGTCAGATTTGCTCAATCGATTTAGAACTCAAAGTGTAACAATATAAGGTTTATAATCGAATGAAGAAATTTGACAGTTTTGTATAGTTTGATGTGTCCGCCACTGTACCTCTGGATTTTTTAAATCTATGTGCATATTTCTACCATAGGCTTAGCGGTGAGGGAAAACATCATTAGGAAACCTGCACGTTTTGGAGAGTTTCTGAAACGTGTGACCATGATTAAGTTGGTTCGGTTACCTTGTTAAAGAGTTGCGAAGGTCAGACGACAGTCGTTTCATTGCAATTACCAGACTCCCCAAATCCTGAATCATGGTTCAAGCGTACCCCGGGCTCCAGAGCGACAGCTTTGGACGCAACCGGGGACTATACGCTAAGATGAGGATAAGATAGACTTGACTAAGTACTACATGAGTTTTTAGTAGTCTTGTTCAACCAGAACTACAACCAGTTACTACAGTTCAGTTTCCAAAGGCTAACTTAACGGGGTTACAATCTCTAGGCAAAACTTATACTATTTATTAAATAACTATACACAAACGTTGGGTCTGTTTTGGTACGCGAAAAATTGATTCACGCCAAAGGCGGCCACTTTTGGCGATAATCCAAAATTCGAGAAAAGCACACTAAACAGTTAACTATATGTATTAAATAAATAGTATAGGTGTTTGCCGAGAGACTGCAGTCCCTAAATTGTTTAAAATAGATCTGGAGCCCAATTTTCGTGCTCGTGACATTTTGAAAACATGGCGGATATCACCTGAAAACCATACAAAAAAACACGTTTTAGTGATATACGTCGTACGAAAATGTCACGAGCACGAGAATTGGGCCAGGTTTAGAAGCTAAAAATAAAAAAAAATTGACGCAATTTTTTTATTTTTATTTTTAGCTACTCAATAACCCATCGCCTTAAAGCCAAAAAATAATTCATTTTCTATTGTGTCTGCTGTCTGGGCCTAAGAAGGCTATTGAAAAGTGTTATGTTTGTTAATGGCTATGATAATTGCATCATTGAGGCCCAGTGGATGCTTTCCAGATAGATTTTAGGACTAAGTTTGCGCATCAGCGATCCGTATTCAGTTATTACACGCTTTTTGTCGTATCGTTTCATAATTTGCAGATTAGTATCGGTCTAAGTCGTGTACTTGCTAAGTCAACAAAGTCTGATTAGAGCTCTTACTGGGAAGCGCATGTTGTTCCCACTTATTCTAAGAATTACGACGGTTCTACGAGTACGGTCTAAGGGTTTAAAGTACATGAAAGTCGGAGTTAGTTGATCCAGACAAGTTTAGTCAAGACTCGCGTAATTTGTTAGTTAAAATGTTTTCTAGTGTCAGTCAAGCAAGACGTTAGGAGTTTAGGATATGTAGGTATATTAGACATGCAACTCAGTACCTATCCACCACGACCACTGACAAATGTAGTCCCAAAAATTTTTTTTTTAAGATATATTGGCCAACTCTTTAAGAGTCCGGCCTTTTTTAAAAGGGCGCCAAGACATTCGCGATCTCTCTGATTTCACAGATCTTCATAGGCAGCGAAGATTACTTTCCGTCAGGTGACTCGCTTGCTCGTTTGTCGCCTCCAGCATAAAAAAAAACGCTTGATCACAATCTCGCCTCATGGAAAGTGACAATGAGGTTTAGGATGTAACGCGTTTGTCTGGAAGATGCCTCTTCACTCTTGTCTTAGCGATATTTTGAGGACGGGTAAAAAGACCTAAGTAAGGAGTTCCCTTTTCACTTTCTAAAACCAACGAATTCATCATCAGCAACCCACACTCGTCCACTGCTGGACATAGGTCTCCCCTAATGCACGCCACTGCTCCCGATTTTCGGCCACTCTCATCCAGCCCACACCAGCCAGCCTTCGAATGTCATCATCCCATCTTGTCGCAGGGCGTCCTACACTACGCTTACCGAGTCGCGGTCTCCACTCAAGGACTTTACGAAACCAACGAATTACTGCAAATCTTTTACCTTTTTACTTTTTTTGAAAGGTTATCCAATACAATGAGTATAATAACCTACACCCAAAATTAAGCTACAGTATACTTCCATACAAATGCACAAAGCTCTATTATCCACTTTTATCAAATCTCCATACAATAGGGGAGATATGAAAAATGGTGGAACTACACACGTCAGGATGGACTGAGATATAAATCTTATAGTAATCGATGTTGCGCTGATGTTTATTTATAGTGTCGGCACTGTATACAGATCAGGGTGTGTTTCTCAATAACAATACGGTGATTTATAACATCTCGCTGAACTGTATCTTACTGCCAACCTTTGTATTGGTAATATTTTATTTTCGCTAAGGTTGGGGTGAGTTGTAGTTTGGAACAGAGGAAGATCTGTTAAGTAACACGTTTGTTTTGACATGCCATTTTTATGAAGATGATGAAGGCATTTATTTACCTATTAAATGTATATATTTTTAATCCCATTGTTGATTCTGATATCCGTAACATAGGCGCTTGAGCTACATATCTCGGTGTCAGATCAATGTATGTGATGTTGTGAAATTTATTATTTACCAACGATATCTATATTTGTATTAGGCGGTAACCAGGACCCCAATTCACGTACTCGTGATATTTTGAAAACATGGCGGATATCACCTGAAAACCATCCAAAAAAACTGTGTTTTAGTGATATATGTCGTATGAAAATATAGCTTTATATCTATTATAGATTTAAACAACGAGTACGTCATATTTCATATCACTTTTAATATTGCAACAAGAGGAAAAGATCTGGAGTCCAATTTTGAAAACATGGCGGATATCACCTGAAAACCATACAAAAAAACATGTTTAATTGATATATGTCGTATGAAAATAAATGTCACGAGCACGAGAATAGAATTGGGCCACGGTTAGAAGCTAAAAATAAAAAAAATTGACGCAAATTTTTTTTATTTTTTATTTTAAGCTACTCACATAACCCCGCCTTTTAAGCCACAAAATAATTCATTTCTAGTGTCTGCTTGTCTGCAGGCCTAGAAGCTATTGAAAAGTGTAATGTTTGTTAATGGCTATGATAATTGCATCATTAAGGCCTGCCAGTGGATGCTTTCCAGATAGATTTTAGGACTAAGTTTGCGCATCAGCGAATCAGTATAGTTAATTACACGCTTTTTGTCGTATCGTTTCATAATCTGCAGATTAGTATCGGTCTAAGTCATGTACTTGCTAAGTCAACAAAGTCTGATTAGAGCTCTTACTAGGATGCGCATGTTGTTCCCACTTATTCTAAGAATTACGGCGGTTCTACGAGTACGGTCTAAGGGCTTAAAGTACAAGAAAGTCGGAGTTAGTTGATCCAGACAAGTTTAGTCAAGACTCGCGTAATTTGTTAGTGAAAATGTTTTCTAGTGTCAGTCAAGCTAGACTTTAGGAGTTTAGGATATTTAGGTATATTAGACATGCAACTCAGCACCTATCCGCCACGACCACTGATAAAGATAGTCCCAAAATTTTTTTTTTTTTAAGATATATTGGCCAACTCTTTAATAGAAGAGCGTACTCCTTTTTAAAAAGGCCGGCAACACATTCGCGATCTCTCTGATTTCACGGATCTTCGCTTGCTCGTTTGTCGCCTCTAGCATAAAAAAAATGCTTGACCACAATCTCGCCTCATGGAAAGTGACAGTGAGGTTTAGGATGTAACGCGTTTGTCTGGAAGATGCCTCTTCACTCTTGTCTTAACTATATTTTGAGGACGGGTAAAAAGGCCTAAATAAGGAGTTCCCTTTTTACTTTCTAAAACCAACGAATTCATCATCAGCAACCCACACTCGTCCACTGCTGGACATAGGTCTCCCCTAATGCACGCCACTGCTCCCGATTTTCGGCCACTCTCATCCAGCCCACACCAGCCAGCCTTCGAATGTCATCATCCCATCTTGTCGCAGGGCGTCCTACACTACGCTTACCGAGTCGCGGTCTCCACTCAAGGACTTTACGAAACCAACGAATTACTGCAAATCTTTTACCTTTTTACTTTTTTTTGAAAGGTTGTCCAATACAATGAGTATAATAACCTACACCCAAAATTAAGCTACAATATACTTCCATACAAATGCACAAAGCTCTATTATCCACTTTTATCAAATCTCCATACAATAGGGGAGATATGAAAAATGGTGGAACTACACACGTCAGGATGGACTGAGATATAAATCTTATAGTAATCGATGTTGCGCTGATGTTTATTTATAGTGTCGGCACTGTATACAGATCAGGGTGTGTTTCTCAATAACAATACGGTGATTTATAACATCTCGCTGAACTGTATCTTACTGCCAACCTTTGTATTGGTAATATTTTATTTTCGCTAAGGTTGGGGTGAGTTGTAGTTTGGAATAGGGGAAGATCTGTTAAGTAACACGTTTGTTTTGACATGCCATTTTTATGAAGATGATGAAGGCATTTATTTACCTATTAAATGTATATATTTTTAATCCCCTTGTTGATTCTGATATCCGTAACATAGGCGCTTGAGCTACATATCTCGTGTCAGGTCAATGTATGTGATGTTGTGGAATTTATTATTTACCAAAACGATATCTATATTTGTATTAGGCGGTAACCAGGACCCCAATTCACGTACTCGTGATATTTTGAAAACATGGCGGATATCACCTGAAAACCATGCAAACAAAACTGTGTTTTAGTGATATATGTCGTATGAAAAGAAATATTACGAGCACGGGAATTGGGCTCCAGGATCCCTATTCTCGTGCTCGTGACATTTTGAAAACATGGCGGATATCACCTAAAAACCATACAAAAAAAACATGTTTTAGTGATATATGTCGTATGAAAATAAATGTCACGAGCACGAGAATTGGGCTCCAGATCTCTTCCTCTTGTTGTAAAATTTAGTGATATGAAATATGACGTACTCGTTGTCTATATCTATACTAGATATAAAGCATCATAAGCTAAATACGTTTCACAGAAGCATCAGCCTAAAATTTTATGGCAAATTTAATTTAGGTAACTATATTGAAATAATGCCAAAATTCACATAATTTCAATAGCATACTTTATTACAATATTCGATATGATGTATTTTATGAACTGCATTGAATATGTCTTCCTTTGTAAAGTATTTCGCATGTTTATGTTAATCGGAACCATTATAAATGTAAATTATATGGCTTTAGCAATATCTGATTATGGAATGGCTATTCCGAAACGTTTTTCGATAATTGTTGTATTTCGCATGTTATTGGATTGAGTGGAACCAGGTTTCGAAACCATGTGATATGCTCCAAATTGTATGTTTAAAATGGATCGAATGACTTAGAGCAAATTGAGCTCTAAATCTTAAGTATACCATTATTAAGATGGAATGTTTTACTATGAAAATAATAAGTCTAGACATTACATTTAATTTTTTATATTCTTGATATTGTTGATCGGGGAGTGAGAGCGGAGTTTTAATGATCCATGATCCAAAAACATTCCCGAATTCGACTGATAATCTAAGGTTACGCTAATCTTAAGAATTATAGTCTAAATCTAATTATAGTGTCTAACTATAAGTATTTTAATTGATAACAAAAAATCCCGTATAACATTTCACAACCAGAACAAAAAACTAAAATACAAAAAGAAAAAACAAAAATCGCAAAAATACGACAACCGCGCGCGTCTAAACTAAATCTTCTCGGACAGACGACGTCACAGAAGAAACCGAGCCGACTCCAGAAGTAGTGACAGAAGAGCTGCCTCCAGTCGTGCCTCCTGCGCCGCCTGTCAACGACACTGGAAATATATTTATACGTTACTTAACACGTAAGTTGAAGTGTATTCTTCTGTTGCAGGGTTCCTGTTTGCGAAGTGTATTTATGACTGCGAAGTGTGCTTCGCAGCAGATGGAGCAGAGATACTGACTTTTTTTACTGATTGTTGACACATTGACGAAATTCCGAAGGTCTTTAAGCCGGACTCTTTAAAAATCACTAAAAGTGACCAATTCATGTAATTTTATTAGGTAGACGCTAACTATTTTATTTTAATAGACACCACAATAGCTTCATCAAACAAAAAGCTATTAAGTAAAACATATTTTTTTCGTTTGGCTTTGTTATTAAAATAGATATTGCACAGAAATACGCACAGTAATGCACAGGAATGAAATAGTCAAACAAACACAAATAAAATAAATTAATACCTACTATACATACACTACTACGAATACATAATTCTAGTCAATAATACAGGACAGGCCTAGCCTAGTGTGAGGACCAGCGAAAATGTACCGAAATGTGATTTTTTGATTAATAAATATTTGTATTTGTATAATATTTTAGTGATGTTTGTAATATTAGTTCTTCATGTAGATAGATAGATAGATACTCTTTATTGCACAACATACAAAACTTAAAATATGTAATTCCAATTTAGAATTCAAACTTGAATATTTGTCATTATTTGTATATCACTTTCAATGCTATAATTTAGATCACTCTTATGCAAATGATCCCCCATTAAATAAGCCAATACAATAAATTTCGCCTCTGTAAATCTCCCAGCTTCCTATACGGCCCACAAACTGGTTTTGGCCGGATATGTCCAGATTATTGTCATAAATTGCCTATACGGATATACTCATTGCCGTATGCACATTTCGATTAAGTCTATTTGATGCTGTTCGGAAATGTTCGTGTACAATATAATTAAACCCGATGGAAGGGTAAATCGGTTATTCGATATTTGGAATAAAAAATTAAGCTGAGGGCTTTCAAACGCGAAAATTGCATGATTCGGCGTCATAAGTCCCTTTTGTATTTTAGGGTTGACAACTCCTATTAGGCCTGCGCGAAACAGTTCACTTAATTGTTAAGAGTGATAAACTTTATTTAAACCACATTATCATTCATGATATAATGTTGAATTAAAACAATTCTTAGACGAACTGTCTGCTGAGTGATGACTTGTTGATGATAAAAATCTACTGTATGAACTAAATTTTGTCCTGTACTAGTCCAGGACTTACTTCACTGACGCTAAGAAAACGCTCACCTACGTGAGCTTCATCTTAAGCCCTTTCGCTATCTTTCTAACTCTTAGTCATTGTCTATTACGCAAGATTGCAATTCCTTCTAAGTAATTACCAAACCTGCCGAATCCTGGATTATAATCCAAGCGTATTTTATTCTCCACTCTCTCTGATGTGGCTGATGTCCATGGTCGGCGGTGATCAATTACCATCAGGTGAAACGCTTCCTCGTTTACCTCCCTTGCTCAGAAAAATAAATAAATGTGTAAATCGATACTAAGCGCAAAATGAAAGGCTTTTTATTCATTTCAATCTTTGTATTAGCCATACAACTGATCTCGTGAAATGCATTAAAGACAAATTACCTATCACTTAAAATAATTGGCTCATTGAAAAAAGAGTGAGTGAAAAGAACTAATTTGCCAGGTAAACTAATATGAACCACTCTGTGCATCTTGAGTTTCTGTTTGATATTTTTATCATTAATCTTATCACGCAAGCTGAGAGGTAGCTGGTTAAGGAACTACTTAAGTCTAATTCTTCTCATCAATCTAGCATTTTCCTTAGCGTGGCATTGTCATTTTGTTCGGTTTTCAGTTGTAACTCCGACAGAAATACGACTCGATAAATTACAAAAGTATTTTTGTACGGATTTAAAACAATACATTTCGTAAAAAAATCCTTTGAAAACTTGTTTAATAGAACCACTTGACGTTGGTTTTGCCGGGGTGGACTTTTAAAACAGAAAACGATATATGCCAGGGCGGCCTGGTGTGCATAAGGCGGCGTCGACCACCCGCGCCGTTGTCGGCTCTTTTTTGAGCCGGCGGCATTCTCACCGGGAAAACAAAAAAAAAGCAAAAGTGTTTAAATGTACTCCTATGTGAATATGTTCTTGTGGTTCTTTCGTTGATTTTTATACGTATGACTCAATTTACATGTATATAAAGTTATTCAAATTTAATTATTCAAAAATATTAAATTATTCAAAAATAGTTTCAAAGAGGCTGTGTACTAATTAGATAGTGTTCCCCAGAAATTATTGTTCTGTCCTTTTTCCCTTACGTTTTTTGATATTTTATTAGTTATTCGAACATTCGGGGCTAATAATAATATTCAACAAATCGAAGGAAAGGAGTGTCACCACGACCTCACAGAAAACCGGCGTAAAGCAGCACAGAAAGAGGGTTTAAAGGTAGGCAGCTCACTTGCGACTCCACTGTTGTCGCGGATGTCTATGGGCAGCGGCAATCGCTTACCATCAGGTGATCTGTCAGCTTGTCTGCCACCTATCACATAAAAAATGGAAAACAAAATCGGTTTTCTCGTTCTTGGTGTAAACAATTTTATATTATACATACATCAATATCAGGTGATCCATCTGATCGCCTGTCCCCCTAACTCATAAAACCATGTAAGAAGATAACAATTAGCTAATGTTGTATTCTGCTCTTAATAAGCAGATTTAGGGCCCATTCGGCCATCTTTATTCCGATACTAAATCTATGGTATAGCGCTGTCATTCCATACAAATCTGACGTTATACCTATAGTATATGGTATGGTGGGATTTATCCACGGATAAAGATTAGTCGAATCGGGTTTTAGCAGACTAAAGTTAAACAAACCAACGAGACACTCAAAAAACCAAATGAATTTTAAAAGTGGTTCACGAATGATAAATTGATTGACATTAACAGCGCGTGCGCTCAATTTTTCGCGCAAAAATAAAAAGCTTTGTTTGCAAAAGGCAACAGTGGAATATTGCTATCAATTAATGCCGAGTATTCATTACTCAGCGATGTGAAATCGTTTCGTTATCGGCCGGACAATTTTATGAACGAGTCTGATAGCGAGCGTTTACATCAACGATTCGCTTGATTTCGGGTCGAGGCCCACTGTGAGCGGACTATAGCTATAGGCCTGCCCGCCTGTCTATTTTGCAAATGTAGCAAATATTGGGAGATACAGTTTCTTGACACATAAACTGTAAAACCATGCATGAGTCTAATAGCGCGCACTTACATCAGCGATTCGAGACAAAATCAAGCGATTTTGTCTCGTGGCCCACTGTGAGCGGACGATAGTAGTAGTGAGTGATTCTTGGAGATGTAATTTTCGTGACCGTCCTCAAATCTAATATTCCTCCGAAATTGACATCAGAATTTTAAAGTACACGTAAAACTTATATTTTTTATTGAAGAAGCCTTTTATTTAATCAGAATATTTTTAGATTCGGTTGTCAATTTCGGAGTAATATTAGATTTGAAAATGGCCACGAAAGTCACATCTCCGAGAATAACTCCAATAATGGGAGATACAGTTTCATGGCACATCAACTTAATAACTATGAACGCGTCTGATAGCGCGTGTTTTACATTTCTATTCGCTTCTTGTCGCTCTTGATTCATCGATTCGCTTGATTTTGGGTCGCGGTCCAGTTTGAGCGGAAATGGACAATGGTTCTTCCCGCCTTTTCAACTTGCTGGACCAAATCTTATGTGATACAGTTCTATAGTACAGTCCGTTGCGATAAGTCACTTGTTAAGTGCGTACAGACGATAAGCATGATCCCGCCTATTTGACCTACTCATATCACATCTTGGAACTGGGAAGGTACAGTTCTATGGCACATCAACTATTTAACCATGAACAGATGCGATAGCGTGACGTTTACATCAGCAATTTGCTCGATTTTTGAAAAATTTCGGAAAGGCACTGTAATTACAGTACGCCATGGCGTCATGGGTCTTTCCGCCTATTTGATATAGGAACCAAATCTTGGGAGACAGAGTTCCATGATTGACCCCATAGATATGACTTTGGATGCAACTGAGAATGTCACACTGAGATTATGATGAATACAGTTCCATGAAATTACAACAAGAAGAGCCTTAAGCTAAGCAGCTTAAGGCTCTTCTTGCTGTACATTTCGCACAAGATGTGAAGTCTATCCGCTGTTACTTGGACCTCACTCTTCGTTTGCAACAATGGCGCCCGTGTCAGATCGGATACAGAACTCGGATGATTTTGATTAGATCAGGACGTTTGCCATTAGCGTTATATTAGCTGCTGAAAGCTACAAAGCTTTGAGCTGCATCTGTTTGAATCTATTGCAGTGTGCAATTGAGAAAAGCATCGTTTAAAAATATGAGCGATGGTAGCTCAGTGGATAAGAATGCCTGCCATACGTCGTCGGTCGTGGTTAAAATTCGGGCATGCACCTCTGGATTTTTCAAATCAATGTGCGTTTTTTCTACCATTACGGAACGGACGGAAAACATCGTTGCACCTTGCACGTTTCGGATAGTTTCTGAAGCATGTTGGCGTGATTCAGTTGATCTGGTTCTCCTGTTAAAGGGTTGCGAAGGTCGGTTTGAAGGAAGGATGCAGCAGTCGCTTCTGTGTAATTACCAGACTCCCTGAATCATGCTCTAAGCGTACCGTAATCTCCAAAACGACAGCTTTGGACGAAAACTACACGCTAAGATGAGGATTCATATACAAATATCTCTTCTTCTTTAGCCATTTTCAACCTCTAGGTTGTAGGCCTATTTCGTCATTGTCATTTTCAGCCCATTTAAGTCCCCACTGCTGGAGCACGGGCCTCCCTCAATCACATGAGGGGTAATTGCCATACTCACCACGCTTGGCAGACGGGTTGGCGAGGGTTTAGATATAAATGCAGAGTTTTCCTTCTCTGGGTGCTTATGATCATGCCAGCAGCTTTACCTTAGTCGCCTTTTACGACACCTCGGTAAGAGTGAGGCCTCCTTCAGTTTAAGCCATTGTAGTCGATCTTGGGCAGTTTTTATCCACTTTGTTCCTGGCAGCCTTTTGATGTCGTCACACCAACGCATTTGGGGTCTTCCTCCTGGGCGTTTCTCGCCCCACGGGAGTTGAAGTGGGAGTGGACTGGTCATGTCGCCAGAAAACACGGCTCGTAGGTGCACGTCGGTGGATACAAATATGTAGCTTTTTAAATTGCAAACTTGGTAGGTCGATGAGTGACAAAAGCCTTTGATAAAGTTGACTAATCAGCTCACAGCAGTGGTAATATCCTAGCCACGTCTACCAATAAACTGACAATCTTTGGAACAGACGAGCTTTAGTGAGTGAGGGTGCCGGGATGCCCAATGGAGGGGAAAGGGAGTTCAAATTTTGGCATGCGCAGTTCTGACCTGTATTGCGACTGTACATGGGCGGCGATAATCGCTTAATATCAGGAGATCCGTCTGCCACCATCACATCATAATAAAAATAAGATCATTATTATCCTGAATAAGTATTTCTAAAGCGTGTGTGAAATCTTCTAATAATATGACGCTCATTCAATTCGCAAGATACTATTTCCCCCGCAGTGGGGACATATTGAAGCGTGTTATGTGATACTCGGTACCCTACGACCGTATACTATACCCTCAACAGCCACATATGCTATCTGACTTTTGAAACGCGATATTACGCGAATTTCTTCGGCATTTTAGGCCTCCCATACTCGCCTATCAAACGATATTATCGGTCGATAGAGTAATACGGAATCCTACTTCGAAGGGATGGAAGTATCTAACAAAATATCCTACAGCCATGAACCAGAATTGAATTTGGGGACGAGTGCTTTAGAGGAATTCCAAAAAGTTTCTATTATAGTTAGAGTAGTTGCTTTTGACTGGGGGAAAGCCACGCTTCGGCATCAATTGGCCATCGCACCGGAGTGATACCACGGCCACACAGGAAAACAGCCCGTAGCAAGTGATCCGCCGAGTGAGTGAGGGAACCGGTTGGCAGAGCACTTGTGACTCCATGGTGTTAATTGCTTACCATTAGGTGATCCATTTGCTCGTCTGCTACCTATCACATAAAATAAATAAAAAATGCAATTTACATACGCATTGATTATATTTTCAAATAAATTATATCGTTAAATCCCGCCTGTATAATCATGAGAATCAAAACTAGTGATTAAATAAATTATAACACATATTCAATATGTTAAATTAAAAGGAATATCTATCTAAAAAGCTCAGTGAATTTGTTTACACGAAAATTCGAGGCTAAACCTCACGCAAACCTCACAATTTAATCAATGACATTTTGTCAAAGACTTAATTAACGATAGAATATTTTGATTGACATTTTGATACGCAACCAGTAATTAAATGACAAGAGGGTTTGATTGGGTCGAACGTGAATACGCGCAAATTATGACAGGGGGTAAAAAACAGGCCAAGTGAGAGTTGGCATTGCGGACGGTTCTGTACACAAGTTAATAAAGTATTTTGACTACCAATAGTCTCATCCGGCTTTTACTTTGAGCGTTGCAACACGTTCGAAATGTCAACGTTAAGGAACACTGTGGAACCAGCTGCCATCGATGGTGTTACCAAACAGCTACGACCTTAAGCATATGTGATGCCTCTGGTGTTGCAGATGTCCATAGGCGGCGGTAATAAGTGACCATCAGTTGTGCCGTCAGCTTGTTTGTCCGCTATAAAGGATAGAAAATTAAACTTACATTTTTGATCAGTTTGTAGCAAAAAAATATCTTACACTTTTATTCGCGAGTTTTTGACTTACCTTCTTGAGAAAAAGCTCAGAACGCACCTTCCATACGGAGGGACGGCGTTCGAATCCGAGCAGAAACCTCTAGATTTTTCAAATTTATGTGCATATCTCTACCATAAACTCGCTGGTGAGGGTAAACATCATGAGGAAACTCGCTTCGGATAGTTTTTGAAACGTGTAACGTTGATTCAATTGGTCTTCTTCCCCTGTTAAAGAGTTGCGGGGTCAGACGGCAGACGCTTCATTGTAATTACCAAGCTCCCCTAATCCAGAATCATGGTCCAAGCATAACCCCGGCTCCACAGCTTTGGACGCAACTGGGAATTGCATGCTAAAATGAAGGAGAGAAAAAGCGTACTTTACAGACAAATGCGTAACGAAATCCTATAGGGTTCAAATGTACCTTTGGAGGTACGGAACCCTGAGAATGGCGGGATGGCGTCTAAAATACGATATGCGAGGATTTAATGACGCCGCGCTCGACTTCCAATCACGCATTGGTATTGGCTGCGTGTTGGCCAAGTGAAGGCCAATGTTTGTTGGCTTGATTACCAGCTGTTTAAAAATCTTTGTTTATTAATTGTTCAGCTTATGCTGTCTATCATTAATTGAGGGTGCTGCGATATGATATTTTACTACCTAAACTACTTAGTATAGACAGATATCTTAGTCTTAGTATAGAAGATGATTGTAGTTGGGAACACGGAGGGTAGGTGAACCTGTAGGACGATCACCAACCAGATGGACCAATCAAGTGAGAGGAGCACCCTCAAACAAGTTTTGCTCGGTTGCCAGAGACGCCATGAAAAGCCACCGGTGGAGGCAGATCACACAAGCAAGGTGCAACCCATCCACATCCACTGATGACCTCAATCCTCAGTCATGAGGGAGCGACCATAGAGAGAGAGATAGACAGATGTCTATCACATCATACACGTATTCCACGCGTCATATTCGCATAACTGTGCTGTAATAGGTTCATGGTATTTTAAGTCTTCGCTGATTGTTTAACTATCATCATCATCATCATCAGCCTATCGCAGTCCACTGCTGGACGTAGGCCTCTCCAATTGTTCGCCACTGTGATCTATCCATGGCTTCTCGAATCCAGCTCTTGCCAGCCATCCTGCTCAAATCGTCTCCCCACCTAGCCAGAGGGCGCCCTACATTACATTTGCCAAGACGCGGTCTCCACTCTAGAACTCGTTTACCCCATCGGTTGTCGCTTCTGCGGCTAATATGGCCAGCCCACTGCCACTTAAGCTTGCTAATCCGGTGAGCAATGTCGATGACTTTGGTTCTCTGCCGTTTCTGTTTGCCGTGTCTGTTTAACTATGGGGTCTAAAAAATACTATAGCTCAAATAATGCAAACAGCATTCGATATACTACGTCTATTTGACGTAGGAGAGCCACCCTTCGGCATAAATCGGCTGGCTCGACCGGAGTGATATCACAGACGCAGAAAACCAGCGTGAAGCAGTGAGTGTGCTGTGTTTCGCTGCGTGAGTGAGGTTACCAGAGACCCCAATCTGTGGAAGTTAGCAGCGCACTTGTGACTCCACTGGTATTGCGCGTGTCAATGGGCAACGACAATCACTTACCATCAAGTGATCCGTTTGCTCGTCTGCCATCTATCACATTAACAAAAAGACTACGTGCTGCGCGCAATGCGTGCCGAAATAAAGTCTTACCATAGAAAACCGACGGATGCGTTCAGAAATTGACGCGTCATACTGTTTGGTTTCACCCAAAACAGTTAAAATTGAATAATTTTTATAAAATGTATCGTATTTAAATATCGTACCTGTAATATTTACGATAGCGAATGATCGCATAAGTTTACGATAATCGCCGATATACAATTATCGTATCGGTATCGTTGCATCTCTAATAGCATTCGCTTTGAACTTAAAACAACACATAACCCAGGTGCAATCGTGCGTTAACGTTGTTCCTAGCAAGAGAGGATTCATACATAGAAGCCAGTCTTTATTTGTCCGCATGCATCAACGTACTATCGCGGGGGCTACCCGGTGTGCCGCCTTTCGACCTTATTTCTAATTACGATAAGGTCGAAAAGTGATACACCGGGAACTTTCGCGTAGGTACCTGCAGGCCTAAAAGTGCTTTTTTATTCGAATGCGTGAGTCGGCACGTTTCGCCCGGCGATTCAATCCCGCACACGAGGAACGTGACCATTCACACGCGGGTCCCGCAACCCGCACATCCGTCAGTTGTTCGGGGACGTGATTCTAACACAAATATTTGTGAGATGACAGTGGGCCGATGGTAAGCAAATTCGAAAGTAGTTTTCTTTTTTTTATGTGATAGGTGGCGGATGAGCAGACGATCTCCTGATGGTATGCGATTGCCGCTGCCCATAGACACCCGCGACACCAGTGGAGTCACAAGTGCACTGCCAACCTTTAAAACCCCTTCCTTTTGGAATTGGGCCTTCCGGTACCCTCTGGTACGAAACACAGCAGAGTGCTGCTTCACGCCGGTTTTCTGTGATGCTATAGTATCACTTCAGTCGAACCGGCCCATTAATGCCCAAACGTGGCTTTCCTAATTTACTTTCATCATTTCAGCCAATAGACGTCCACTGCTGGACATAGGCCTCCTCCAATGTTCTCCACACAGATCTGTCCTGTGCCGCCCGCATTCAATGGATTCCCGCGACCTTCACCAGATCGTCGGTCCACCTTGTGGGGGGCCTGCCACGGCTGCGACTTCCTGTACGTGGCCTCCACTCGAGGACCTTTCCGCCCCAACGGTCGTCTGTTGTCCTCGCTATGTGCCCTGCCCATTGCCACTTGAGGCATGCAATCCTTTGGGCTATGTCTGTAACCTTAGTTCTCCTGCGGATCTCATCATTTCTGATACGATCACGCAGGGAGACTCCGAGCATAGCTCTCTCCATTGCTCTCTGAGTGACTTTGAGCCTCCTTAATCGGCACATTGTAAGCGGCCACGTTTCGGTTCCGTATGTCATCACTGGCAACACACACGCATTGAATTTACTTTACTTTATACCAAACATTGAAACCCTGGCTCCGAAGCGACGGCTTTCAAAGACAAGTCCCGAAGGACGAGCTATAATGACTTAATTTCACCTCTCCGATCGGAAAGGGGTACAAACTCTTTAATTACTTACCTTGTCAAAGTATGAATAAAACAAAACCGGATGAATTTTCCGTAACACAATATCCACAAAGAATCGCCGACGCCACGGGGAGCGTTTGATTTCTGGACTAGAAAATGAAAACCCATTTAGTTCCGGATACACCACGCGTGGCGGTAGGGTTGTCAAGTGTAAAGTAACGGACGTACCTACGTTCGCTATTGGATTTTTTCTTTATAAATACCTATTTAGAAAGAACTTAGCATGAATGGGCCGGCTCGACCGGAGTGATACCACTGCCTCACAGAAGACCGGCGTGAAGCAGCGCCTGCGCTGTGTTTCGCCGTGTGAGTGAGGTTACCGGAGGCCCAATGGGGGGAAGGGGAAAAGGTTGGCAGCGCACTTGTAACTCCACTGGTGTTGCGGGTGTCCATGGGCGGCGGAATTGCTTACCATCATGTGATCCGTCTGCTCGTCTGCCACCTCTCATATAAAAAAAAAGCTACTTACGAAGGTAAGACGGCAGTCACTTCATTGTAATTACCTGGAATGATTGATATTTTCTCGTAGGAAAGGCGCTTTCTCAATGTAACTACAAATTTTATTATTAGAGGATATTATGTATCGTTGTAATGGGGAAAAAATGTTTGAAACCAGTTACGTAGTTATTGAGTTATATATATTTAAGTATACTCCGAATATCAAAACGGTCATTTTTGCAATATCCCTAGACAAAGTTGAGGTATATAGGCTGATCGTTGAGATTGGCCGCCGTAGCCGTAATCTGTTGGAGGATATTATTACCCAATACATTAAAGCTACGATTCAGAGAAACATTCATACCTTTATTTATATTTTCACACACGTGGCAACCCTGTTAAACCCTGCTCGTCAGGGGACCGACGCGCCGGCATTAATAAACGAATGTGTTGCGAAGGAGACTGTCACAGAAGTTAAAATATTCATGATCCGCGCCGCTGCGGTCGCGCGGATTAGAGGTATTCGGGAAAGGCGGTGGTTCGTGTTAGTAAACAATTGCGGTATCGGGTTTAGGGAGGGCGCTTAATCGACCTAATTGCACCGAAACGCACCGGGGAATAGTACTGTACATGTTCCTGGGGCTATGGAGATCTTTTTTTTATGTGATAGGTGGCAGCCGAGTAGACGGATCACCTGATAGTAAGCGATTGCCGCCGCCCATGGACACCTGCAACACCAGTGGTGTCGCCGCCGCCCATGGACACCTGCAACACCAGTGGTGTCACAAGTGCGCTCCTTAACTTATGGAACCTTTTGGTACCTTATCCAGGGGAAGGGGGGATCCCTTCCCCTGAATTGAGCCGGTACCCACTCACGCAGCGAAACACAGCGCATGCACTGCTTCACGCCGGTTTTCTGTGAGGACGTGGTATTACTCCGGTCGAGCCGGCCCATTCATGCCGAAGCGTGTCTCTCCCTCTGTTTTATTACTCCTACTCATTTCTCTCACATCCAACGTTCTTATGGCGACCGTGCCTGATGTCTGACTGGAGAAGGCTGTCGCTTGGAATCTAGGCCGCGCTTAGATCTAGATTCAGAAAGATATTGACATAACGACATGGAAAAAAAAATTCAAAGAACCTTTCTACGCCAACTAAAACTTTCGTAACGTTTACATAAAATTATTGGATCCCAAATTAATGAGCCCTAAACAAACTCTCAAGATATCATTAATTTATTCATGACTGGACATGGCGAAGCTCCGTAGACCAAACGTCCCGGAGGTTGTAAAATTTCCATCATACATAATTCATATTAGTAACTTCACCATCATTCGGGAGTAACTACAGGCAATGGGTTGAGGATACTTCGAATTTGCATTTGGGATAAGTTTTCTATTGAATTATTTCCAAGTCTCCGAAATTCTGAAACATCAATTACAAGTGCTAAATTAAGTGAATCTGTGGTGATTGTTGCGGAGTCGTCTGCGTAATCCTTGGCTATAGATTTATCTTTAGGTCATTCACCTAAGATTTTGGGTTCTCATGAAGTATTTTCATTAGCACACATATATATATAATTAGCTTTACGACTCGGATTCTCTGGTAAGTGTGAACATATGGCGCAGCCATCTGGTTAAATTAGTCATTCAATTGGAAGCCTAGGGCGTTAGTTTATTACCATTAGGTGATCCGTCGGCTTATCTGCTACCTATATCATAAAAAAGTCCATACATACATAATCACACACGCGGCCTGTAACCGGACGCGAGATTAGACCATTTTTTTTTTAAATTGTAGGCTGAATTCTGAATAAAAACTCTCTTTATTGATGATCAATACTTTATTTACTAGGATTACCTACTTACATTCTACATTTGTATGCAACCGGGAATTACTCGGTTACATGAGAAATCGAGATCTCAATATTTTGATTTATCGGGATCAGATGGTTTTGGTGGCACACAATCCTTTTTTGTTCATGTCAATCTGGTATCCCATCAGAATACGATGGTAACAGAACAAATATTGCATTTGTGTTTGGGCACGCACTTGGGCACTATAAACGTGTCCTGCGTCTAGCTAATAGCTTTGAGAGAGGCTTTAGCGCCTCCAAAAGATCCGGCTGAGATCACATTACTTTAGAAGATTAAAAATACGACAAGTAAGAAAAATTTTGCGCTGACGAAAAAATCGAGCCTCAAAAAGCTCGTATCACAACCATCCAATACACTTAAGTTTCAAAGCATCTTCAAAGCATTTCTTAAACCATAATAGTTGCTAAACGCGCATTTTTCTACGAGATAACGCCATTAATCTCTCCGGCTGTAATGAAAATGTACCGCTCGACAGCGCCCTCTGGTAATTCGGAGAACAATCCAGGCCGCGAGTACAAGGCTGTGACGTCAGACTGGTAAAACGAGTGACGCTATTTGAGCCAAAAACACTTAAGTCATTTGAGTTGAGTTGTTACTAACTCAATCCCGAGTTAAAGCTGTTGTTTTTTTTCATCCAACTGGCAATTCGGAAAACAATTCAGGCTTCGAGTACAAGGCTGTGACGTGATATTGATAAAACGATACTGTTTGAGTCAAAAGGCTTTTAAGTCATTTGAGTCATATCTCTATATGAGTCAACTGTTAAAAGTGGTAGTTAACTAGGCAATGAATCATACGGGACCACCAGATTATGAACTTTGTGCAGTTGTGTTAAGGTGGAAATCAATGAAACAAACGATGTCTAGTTGCCTGGTAAATTATTATTCTAACATCAGAAGACCACATGATGGGAAAAGGAAGACTGATATTTTAATTCAGTAGTCAATTCACTCTAAAGTAGTCTGTCCTAGTGGACATCAAAATAAGGTATTGATATTATTTTGAAATTGCCCTAAAGTTTTTTTTATGGGAAAGGGAGGAAAACGAGCTAGCGAGTCACCTGATGGTAAGTGATCACCGCCGCCCATGGACATCAGCCACACCAGAGGGAGTGGAGATGCTTTGCCGGCCTTTTAGGAAGGTATAGGCTCGTTTTTTGAAGATCTCTATGTCGTACCGGTTCGGAAACACCGCTGCGGAAAGTTTATTCTACAATGAGGAGGATGCGTGGCTAAAAAATGACGTGTAAAGCGCACGGTGGTGGACCTCCACCCATCCAGATGGTACGGGTGGAATCCTAGTTTACAGCGTGTAGAATTGAATTTAATCGATTACGTTTTTTATTACACTCGAATAAATCAACGAATCGCATCACTACTCTGCCTCAGTGTGACGTGAAACTGGTAAAACGAAGTTTCAGGCTTGCTAACTTTCCGAGGACTTTTGGTAAGGAATTAAATTCGCGTTTGTCGGGTTGTGACAAGAGCTAATAAAGAGGGTGCATGGTGAAAGAGAAAACTTGGCTGTGCATGTTAGTTGAATATGAATTGTCAGCTCTCTGCATTATTTCCACTTTTGTGTGCGTGAAAGGCGTTGAGAGATATTTCGTTACTTTTGATATCTATTGTTTTATTCTTACGTAACGTAAAGACATGAAATTTCGCTTTGTTGACCTTAAGCGGAAAATTTAACATACTTTCTCGGTTAAAGAACAGTGCACCAAAGCTAGTTTAGCAGAAATATATTGAAAAGCCGCCGTGTGGTCCCCGGCAGAGTAGAATAGGCCACCCTCACTCTTACCGAGGTGTCGTAAAAGGCGACTAAGGTAAAGCTGCTGGCATTGATCATCAAGCACCCAGAGAAGGAAAACTCTGCATTTATATCAAAACCCTTGCCAACCCGTCTGCCAAGCGTGGTGAGTATGGCAATTACCCCTCATGTGATTGAGGGAGGCCCGTGCCGCAGCAGTGGGGACTTAAATGGGCTAACGATGATGATGACAGAAATGACGAAACAATAATCTTATGTGACAATAATGAAATGACTTCCTAATAAAACAGCATTAGTTTTTTTACTCAGAATTTAACAAAATATTAACATTTTTTTTTAATTTTCGCGTTGCATTATACTTAACTATAATTAATCAAGACAGGATTTAACACGATATTTATTATGTAATACAAACAAATATATAAAATAAAATATGTGAGTACACAATGTTGTATCACATAATAAATATCGTGTTAAATCTCGTCTTGATTAATTATAGTTAAAATATTTACATCTGATAATTTCAATTTATCTTAAGATCGCCTTTCCAGAGCGATCTAACAGGCTAGCTTTTAAAACTATTATCCAGAATTTCGTCAATGTGTACAATCTTACATTAGTATTTAAGACTTTAGAAATCATAATTTAAACTCTGTCCCTATAGGTCCTATGCTCTGCTTTTGCTTAAAAGATTAACCATGCAACTGTCTTGTCAAAAAGTATTGGGCCCTAAACGTCCCGTAGAGCATTTGGCTCCATTCTTAACGGTTTATGTGGCGGATTATTGGCCATTTGCATTCAACCCTTTAAGAAGCCCTTAGGCCCTTGCTCGGTTTAGGCGCAAGTGCCATAAGTGTCATCGCGATATCAAATGTATGGAAATCACCACGTTATAAACCAATCATAAAAGTTTTCTTTCAATTTTAGGGTTAACCCTGAAAACTGGTCACAAAGACATGACCTTGTCAGCATTTCTGACAAAGTATACGTTAGCCTCATTTATTAGTTTCTTTGTAGTTTATTTGGCGTTTTTGTACGGATAAATTCGTACAAAAACGCCAACTCGTAGCATGACAAGCTTTGCGAATATTCTTCAACTTTGAACCTTATAATGTTGATTAATAAAGTTAAAGCTGTGTATCATCTTGAAGAAATTTAAAAACTGGCGGTAGTAACAACACATAAGTGCTGTTTCTATGTAAATTCTCGGTGTTTTTTTTTTCAAAAGTACCTATACAGGGTTATTTTGTGAATTCTATAGACTATAGAGTCTCGACTGTTAAATTCATTAAACAGGGTGTTTACTTCGTTCTACCAAAACGACTTTACTAACGGGGAATCGTTTTGTCTGTGTGTGCAGATCCCCCTGAGATCACAATCCGGCCCCGCAACCTGCAAGTGAGGGCCAACGGCATAGCTGCGTTCTACTGCGCCGCCCGCGGGGACCCTATACCGAACATCCAGTGGAGAAAGAACGGGAAACGAGTTTCCAGTGAGTATTCGATTTTTAGTGCTTTCCGAAATGTGCATGTTTTTTATTTGATAGGTGAAAGACGTGCAGACGGATACCGGTAAGCGAGTCACAATTGAGCTGCTAAACTTTTAACTCCCACTTTTCACTCTATTGGGCATCCGGTACCAAAAATTACGTCGTATCGAAAACATGGTTATAATGATCATACATTTTTTTTCTGGTTAGGTAAAAAAGATCGAACAACGAATTTATAGTGACTGTTCGATTTGTTTATACTTATATTTATTAAGAATGTTACGTGTTGTGTTGCGCGTCTTGGCATACGTAATGTAGGGCGCCCTCTGTCTAGGTGGGGGGACGATCTGCGCAGGATCGCTGGCAAGAGCTGGATGCGAGAAGCCATGGATAGATCACGGTGGCGAACAATTGGAGAGGCCTACGTCCAGCAGTGGACTGCGATAGGCTGATGATGTGTTGTGTTGCAGTACAGAAGAAAAATACTAAGAAAAGAGGAACACTTTATAAGAAAAACATATAATAAATAAATAAATATTTCATAACATCACATACATTGATCTGACTCAGAAATAGGTAGCCCAAGCACCTTTGTTCCGGATATCAAAAACAACAGCGGAATTACAAATTTATACATTTAATTCTTTTCTTTTGTAAATACATACTTTTAATACATAAAAAACACCCAGACCAATACAAACAGACATGTTCATGCACACAATTGTTTTTACTGTGCGGTGATCGAACCGTTTGCACCAAGGCAGCGTTCACTATCACTGATCCAAACCTCATAGTTAAATAAAAAAAAACTTATCGTAGGTTACAAATGAATCATCGTCATGTATCCTTTATCCTAACAGATGACTTGAATCATTCTACGTCAAAACACTCACTTCAACTACTAGTGCCATGCCCATTGTTCAACCCATTGGGCAAAAAGACTTGTTGTTTCCTTAATTTGGGCCGAATGATGAATAGGCGAAATCACAAAACGACAAGGACAAAAACCCGGGAAGAGAAACTGCGGGCCATTATTTCACTATTTTTATTCGCGATTGAAATGTAAAACCCGAGTTTTTGGCCCATAAATATCTGGGCCGGTAATGACGCAATAAGCCCGGGGCAATGAGCTGAGAAAGCGTAGGGCGAGGCGCTCACGAACCTGTGATGCGAGAATGAAATAGTACTATTTTTTTACTCACTTTGATTTTTTATTTCTAAAGTGTAAAGAATTTTTAGGTTGCATGTTTTGTAGTAAGTAAAATCCAGAGTTGTTGACCCATAAATATGTGAGCCGGTAATGACGCAATAATCCTGGGGAAATGCGTAGATAGCTGAGAAAGTGTAGGGCGAGAGGTACAAGAGCTGACCTGGGAAGCAAAAATGAAGTAGTAATAATAATACAATAATATCCTCCAATCGATTACGGCTACGGCAGTCAATCTCAACGATCAGCCACGTACGCAGCACATATTATAGTGCTGAAGTGTGTGCGCAAACACAAGTGCACCCCCTATTCCCTAACCCTCATCCGATGGGACACCATCGTTACATGACCGGAGAGGTATTGGGCGCAGGTCACACGGCTTACCTTCCTTTTCGAGGCACGGGGGTACAAGACCGCCAACTTCCAGACTCCGGGCTGTCACTGAGAATTTGATACCGAAAACTATAAATGAAATGAAATAGTACTATTTTTGACACCATGATTATCCATTAACTATCTTTATAGATAATGAATAATCATAGTAGCAGAAACTTTTTCCCACATACACTCTATAATCTGTCTCTTATCTATTTCGCGCCAAACTACGCTTAGATGTATGTGTGCGTAGCATGGTGGCTTAATATAAAGTCGTCCCGTAACGAACGGTTCGGTTGCTGTTGCTTTAAATTAGGCCGTTTAGCACGCGATGTGGGCGGCCGGCGTTCTGTGTTCGTGGCATCACTAACTCCTTTGATCTCGCACATGCTCATAAGCGGCGGAGATCTTTAACCATCAGGAGCATGTCACCCGCTTGCTAGCTTCTCGACTCTCGCATAAACGCTATCCTGTTCGCGCCTTAGTTTCTGGGTTGAACAAATGTATCCGCTCCGTCACGCAAGCGCTGACCATAAAAGAGTAATGGTGTATCTAGCACCTATCTCATTTCATATTCCATCTGCTTTATCAAAGTTGCTCGCGATTTGTCCCACTGTCATCGCCCGCCATCTATCAAGGAGCGTCGCTGACTCGAAAAACTACGAATACGCATTTTTGCTAGGGCTGCCAGAATCTGTAGTGTATTTATTGAACCTCTAGAGTTTGATTTCGGAAACTTTCCTACATTAAAACTGCTTTTGGTATTTTGGGAGACCCCACGCTATGCTCAGCTAGTACTCATACCTTGGTTTTTTTATGTGATAGTTAGCAGAGAGCCAGACGGATCAAAGTTTAAAGTTATTTATTGCATTCATGGGTACATTAGATAATTTATAATACGTGCGTATAAGTTTCTTCATGATCACTTGATGGTAAGAAGTCAAAAATGTGTTCCCTACCTTTAAACTCTCCTTCTCCCCGGATTGAGCCTTCGGCACAACACATCACAGACGCTGATTCACTTCGGTTTTTTGTTAGGTCGTGGTATCACTTCGGTCTAACCGGCCCACTCATATCGAAGCTGGATAGGAGGTCAACTCTACTGGGTTTTAAGACCAAGTTTGGACTTGCAAGTCATATAAGAGCACATGCTCGTAATTAGTAGGGGTCGCCATCGCCAAATACTGCTAGGAGCTCACTTCGTTTTGGGACATAAGTTTCAAATCATATCAATAGATGGCGCTGGGTGTCTATTACATCGCGCAAGAGTTTCACTTTTACGGTTTACCTATAAGCGTTGTCGTATTCTTCAGAATTGACCTCTAAATAAATAGTATAGATGACCGACAACCCTAACTAGCTGGTGTAAGACCTCGGAAAAGGATTCTTTGAAGATTTTCCCATCGGCCTGGGCACGTTTACCTGCACACTATGAATTTGTTACTATTTCTGGTTTCGAATTTGCTGACCCTTTTTGTTTTATGTCTCACTCAGCGCGGACCGGCGCTCAATAATATCGCCCTGTCCCTTAGGAGTTACAGACTTGATTTTATGTAAGGATATACATAAATGATATCATTTTAAACATCAAAAAGAAATATGGAAGACGGGAAGTAACTTTGCGTCTTTATTGCCTCATCGATTAGCCCTCTCAATGGGGACTATTGATGGACTGAGGTCCATCTATAAGGTTATTGGTTATTTTTAAACGTAATTTATGTAAATTTGACGAACAAAACTGGTTCTTTTAAATGGAGGGAAGATGTTAGCTATAATAGTTCATCATCTAAATCTATCTTATGACTTGCGAAATGGAATGTGTATCTGCTTTCCAGTACAAAACCTTGCTATTATATTCGATACTTTTTCTATTAATTCGTCGATTAGCGTAGCTATATAAGGTGAAAGGTAGGGCACACTACCGACGCAAATCGATTTTAATTTTTAGCTACTAAACCGGATCTACTTAAAACAATTTCGGGGTTACAACCTCTCGACAAACACTCATACTATTTATTGATTAACCATGCACAAATGTTGGGTCCGTTTTTGTACGCGAAAAATTGATTCACGCTAAAAGTCGTCGCTTTTGGCGGTAATTTTGCCGATACCACTCTAAACACAATCGCGGGTTTCTCTCTATTAGGTCCAAGTAAGATGTCACGTGACAGCTCACTCGACACTCAATAGCAGTATGTAAAAAACGATACAATTTATTATTAGGATCACTTCGCAGCACTTCACTGCATGAATAAACACCAAATTTGTTCACTTAAAACCACTAGAAACTAATTTTAAACCTTTGCATTGCATCAACCCACGCGGAGTATTTTAATACTACCCCCAGAATTTACTTTAAACAATGGAACCAGCTATCGTGTAAAAAAAAATGTCACTATGGCAGTCGGTATCACATTGCTTTCAATAATGAATGAAAAGCTCTACCGTCTGCCGCGAAACTTTGTGTTTGTGTTGTCAAAAGACCTTCCACCTTCTGATTTGCAGGAATTACACAACACTTATATTATTATCATCATCATCATCATTATATCAGCCCACATCCACCCACTGCTGAATATAGGCCTCTTCTTTATCACGCCATTCCCTTCTGTCTCCTGCTAGTCTTATACATTGGTTCCCCACTGCCGTTACTATATTGTCGGACCATCGGGCAGGTGGTCTACCCACAGGACGCCTCTCCATTATTGACTGCCATTCGTTGCCAGGTGTCCTGCCCATCTCCACTTTAGCCCACACACTCGTGACCCAACGTCTACTACCCTCATTCTCTTTCGGATTTCATCGTTGGGTACGCGGCCTCGCAAAGATAGCCTGTGGATGAATTGTACCAAGCGATCGTTTTACGCTCTTCGAATCTAATATAATAATATATTTAGGGTGATGCTGGGACTTTATCGCTTTTGCAGTGCGTCTGGAATTTTTGCGCAAGCTGGAATAGAAGGCTTTCAAGCTCTCATGAGAAAGAAAGTGGCGTCACTGATATAAGTCGAGTGCGGGGAAGTGACAACAGCATCCCGAGGGTAGTGGCAGATGATCCGCATGCACCTATGGTAAAGCACTTCGTGCGAACAAACCAAAATTGCAACCGGCACATCTTTCAGGTCGAGTTTACAACGAGTGCCCCTAAGGAACATAATACATTAAGGAAATAAATGTACGTTTTTTTTTACTTACGCTACTCACAACTTTTATATTTTTAATTTTCGTACAACCCATGGGCCTAACGTTGCCCGAAATAAATAAAATTTGAATTAGAAAATAGAGACCGAGCATGGAACGCTCCATAGCACGTTACGCCACCGTTAACTTGTGCATAGTTTCTTTAGTCAGCGACCATACTATTATATTATTATATTTTAATGTTTCTCTCCTATGTCTAAACAAAAATGCTTTTACCCCTTTATCGCAGTTTTATTTCAGCTGTCAAATGTCGAAGATACACGCCTAAAGTTTCAAAGTGGTCGTACACTACATCTCCTCTGAGACAACAGAAACTTGGGAGCCCAAAAGTCACAGTTTTCTTTATGAAAAAATACTTTTTTCAACTGAATTATTACTATTGGCTGTCAGCGCGATAGTTTGACGGGCGTGCGTGACTTGCCCCGGTATTGGCGAACAATATGATTTATTTTTCTTGCCTCTTTTATCTTGATAGCTGAGAGATAGTAAGCTCCGATAACATCGTTTGAGGGTTTTGAAGGTTAAACTTGAAAGGTAAAAATGAAATATCTAACTCACCACTTTATAATATGAATGCCCTCCATCATAATTTGCACGACAGCAGTTAATCTCGACGAAATTTATTAAGTGCTAGACGGCAGACGAGCAGACCGGTCACCTGATAGCAAGCGATTGCCGCCGCCTAGTTACATTCGCAACACCTGTAGATTCAAAAGTGCGCTGTCAACCTTTGAACTCCCCTCCGGTACCGTCACTCACTCGGCGAAAGACAGGGCATGCGCTGCTTTGCGCCGGATTTCTTTGACATTTATGTACTCTGCTGTAAAGCAAATTGAAACTTAAAGAAGTAACTAAGTTATTGCTTTTAAAAAATAATGAAAATTACCCCATATAAAGCATTTATTTTAAGTTATATGTAAAGGTTTTTATTGCCATTCCGAGCTGATCATGTATGACTCGCATTCTCAAAAATTATTAGATCTCAATGTCGAGCAAAACTGTAACTCTACAAGAAACTACCTATTTTCACAAACTTAACCTTAGTCAAAATTTGTTACTGCAAGGCCTATTGCGTAACAGAAAAGTAATGCTTATTATGCCCATGTGAAAATAAGGAAATGGCCAAACCACAGATGTAAGGTGTAGAGTTTGAGGAGTTAGGTCTTGTAGAGTTAAACATTTGGTTCGACATAAAATCGAATAACTTTTTAAGAGCGCGGGTCATGTGACCAGCTTCAGTTTGTGTAGGAGACACAAGAAGCGGATGGCAGTTGGAGGATCCTAATTAAAGGGAACCAAGGCTCATAGACTGATATGCCTTCGGTCACCTCAAAAGGATCATTAGATGGGGCCGCCATGAAGGCATATCTCGAACAACCTACTGATCGCCAGCCAGTTGGGCGTCTACGCTACCGGTTACGTTGGTGGGATGTAGTGAACACACTTGCAAAGATTAGGGGTAGGAGATTGGCGTCGATCTGCACAAGACCGAGACAAATGGCAACATCTCGTATCGGAGGCCAAGACTCATTTGGGTCACTGAGCCCTCAAAGTAAGTAAATTACACGAAAATGTTTTGGTTATATAAGAATTTCTAAATTCCAAAGCCAACCTAGTGGACCAAAAGTACAAAGTATAATAGCGATCATTTTTCTCAGCAGCCTAATCTGCTGATTATTTTCCAAATTTAGTCCCACAAAAGGCAAATTACAAGATACACAGGAGCTTTATACCGTAGGGCTCCCCGGTAAAATATTCCCTTTATCTCCGGGGCAAGTTGCTTATATCCCAACAAAGTAACCGGAGCAAAATAATCCATAAGCCCAAATCTCTAAAGACTGGCCACATTTAAATATTCAAGGGAGTTACTTACAGGTCGGCTGGGTCGATGGCGGTTTCCTCTGCCGCTTCCTGTATTAATGATACTTTGTACTTAGGCTAAAGAGTTGGGGACGGTCTATGTTTCTTGTCCAGGATTTATTTACAAATTGCTGGTAACTTTTTGAAGTGGCTATAAGAAGGGCTCTGTGTACGTAATTTTCTAGCGATGCATAATGAACCGTATTGACGTCTAGACGGCGCAATGGCTGAGGTGTTGCGTAAAAGCGCTGAAGGCCCCGGGATTAGTTCCCGGGTGGATCAAATTAGAAAGCAATTTAGATTCATCCTCATTTCAGCCACGTGGTAAACCACGAATTAAATTCTTTAAATTCTTTCCCACTTCAGCAAGCAAAACGATTTTTTTTAACATCTCACTGTAATGTTTCTTAGAGAAAAATATTCATAATCAGGTACACACATCTGGAGCCCAATTCTCGTGCTCGTGATATTTTTAAAACATGGCGGAGATCACCTAAAAACCATACGAAAAAACTAAGTTTTAGTGATATATGTCGTATGATAATAAATGTCACGAGCTCGACGCACATCAGGAGCCCAATTCAAAACATTTGGTAAGTCCTATGGTTAAATGTGATATCCTTATGTTTTTTTCATATCGAAATCCAGAGAATTGGGCTCCTGATTTTATGAATATAAACCTTAGAGTATTTGTTGTAATTTAAAAACAAGGGTGTAATATTTAGATAGTTTAACATTGCATATCAACACAGCGACATAAATGATAATGAGGTATCATTACCATCACTTGGATTTGCGTCATTACCGTCGCTCATGGAAATGTAATTGTGTCGTCACGGGATTATTATACCGAACATTAGAGGACAAAACGTCGGGAGAGTATGTTAATATGTGAACAGCGTCATTAATAACTGTTATGATAATACGTACGAGTAGTTTCGTCCGCCCTAGTTTTGTTGTCAAGAAAGGAAAGAAATTACTGGAGTAATACACATTTGCTGTTGAAACTTTCTTGCGATTTTTTACCGTGTGATTGAAACTTAATTCATGGTTACACGTTTAAAAATGCGTAGGTTTCCTGAAGACATTTTCTTTCACGGCCGACTTAATGGAGTAGAACACTCTATCTTGCACATTCTTTTACTAATACTATACTATCATCGCTCTCATAGTTCTTTTAAGGTTAAGGTCGTTTTAGTGCCCAAACCTTCATGATAGGCATCATGAATAAAGCTCCTTTAGCATGTTAAAAATAATATAGCCAGAAGAATAACTATTCCATGGATTATTTTTGAGTTGTTATTCTATTTTATATATTTAATAATATACTATTTTATAAATATAAAATATATATAAATGTGGGAGAGCCACGCTTTGGCATAAATGGGCCAGCTCGACCGGAGTGATACCACTGCGTCACAGAAGACCGGCGTGAAGCAGCGCCTGCGCTGTGTTTCGCCGTGTGAGTGAGGTTACCGGAGGCCCGATGGGGGGAAGAGGAAAAGGTTGGCAGCGCACTTGTGACTCCACTGGTGTTGCGGGTGTCCATAGGCGGCGGAATTGCTTACCATCAGGTGATCCGTACGCTCGTCTGCCACCTCTCATAAATAAAAAAAAATGATACCACGGTTTCCAGAAAATCCGCGTGAAACAGCACTGTGCTGTGTTTCGCTGCATGAGTGGGCGTACCAGAGGCCCAATCCGGGAAAAAAGGGATTTTCAAAAGTCATAGAAACAATTTTTGTTCAGAATGGTTGGTAGAGTACATAGTTCACAGATATACCATGTAAGTTTTTTTTTTATTAGAGGCGAAAAACAAGCAAGGGCAATCTGATGGTCAGTAACATAGAGTAAGATAATAAGAAAGTAATCACCGCCGCACATGAACATCTGCAAAAGCAAAGAAGTCGTTGATGCGTTTCTGGTCATTTAGAATGAAACACGCCCTTGAAGGTTGTTTTCAGAATTTAGTAGCTAATAAAATTAAATTTGAAGGAAGACGTACGAGCATCTACACATTTCCATGGCCTTAGTTGAGAATCATGTGAGTGTTTCGGGCCATCCATCATGTCGTCGCGGGCCGCGATTGTCAATCCACGCGACTCCGCGTGTAGCGTTTATTGCGCACTCTGTCGAGCGATTGTTTACGGATATTGGCCTGTGCCGGTGAAGGATGGCCGGGTGTGACGTGACAGTGACTACACGGATTCAACGTAGTGTGAAGTTTTGCTTTTTGTCTTTGCTTCATTTCTACCGCGATGTTTTAACCCCTGACTAAAAATCGACGGGGTGTTATTAGTAAGTTCGTCGTATCTGTGTGTGTGTGTGTCGGGGGACCGCTCCTTACCTACCTATAAAATGTGCGCAATAAAAAAACGTTATGCTAATATTTAATATGTAGGGCGGCCCCACGCTATAATATTTATCCAAAAATGTATATACGTAGGACAGTCAACAGCAGTTTTGATTTTTCTACTTACATTTGTAGTTAGATAGATGTAACATTGGCGATTTGCAAACGTTTTTAAAGTGTAGCGGCCTTGCCTTGAAGAGAAGCATGGGCACATTATTAGACTGAATGCCCACCAAAGCGGAGCAAGATTACGGACTGGTCAGCAAGGTAAAATCCACCAATAGTAATGCATAAAAACTCCCCTCCTCCGCGACCAAGTTTCTTCTATTGGTTTTAACCTCGTTCACCGTGCTTTTATTTTCAAATAAAATTTAAGCCTAGGTAACCTGGACAGTAGTCGATTGATACCTCATTCATCCGTGTGGACCCGGCAGAGTAGAATAGGCCAACCTCACTCTTAACGAGGTGTCGTAAAAGGCGACTAAGGTAAAGCTGCTGGCATGATCATCAGCAGCCAGAGAAGAAAAACTCTGCATTTATATCATATGTACTTACAAAAGAAAAGTATTATATGTATAGGTATATTTGTAATCCCACTGTTGATTCTGATATCCGTAACACAGGTGCTTGAGCTACCTATCTCGGAGTCAGATCAATGTATGTGTTGTTGTGAAATATTTATTTATTTATTCATTAAAATCGGCCGGGTAGTTTAGGCACAATCTTGGAACATACAAACATATTTACATACTTACATACATAGACTGCTAAATTCATAACCCTTCCTTTTGACTTTGCCTAAGTCGGGCAAACATAGCTTAGGATAGAACTTGGAAACCCACAACACGCGAGCCGAGCAAGCAAAGCGAGCGAGCCACCTGCAGCAGTGGCCGGCGAAGTGCCAAAAGAAACTCATCAATCCATAGGGCTCCGCCTAAACATGGCGTTATCCGACTAATGTTAGGTTTCGCCACACATCGGCCGTAGCTTATACCTCCACATCTAGATCAATAGAATCTAGTCATAGTTATATATTATTTTAAACTTTCATGGTCACTAACATTAGAATAGTTATTTACGGGATTTCTACCATGTACCTTATTTTTGAACACGGGTTTAAATTGTAAAATATCCAGTGATTCGAAAATGTAATAACCTTCGAGCTAAACAAATTGTCATTTCGCGGCCAGATACTGTAAACTCTGAGTCTTGTGTGTCGAGAACAGGTGCGAGGAAATAGTGAGTTAGTGAGTAGTGGTACCGCAGGTGCGCGTAGTGAAAGACTGCGAAGGAGGGTAGACCGATTTGTCTGCTAGTAACAACTTACCCGCAAAAACTTCAGTTACTCCGTGACCATGGCGCTTGCAACATTGCCGAAATATCGGAAACTCAAAAATAAGGTACATGGTAGAAATCCCGTAAATAACAATTCTAATGTTCATAGTATATATGTATTTATTATCACATTATTACTTGTGCAATCTGATGTACAGAGGCGGACACATGAAGCTATACAAAACTGTCAAATTTCTTCATTCGATTATAAACCTTATATTACATTGAGTTCGAAATCGATTGAGGAAATTTGACAGTTTTGTATAGCTTGACCTGTCGGCCACTGTACACTATAAATTCACTAGTGTTTTCTATGTGAAAAGATTGTAAAAATAGTGCATGATAGGATACTGAACCGTCAAACCGAACGAATTAATGTCTGTGTATTCATATTGAAACCATCGAAAACCATCTGTCATACGGCATTTCGACCTTTGTTCTCCACACGTTAACTGTAAAAACCCGACGGAATGGCTTATTATTGTCGCATATAGAGACTATTTTTATCCCCCTCCTAGAACCCTATCATCAATATACACAAACACATTGACTTCCACACCGCATTAGTTCAGAGAAGTGTGAAATTCCCGGGCGTGGGTGCCGGATCATCCATCATGTCGCGACGCGACGCGACTCGACGCAATTGTCAATCTAGCATTGTGACTTGTAATGTAACTTTTGCTTTTTTGCGGATGCTTCGCCGGTTAGTGGGTCACACTTTCAGGTGGCGATATTTTGAACGGCGGTTTTTCTTGTTGCAATATTTTACACCACACTGAACATATCTTATCTATTTTAAAATAACGACACCTCTTAGCTTTGTAAACAGTTTTACGGCCGCACTCAGAGACGTCATTTAAACTAATGTTCATTAACTTTAGTATCGGTAGTCTTTATGCGTATCGAAATAAGTGTCACTATTTTTTCTTAAGTAGCCAACTAAGTTAATCAACGACTCTGAGTGTGGTAGTTAAACGCCTATAGCGTATACTAAGGTGACTGGTAGGGCACACTTGCGACGCCAATTGATTTTAATTCTTAGCTACTAAACCGGATCTATTCACGCCAAAAGCGGCTACATTTCGCGTGAATCAATTTTTTGCGTACAAAAACGGACCCAACATTTGTGCATGGTTATTTATTAAATAGTATTAGTGTTTGCCGAGAGGTTGTAACCCAGAAGTTGTTTAAAATAGATCCAGTTTCGTAGCTAACAATTTAATTCGATTGGTGTCGCTAGTTAGGCTACCCGTCGCCTTAGTCTAAGTAACTACATAGTTCTAAATTGAGTACTTTTCTGTTCTTTATTTATTTAGCTGTTATTATTGATTCATTTTCATTAATCTAGTCCTAAATGCCTGTGACACTAGATTTGCCTTAGTACAGGTATTAATAATTCTTACTAAGTATAAGTATGACCATATGTAAAATTATTTGTAATATGATTAATAAAGTTATTTTATTTTTTTATTTGTACAATGTTTATATCGGAAACCAAATGTCATTCGGCTGACGTAAAACTTTTTAATAAAAAAGGCGCCAAAAACTAGAAAGAGTGAAATATTTACCTTTTTTATGAGAGAATGAGGCAAACGAGTATGCGAGTCACCTGATGATAAGTGATCACCGCCGCCCATGGACATCAGCCACACCAGAAGGAGTTGAGATGCGTTGCTGGCCTTTTAGAAAGGTAAAGGCTCGTTTCTTGAAGATCTTAATGTCGTTTTTAATTAACCTTATTAACTAATTAGTTACCTTTCGACCAATCACAATTAGATAATATATCTATGGTATAGAGCTGTCATTTTATTCAAATCTAACGGTATACTATAGATTTATCCACGGGCAAAGATTGGCCACATCGGCCTTTAGACGTTAAATTATTTTGTTTAGTCGTGATCTATCGATTTTGAAAGGCCGCCATTTTGGATAAATAATCGATTTTGAATGTTTCCGAAAAAATAAAGTAGATAAAGACGCCCTGTTGGTTTAGTGATTTAAGTACCGGGCCGTGATCTCAGGGTCCTGGGTTCGATTTCTGGGTCGAGCAAGAAGTATGTTTCTAATTTTTCGGACATAGCTTGGGTTTGTGGTGTAGTGTGGTGTGGTGATTAAGCCTCATCCCATCATAGTAGCGATAACTTGATTTCTATGATGGAGGCATTTGCCCTGCAGTCGGACAATTTATAGGCTGACACTTTACTTTTTAAATATCACAAATGTTTTGTCTATTTGCCCATACTATCCATTGTACGGCCGTCCATTTTCTACGGTGTGTTTTGACCTAACTCTCACTACAACACCTTTCCCCTTTTAATATTGCGTGTTGGAACGGGATGACAAAATATTTAGTACGGTATTAACTTTAGATCGCGATTTGTAATAAGGTGGTGTGGTGTAGGACTAGCAACTATTTGATCGGCCATTCGTAGATAACTTGTCTTGAAGCACAAATTCGTAACGATACGCTTACTCGTAGCAGTCGTAGTCGATGTTGACTACGAGATTTCGGAGCTTGCTACAACACATTGGCTACGAAATCGTAGCATACAAACGACGCTCATGTTATTGAGCTGTCTAGGGTTATGGTAGCTATTTATATGTTAAATGGGCCTGTTTTGGTACAGGAGTGGTACACCACTAGATTTTAAATGTTATATTACATACTAGACTGCCTCAGTGACGTAGTGGTTAGTGGGTAGCACTATAAAGCGACGGCTGCGCAAGAGGTCCCCGTTTCGATCCCCGTGTGGGGCCAAAAATTTGTACCTAAGTCTTTGGTAAGAAATTCTTTTTGTCAGTCCGGAGTCTGGAAGTCGGCGGTCTTGTACCCCCGTGCCTCGGAAAGCACGTTAAGCTGCGCCCAATCCCTCTCCGGTCGTGTCTCGCTGGTGTCCCATCGGAATATGAGGGTAAGGGAATAAAGAGTGCAATTGTGTTTGCGCACACACTTGAACACTATAATATATCTTGCGTAGGTACGTGGCTGATCGTTGAGATTGGCCGCCGTAGCCGTAATCGGTTGGAGGATGATATTATTATATTACAAAGACTATTGGGAATATCATACTAGAAAGTTTTAACTGAGACTAGTTCAATAAAGAAGGTCTTATTCCGGCGCCTGATCCCTGTTGAATAATTGAATGTTGTATTAAATTACAAGATAGTATTGGGTGCCGACTTCGGTAACACCCTTTCTCGAGTAGGTATACTGTTATAAATATTATTTTACACTTTTTACTTCATGGTTTTTGAAGGCGGTTTTTTACAGATTTTTTTATATGATACCCATATTGTGGTTGTTAGCGAGCGCCCTCGCTCGCAGTTGGGAATTTTTTTTTAATAAAATAGGTAATAAAATATAGAATTAAAATATATTACGTACATACCGATTGCACCAAACAAATCAATGACAATGAGACGTCAAATTTAGAAAACAAAACAAAAACGAATATAAAATAACTAAAACTTAAAGAAGAATAACTAAAACTTAAACTTAAAGAGGTCGGTTTGCCACAGTGGTAGTTGTGTTAAAACATACAATCCATATCTTTGTGACGGCGGCCATCTTGGATCGATTTTTATCCAACATAGCTAAGAACACTCCGTTATTCATAATTCAAACAAAAAAAACAAAATTAAAATCGGTTCATTTGTTCGGGAGCTACGATGCCATAGACAGACACATAGACACGTCAAACTTATAACGCCCCGTCATTTTTGCGTCGGGGGTTAAAAACTAACTGCATCATAGACCAATCCCAGCTAAAACTACAAACGCTTATATCTCGAAAGTGACATTTGTAGATTGAGTCCATTCTGCTTAACTACTTCCAATTACGATTGCGATTTCTATGGTTACCTTCAAGTAACTGTTTATTTATTTACGTACGATTTTTTATGCTACGTCGATGCCAAACAAGCGTGCGGCTTGCCTTAGTAAGGATTTACGCGGCCTACGGACATTGCAACTCTGCATACGCATTGATGGCCCCTTAAAAACCTTAACACTCCTTTTTTGTAAACCTCAAGCTGACATTTCACCAAAACTACGTTCCGTTGGTTTGCACAGAAAACACATAAGAAAGAAAGAAAGAAAGAAAAATTTTATTATTTTGGACATCACAACACTACATACGTGTACAACATTAGTTACAAAAGAACAAGCAAACAAACAACAAAAAAAGATACAGAAAAAAAAGAAAACAAAACAAAGGAAAAACAAAATAATGAGTACAAATAACCAGACAGTGCAAATAATATATTGTGTGTTGTGACCTCCAACATAAATGGCCCCCACTCAGCCTATGTTATGACCCTGAAAAAGGCCATGACGCTGATTTTCAGTAGAGCCAGCTGAGTGAGTGCCACGAACGTCAGCCATACATACACTACACATAGACACCAACTGCCGTACAATAAATTTGCCACGCGATTAATATCTTTATTTTTACAAGATTAGGGCCCTAAATTGTCCCCGTCAGACACATCGTTAACGATAAATAATACAGGATGTCTAAGTAATAACTTTATTGTTTCCTTATCGGTTCTGATTAATTGCTTTGGAATTGGGACTCGTGAGTCTCTCGAAGGTTATCCATTGATTTATGCTTGGAACTATTAAGATTTGTCATAGTAGTAATCACATATGATTTGTTTATATGGGAATACACATTGGTACATTGATAAAGAAAACTGTCTAAGTGCTGATTTGACCAATCTTTATCCGTGAGTAAATCTATGTTACAACGTCAGATTTGTATGAAGTGACAACGCTTTACCATAGAATTAGTCTTGCATTAAGAATGGTCGAATTCAGCCTAAATAGAGTCACACATCTAGTAAAATTCACCTTAAGAACCTGTTGAGAAGGCATTATTTATTCTTATGTCCATAAGTGGATATTGCTGTGATAGATAGATAGATAGATAGATATTCTTTATTGCACAAAAATAAAATACAAGCATGATACAACAGCAACAGACAGTACAATAAGGCGGTCTTATCGCTTGTAGCGATTTCTTCCAGACAACCTTTGGGTTGAGGAAAGAAATATCGTATTCGTAATAATAAGGGAAGGCAGTGCAAAGTAGTTTAACAAATGAAATTGAGAATGGCAGAATTATACATTATTTTTTATATTAATATTATTACATTACATAAATAATAATAAACAATACATACATACCCAATAATAATATATACATAGATAATTTATAACAAAAAATCAATAAAAATATTTCTTATAGATAGGTATAAATGACCAGAGAGCAGACCACATAAAAAAGGAAGAGGAGACAAGGAAAAAAACAGTGTACCTATTTATAGAGATAGGAAGTGAGTTTTGACACGGGACTTGAATATAGGAAGGGATTGTGATTTCCTGATTGATCTATGCATTGTATCGGTAGATCACAGCAATACTCACACGATTTATGAGTATGTACGTGGACATGGTATGACCTACATAAGGTTCAACAGTCTATATATATATATATATATATATATAGACTTTAAAACCTTATATTTGCAATTATTGTATATTTATTATTTCATTCATTTATTTATTAATATAATAAATAAATATTTCACAACATCACATACATTGATCTAACTCCGAGATAGGTAGCTCAAGCACCAGTGGGATTATAAATATATACATATAATACTTTTGTAAATACATACTTATAATACATAGGAAACACCCAGACCAATACAAACAAACATGTTCATGCACACAAATGTTTGTATTGTGCGGAGATCGAACCCGCAACCCTTGGACCAAAGGCAGCGTTCACTACCACTGTTCCAAACGCGTTGTCAGTTCATTCATTCATTTATTTATTAATATATACATTAATGTCCTCTCAAGCTGTGTGATTAACCACTTGGTTCAATTTGTACAGCTTGAGAGGACATTAATGTATATCGCACCCTCACTAAAATTCTGACATAACATACAATTTTAGATAGATGCTAAGTCAAAATAGTATCGGCTATAATCCAAGGATGAAAGGTCATCTTGCAACAATTTTGAGCTATGTAAATACACACACATATGAACACGAGAAATATCACTTAAAAACATTTAGGTGCGTTATTTGCTTAAGAATAAATCGCGAAGAATTGCTATAAAAATGTCAACAATTTTGAGTTAGGTCAGTATTTTACTAAGAGTGCGATATATTAATAAATGAATAAATAAATATACAATTATGGCATACATAATATAACTGAATTAATATATACTTACATAACATTAAACATAAATAAACGCTAAGTGTTGCCTATTTAATCTATATTTGTAGTATACATTCAAATCGTTGGTGACAGAGTATCTATCAGGCCGCTAGCCTGATGGATGCTCTTAGCTCTGTCACTACTGTCACGCCTAGCACTAAGTTTTTTTACTAATCTAATTTAATTTAATTAAGATACATAAGGAATCGAAACAAATGTTTTTCTCATAAGCGCTATGTACGCCGTTATTTTGATGCATATCAGAACTGTGACCTTATTAATATGTGGCTTGTGATTGTAATAATATGTATCATGTGGCTGTACTAAATGAATAAATAAATAAATATATATATATAATTAAATTGTGTTAGTATTAAATGGAATGTCGAGATTGCCAACTAGAACTACTGCCGAGAAACTGTTCCACAGTTTGGCAGAATGTAATTTTATGCTATGTACTTAATATTTTTATTCAAATAAATTTAAAAAAAAACAGCTTGCTGGAAAGTAACCTTTGGCACTCTCCATCTCATCGTCAAGTCGTCGCTCCGTTACACAGACAAACAAACAAACAGACATACCCATATGATTTCCTATTTATATTAAGTATGGATTAACATTCATTGGGTTACTACATCAGAATAATATATAAGCAAACCACAAAACTGTGGAACTCGTTAAATCAGTAATTTGTTGCATTCTGACATAACAATTTTATTTGTTAATTTTATTTCATTGTACCTTTTTACAGCCTATTTCAGTTATCACTTTGTTTTTACAAAGCTTCATTCCCTCACGTGTAAACCAACCAATAAAAGTTATCTATTCGAAAATCGAATAAAATATAGAGAAGCACAAAATAACCGTAGCTCCGTAGCCCAACGGCAAAAAACGGAACCCTTATAGATTCGTCATGTCTGTCTGTCTGTCCGTCCGTCCGACCGTATTTCACAGCCACTTTTATTAACCGAAACTATAAGAACTATACTATTGAAAGTTGGTAAATAGATGTATTTTGTTAACCGCATAACGATTTTTTTTTTCAAAATGATGTTGAGGTTTCTAATATAATTTTGTTTTGTAAATTTAAATTAAGTAATATCTTACTTGCTGCTACGGAACCCTTCATGAGCGAGTCCGACTCGCACTTGGCCGCTTAAATCAGGTGATCCGTCTACTCGTCTGCCACAGTTCACATAAAAAAACAAGTGTACTCTCTATTCCCTTACCCTCGTAATCCGATGGGACACCTGTGTGACACGAAAGGAGAGGGATTGGGCGCAGGACCAACGGCTTAACGTGCACGGGGCACAAGACTGCAAACTTCCAGACTCCGAGCTGACACAGAATTTCTTAGCAGAATAACTCAGGTACAAATGTTGGCCCGACCCGGGATTCGAACCCGGGTCCCCAAGCGCTGCCGTCGCTTTTAAAGTGCGACGCATTACCCACTGCACCAACAAGGCGGTCCTTATACCCATAAAAGATTTTTCAGTTTATTCGTACTGCGAAACAGTGGAATCAGCTGAGGAGGTGTTCCCTAGAGGCTACAATTTGGAGTTTTTCAAAGCGCGAGTGAATAGGTATCGTCTTGGTAATCGTGCCACATTTTAGAACATATTATCACTTACCATCAGGTGAAATATGGTCAAACGCTTACCTAACTACAGTAAAAAAAAAAGATAAAAACCTATAATAGAAATGAAAATGATATGAACTTAAAAATCCCATCCAGCGCCATAATCCGTTGAAAATCTCACCGTTGAAGTGAGACAACGATTATTCTCACTTGTTGTGAAATACATTTTCCTAGCACTTACCACGAGTGGCGATTTAGCTCTGTCACACCAAGCTTCGCCAACCAACGTGCACGGCGCCCAAGAGACCTGCAAAGCAATTTGAACTCTACCCCAACACAAAAAGAATCACACGTCTAGGAAAATGCATCGAAGCCGTAAGTAAGATTCTCGCAATCTTGGACGGAAAAATGCAAAGAGCAGGATGCTCTACAAAAGAACTAGTACATTAATACTAGAGCTTCAGCGCTAAAAACGCGAATATTCTAATGAATTTCTTGCGAAAAGGTGTTTTCATTTGCGTCGCGTGTATTAGAAAGAAGAAACATGGATAAAGCTTGGATAAATGTTTTGCGCATTTTATATCGTATAAATGCTTATGTTAATTATATCATAATGTGCCTTGGGCTTGAGTTATTCATTTGAAGACAATACTCGTGCATCGTTCTGTAAGGTCGAATGTACGATTAATGAAAAAAGAAAGTTAATTAATAAGTTGCTTGGCCTCAATGCCTGTAATAGTTCCAAACGTGCCTGTTGAATACAGTAGAGAAAACTAAAATAAAAAAAAAGTGTTAAAAGTTATTAAATTTCTATCCTTTCTACACTTTAATAAGGTTCGCCTTCTGTTTTAGCGGATATCCATGGGCGGTGATCACTTACCATCAGGTGAACCGATTATTCGTTGGCCTTTTAACCACAAAAAAACACAATTTGTGTGTGGGAGAACACTTACTTTTTAAAATATTTATTGTGACCGCGGTATCAGAAATTCTTACACCATTAACTGTCTCGCTCTCATGGTTCATTCGATACAGTCTGGTCACAGACTTGGGGGGTTGGGGAGGTAGTGGAGAGGAGAAGGGGGGTTTCATTAGAAGCCCCTGCTTAAGGAGAGCCCCACATAACCCGGCTGCCCCCCGGTTGCCTGGTATGCATAAGGTAGTCGGCTCATCTCAAGAGATAAGCTGACTACCTTACCTCTGCGAATTAAAAAAAAAGCTTCCAACTGTAAAAGGCCTTCGACTGTTCTAGTCGAGGAAAAGACTACCTCGAACAGTCCAATGCGTTAATATAGGCGTTCGACCAGAAACGAGCTGTAGAAATAATAAAACTGAGCAGAGGACATGTCACTCACTCAAGCCCTCACGGGGCACTGCAAATTAAACAAGCACCTGCACAACATAGGCTTTTCAGATACCAAAATCTGCAGGTTCTGTCGCGAGGACGAGGAAACGATTATCTACGTCCTCGGCGAGTGCATAGCGCTGCACCACTGCACAAGCCGGCACCTGGGAGCACACATGATCTCGGAAGACAAGACCAAAAGCTCCCCCATCATCCATCCTCGGGTTTATCCTGGAGCTGGAGCTACATGAGGTGCTGTAATAAGTTCTGGGGCTGCCACAAAAGATCTTCTACTGGTCGCACTGGTTGTGAGATGCAATGCTCACCCCATTTCATTCAAATAATAATAATAATCTTAGGGTACAAAATCCTAAAACCAAGAGTTCAATATCATCAGTCCCCCAGTTTATGGCTAACGTTGTAACCTGCATTTTAAAACCTTTTTACTCTAACCACCGACTTTTTAACTTCGCTAACTACCCACGTTCGACTTCCAATCTAGAGCGGCGACTATCGCTTGATATTGCAGGCTCCTTACGCTAGGCGCTTACTGCACCTAACTGCGATCTAAGACTTAGATTAGTCCTCGTCGTTTCGGAAACACTAAACGTACGTGACGATGTCACTGCAGCTAAGTCTAACACAAAGTAGGCTCTAGGGCTGTCCAATTATCCAATAGATTCTATGACACGCAGTTCAGTGGATAAAATCGTGTACCTTTTTTTATAATAATTACCTATATACCAATAGACATTAATTAGGACACAGAATGTGGTTTTGAGTTGATAAGATATCAGTTCAGTGGCAATATTACTATCAATATTGCACATCAATAACACCAAAGTAATAATAATTCTCACAACATCTCATACATTGACCTGATTCCGTACTAAATACTTTAAGCACTAGTATTACAGATATCAGACAGCAGAGGAACACTATATAAACTTAAATACATATATTACACCCAGACACTGAGCAAACACAAGTGTTCATTGCACGAATGTTTGTCCAGGGTGGGGATCGAACCCACGACCTTTGGCGTAAGAAGCAGGGTCACTACCAATTGCGCCACCCGGTCAGTCATTTACTTTTGTAAAGCTTCATTTAACGACGCTGCCACAATGTTTTATTGATGTCATTGATTCCATTTGGGCGGCGGCAATCGCGTGTCGGTGATCCATTTGATTGCTGTGTTTCGCTGCGTGAGTGAGGGTACCGGAGGCCCAATCCCGGGGAAGGGAGATTTAAAGGTTGGCAGTGCCCATGGACACCCGCGACACCAGTCGATTTCGCCTGGCACTTATCACATAAAAAAACACAACTAAGATTGACACGGTCATATGAGATGTGAGAAGACCGCTGTCTTTTGAGGTTTGCTAAACCAGAGATATAATTTTGTCTTGACAACCCTATGAAACATTGTCGTTCAGTCAATGTGCCTGTTGTTCTTTGCCATCTTCCTTTTAACTGAAACAGAGCAATTCGCGTTCAGCGTTTAAATATTCTTGTCCTTGTCTAACCCGTGTCGGCAGTCTTACTCAGACGTAGTTTTACTGCCAGGAGTAGATATAAAAATGTCTTAAAAATTCTCTCCAGTTGCGCTCTCAGGCAACCCTATTGAGACTTCAGGAAATGGACTCTTAGGTCGTCTAATGTATTCTAGTCGATTTTCTTTATCGGCCATTTAGTGCGGAACACTTTAAATCAAACAAGCATTTATTGCGATACTGTCTTTGCGATACTGCCTTTGCGACTGTTAAAAGCGGTTTCTTAAATTAAACTTTATTTTATTGGAATTGCGGGATAATTTGAATAACTACTCGCAATCGAAAAGTATTAAATAATACATAGGTACCTCTTTTTGGGAAGCTTCTTTCTGATGGGCGACGGTAGTCACCAACAGTTGAGCCGTCTGTTCGTTTGTCCGTCATAATGCTAAAAAAAGCAATACGGTAATGTTCAGGAAGATATGACGCCGGTGACCTTCAGAATATATATAATGAATAAATAAATTGAGACAATTGTCCTTGTCCCAAAAAGAGGTTTCCCCTTGTGTTATGGAAACCAAAAACAACGAAGATACCACAAGCACCCATGATGAAGATAGGCCACAGGCACATCTTCCTATCTTTACTATTTATAAAGATATAAAACCTACAGACAGCGGCAACCTAAAAGGTAATCCGAATGCGATGCAACGCTTGCGCGATGTAATCTACACCTAGCGCCATCTATTGGTATAAAGTGAAACTAATGTCTTGAAACGAAGTGAAGTCATTAGTTGAATAATAAAAATACATATCTATCTTTTTTTTACCCCCAGGCATGCAATCCCGTTACCAAGTGTTCGGCATGGACAGCGCAGCGGGACCGCGCGCGAACGGCGCAGTTCTGCGCATCGAGCCTGTGCGTGCGCAGCGTGACGATGCGACGTACGAGTGCTACGCCGAAAATGGCGTCGGCGACGCCGTCTCTGCGGTTGCGACGCTCACCGTGTTCGAAGGTAGGTAGAAATTATAGAATAGCACAGATTAAAAACACGCCTCCGCTGCTAGCGGAACGAAAGAGAGAGCATTATAGTCAGTTCTAAGTGCTAGAAGAGGCAATTTCCGCTTCTTATACGTCATAGTGGAACAGCAGTATGGGCCGAGCTCCGTGCGAAACATATTCAAAAATATACAAATAAAACAATAAAAAACTTAACATTTTACTATAATTAATCAAGACGGAAATTAACACGATATTTATTAAGTGATATAACATTGTGTACTCACATATTTTACTCGACGTTTCGGCTATGTTACAGCAGCCGTGGTCACGAGCGGATTAGTCCGCGGACTTGTCGTCTTGATTAATTATAGTTATAATTCAACGCGAAAATTTAAAAAACAACTTAACATTTTATAAACAGTAGCTGTTTGTTTCTTTACCATCTAAGAAACTTTTTGATCTACCTACTTCTAGTTGCTGACTTTACATTTTACTATACGCTAGAGTGATTTTCTATCCCCATCATAGATCGCGGCCCGGCTGTTTCTAACGAAAGTTTTTTACCTACATCAGATTTAAAGATGTAGAAAAAGCTACATGTACTTATTCTTTTACATGAATACTAAGCCAAATGATGAATGACAGAGCTGTATAGACGAAATATTGCGTCGATCTCAGATAGGAAACTAAAAATGATGATTAAACTGAAAAAAGGTTTTGCATAATAAAGTTTAGAACAAAAAGCCTTTATAAAAAGAGACGCATACTCAATACTCAATATATTTATTGTTAATCATATGAGGTAAAGAGTTACATCTCTCCTCGCTCTTACCGAGGTGTCGTAAAAGGCGACTAAGGTAAAGCTGCTGGCATGATCATCAGCACCCAGAGAAGGAAAACTCTGCATTTACCAAAACCCTCGCCAACCCGTCTGCCAAGCGTGGTATGTATGGCAATTACCCCTCATGTGATTAAGGGAGGCCCGTGCCCCAGCAGTGAGGACTTAAATGGGCTGACAATGACAATGACGAAGGAGGCCTACAACCTAGAGGTTGAAAATGGCTAAAGAAGAAGAGATATTTGTCTGCCAACCCGTCTGCCAAGCGTGGTGAGTATGGCAATTACCCCTCATGTGATTGAGGGAGGCCCGTGCCCCAGCAGTGGGGACTAAAATGGGCTGATGATGATGATGAAAGTGTTACATATCAGGGGGAGTAACCAACAAAATCACCCGTAATAATATTGCTCTGCTTAAGGCAAAGCATGCTAGACTAAACTTTGCAACAAAAGCGCGTAGAATCTAAGCGACAAACATAACTGTAACCACAGTCTGCAATAAACCGTGCTCGCCGTATTTCTTCACACCCCGACCCGAGGGCAATATAGAGTAATGATCGCATGTAGGTATAACGCGGACTGCAATCCTTCCTCTTAAGGTGGCGACTCACCGAACGCACGAACTAAATAGACATAGAAACTCGAATCTAGCTGATATGTCGAAGCTTTTATTTACTTATTCGTTTGCGGTGTATTAGACGTATGTAAATCTTTACTGAAATGACTCAGTGATCCGACTTAGCAAAATGACACACTGTTCCGAATCTCTAATGTTCGCTCCAAATGTATCATTCGACTCAAATGGATCTCGTGGTCAATCGGTACGTGGCAGTAATCTCACGCGCTGATACGGATGAGCCGAATGATCCGATTGATCCGAATCAGTTGAATGATCCGAGTGAGCCGAATGAGCTGAATGATCCGAGTGCACAGTGAAGCAGCACTGTGCTGTGTTTCGCTGCGTAAGTGAGGCCCAATCCGGGCGATTTTAGATCGCTATTTGTAATATGGCATATTTTACAAATACCTACATGGTACATGGTAGAAATACCAAAAGTCCGCACAAAGAGGTTTGAATCCTGTTTCCTTATTCGTACTGCGAAACAGTGGAATCAGTTGCCTGAGGAGGTGTTCCCTAGAGGCTACAATTTTTTTTTTTCAAAGCGGGGGTTTTGGGGGTTTTCAAAGCGCGAGTGAATAGGTATCTTCTAGGTAATCGTGCTACATCTTAGACCATATTATCACTTACCATCAGGTGAAATATGGTCAAACGCTTACCCAACTACCAAAAAAATAAAAAAAACCTTATAAATAGTTTTGTTTTTCAAAAAATGTTGATAGATAGTGATGCACTATAGAAAGTCCCGCACTATGAGAAATTCTGTATCGTGGGCATCCAATATACAGTACAAATACCAGATATTATTCGTTTAGAAGGTTCGCTACATTCTTCACTTCAATGTAACTCCACCTTAAGGAGCCAGCTCTACGCAACGACCAGCAAGCGCATAAAACAAGGGGCGCTGACACACTGATCCCGAAATAACTCGGTGGCCGAAGACGGTGGACTTTCAATAAATAAGCATTATACCGCGTCCGATAACAGCCAGAGATGCGACTAGTATTCGGCAACTTATCGGTATTCGGCCTGTTTGAGCATATTGGAACACTGATTCAGTTGATATAGCTAGCTTGCCGAAGACGGTGAACTTTCAATAAATAAGCATTATACCGCGTCCGATAATAGCCAGAGATGCGACTAGTATTCGGCAACTTATCGGTACTCGGCCTGTTTGAGCATATTGGAACACTGATTCAGTTGATATAGCTAGCTTGCCGAAGACGGTGGACTTTCAATAAATAAGCATTATACCGCGTCCGATAACAGCCAGAGATGCGATTAGTATTCGGCAAATTATCGGAATTCGGCCTGTTTGAGCATATTGGAACACTGATTCCGTATATATAGCTAGCTTGCCGAAGACGGCGGACATTCAATAAATGAGCATTTAAGACCAGAAGTGCGATGAGTATTCGGCAATTTATCGATATTCGGCTTGTTCGAGCATATTCGAACAAAATTACTAAAATAGACCCCGTAGAAATAATTAGCTTGCCGAAGATGGCGGACTTATACTAAATTAGCATTATACCGCGACCGAAAACAATCAGAAGTGCGACGAGTATTCAGCAACTTATCGGTATTTGGCCTGTTCGAGCATATTAGAACACTGATTCCGTAGATATAACTAGGTTGCCGAAGACGGTGGACTCGCTAGACTTCGATCTAAGGAACACATTAGCAATCTCTCTGACATCAAAGCATAAAAAAAGTATTCGGCCCCATGATAGTATTTAACCTGTTTGGTTAGACTGACATAAAACAAGCCGCGTTGACTGATGTTTTATGTTACCCGATTGGGGTTGAAAAACGTTTGCTGTTGCTTCCAATAAATAAAACTTCGACCGACGTTGCATTCAGTTCCAAAGATTTGGCATTTTCGACCGAACGCTGGCCGAATACACAGTATTTTCCAATCCAAATCACAGCCTCGCCTTAACAACCGTCTAAATTGCGACTAACGACGTCCCCAACAAAATAGCATTACAATTTCTGTTGTAAATGAGCGAAATTATTACGAAGATAGCTTAAGTTGCCGATTTACGCGGCGTGTCGTCGGTAATTGACGAGTAAATCGCGATAATAATGTGATATTTCACGTTTAATTCCTTGCATACAATTCCGGGAATTGCCAGTGGTAGAAGGGAAGGGGGGGTCTAATTTCCCCGTCTTGAGATGTCGGTAATTATTGTTATTGTCATTTTGTCGTCGTTATTTTGAAAGCGAGCTTAGTAACTTAGGCCTAGTCTCGTGCACTCCACATTGTAGTCAAATATAGAGATTTCATACATTTGTTCATACAAATCTTGAACTCTCAACTTCAATGACGAGAGCGTGAGAGTTGCTCCCCAGCGGGCCTATTTTGGAGCGCCTGACATGTAAGTCGGATTGCGCCTTAGGTGTTTGTGCAGACTATTGGGTATATGTTTTTTTCTTAGCCTTATCCAACCGAATAGGCAAAGACCTCAGTTAGTTTATCTCATTTTAATGACATCTCTCCCATACGCCAAATAGTCACAGAATGTACCATTTTCGTAAAAAACGTCACAGAGTGTGAAAGAGATCCAATCGGTCCAGCTGCAGATTCTATACGGGTGCGGTAGAGGAAGAAGGTCGCCCATCACGTCACCCCAGTGCTAACTGCTTAAAAGGCACAGTCTATTTAGGGTGCATGTAGGTATATGCAAATTAATAGTATCTGATATCAAAGCTCAAAGAGCTATGGAAAGGGCTATGCTCGAAGTATCTCTGAAGGACCGTATCAGAAATGATGTAATCCGACAGAGAACCAGAGTCACCGACATAGCCCACCGAATTAGCAAACTGAAGTGGCAGTGGGCTGGTCATATTAGCCGCAGAACTGACAGCCGTTGGAGCCGTAAAGTCCTTGAGTGGAGACCGCGACTCGGTAAGCGTAGTGTAGGACGCCCTGCGACAAGATGGGATGATGACATTCGAAGGCTGGCTGGTGTGGGCTGGATGAGAGTGGCCGAAAATCGGTAACAGTGGCGTGCATTAGGGGAGACCTATGTCCAGCAGTGGACGAGTGTGGGTTGCTGATGATGATGATGAGTATCTGATATTCTGAACAACTTTATATGAACGTTGAAATGTTTGGTAGAACTCTCATCCATCTCATTGATTCTGAAACAGAATACGCGCTTCGGCTTCTAGTCCTTTGGCTTCTCGACACCTACATGGAAATTAACACATCTTATATAGGCATACCTACTTATCTGTAATACTAGCGGCCTGCCCCGGCTTCGCACGGGTATATACACACACACACACACACACACACACACACATACACCCTTCTTTTTTTCGTCAGCTTTCAAAAAAAAAGTAAAATTATAAAGGAAGTTTGATTTTTTTTAATGAATTTTGGCACTTATTTTATTACATTGACTCCCGACACCTCGGTAAGAGTGACGGTGGCCTATTCTACTCTGCCGGGGACCACACGGCCATATTTGCTTTCATTAACTCATTTTTATATAAAACTAAACATTCACTACTTGTATACCTATCTCATTTTGGCACAAGCTCAAAACTCCGTTGACCTGTTTATTCTCGGTATATGGCTTTATCCGAAAACGTACTTTAATTTTACAGTGAAATAAAACTGATAAACGAAGTCCAAAAACGAATGTTAACATTTTGTGCAATCAGAAATAAGGCATGGATTTCTCCTTTTTATCGACGTGCTTTTTAAAAAGACTTTAAAGTGTGGTAAAAATCTTCTTCTTAATCTGTGGCGGTAAGTAAAGAAAACTAACGTCAAATATGTAAGTTTAAACGAAAACACGAGTTTTCTAGTTCCACTAAATAACCTTAGACAATATGGTATATGACTAAGCTCAAGATTTTACAAAATATAAATATTTTATCAAAATATAGGTCAATATGTGCCAATGGCAAAAAATCTCAATTAAAAATATAACGTCTAGCCGGTTTTATGGTCATTGAAAGATTCATGGGCAAGTCAATTTTTATTTTATTTTATTTTTATTTTATTTGATACAAAAATCCACAGCTCTTAATGTTACATACAAAACTCTTATATACTAATCTTAAAAGTATGAAATTATTAAAAAATAATTATACCATTGAATAACCCATACAATTTGCACCAATTATTATAATAGAACCATTGACATAAACGAAACATTTGATATAGCTACCATACAATATTCAAATGAAATGCATACAAAATACTTAGCTGTGACGTCACATCTAAGTAGCCATTTGTATGGAGCGTTTGGGGTTTGCCCAAAATAATGTTATTTTAAAGTTGTGATATCTCAGGTTGTTTAAATGAGAATCGAGTGATACTTTCAACGATGTTTCTATCATTGAGAAGTCTTTTGATTGCAAAAATAAAAATAAAATAGTCATATACCGTATTGATTTAAGGAAATAACTGTCAAACAGAAACATGGCGGTCATTTTGACGTTTCACTTCACAAAAATAACACTAGATGGCGTTAGTTGGATTAGCGCTCAGTTTACTTCATCACCGCGAGTACGAGATTTTATTCCAAACAATGACTACCGCAGGCTCTCCATTCACAACATACTTACCTGGCGTAGGGGATACCGTGAACACAAAGGCAGTTCCCCCAGGGCGAGATCATTCCATTGGACTGTGGAATGGTTGACCCTTGCGATTTTCCCTAATGTGGGTAACTTTGGCGCGTAATTTTTGATAGTGGGGACTGCGTACGCGCTGTCCCCTTGTAAAAACATATACGACAGTTATGTTAGGGACGTGTTGCAAAACCGTAATAAGATGGTTAGATCCTAGCAGTACTGAGACCAGTTTTTGTACAAGGTACTTAAGTATCTAATAATCATTGTAAACATTAATTATACCAATCTTAATACATTACCGACAGCTCAATTAATTTTTTTTATGAGAAAGGGAGGCAAACGAGTAAACGAGTCACCTGATGGTAAGTGATCACCGGCGCCCATCCGCCACACCAGAAGGCATGGAGATGCGTGGCCGGCCTTTTAGGATATAATTATGAATATTTTATAATACACCAAAATCAGAACATGTATGTTAATAAAAACGAAATCTACTTCAACTTATTATACAATTAATATTTGTGTATACAGGGCTGTACCTATTTATTACATTGTTTTTGCGTTTAACCCTTTACCGAGCTCATTCAATAATCTTCGAGTACACTGAATTTATGCGCAGAGCTTAAAAAAAGCGATACGATTTTTTATCATCATAGTGGAAGTTCTTATCGTAAATATGTTAACAGCTTTATTAATTATTTTACTTAAGTTAAAAAAGTCAAAGTAAAAAAATATAGGCGGTGGCAGTCCCTTACCACCAGGTGTACTCGTCTGCCACATGTGACATACAAAAACACTTTCCTACACGTGTTGTGTAAATACACGTGTTAACTTTAAAAAATATATATTAGCCTATAAATTGTCCCACTGCAGGGCAAAGGCCTTCATTATAGAAATCAAGTTATCGCTACTATGATGGGATAAGGCATAATGACCACGCTTGCCAAATGCGGATTGGTGATCACAAACCCAAGCTATGTTTGAAAAATTCGAAACATACTTTTCGCTCGACCCGGGAATCGAACCCAGGACCTCTTAATCACGGCCTGGTACTTAAACTACTAAACCAACTCAATGATAGAATAATTTGATTAGCTCTTCTTAAAACACACACCCTACTAATTGAACCAACCATCACATCTGTTTGTTCATATCTATTATATGTTATAAAACAGCCTCCAACGCTATCGACCTAAGACATCGTAACATAGCTTCATCACTTATTCATGATACATAAATCCGTTTGCCAGACGAAAGTAATGTTGACTTCTACCACAGTATAAAATTCTCAGTAGCCAGGTAACGATTGTTGCTCTGGTGACCTCACTAAAGGAGACTTATGTAAAGTTTAAAATGCAATATACAACATTTCATACATTTTATTCATAGTAGCCATCGATATCTCATGATGACCGAAAGTAGTTTAAGTATTTGTGTTAAATCAGATTAAAGACAAATTACAAATACAATACCTGAATACATTTTGTTTGAATCCAGTGTCATTTCTCGACCAGATACTGTGAGTGTTGTGTATCTAGAACAGGTGCGAGAAAATAGTGAGTTAGTGAACAGTGGTACCGCAGGTGCACGTAGTAAAAGACTGCGAAGGAGGGTATACCGATGTATCTGCCAGTGACATCTTACCCGCAAAAACTTCAGTTACTCCGTGACCATGACGCTCGTAACAGTGCTAAAATATCGAAAACTGAAAAATAAGGTACAGGTAGAAATCCCGTAAATAACTTTTCTATTACATATAACACGCTAATATATATAAACTGTAGCTTTTTATGAGGTTATAAATTATTTAAATCTTCCTAGAAACTGAATAAACACAAGTGTTCATCACACGAGTGTGATTTGATATCATCATTTGCAACCAAAGGACTCTCAACTGGACATATGCTACCCCCGAGGGATCTAGACGGCAAGCCTAAACTAGCCTCAAAAACGCTTGGCGTCGTCAATAAATCGAGACCGTATTTCAATCCGAGCCTACCGCCTCTTGCTGTATAAGGCGCAAGTTCGGCCGCATATGGAATACTGTTCTCATTTTTAGGCAGGAGCGCCCATGTGCCAGCTTCTCCCTCTGGACCGCATTCAACGGAGAGCGACTCCAATCGTCGACTGCCAAGATTTCTCCAATCGGCTTGACCCCTTGGCACTGCGTAGAGATGTAGCCTCGCTATGTATATTCTACCTCTTATACTATGGGGAATGCTCTGAGGAATTGTTCGGACTGATTCCTGCTGCTTCATTCCGTCATCGTTATTCGCTTACCAACAGGTGATACATCTGATTGTCTGCCCCCTATATCATAAAAAAAGAGTTTTCCAAACTAATGGGTTCTTTGCTGCTCGAACTGCAGTCAGTCCTCCACGCAAGTACCTACACATAAGTTTATTACCATCTTTCAATACCTATTGAACCAAACGTGTTTGACATGAAGGTGAAAATCGAATAAAGAGAGACAATTTTGTTTATCTGTCCCTACGCTACTGAGAGGTTTGCAATTATTTCAACTTTAACGGTGACCTTGGCTCTCCTGCGGGCTTCATCATTCCTGATACCATCACCAGAGGTCGGAATTGGGTTTTTTTTATGTGTAGTGATGTTTTATTGTAGATCACCTGGTTTGTAGAGTTTTTTTTATGATATAGGTGGCAGACGAGCCAACGGATCACCTGATGGTAAGCGATTACCGACGCCCATGGTCACCTGCAACACCAGTGGTGTCACAAGTGCGCTGTTTACCTTTTAACCCCCCTTCGCCTGGATTGGGCCTCCGGTACTCACTCGCGCAGCGAAACAGCAATTTTATGCTAAAAACTGTTGTGTGTTGTATTATGCGAAATTATCATTAGTAGTAATTACATTGTGCTAACTTATTTTATGCTTAAAATTTTTATGCTTTTTGACAGTGAACCCCCTCATTCTACATACTGCGTACTTTTGTACTGTGTCGCAAGACAACCAAAATGGGACATGTTAATTATACTAATATAATATTAATTAGTGAAGAAAGGCACACATAGGGCTGAGTCATTAAAATTAACCGTGTAAAATTAGAGAGCAATGTCTGGGTGTGTTGAATAATCAAACACGCGGCTACAACAAAGTGAATTAAAGACAATTTGGATTCAAGAGTTTCGTGAAAATGGGTAAATTTACTGAAAACCTGAGTTTTTTTATTATAGAGGCGACAAACGAGTCACCTGATGGAAAGTAATCACCGCCGCCCATAAACATCCGCGAAATCAAAGAGATCGCTAATGTGTTGCCGGCCTTTTTAAAAAGGAGTACGCTCTTCTCCTAAGTCGTAGCCGTCGGGAAATACTCCCGCAGGCAAACCGTTCCATAGTACTGGGGTACGTAGTAGAAATTTCCGCGAAAAACGCACAGTATTAGACCACCATCCATCGAGATGATGGGGATGGAATCGCTTGCGTGTGTTTAGATAAATGTGATCATTAGTCACTAAAATATTCGAACACGATTTCGGTGTCTGTCACTATGTATGCTTGGGTCTTTAAAACTACCCAACGGATTTTGACGCGGGATTTTTAAATAGACATATTAATTCAAGAGGGAGGTTAGGGCTCACAGAAAACCGGCGTGAAGCAGTGCATGCGCTGTGTTTCGCTGCGTGAGTGAGGGTACCGGAAGCCCAATACAGGAGAAGGGGGTTAAAAGGTAAGCAGCGCACTTGTGACACCACTGGTGTTGCAGGTGTCCATGGGTGGTGGTAATCGCTTACCATCAGGTGATTCGTCCGCTCGTCTGCTGATAAAACTCATATCATTTCTCAGTATCAATAATTTCAGACTATCAAAATTATCTTTCTGGAATTAATATTAATTGAATCCGACTATACACCCAAATTGAAGTACTAGGATAACATGACCAAGCAAGATGTTTCTTGCTCTTACAACTCATTCCAATAACCAACCTTCATATAGCTATGTCGCCCTGGTACTTGGCGTGGAACATTAGCCGTAGCAGCCAAACGTCGAGGCATTACTCCCCGAACTTATGCTTTCCTAGTAGTCATTACGACCACAGCAAAGTAGCGTATTCATTAAATTACATAGAGCGGTGATTAGGGGAATAAAAGTGCCTGTAGTTATGTGCCAGTAATTGCCCATGTGACATAGTAATGAGTCTAATTACTTAATAGTTATTATTACTCAAATTTTGTCATTCTGGTAGAATACATGTATAGTTGTCATTTTGCCATAAGGAATATTGTTGGTTCACTCGAATATTATTAATTCCAATTAAATTGCATAGTATCAGCCTATAAACTGTCCCACTGCAGGGCAAAGGCCTCCATCATAGAAATCAAGTCATCACTACTATGATTATTAGGCGTAATCACCAACCACACTTGCCAAATGCGGATTGGTGATCACAAACCCGAGCTATGTTCAAAAAATTCGAAACATTCTTTACGCTTGACCCGGGAATCGAACCCAGGACTCCGAGATCACGGCCAGGTACTTAGCTCTTTACCAGGCAAATAGACATAATTTATTTCTTTGGTTTTTAACCTTATCTTAACTGTACATAGTTCAAAATCTGGTGGTCTCGTATGATCCATTGCCTGGTAAAAGGTTAAACCACTAGACCAACAAGGCATTAAAAATTACATAACCTGGTAGGTATTTTAGGTCCTAGTTTGTTTCGTTTCATCAGGCTGTTTCAGTCCCTAAACTTGTTATAACTTAAACCAGCCGGTACCTACAATGTTTACCCTAGCTTGTTGTAGGCCATTGTACTATTAATAGTAAATGAACTGTAAGATTTTATTAATTTCAAACAACTGTTGAATCGGTTCTTTACTTCTAAACGATGGATTTTCAGTATAAGATAAGTTTCTTAATAGAAACATCATGAAGATGTTTGATTTTCAAAGTGAAACCTATAAACATTATCATAAGCATATCCTAGGACACTAATTGGCATATGCCTTTACAAATTTTTGATTGATTCTCCAATGTCACTTTAATCGGGCTTTGTATTTTACCAACACCGACAATCTTGCGCTAATCATCATTCCAAATGTACTCATGTCTGTGGTCAATAAATGTTTATCTACTTTACTTAAATAGCCTGCGGGCGTCCTACACCACGTTTACAGAGACGTGGTATCCAACTCCAGAACGCACTGACCCAAAAGTTTGTCGGTTCTACGATATGACCAGCCAACTGCCACTGCAGATTGCTAATCGGATGAGTACCTCAATGACTTTAGTTATCTGCCGAATAACCTCATTTCTGGAACGGTTTCGCAGAGAAACGACAAAAATAGCTCTTTTCGTCTCTCTCTAATCGACTTCATATGTGTAGGCTTACATTCTTTTTGTAACTATAGGTACGTATGTCTACAGCTTACCACAAATAAAAGCTATATATGTATTTACCTTCATACGAAATAGCTGAATATACGGCACGTCCCTTCAATTAGAATTCAACTGAAAACGAGCTTGATGCACAACTACATGCACACATTCTCACAGCTCTATGACACATTTGTTTAAAGTTGTAAAATATTGGAGACAGAGACAACAATTTTTTTAATATGTTTACGTAGATAGTAAGCGTTGACATACACTGATGGTAAGTGAAATAGGTCTAAATGTAACGTTATGTCAATACTGTCAGAGCTTTGATAAGTAAATTTCCATATGAAAACCTCGTTTAGGAACTGATTCCACTTTTCACATACGAATAGAAAAAGATTCAAACCCTGTGCGAAAGTATTTCTTGTACGGTGCATTGAGGTCTGCCTGTGGATAGTGGAAGCAGCATGACAGTCGAGCCCTCCAAATTTTATTAGAAGACGATAAGTTCTAGCGTGTTAAGTTGTATTTTGTCATAGCAATTTTTTTGACATAAGCGTGAGTGAGTCAAGCGTGCTACGCGCAGCTACGCTTCAGATTTGAGTCCTCTCAAAAGGACTTAACTCGTCACATCGTCGAGTTTGATACGAGTCTCTTACCTTCCGCTATCTTGATTTAATCTAAGGTGTTTGAACTATATCTATCTCACTTTGACATTCAAGTTATATTATATCCTAATCCAGTACAACTTATTATCATAATTACGTGTATATATATATCGAACATGCTTAGACGTAATTACGCGATCGTATCAAATATCCACAATACAATTAACGTTGTACTAATTTGTAACAGATTTGCTATACCGTATCGGGTTCCACGGTATTAGCATAAATCTACACGTTTAGACGAGTGACGGAGCGAGTGATACAATTATAACTTGTGCAGTGATACGCAGTAGTTGAGAATTAACTGTGTTTACCTATTCAAGTTTGAGTAGGCCGTCTTATAGATCATTTATGCTGTAGGTTTGAATCCTCTATATTCATGTATATTCTCCACATACGCTAGGTATTTCGAAATATTGCATGAAAGTTTTTCCTTCTATAGCAATAGTTCCAATCCAGAGTAGTTCTTCTTCTTCTTATCCGGTACACTCTTGGCAGAGTGGTCATGATTGTCATGTACTCATAGTGTGGGTTGGGGCAGTTGTGATGTGCTTCACTAGGCGCCGCCACCGCTTGCCTGCTCGAGGTCATCCTGCTGCACTCGTTGACTGAGTCTCTAATGGCAGACTTGATTTGGTCAGTCCATCGTGCGGGTGACCTCTCGCGCGGTCTAGTGCATTCTACTTTTCCTTGGATGACAAGACGCTCTATGGACTGATCACCACGCCGAGAAACATGTCCGAAAAACGTCAGGATACGAGACTGTACTATAGAAAACGCTGCTTGATACAGAGTTCTTGAAGTATCGAGACGTTCGTGCGAAACTCGGTCCACGAAACTCCAAGCATTCTTCTCCAGCACCACATTTCCAGAGCGTCTATTTTCTGCAAAATCCATGTTTCAGCTGCGTATAGAAATATGTGGAATATAAGTGTCCTCACGAGCCTGGTCTTCTTTGCCTTTGTAATGTTACTATTCCTCCATATTTTCCCCATCTTGTCCATCGCCATTCTTGTGACGCCATTGTTCCGCAGTAGTCAAATTGTCAAAAAGCGAAAAATCACAAATGTCGCGGGCGGTGAATTTAAATGCAATGAAAAAAGCGTGAATCGGATGACAAAATTTTGTTGTAAAGTATTCCATGAAATTTAAGGGATTTTTAATCATTAGGAAACAGAGCGTTGGTATAAAAAACCTGACACATGTTGAATTGTGCAAATTTCACATAACTTTTTGTTGATTGATGTAAGCTTAGAGTTATTGGTAGCAAATTACGAACATGATTTAACTTGACACATACTATTTTTGGTGGAATTTTAATAACGGGACCGTGCACATCGGTGCTACCAACTGGTGGCATCATCACTTATATACTGCGCATCATCTTATAGAGAAACCTCACCGATTTATTTCCCACTGCACTCTAGAGCAACCGGATTTCAGCTCAAACCATTGACAGAGCGAAATGATATCCGATCTCCCAAAACCGTTTCCACAGACGAAATACATGAGTAATGAGCGACAGATCAACTCCGCTCCACTCCGTTCCGTTCCAACTTCGGATTGTTTCTGTGATATTTCGACGTTCCGTTTTTCCTGTTGTTCCAATTGGGACATTTCAAAATGTCGTAAATACGTAATGAAGAGGAATATTGGGTCAATTGAAAGTCGAGGTTGGAGGGAGTATTTTGTAATGTGGCTTCGGTGTTTTACTTAGTACGGCTACGAAGCCTTTAGGGTTGATTTTAACTTTGGCTCTTTCATCGTATATATATTATAGATATTTTTAGCTTCTCTCAATCTCGGTTCAGAGAGAAGTTAGAAACAGTCTGAGATGATGTAAAGTGAAACTATACATATTATCTCAAGTGTCACTATGTCTCACTCACATTAACCTCTATTTTTATATGTATATTCTACTTGTAATTTTTTTTTTCTTATTATTATAGTTAGTCACTTTGAAATATTGTCTGCTGAAAGGATTTTTGCAAAGTGTGTACATATGTTAGGGTTTCAATCTAGCTCCTAAGTCATAAATATATAGCATGTTATTCCTATTGGCTGTAACCTGTTTTGTACATCAATAAATAAATATAATGACTACATTTGGGTTTAAGCAAAGCATCATAGACACATTTGATTTATTATTCTAAATACTTTTTTATTCTGCCAATTTCAAAAATCCACTCAACATACCGGCTTGGGCAGTAAAAAGGTCCTCGAGTGAAGGCCACATACAGCCGTGGCAGGCCCCCAAAAGGTAAACCGACGATCTGGTGAGGTTGCGGGTATCCCTTGGATGCGGTCGGCACATGACCGATCTGTGCGGAGAGCATTGGGGGATACCTATGTCCAGCAGTGGACGTATATTGGCTGAAATGATGATGATGTTTTTTTATGTGAAAGGTAGCAGACTGATCGCCTTATTGTAAGCGATTGCCGCCGCCCATAGACACTCGCGATACCAGTAGAGACACAAGTGCGCTGCCCAACCGTTAAACCCCCCTTTTCTCCGGATTAGGCCGCCGGTACCCTCACTCACGCAGCGAAACACAGCACTGTGCTTCTTCACGCCGGTTTTTGTGAGGCCGTGGTATCACTCGGGTCGAGCCGGCCCATTCATGCCGAAGCGTGGCTCTCCCACGATCTACGGTCATGGTGGTTATATATATATAAATATATCTTAAATGGGTTTGCACTTGACCTCAGCTCACCTGATGGAAAGTGACAATAAGATCTAAGATGTAGCGTGCTTACCCAGAAGAAGCCTATTCACTCTCGACTTAAAGACACCCAAATTTTAGCTCTCTGGGAATACAGAAGCCGGCAAGTTGTTCCATTCCTTAGCAGTTCGTACCAAGAAAGAAGAAGTGAAATGCTTAGTACGAGCTGGGGAACTTCCACAGTGTAAGGGTGGATTCCTGTCGTCTTCCGCAATGTCCGGTGGTAGAAAGGAGAAGGTGGTACCAGGTCGTGAAGTACATTCGACCACTCTCCAACATGTATCCTATAAAAAACCGATAGACAGGCCACTCTCAGTGAGCGAAGCTTTCGGATTTACCCTCCACTAATTCTGCGTCACCAACTAACTGATTCTAAATCTTAATACTTGTATTGGACCAACCTGAGAAAGAGAGTCCCCGTCCATTTTGCTGGTGATCACGTAAACCATAAGTTCACCTCCATACAAAAACATCTGTTTTTATTGCGTTGTTCGTCGCAATATATCGATAAACGTGTTCCGTTCAACAACAGTCTCGTTATTCATCGGAGTGTTGCATTCATTAATTCCGAGCCTTTCGAGCTTAACATTTACAAGTTTGAGTGAAAGGTTGGAAAACTGAGGGAGATAGGTAGATGATGTCATCGAACTGTGGTCATCGTTGTTATTGGTAAAAGTCAATCTACAGTCAGCGTCAGATCAAGACCCCCCTGCACAAATACCCCTGGACAAAAAGCACTTGTGCCCCAGACATAAGGACGGTTCAAAGGTCAGCTATGTGGGAGAGCCACGCCTAGGCATGAATGGGCCAGTTCGACCGGAGTGATACCACTGCCTCACAGAAGACCGGCGTGAAGCAGCGCCTGCGCTGTGTTTCGCCGTGTGAGTGAGGTTACCGGAGGCCCAATGGGGGGAAGGGTAAAAGGTTCGCAGCGCACTTGTGACTCCACTGGTGTTGCGGGTGTCCATGGGCGGCGGAATTGCTTACCATTAGGTGATCCGTCTCCTCGTCTGCCACCTCTCATATGAAAAAAAACTAGGGTAACTCGACGTGACGCACACTTCTGCTCTACCTATGGAACAACACGCGTTGATCCGTCATTTACAAGAAAAAAATATGATTTTGGGCGTCCTCCACCTTCACTTGGTTATTGACATAGGTCAAATTCTAGTGGTTTTATAAAAACGTAAGGTATGTCAAAATGTGTGAACATTGTGTCGAACAGTTGTTTTTGTTGGCCGCAAATAAAAATCTAGGTAAGTATGTCATTTGTTAAAAATATCCTAGTACTGGTATACAGGTCGTCCCAAGACTAAAGGACAGTAAGGGAAAGTAACTTACTTCTTTTTATTGGCATATGACTTTATTTCTTGAAACAATCATCATCAGCCCATTTACAGTCCCCACTGCTGGGGCACGGGCCTCCCTCAATCTCATGAGGGGTAGCTGCCATACTCACCACGCTTGGCAGACGGGTTGGCGAGGGTTTTGATATAAATGCAGAGTTTTCCTTCTCTGGGTGCTGATGATCATGCCAGCAGCTTTACCTTAGTCGCCTTTTACACACACACACACCTCGGTAAGAGTGAGGGTGGCCTATTCTATTCTGCCGGGGACCACACGGCTGAAACAATAAAACGGCACACGGCTTGAAACAATAAAACTACATTTTTTATCAAAGAAACATTAGCTCTTACACTCATCTTTCAAATACGATATCCACAACACCAACCACTACTTGCCTTCTACCACGTACCTCTGTTCTGTGGAACAGTTTACCTACGGAAGTATTTCCCGATGGCTACGACTTAGGGACCTTCTACTTTAAAAAGGCCGGCAACGCATTAGCGATCTCTCTGATTTCGCGGATGTTAATGGGCGGAGATAATTGCTTTCCATCGGGTGACTCGCTTGCTCGTTTGTCGCCTCTAGCATAAACAAAAATCGTTAGTAGCTGTATGCAAAACATTAAGTACTAAGAATGTCTTTCACGACAGACGAGTGTAAGACCTTAGGTTTCTAAGAGTTTTTTTTAGTTAGTAATGGCTGAATCGATTGGCAGAATAAGAAAACTAAATTTCCTGCGGTTCAATAAAAAATAAAATTAAATATTTATTTCAAATAACTTATGTCTAATACAACTTTTGATCAATAAATCTTATATAATATCTTATAAATAGTACACATATTTAACATTTTGCCTGATCTAGGGTGACCTGTGTTTCAGGCTAAAAATAGGCCTTAGGAACTTTAATCATCATCATCATCAGCAACCCACACTCGTCCACTGCTGGACATAGGTCTCCCCTAATCCACGCTCCCGATTTTCGGCCATTCTCATCCAGCCCACACCAGCCAGCCTTCGAATGTCATCATCCCATCTTGTTGCAGGGCGTCCTACACTACGCTTAGCGAATTAGCAAACTGAAGTGGCAGTGGGCTGGTCATATTAGCCGCGGAACTGACAGCCGTTGGAGCCGTAAAGTCCTTGAGTGGAGACCGCGACTCGGCAAGCGTAGTGTAGGACTTTAATCATATAAGCAATAAATTACAACTTAAACTTAATCTTACTCCACGCTAACAATTAAAATTACGTGATAGTTATTTGAGGTCAATAAGTAATTTCTCTGTATCATCGTAGGACAACTTCAGGAGCACCTCCTGAAGGTGTTTTTTAGCGCAGCTATAGTTCAGTTGATATATGGTGTCTATGGCGTTAAGTCTATTATAGAGAAGTGGGCCCAAGTACACGTAAAAACGGCAAGAAAAAACACGCTTCATTAGAGGATTATGAGAGAAAACTTTATCTTTACTTCTGTTGTTAGTAGATTCGGTGCTGTATGAAAGCACGGTATGCTGTTTAAGAACGGTGTTCATTATAAATAACTGTCTTACTGTTAGAACCTTACAATTTGTATATAAAAGTTACACAAATTGTAAGGTTCTAACAGAAAGACATTCGTATGTATTGCAATGGCCGTGCAATACATGCGAAAGCGAAAAACATGCAGTTATTTTTCTTTTCAAAATAAAGTGAGGTTTGCTTTAAATATAAAATGCTAATTTAGGGATTTAAGGTACTTTCCCTTCATGTCCCATTGGGACGCCCTGTATAGCAGTATCCTGTACATGACGCCAAGTAACCAGTGGGTGGTTCGTCAGCCTCGGGCGAGGCAACGCGCCTGTGTAACTTTGGTCCGATACTATCCTTAGCTATGGAAACATAAACCTTCAAACCTCGAAACTCCTTTATCAAAGGTAAAATTGTTCTCGTAACATGAGCATCATAATTAAATCTGTACGAGTATCTATGCTATTTATAAATATTGTAGAGCCATGGCAGCTTAGTGGATAATAACTTTAATTAATTAAGACGGAGATTAACTATCAGATACAACATTTTGTACTCACATTTTGTGTTGTTTTTTAACCGTGGGAGAGACACGCTTCGGCATAAATGGGCCGGCACGACCGGAGTGATACCACGGTCTCTCAGAAACCCAGCGTGAAGCAGCACTGTGCTGTGTTTCACTGCGTGAGTGAGGGTACCGGAGGCCGAAGCCGGGGGAAAGGGGTGTTAAAAGGTTGGCAGCGCACATGAATTCAGCCGCAAGAAGTACATCCAACACAGTCGTAAGTATGAAGACTCGGACTCGTGACAACAAGATTCATATCGGCAGGTATCGCTGGCGACCCATTAGCATAGTCCCGCCATCATTATAACTTGTGCCGTAATCGGATCAGCGCGATCACACCCAATCAAAACTTGTGTTGCGCGGAGCGGATGGATTCTGAGCTTGGGCTTAATGCTGATGGAGTTGATCGGAATATTGTTTTATGAATGAGCGTGCGTAGGGCTGTCTTGGCAGATCTTGATACCGGGAGACTGGCAAAACGCGATTAAAGTAAAAAACAATACAAAGGGTAAAACCATTGGAGGAGATAAGGCCTAGAGGCCTAGCAGTGGGATAGTTTAGACTAACAAAAAAAAACAGTAAATCAAATCAAAAAACAAGTCACAAAACGTATTCGAAAAAAGAAATCTATTTTGACAGCTGGCCCATTCATGCCTAAGCGTGGCTTGCTTCGGCATGAATGGGCCAGCTCGACCGGAATGACACTACGACTTCACAGAAATCCGCCGTAAAACAGCGCCTGCGCTATGCTTCGATGAGTTAGTGAGGGAACCGGAAATCCTTATCTGAAGAAGATTAGTACAGGTGTTTATCGGCGGCGGCGGTGGCAGTCGCTTCTGATCCGTCTGCTTGTCTGCCACTTATAATATATACAATATGAGAATTTAGTCGCAGGAAGTAGATCGAACACAATCATAAGCATGAAGACTCGACCTCAATAATCGTGATAACAAGACGCATATCGGCAGGTATTGGCAACGCGACACCCAATCAAAACTTGTTTTGCTCGGACCGGATGGATTCTGAGCTTAGGCTTAGTGCTGATGGAGTTGATCGGAAGAATGTTTTATGAGCGTGCGTAGGATAGTCTTGGCAGGTTGGTAGATCTTAAAACCACAAAATAGAAAACACAATGAATAAGTCAAGAAGATATTTTGACATGTGGCAGTGTCGCTTTAACTACCATGGCCTCATAGAAAACATACGTAAAACGGTGCCTATTACAGAATAGACCCTCATTCACTCTCCCATGGCCCATCACTATAGGCTCTCACTCGTCAGATCACAGGATTTGCCAAGTGTGCCATGAGGGCACCAGAGGCCCAATCTGAAAAAAGGGGGTTTCAAACTTGGCAGCGCACTTGTGCCACCTTGTGTTGCGGGGTGTCCATGTGCTTCGAAAATCGCTTACCTTCAGGTGATGTCTGCTTAGCCGATGTTATTCTACCTTCCGCATTCCAGAGAGGCTCAGCCACTGACTGGTTTCTTAGGGGTCCCAGCAAGGGTAAAGGGCAAAGACATTTTCTTTTTTGTTGTTTGGGCAAATTAGACAGTTAACGACCTGTACGGCTTTAATAATGGAGTAAAACAGGAAGTAGGGAAGTATGTCTGAAGGCGATAGTGTTCAATTCGTGTGTGTTGCCAGCGATGATATACGGAACCGAGACATGACCGCTTACAATGTCCCGATTAAAGAGGCTCAAAGTCGCCTAGAGAGCAATGAAGAGGGCTACGCTCTGAGTCTCCTTGCGTGATCGTATCAGAAATGATGAGATCCGCAGGAGAACTACGGTCACAGACATAGCCCAAAAGTTTGCATGCCTCAAGTGGCAATGGGCAGGGCACATAGCGAGGAGAACAGACGGCCGTTGGGGCGGAAAGATTCTCGAGTGGAAGCCACATACAGGAAGTCGCAGCCGTGGCAGGCCCCCCACAATGTGGACCGACGATCTGGTGAAGGTCGCGGGAATCCATTGGATGCGGGCGGTACAGGACCGATCTGTGTGGAGATCATTGGGGGAGGCCTATGTCCAGCAGTGGACGTCTATTGGCTGAAATGATGATGATGATGAAACAGGACTGTCACGATTCATGGACAGCATTGATCACTAACCATCAGGTTACCCGCTTGTTCGTTGTTGGCTGGCACTATCTTAAAAACTAGCGATACAGTTCGCTGATAACGTCGAAAAAATACAAGTTTAACAAATCTTAATTTTAACCCCTGAATATTTAACGTCTGTTTTTTTATATATTGGCTCTCCTCAGCCTGATAGTAAGCAAGAAGATGGCCCACGTTGCGATTACAATGGACGCGATGTCAAGGCATCAGTTAGTTAGGTAAATCGTTGTATGGCACAATATTTTCCAAAACGAATAAACATCATTTGGAAATTAATTAAAATATCCAATTACCAAATTTCCCCGCAGATGGCGTTAAATCAACATTTTAGTCGTAAATCTGAAATCGGCGCGCATGCAAAAATGGCCGAAAATTAGTTGCCTTACTACAATAATGGCCCATAATTCAAAACGGATTGGAAACTGGGATTTACTTAGGGTGGCCAGTTCGCCCATATTTTTATAACTTCTGACTGTAAAATTAAATAAATTCCGTAATTTTTACATCGTGATTTTCTATACGTAATAAAATTATGAGCTAAGTACTTTTTTAGGCTATAGCTTTTTTTTTCTATTTCATAATAAGTAGGTATAGGTTTAATAATGAAATAGAATTCTTTCGATTTTTTTTTGTAATGTAAAATATTTTTATAATGCTTTGTATAGTTAGTGGTAGATAATTCAAATGCGATTTATCTTAAATTTTCCTTTTGTTATACCTACCACTGGTATGCTAGTTGATATTTGGAATGTTGGCGGCCTTGTACCCCCGTGCCTCGGAAAGCACATGAAGCCATTGGTCCTGCGCCCAATCCCTTTCCGGTCGTGTCACGGAGAGTGCACTTGTGTTTCCGCACACACTTGAGCACTATAATATATCCTGCGTACGTGGCTGCTCGTTGAGATTAGTAGCCGTAATACTAGTTAAGTAGAGATTAAAAATACTTTTACTGGAAATAATGAAAACGGTTGGATCATAACTTAGGTATTAACTCAAGTATAATAAGGGTAGAGGGAGCCATTATCGCGTGTCTGTAAGTTTTCAATTCATTTTCGAGGTATTTCGAATGTACGAGAATCGCCTCTCTGGCCTCCTGTAGAAAATATAAAATCGATATTCTTAAAGCTGGCAAACATATCAAATAGGACTGGTCACCCCAGTTTTATAGCAATAACTACGGCCTATTTGGATTATCGGAGTGGGGGGTAGGGGGACTATTATTGTAAATCACGCTTACTAATATCGGCGGTTGGCAGACCGCTGTGGAGTCATCCGAATCTGCTTACGTGGCTTCTAAATTTACTACCTGCATATTGGTTAATATTTGATAGTCTAATTCGATCCGTATTTAGTCTTCCTATTTGCATTTTCGGACTAAATAAATAGGACTGAGAGATTCACGGATTTATTAACAGAGATTGCAGGTTCGTGTCCTGTCACAGTCGCCAGATGAAAGAAAACACGTCTCTTCAACGTAAAATTCGTGTAATCAATAAAACAATTCTTTGACAAACGTCAGAAACTAAAAAAGAGAAAACATTACATTTTTAAGCAAAAAGAGGTTTTTTTACAACAACAGCAGACTGGCGGGAAAGATTTTTTAATTGGATTTTTCGAAAAATCGAACGCCTCCAGCGTTGGTTGTATAAGACTGTGTTTTAGATATTTTTAAAAAGTCAGAATTGCCTGCCAGGATTTCAAATCTTACGTATGTCAGAGTCCAACAAAGCACTTGTTATGTGGCGCCTCTTGATTACAGTACAACTACGATCAGAGGGCACTTCGGTGACATGGATAGGAGGGCGTCGTACGGTCCGCATCAAAAGTAACTTATCACTTTAGTGCCATGTCAAAGTAACTGTTCTGCCTATTATAGTCAGTTTCTTAGGAGTACTTACAAAATGTTACTTCGACATGATGCTTATGTGTTAAACTACTTTTGATGCTATGGGAAAATGTCAAAACCACTGACACATGTACAGGATTCTTGTACAGCATTAGGTCCAGTTTTTTGCCATGTGTCAAATAACCGACCGTAGGGCGACTGTAATTTCTTGCAAAGTACCTATAGGTATATTTGTCATTTCTCTATTGTCTGATAACTGACACTTGTAAAGGAAACATCATTAGTTCCAATTTTTGCGATGTGCCAAATAACCGTAGGGTGACTGTATTTTTTTTTATTAGCATAGCCAGACATTTGGCCACAATCTCACCTGATGGTAAGTGATGACGTGGCCAAGGATGGATCATGTCTGTCTAGTAACAGCCTATTCACTCTTTTCTTGAATATGTCCAGATCATATCGTACAGGGAACACATCTTCCGACAGAGAGTTCCATTCCTTAGCCGTATGCAACATGAATGTAATTTCTTGCAAAGTATATATGTCATTTCTCTATTATAGGATTTACCGTAACACAAGTGCTTAAAAGCTACTTAGTACGAGATGTGTGAGACGTTGTAAGAATTTATTATAAAAAAAAACCTCAAATTTTGTTTAGGAATATTTTTAATAAAACTAGTTAGTGAAATTAAAGGCGTGAACTGAATTTAGTTTCCTAGACACCACTTCACTATTTTATTATATTGCCATTTACACAAACAACACTCGTTTCAGAGATACCTCGAAATCCGTCTACGTTTCCCCGAAAACGGGCCATTTCTCTCCTCCCAAAATTCCGGGTAAAGCGACAACAAATTCTAATCAGAAGTACCTAAGCTGATTCACTATCGGCGTAAATCCGATAGTTGCATATTACAGTCACGTGCGCGTATAATAGAGCGGCTGAAATCCGCGACACGCCCGCCACCTGGTGGCCGGTTTAATCTGAATATAAATTATCCATAATTAAAGAGACTCGGACACGGGGAGAATAAATGCGGCCACTTGAAACAAAGCCTTGGTTTGTGGCCTAATTTAAGGCATGAGGCGGTTTCTTTTACGACCTGTATAAATCGAACACAATTTTAAATAAATTAATGATCTTTAAAAAAACAAAGGAATATTAATTTAACCTCATTCGGTCGCTCTCGGCGAGTGCTTGATTGTTTGCGCACGTCCGTGCTGCGTAACGATATCGATATGTAACTCAATATTTATAATTATGTTCACGAATCCAAAAAAAAGTAGATATATGATATTGGTTCTTAAACGGCGATATAACATACATTTAATGTACATAGATGAGACTGACCCTGAACGTTGGGTGCCAGCGTAACGCATGAAAATATTATTGTAAGTAAGTAAGTAAACATTGCCGTGTGGTCCCGGCAGAGTAGAATAGGCCACCCTCACTCTTACCGAGGTGTCGTAAAAGGCGACTAAGGTAAAGCTGCTGGCATGATCATCAGCACCCAGAGAAGGAAAACTCTGCATTTACATCAAAACCCTCGCCAACCCGTCTGCCAAGCGTGGTGAGTATGGCAATTACCCCTCATGTGATTGAGGGAGGCCCGTGCCCCAGCAGTGGGGACTTAAATGGGCTGATGATGATGATGAAGTAAACATTTATTGACCACATAAAAGATTTACATAGACAGGACATATAACATAAGCATAAGGAGATTGCACAGTAATTCATAGGAAAAAATATTAAACAAAAACAATAAAAAATAAGTTAATATATAAACTAGTGACCAAGGAAGAAGAAAAGGAACAAAGTGAAGTGGTCAACAAGGTCCAAGCTCAGCATCAGCTGCAGCGGTTTTGGTTTCCCATTGTTGTTTATTTCAAAAGTTTGAATAGGTATACTTAAAAAAGGAACTGTAAAAATTAATGTAAGATAACTGTATTATTCGAGAGCTGTCACAGTGCAGACTATCCAGTGTTCAGTGCGCGTACGTAATGTAAGATTTCGTTTACGTCACCGTAATCACAGTAGTGTAATTAAAACCGCTCGGCGAGATGTTAGCCTATTCTGTTGCATTGGGTTAGGTCACCTTTAAGCGAGCGGGCAGCGCAGGTACATTATCTGCAAAAAAATGTACTTATAAACTTTAGCACCTTGTCGCAATTATAGCGTCCATATTCGTGTAGGAATTTAGACGTCAGATGGGACCTAACTATTATGAAAAGGTACCAAAGTAAATAGGTACATTTCATTATTTTGCTATTGTACTATGTATTGAAGAGCGTACTCTTTTTTAAAAAGGCCGGCAACACATTAGCGATCTCTTTGATTTTACGGATGTTCATGGGCGGTGATGATTACTTTCCATCAGGTGACTCGCTTGCTCGTTTGTCCGCCTCTAGCATAAAAAAAAATTGTGCGCAACTGCGCATATGCGTAGGTACACACGCGACTGGCGCAGTGGGTAGTAGGTCGCACTTTAAAGCGACGGCTGCGTATGGGGTCCCTGGTTTGATCTCCGGGTCGCACCAAAATGTGTAACTGAGTTTTTCTGTTAAGGAATGCTTAGTTTCAACCCGGAGTCTGGAGGATGACGGTCTTGTACCCCCGTGCCACGGAAAGCACTTAAGCTGTTGAACCTGCCCCCAATCCCTCCCCGGTCGTGTCATACTGGTGTCCCATCGGAATATGAAGGCAAGGGAATATAAAGTGCACTTGTGTTTAGGCACACACTTGAGCACTATAATATATCCTGCGTAAGTGGCTAATCGTTGAGATTGGGAGCCTTAGCCGAAATCGGTTGGAGGATATTATTACATGGAGTCTGTCACCTACGCACTCACTGAAACCGCCAGCGGCACAGTCGATATAGAAATACCTTCTACCATAATGTTGTACCGGAATGGTCGCTCGTCGAAACTTTCTCTTACCACACTGCTATTCTTCATATGACGTCGTTGAAGTATCCCGCCTCCGCTTCTAAATTGGGCCATCCATATCGCGCTGAGCCCTTGTAAAGCTAGCTCAAACGGCACCATATTTTTCCGGAAGCCTTTGTGTGTAACACTAGTAAATTTGGCGTAACGTGTCGCATTTAGAACGCCCACATTATTTAATGAGTGAATAACTTGGACTCTGACTTTGATATTAGGTGGGTTTAATGTTCATTAGGTTGGGTGGAAATTCTATGAAGAAAAAATCAGTAGCCAATTTTATTGTCATTTATAAGAACTGTTGTTGAGTGAGTCTAACTAAATACATCGTGATTTTTGAATACCCTAGAAACTCATCCTCCGACCGTGGGAGAGCCACCCTTCGGTATAAATGGGCCGGCTCGACCGGAGTAATACCACGGCCTCACAGAAAACCGGCGTGAAGCAGCACTGTGCTTTGGTCCTCTGCGTGATTGAGGGTACTGGAAGCATAATCCGGAGGAAATTTGGGTTTAAAGGTTGGCAGCGCACTTGTGACTCCACTGATGTCGCGGGTATCCATGGGTGGCGGCTATGGCTTACTATCAGTTACAATCTGAGAATGAAAGCTCAGCTAATTAGTATAAGTACGAAAGATAATATTATAGTTACAGGTGTGTACTTAAAAGTAATAGAGGTTACCTACACAGATAAAATAATATGATGATAAACTCCGTTATTGAAAAATAAACACACACACAAACAACACCAATGCCCTAAATTTAAAACACAAACTAAAAATTATTTAATAGCAAAAGCCTATTATACAGTTGATGATTATTTAAATGACAATAATTTGTGGTAATGATAAACTGTTCGCCTACACCTTAGACATTGTAATGGATATATTTATTGTTGGACATGAAATCGACTTATTCATGCGAAGTAATATAGTAATAATAACATTGTATTAAAATTTTTGGCGATTAAAAAGAGTAACCGGCGAATTTCTTGCCGGATCTTCTCGTCAGAATCAACTTTCCGATTCCTGGTTGTAGAATCACATTAAATATGTTTATTCATTTCAAAGTATAAATAAATAAAATAAAATAAATATTTCACAACATCACATACATTGATCTGACTCCGAGATAGGTAGCTCAAGCACCTGTGTTACGGATATCAGAATCAACAGTGGGATTACAAATATATACATATAATACTTTTCTTTTGTAAATGCAAACAGATATGTTCATGCACACAAATGTTTGCACTGTGCGGGGATCGAACCCGCAACCCTTGTATCAGAGGCAGCGTTCACTACCACTGTTCCAAATGGGTGGTCGTAGTATATTTTATGTATCGACGTATGTGTAATTACATGTATGTACTTACAAATAAATAGTTATAATTTCTAATGTATGACGATTTGAAAGTGCTGTATGTATACAAGCCTTTGCAAATAAAGATATTTTGAATTTTGAACAAACTTAAACACGATAAAATCAGATCAGACGATCAAACGGTTAATAATGAAGATGATGATTGATCATCTAATAAAATAAAACACTATTCTTTAATATCATAGAAACGCAATATTGCGTACAATAAGAACCAGAAGACATCGAAAACACCTTATGCATCGAAAGTATCAAAATATTAGCAAAAATGGCAATGTTCTCCATTTTCAATACAAATAGAATTTACATATGAACGAAAACACAACGCAATAGCTTTCTTGAAAATAGCTTTCCAATTTTGCCTCCACTGTACCACTTAAATTGAATATGAAATGTGCATTCGAGAATAATGTGTTTCAAGAATAACATTGTGGGTTATAAAGTATCTTCTCTGGTTTTTTCTCGGTCTTGATTTTGTTTAGGGGGACTTGCATTCGACTTCGACTTCGACTTCGACTGTGTTTTAGCTCTTCACCTCCAAAAACTACTAAACCTTTTTTGGAAGTGCAGGAGGAAAGGGCTTCAAGCGAGCTCTAGTCGAATTCAGACGTAAGATGACGAGACGCTAAAATGATGATTTTGATGAATAAAATTGAAATCAGCTTCGTCCAAAGATCAACAGACAACCTCACTGCGACCTCGCGCACGTTCTGATATTTACCCACATCGTGTTTGCGCGCGGTGTTTGACTGACACACAGCCTGATTAGCGTCTGCTAATTAACGCACAAAGGGTCTTGGGTGCAGAGAACAACGAGCTTAGTTTGATTTGAATGTAGGGTTCTGGTTTTGTAACATAAGCTTTGCATGGGGTTGACGTTTAGAAGTTTAAGCACCGGCTGAAAGAAAGGAAATCCCTATCATCTCGATGGATGGCGGTCTAATACTGTGTGTTTCTCGCGGAACTTTCTACCTACCTACCTACATCCGTTCTGTGGAACGGTTTGGTTGCGGGAGGATTTCCCGACGGCTTGAACTTAGGGACCTTCAAGAGAAGAGCGTACTCTTTTTTAAAAGGGCCTGCAACACATTAGGGATCTCTCTAATTCCGCAGATGTTCATGGGCGGCGTTGATTACTTTCCATCAGGTCACTCGCTTGCTCGTTTGTCGCCTCTTACTGTTGACCATCACAATACATTTATTGACCATCACAACACAGAAAAATTCAATAAAGTAGGCATAACACGACACGACACAGATACAAAGTGGAGATACGATACGAGAAGAGATGGTGTGGTTGTGTGTGGTCAATCAGGTCCCTACCTCAGCATTTGCTGCTACGGTATTATCTGCAGTGCCGCAGCAACGCTGGTATTCTGTTGGGACCTGGTTGAGTCAGAAAGGCCGCAAATTCGATTCCTAGGACATCGTAGATATACCTATATGTGATGTTGTCAAAATTTATGATTTTTTTGATTTTGTTCCAAACAAAATACATATTTTATACTCGTAAAAATTACCAGCCTCAATAGTTATTCAATCAGTCGCCTGCAATAAAACAGTCGGCCTAACAAAAATACTCTGTAAGAGCTTCGGCATGAATGGGCCGGCTAGACCGGAAGTGATACTACGGCCTCACAGAAAACCGGCGTGACGCAGCACTGTGTTGTGTTTCGCTGCGTGAGTGAGGGTACCGGAGACCCAATCCGGAGGCAGCGAACTTGTGACTCCACTGTTGTCGCTGGTGTCTATGGGCGGCGGCAATCGCTTACCATCAGGCGATCCCGTCTGCTCGTCTCCCACCTATCACATAAAAAAAACTTGTGACTGAACTGGTGTTGCGTCTGCTCCTCTGCCAATTACCAATTTAAAAAAAAGCACGCGTAATGTATATTTCAAAATATAGAACACAGTTGCGGCGTCTCACCTCTTCACACTGTCAAATATCTACTCACTCGTAGCAAATAATATCAAATAGGTACTTTACAATTTGAGGAGTCGACTTACCCACATTTTGCAAGCACAATCCGCCAAACACCATTAAAAGTTACAGCCAGAACAAATACCGCAACAAACAATAACAGCCCAATGTCGTTAATTACCAAATCGTCGGGTATCGCCGTCCCATGTTTGTCTACGGCGGATATTTTAATAAGAAACAACAAAACGTAACAAAGTAGACGGCTAAGCCCGCGATACTGATAGGAAGCGAAATTACACCTCGCTCGACACAAACTGTTGTAATCACAAACAATTTCAAAGAGAAGAAGATTGCGATTCGCTATATTGTCGGGGGATGCCGCAAGGAGCTGGCGTATGCGGACGGAGATATGGAGCTTGGTTAATTAAATTTTAAATGAACGTTTGATTAAAGGTTCTATGTCTTTAAGGTTCGTTTTGTAATAAACAAAGGAGCAAAGTTTTCGAATCAATTGGTGTTGTAGAGTGCTTCAGATTTTCGAGTTGCATTATATCTGTCTATGTCTAATAGGATGCCTAGGCCGATAGTTGTTAGAACGAAAATCGCTCAAAGTTTAACAACTTTTGAAAGCTAGCGCATCCGCTTTTCTCCACTGCAGCGCTAGTAATCATCAAAACAAATGATGATGGTGGCGACTTACCTTCAGCTATCAGGTTATACGTTGTAGTCGTAAACTATAACGACATGGCTAGTTTATATGCAGCCATTTGATTGGATGCCGGTGTTTAATGAACGCCCTAGTTATCCAATTGGATGGCTAATTAACCAGATGACTGCGACTTACCTTTTATGCTTTAATGTAGCTGAAATGTCAATTGTATATAATGTAAATCACACACGCCACCAAACAAGTCCCTTGCAAAGTGCGCTTCATTCGCCATCAATATCCAAATTTGAGCTCTATATCGATAGCCACAAGGAACTTAAAATTTTAGTTCCGTGTTAAGTCCCGCGCTTCTTTCGTGATGTGGACTCTACTTAAAAATGTACTTTGCATTCCCGTGTTTATAAATAACATTCCGTTTGACCGCATACAACGTAGGGCTGCAAAAATTGTCGGTGACTTGACTCTCTCTAATCGACTTGATCTTGTAGCAGTGCGGCGGGATATAGCTTCCCTCAGCATTATATACCGCATTTATCATGAGGGGTGCCCTGAGGAACTGTTTGATCTACTCCCTGCAGCGGATTCTTACATCGAACCACACGCAAGCGACTGTCATTCCATCCGCATCATCTGAATGGATAGTGGTCTAATAGGTACTTGTGCAGTTTTCGCGGAACTTTCTACCACGTACCTCAGTTCTGTGGAACGCTTTAGCTGCGGGAGTATTTCCCGACGGCTACGACTTAGGGACCTCCAAGAGAAGAGCGTACTCTTTTTTAAAAAGGCTGGCAATACATTAGCGATCTTTCTGATTTCGCGGATGTTCATGGGCGGCTTTAATTACTTTCCATCAGGTGACTCGCTTGCTCGTTTATCGCCTCTAACATAATCAAAAACAACATTCTTGGTCTTTTTCCATCCAGCCTGCCAAGCTACCATAACTAGCTTGTCATGAATGTCTAAGTGAATCTGTGATTAGTTGTATACAAAAAATTTACCGCGACGTACAATTTTTGATTTGCCGATGAACACAAATAGGACCGATGAATCTAAAAGTCGAAATCGCTTTATCTCACAATTTACGCCGCAAACGGCTTATGAGCAAAAGGAGGGTCTTTAAAGTGGAAACACAGATTGAGACTTAACAGAATGTGTATTAAGTCTATTTTCCGCCACAAAGCTTGTAATGCAATGACTTCCAGGAGGCAATATCTGGAAGTCAATTGCCCCACTGAAAGTACTTGAGATTTTTTAACATTTGTAGAAGCCGTTGTTCCCCAGGTGCAATGAGACTGTCACTCTTTAAGCATAGATTTGACTGACCGGATGGCGCAATTGGTAGTGACCCTGCCTCTTACGCCAAAGGTCGTGTGTTCGATCTCCACCCTGGACAAACATTCGTGCTATGAACACTTGTGTTTGTTCAGTGTCTGGGTGTAATATATGTATTTAAGTATATATTTGTGTTCCTCTGTTGTCTGATATCTGTAACACAAGTGCTTAAGCTACTTAGTACGGAATCAGGTCAACCTATGAGATGTTGTGAGAATTATTATTATAGATATATAGATACTCTTTATTGCACAACATACAAAACTTAAAAGCTAGGTATACAGAGATACAATACAATACTGGCCCGTCATGGGTGATCATGTTATCCTTTTGTCCTAACCTTTTCCGGCCGTGCCACCCTGATATGCTTTTGAGATGGACAGTCAGGTCTTACGAGAAGCACACCGGTAAATTATGATCTTCTGTAGTGTCACATGCATGACAATCGACGTCTCTTCCAGTTTGAAGACAGTAAATTCATGGCCCGTCATCAAATGCCAATTAGAAACATGAGGAACCTCCGTAAGGCTCCTCGAGCCTAGTCAAGATCAGGGAGAAAGCCTAAATAGCCCAGCCTTTTCATTCAGCGTCTTCAGACCATTTTTTTTCCCAGACGGAACCGTCATGATCTTCACCTTGCTACATGTAGGGAACAAGGTGGAGTGTGGGACTCAAACCCTAACTAAAACCCCTGGGGTGTCCATCTCCGCGCAACCGCGGTCGGAAGCCCCACAGCCGGGACTAGACCGTACCGCTAATCACGCTCGCCGCTTCACCCCTATTTCGCTCAATACCGCCCTTCAACGCTGTACGACCTACCAGAACACCCGGTAACGTCATCCCCTGCGGAGTCATATGTTTAGGAGTTCAGACCATCATCCAGCCTGTCCAAGTATGCCCCGCGACGCACCTTCTCTCCTCCTTCTTTCTAGCGCAACAACCGTAAATGAGTTTTAGCCACCTAAACAAACAATACAAAATACAACTACCCATTAGTTTTATTGCCCATTTCTTATTGTAGGAACTTTGTTTACAACCAGCTCCTTTGATGCCCAACAGGTCTGAGACTTCGCGGTAATCTAACATATACTCGCTTCATTCCACATTCCACACCTTATCCTTTCAATTTGCCCGAGCCAATGCAGCCTGTGTGTAAATGCATACATACTTTAAGCTAAGTCAATGACCATTTCGACCGCTGCGCGATGGCTGATCTGGCAGTCACATAGATTGACACATGGGCCCCAGAGGCGACGGAAGGACGGCCCGGGCCAAGGGACGCGAAGGAAATATATTATTGAGCTTAATTGAACCTTCGGCTAATTGGTCGAGTGATTAATCGTTTGATTATTGGATTGAAGATGTGCGTGTTGAGTTGACGTAAACGGCAAGAAATAGTTGTTTTCAAACCTCAATGGACTTTTAGTTTGCTTTCATTTAGTGAAGGCTAACTTTCAGTGACAAGGGAATACAGTGAGTTATTCTACCATTAGGCTGGCGGTAAGGGAAAACATTCGTGAAGAAACCTGCACGTTTCGGATGACTTCAGAAACGTGGAACTGTGATCCATTTGGTCTGGTTCCCTTGTAAAGGCTTGCGAAGGTCAGACGGCAGTCGCTTCATTGTACTAAACAGACTCTCCAAATCCTGGATCATAGTTTAAGCGTAGAGCGGCAGCTTAGGGACCTAACCGGGAATTACTCGCCAAGATGAAGGATAACTTTCAGTGACAAGGGAATCGTCCTGAGAAGGGCTTACTTAAACGTTTTGTTACAGTTAAGTATAGATAGTTTTTTAAACAAGAAATGCCAGCCAATTATCAGCTATTAACGATTATAAATAAATGCTTTATTGACAAAAAAGTTGTACAATTATGTGTGATTCCCCTGTATTCTAATGGCGGAACCTGTAGTATGGATTGCAGTGTCCTCTCCAATAAGATTTGTCATTGCATAAGTACTAATAGTAAACGCATGGACTCACGGCAGATGGTGGAATATTAATTTTCATTGACTAAAATTAATGTTATATGAAAGTTTGGTTGTTCAAAATGGTCAGTCGCTTTAAAGGTAAGTACTCGGGCCAAAGAGTCGTGGCTGTCGGTGTCTTCCGTCTGCCACGAGTGTTTGCGCTAAGTATTGTTATAAATTAAGTGTTGCTTGTACTTTCAGTACAATCTGAATGCGTCTTTCAGCAAACCTAGTCCCGAATCAATTTAGAAAAATGGGATTATTAAATTGATCCGACGGCGATTGTACCCGTGACCTTTCACACTTAGCACATATGGGCCACTGCGCCTTCCCGGTCGTCAAACAATAATTAAAGGATAAATATAGTTTGTGTATAATGCTTTGGTGGCGTGGTATCTATCTTGGGGTGCCGGGTTCGATTCTCGGCCGTTGTACCGTTTGCACCTAACTGGATTTTTCGTAAGGAAAATCTCAGTGTCAGCGCGCAGTCTGGATATTGGTCCTGTACCCCGTAACTTGGAAACTATGTTTTGACGTTGGCCCTGCGCCTGATCCCACACTGGTCCTGTAACGTGGTAAAAGAATAGAAAGTGCACTTGTGTTTGCGTACCTACACACTTGTGCATTATAATATATCTTGCATACGAAGGTTGATCGTTGAAATCAGCCTCCGTCGACGAATCGGTAGGAGGATATTATTTAATATATTAAAGTACTTGTAACTTCACCAGTACTTAATCTTTTCCAAAGCTAAAAGCTATTGTTTTGTTAAAATTATTGCTTTAAATTAAATTAAAATTTATTTCGGACTAATTTAAAATCCACTGAGGGTTAGTAACAAAGTCTATGGTAACAAATGACTGATTACACTAGTCAACAAATGTTTAACTTTTTTTCGCAACAAACAACAGAGGTCCATAATTTTACTAAATTGCACTCCCTAATTATGAATCTGTTTTCAAAATTTTGATACCTCGTCTAGTATTTGATTTATAGAGAGTCAAATATCTCAAAATTTGGTTTTAGGTTCTTTTTCATTGGCAATTTCAAAACAAGTACAAGCACTTTAAAAAAATGTTTTCGGCATATCAGTAAAGCTCATTTTCTCAATTATATATATCAATAAGATTTATTTTGTAGTCTTTAATCTATATTGAGTAATATTCATATCAACATCCGTGTACTTATAGCGCATACAAATCATCACTTAATTCTTGTAATGGAAAAAACATAAGATAGCTTAATTGGCTGTAGCGTTGCAGGGAAATCAGGTAAAATTATAAATTAAAAAGCATTTCATAATTTGGGGTTTTTATTTTCAAAATATCTATTGAAATTTGTTACATCCCAATTGATACATATTTAAATAAATCCCAAAAAAAACACCAAGTGTCACTTTTCAGATTTTCAACCCTCTGTAACTTAATAACTTGACGTGATATGAAAATTCTGATAACAGATCTAGATTCAGCATATTAAGCTCTTCATATTTATCATATTTTTATTCAGGTTGTGTTTTCTTGTTGACTTGTGTTATCTATTGTTAGTATTATACATAAGTGTGCGTACAAAATGTTTAATAAGCGGAGAGTTATAATCCTCCGCTACTGTTTTCAGGATGCTGTTGTAACTACCCCTCACCCTTTTGGGAATAGACGCCAGAAAAACTGTAAAAAATTACCGGCACCGCGGACGCTGACTGCGCGCGTCTGCGTACCATTTGCATTTTAAACTCAACTCCAGAATTGAGCGACTCAAGCACTTTTTACATCTCACTTTAAAATTAAACGGCAGGGTCAAGCGCTTAGACAGTGTTGCCAACTTAGACATTTTAGTGTTAGATCTAGCAGCTCTCTATCACTATTTGTATTTATTATTTTTTTTATATGAGAGGTGGCAGACGGCAGACGAATCACCTGATGGTAAGCAATTCCGCCGCCCATGGACACCCGCAACACCAGTGGAGTCACAAGTGCGCTGCCAACCTTTTCCCCTTCGCCCCCATTGGGCCTCCGGTAACCTCACTCACACGGCGAAACACAGCGCAGGCGCTGCTTCACGCCGGTCTTCTGTGAGGCAGTAGTATCACTCCGGTCGAGCCGGCCCATTCATGCCTAAGCGTGGCTCTCCCACATTTCGGTAGTATATAAGTAAATTCAATAATAATGAATGTGTAGTGTATAAGTAAATTCAATAATAATGAATTCATACAACATTTCATGCATATAATAATTACATTAAATACATATAATACATCCAGACACATCAAAAACACAAGTGCTCATAACACGAATGTTTGTCCTGGGAGAGGATCGAACCAACGACCTTCGGCGTATGAGGCAGGGTCCCTACTAAATCCGCCAGTCTAGCGCCTAAATCGTATATTTACCACCTAGCACCCTTTTGAGCTCCTACAAGGTGGACCTACCGATGATCTGGTGAAGATCGCGGGAATCCATTGGATGCGGGCAGCACAGGACCGATCTGTTTGGAGAACATTGGGGGAGGCCTATGTCCAGCAGTGGACGTCTATTGGCTGAAATGATGATGATGATGACCCTTTTGAGCACTTTTTTGGCATCATAGATTATGATGTCGGTATGTCTAAGAAAAATACGAGCTACTTTGAAAGTTCCGACCGGTCTTACTCCGATAATAAATCTTTGGTATAGTGCTGTTATTCTATACGAATCGAGCATTAGTCGCTCAGGGCGAAAGAGGCTCGCCAGTACGGCCTCTCTTCACACTCCGGTCCAACGGACCCAGGGCCTCTCCCACGGCCCACCAAACAACGCCCCCCGAACGGCACCCACACTGTTGGCTGCAGTGCAACCACCACCGGGTGACGGACTGCGGGTACCCTTCCCCACCCATACACTGCTAGCTGCAGTGCAGAGTGGGTTGGGGAAATAAAACCCGCAGGCCCGCCGCGAAACCCAATTCCGCTGGATACGGAGCCGGGAAAGTTGGCAACACCGTCCAACTATCGAGCCCCGTGGCTCGAAGACTCGACGCTGGACTCCGAACAAGGCCTTTCGGCTACTGCACCCAAAGGCGCTCCACTCTGGTGGGGCCCACGTCAAAACGCAATCATGTGTGAGGTGACGCCGGACAGGGCCCCGGGCCCAGAACAAAAGAGGCCACAGGAGAGGGGTTTCCCCAAACCGTGAGGCCGGTTCTAGGCCCCAACACGATGCCGACGTTAGGTCACGGCTTACACGGCCTATTGACAAATCTAGGATATAGAAGTACCAGATAATTATCTAACTAAACTTTTGTAAAACCAAAACCCTCTTACTACAAAAAAGCTACTATGGTACCGGCTTTAATCCTAAACTAGCAAGTTAATGTTTATTCCGCTATAACATTTGTTCTTAAATTTTAGTTACAAATCCTCGACTAACCATAGATTACTTAGTACCGAAGATTAGTGCCAAAATTTATCGAATCATTCAATCATCCATTCAGTGACGTTTCGTTTTAATTAACCTTGTTTTGTTGTCTGATGTAAAAATATTTTAGAAATGATTTTAGGCAATAAATTAAAATATTGTAGTATGTAAGGTTTCCAAGTAATATGAATAGGAATTGCTTTTGTGGAGTTAAAATCCTAAAAATAAGTTGGTTTCTTTCTTTTTCGAAAATGATTTTAGCGTAAAACGGAATGAACCGTCACAGGGGTAAACTGTCATTCAATTCATTGAATCGATATTTTGAGGTTATCATTTTAGTACTAATTTTTAACTAGTGGTCCGGGTTTTATAGTGATACACTAACTAAAATTAAACTTAGTTTAATAATAATACTTATTCCAGTTCTTCAGATAATCCCGGTACTTATTATAAAACCACGTTTTGTAATAAAAGAGAGAATGTATTCGAAATTGTTGAATTAACAGAGAGTTATTTTTACTGATTTATTTATTTACCATTTGGTGTCATAACACACATTCCCGTTCCGTCTCCATGTTTATCCACAAACATTGCGAGCGCTTGTTTTTATATATAAGCCGGTCGTTCCATCAGATGCCATCCTCCACCTCGCATTATACTCATCGAACTGAGAGAGACGCGTCAGTGAATAAATCAGGACCCAGCTGCCGAGGGAGTTCGTTAAAATCAACCGCCTATGACTATGGTCTGTGCCTTTTTATAAATAGTATAGATAAGGGACTGCCTCGGTGGCGCAGTGGTTACTGGGTCGCAATTTAAAGCGACGAATGCGCAAGAGGTCCCGGGTTCGATCCCCTGGTAGGGCCAAAAATTTGTAACGTAAGAAGTTCTTTGTCTGGAAGTTAGCGTTCTTGTGGGGTCCAAGCCTCGGAAAGCACGTTAAGCTGTTGGTCCTGCGTCCGATCCCTCTCCGGTCGTGTCACAGTAGTGTCCCATCGGAATATGAGGGTAAGCGAATAGAGAGTGTACTTGTGTTTGCGCACACACTTGAGCACTATATCCTGCGTACGTGGCTGATCGTTGGATTGGCCGCCATAGCCATAGCCGGTTGGAGAATATTATTTTTTAATTACTACGCTGGTTCAGTGATTTTAAATGGGTCTTAGCGTCCGACGTCAAACTTCGTCATTTTATTCGGTCCTTTGCCAATGTCGCACAACCATATACGTGACTTGATGTCATTGGCGACACCGTCCCTCAAGCGATATCTTGGTCGACCTATAGGATGGCGTGCCTTTGGTCGACCGAATGGGCCGGCTCGACCGAAGTGATACCTCGGCCTCACAGAAAACCGGTGTGAAGCAGCACTGTGCGTGAGTGAGGGTACCGGAGCCCCAATCCGGGGGAAAAGGGGGTTTAAGGGTTGCGCACTTGTGACTCCACTGAACTCGCGAGTGTCCATGGGCGGCGGCTATTGCTTACGATCAGGTGATCCGTCTGTTCGTCTGCCACCTATCACAAAAAACTATTTAAAGTGCGACCCACTAGCCAATGCGCCATACCATGGCAGTATTTCTGTCATATAAAGTTGATTATTTCAACATACAATTTACAAAACATTTTTACACTGAAAAGATCCAAATCCCCCTCTAATACACACACACATCTCGTAAAAAAATATTTTGTGCGTTCCATTTTACGCAACCAAGAAGCATATCTGTGCATGTCTGTGAAACTCCCTATCTGGAGGAAGGGAAATTGCAACGGCTTCTTTAATAAAGGTATATTCTACATCAATTACCTCCGCGATACATTCATTGGCTTCATGTTTCGGTTTCCTTTACGTGAAACGTGAATAAGATATTGTTTCTTGTCTTCTTTTTGTAAGGTATTGTGAATTGTTTTGTATTTGTACTTTTTTTAATCAAAACTGACTATAATATGCGTAGAATTGGTCTTTGTCCTGGAAATATTTGGGGCACAATGTTATGTTGCAAAGAGCCTTTAACTACGCTACATTTACACTATTTGGATGTACCGTAGTGTAGGCTGGCAGAAACAATTTCTAAATCAGTTTTGTAGAAGGCGTCTTTGCAACATAACATTGTGATCCAAATATTTCCACGACAAAGACAAATACTAGGCATATTGTAGTCGGTTTTGCTAAAAAAATACATTCTAGAAAGATATTTTTATGTGAATTTTTGAAATTTACACAAGCAAGGCGCTCGAAAACACTTATAGAATTGCAATTATACGTTATTTTCCTGAAAACTCTGGTAAACACAGGTTTTCTTTACGTTTTTTTCTATAAATTTCGGTAAAATTACTATTTACCGCATATTTCCGTATTTTCCTGGAAAATTCCTATTTTCACGTTAAATATCGTTATTTACCGATTTACAGCTCTACTGCCTAACGCCCTGTTTAAGTACCGGGCCGTAATCTCAGGGTCCTGGGTTCGATTTCCGGGTCGAGCGAAAAGTATGTTTCGAAGTTTTCGGACAGCTCGGGTTTGTGATCACCAATCCGCATTTGGCAAGCGTGGTGATTAAGCTTAATCCCATCATAGTAGCGGATAACTTGATTTCTATGATGGAGGCCATCGTCCTGCAGTGGGACAGTTTATAGCCAGATTAAAAGAAAACAAAATCCTACTCATTATATATTTTCAATCCTTAAATAACTTTCATTTCATCAAATAGGATCATAGATGATCCGATGACTATAGTATGTCGGTTCTATTTCTATATAGGTCACAAATGTTTGGCCAGCAGGCCACCTCTCAATACAACGGTCCAATGAGTAGTAGGACGTCCTAAACTACGCTAGCCTAAACCGCAGCCTCCACTCTACGACACGTCTGCTTCAGCGATTGTCTGTTCTACGGCAGACGTAGCCACAGGATAGTCTACTGCCACTTCATCGTGTTAATTCTATATCAATAACTTTAATATTTTGACGTGTAAGCTCGGGCCAAACATCTCATGTGTTTCTCACAGAAAAACCTTAAAACATACGTTTCTAAAATTAAACAACAAAAGCTGGAAATTAAAGTGGTCAGTTTTAAATTAATTCCCAGTGTACAGTCGCTTGCAATCGGGTTCTGTGCAAAAATGTGTTCACGTCGACGCCGCAGTTAGCACTATCTCACGCGACAGCGGTACAGTCGCGGCTGGTTTCAATTTGCGCTAGACTAAAGCTAGACGTGCGGACAATTGCGGACTTACATTTATTTATACGAGTGTACGTTGTTCCTGTTTTTCTGGTTTCTAGTGGAGTAAATAGTGAGGAAACAATGGCTTGAATTTGAAACGTAGCGATGTTGTATCTGTTATTTTTAACTACGTATTGTAATGTAACCACGATGTGGGACGGCGCAGTTTTCATTTTGGATTCAACTTGAAACAAATAATAATATATCAGTATCTTAAGCAGTGATGTCATGGGTAATAAAATCGATGAAGGTTTTAAAAATATGCAACTTAAAGTTTTTAATGTCTACGTGTTATATTGTCTATTAAATAGACACTAAAAACAGTATTTATCAAACGGGTGCATGAAACAAGTGAGTCACTTCTAAATGCGTCAACGGTTTTAAATGCAATTTCATTTAATACCACATACCAAGACCTATTCAGTATAATTAACAATTATTTAGAATTTCTAAGTATGGCCGTGGAGTACTAATTCCACCCCACTAGATTGAATTGCTGGTTCCAAAAATATGTAAGGAACGACCCTATTCCGACTAAAAGCAATTTAGTAATGGAGAGACGAAAGACTGAATATGCGGCATTTCAAAGAAATCAACAAATATCGTTCAAAGAACCAATCTCCAAATTGCTTTTGCTTTTTAAAATAAAACAATGTAAAACTCTAAAATTCTCTCTCCATGACCTAATTTAAGCCGATCAGATTTTAATACCACGCTTATAATACAGTCTTAAACTCTTAAGCAGGTAGCTCATCTAAATCCCCATCTTAAAAAACCCTCATCAAAATACAGCAAACAAATAATTTGCGCATAAAATATAATGCTTTCGCAGTCGCAAGCGGAATTTAAAATCCGACCCCCGAGTCCAGTTACAAGGGGAAGAGTATTTCAGCGGAGCACTTGTGTGCGCGCTTGTACACATCTACTGCGCTGCAAAGTGTCTCTTGGGTAATGAGAAGGAGAGGCCCCTTGGAACAGAAAAGCTTGTGTCACCTTATCTTTTTAGTTCCATTTCTTTTGAATGTACTAACCACAGATACGCCCGGCTTTCTTCAAAGAGCTTATTCCTTCCTTAGGAGCCGAAAACGCATCTGCTGTGATGTCTCATATGTTGCAGGCGTCCATGGGCGATAGTGATCACTTACCATCCGTGAGCCGTATGCTCGTTTGCCTGCCATATTGTTAGAAAACAATGTAATGCGATGTATGAATGCGACAAAAAAAGATAAAGATTTGGGGCCATGGTCTAAGGGTACCCAGGTTCCTTTTTTTTAGATTTATTTCAGACAACAGAGTAATAATAATAATAATAATTCTCACAACATCTCATACATTGACCTGATTCCGTACTAAGTAGCTTAAGCACTTGTGTTACAGATATCAGACAACAGAGGAACACAAATATATACTTAAATACATATATTACACCCAGACACCGAACAAACACAAGTGTTCATCGCACGAATGTTTGTCCAGGGTGGGGATCGAACCTACGACCTTTGGCGTAAGAGGCAGGGTCACTACCAATGGACAACATTTCAAATTTTTAACATGTCTATATTGTTTTTTTATATGAAAGTAGACATAAAATAAACAGACCCATATTTTTTCTTTTTTCAAAATTTGTCCATTTTCATGCATAAAATAATTATTGAAATTCTTTTTATTCTAAATAGACGTAAGCGCCAAATGACGTCATCGGACGGCTGAATACAGCGATATTCCTTTGCTTATCATTGTTTTAATAAAAAAAAGGTACTACTGTCAAAGGTAAATAATACTAGTGTCAACATTGTCAACGTCATTCATACATTCAACGTTGACAAGTTGTCTTTTTTTTTGACAGTTACATGTCATGAGTTTGGCATTACGTAAATTTAAAACTATAATGTGCTAAGCAAAGAAATATTTTATATTCTGCCGTCCGATGACGTCATCTTACGTTTTTTAGTTTTTAATTTTTTTCTCAGTAAATAAGCAATATAAAAAATTAATAAATATATATTCGCGCAGCGGAAAAGTAAATAAAGAAATGGTATTTTTTGTTTCGGAGCTTAGCAATTTTGAAATGTTGTCCATTGCGCCATCCGGTCAGTCTAGAGTGTATATAGGTGTTAGTAACAATATCATCTTACTATGTATGTTAGTACGTAGGCTTATTATTATTAATTAAGAATGGGCAGGCTCGTCCGGAGTGATACCACGGCCTCACAGAAAACCGGTGTGGAGCAGCACTGTGCTGTGTTTCACTGCGTGAGTGAGGGGACCGAAGGCCCAATCCGGGGGGAGGGGGTTTAAAGATTGGCAGCGCACTTGTGACTCTACTGGTGTCTATGGGCGGCGGCAATCGCTTACCATGAGGCGATCCGTCTGCTCATCAACCACCAATATCACATAAAAAACCGGGAATTACACGCTGAGATGAGAGGTCGACGTAACGTCCACAGATTAAAATTTCTCGCTCATTTTCGAAGTCATAAACAAAACAACGCCATCGTAAGCGATCCTAAGATTCCTGCGATACATTCAGTCTTTACCATCGAGCTTAAGCCCCAGAAGCAAACGTAGCTTATTTCCGCACAAAATGCATAATTAACTTTGTATTAACATACGCACAACAAGACACCGAGATTAGATGGGCGTCTGAGATGGTTTTTGTGTCATTACCTCTTTATGTTCGTTTATACGCGTCGCGGTTGCTTTTGAATAGATTACGCACAGAAAGGCAAGTCGAAGAAACTCGGGGTTGCGAGGTATTACGTGAATTAAAGCCGTGTGGTCCCCGGCAGAATAGAATAGGCCACCCTCACTCTTACCGAGGTGTCGTACAAGGCGACTAAGGTAAAGCTGCAGGCATGATCATCAGCACCCAGAGAAGGAAAACTCTGCATTTATATCAAAACCCTCGCCAACCCGTCTGCCCAGCGTGGTGAGTATGGCAATTACCCCTCATGTGATTGAGGGAGGCCAGTGCCCCAGCAGTGGGGACTTAAATGGGCTGACGATGACGTGAATTAAAGCGAGTTAATATCAAGTACTGGCAAATCATTTGAGCAGCTGAGATGCAAGAGTCAAAGGTTCGATTATGATACCATTTTGACCGTGGGAGAGCCACGCTTCGGCATGAATGGGCCGGCTCGACCGGAGTGATACCGCGGCCTCACAGAAAACCGGCGTTAAGCAGCACTGTGCTGTTTCGCTGCGTGAATGAGGGTACCGGAGGCCCATTCCGAGGGAAAGGGAGGCCAAAAGGATGGCAGCATTTGGGACTCCACTGGTATCGTGGGTGTCCATGGGCGGCGTCAATTGCTTAAAATCAGGTGATCCGTCCGCTCGTCTGCCACCTATCACTTAAAAAAATACCACATAATGATTGTTGATAATAATAAAATCATTACCTAGTTTCGTACTTAATAGTCACTTACTTATGATGTAACAGATTATTGAGTCTGTGAGAGACAACACTTAATAATTAATCTGGGTGTTTTTTATTGGTTTAATTACATGTGGTATGTAATTAAACCAATACTTTAGAACCGTGCTTTTTTATCTTGGTGTTGGTGATATCCTATTTATTTTTACTAGCCCGCCCTCACTTCGTTTCGGGATATTAGTTCCACTTAATCCCAATAGATGGAGCTAGGTGTCGATAACATCGCGCAAGCGTTTCGTGTTTTCTGATTACTCATAAGCATTGCCGATGACTAGGATTTGCCTCTTTATAAATAGTAAAGATATCCTTAATATTGTTCCAATTCGTTCCACTACCAGCTTAATCCAAATGTATGTTTGTAATCTCTAGATTGAATTAATAGCAGTAAGAGCGGAGTTGTGGAAAATTGTCAAGTAGACCTGGCAAAAACGTATCTTTCAAAAGATTGGAACATTTGCATCTGGATCAGTGCAGAGATGCCGAACAGTGAAATGCTTCATTTGGAACATCGACTCTCAGATAAATCCGTGATTCATTCCGCCCATTTGGATCTTTTGACTCGCTCGGATCATTCATCTCATTCAGCTCATTCGGATCATTCGGCTCATTCGGTTCGGGTTTGTGACATTTCAAAAACATGGCGGATATCATTTACAAATCATACAAAAAAACTATGTTTTAGTGATATATGTCGTATGAAACGAAATGTCACGAGCCCGATAATTGGGCTCCAGATCCATTTGAGTCGAATGATAAATTCGGAGCGAACATTAGAGATTCGGAACAGTGTATCATTTGACTGAGTCGGATCACTGAGACTTTTCAGTAAAGAGTTACACACGTCTATTGTCAAACCTGTCACTAAATTTACTTGATGACCATGAATACTCTGCCAAGAGTGCCTAGAATATAAATATTTAGTAGATTTATATTTTTTGCAATAAACCATATTTATTTATAGGATATGTAAATAAATGGTTACCCTAAATCTGCGAGATAGTAAACAGAGTAAATAGATACTTCATGTCACCTATGGTTTACATTAGTAGTCATTTTTCACTTGATTTTTATGCAACTTCTTTACTGCTATTTTATGCTGTGTGAGACGGTGAAGATTATGCTCATGACTGTAAACCATAAGAAAATACCAATTTCCTTTTTAATTAACAACGTTGACTACCATTTCCCCTCATATGAGCAGTTTTATTAACATTAAAAACCTCGACCTCCTTTATTACTTTGACGTCATCCAAAGAGTATTTTAATTTGGCATGGTATTACAGTTTATTATGCAAACTCCTTCAATACGAGGTATGAGCGCGTGCCAAGGGAACTCAGCGGCGACAGCCAGCTGTTTTGGCATCATTACGATGTAAATATCGGAGCAAATGTATGGAGTGTGCTATCTGCGGTGGTTCAATCTAACGCTCTAAAGGTATTCGCCTTAATGCTCACACGCCCCTCTTATGATCTTAAGGCTTCTTGGTGCTAATAAAAGAGAGTATATGGTTGGTTTTGAATGGAAAACTGGCGTCAGGTAGATTCTATTTTTAATTATTCATTTAAAAAATTACTCCCGTTGGTTTCACAGTAACATTGTTTAAACACTGCTGTAACTGGCCACTTCCACTTACCATTATGAACATTCGTTCAACTTTAATGTTAAAAGGAAAAATAATGATGAAATTTAAAATTTACAAGTGAATGTTGACGTTTCGTAAAACGTTTTAAAATTAAAGGTTGGTGGTCTTTTACATTTAACGGTTCATACAGTTATAGATTTTTGCTGCGTGGACGTTCCATTATGTTTAATTCAATAAATCAGTTAACAGCTTTACTTTCACATGTATGTTTTAGTTATCTCAATTTGACTCACCTATTTTTTATCATCATATTATTTTTAGTATATGATGATCACGCATAACTGAGTATGTACTGCACTACAGAGTATTCCAATTTCGATAATTATTTTTTATTATAAAGGGTCCGAAGTTAGTCCTTGGTGAACGTCAATGAATGCTGGTCAGCATCATCATCATTAATTCAGCCAATAGACGTCCACTACTGGACATAGACCTCCCCCAATGTTCTCCACACAGATCGGTCCTGTGCCGCACGCATCTTACGCCTGCGTTCTTCGCCAGATCGTCGGTCAACCCTGCGGGGGATCTTCCACGGCTGCGACGTCCTGTATGTGGCCTCCACTCGAGTACCTTTCCGCCCGAACAGCCGTCTGTCTCCTTGCTATCTGCCCGGCCCAATGCCATTTGAGGCATGCAATCCTTTGGGCTACCTTTGTCTGTGACCTTAGTTCTCCTGCGGATCTCATCATTTCTGATACGATCACCCAAGGAGACTCCGAGCATAGCTCTCTCCATTGCTCTCTTGGTGACTTTGAGCCTCGTTAATCGGCACATTGTAAGCGGCCATGTCTCGATTCCATATGTAATCACTGGCCACACACACTCATTAAAGACTTTCGTCTTGAGACACAGCGGTAGATGGGCCGAAAATATGCTGCGTAGAGTCCCGAACGCTGGTCATAAAAGATACATTTACCCAATACTTTATGCGAGTAAGTAGATTACCCTTTGGTTTTATAACACAAACAACACTCGATATAAATTTACTTCCGATTAGGTGGGTATCGGCCTATATTTTTTATCAAAGGCATTATTCGGTCTCAAAAACGAAAACACGATATGTACCCTTTCCCGATAACACAATTCGCACTCAGATAGGATCTTGCGTTACGGGATTCTCTTAGAACACGCTAGTGATGGGCCGAGACGCGTACTCCTCTATAAACTCATTCCTCCTTATTTCAAAACGCGTACTAAGAAAAGTTCCTTAACTAAACTCTTACCCGCCTCTTTTAACATGGCTTATTAAAACGGCTTGAGTTTTAGTTAGGTAAATAACTTAAGCCCGCGATTTATAATAACGTAGAGTTTGTTTTTTTCACATTTGAGATGTACATACTTTTTTATTCATAAGATATTGTATAATTCGGATAGTAAGCGGTAGCTTAGATACATTTTTAAGCATTCACAAGTTTGCCTCTTAACGTTTTCTTTTTAGTTTTAATGAAAATAAAACCGCAAACTTGTGAATGTAGGAATCGGAAAAGATAGAGTTTACAAAAAAATAATTTTATGCAATTTTCATATTTGTTTCGTATCCTTTAGGGTATTTATATCAATAGTGGAATAAAACCTTGCCTTCATTTCGGAACATTAGTTCCACCCTGTACCAATAGATGGCGCTCAATTACATGGCGCAATTGTATTGTCTCTTCAGATTAGTTATTTAATTTTATTTACACGCATTATTTGGTATAATAGTATCTTAAAAGCCTACATAATTATAAGCCTTGTCGTTGTCCATAGAATTCAAGTCTTTATAGAGTCGACGCCACCAAAGAAACCCCGTGAAAAGCGCGCTTCTGTCGTCATCGACATTCAAATTTAAGCTTTATGTTCATAGACACAAGGAATCTAAAATTTTAGTTCCGTGTTTTACCGTGAAACTTCTTTTTTCTTTCGTGTTATAATATAACAGTAGTATGGATGTTCGGATATTCGGGTTCGGATATCTCTGATAGTGCCCATCACTAGCATACGCTGTTGTTTCTTACAAACAGAGAGCTGTTTATATTTGATTAGGGATAAGAGATTCGGCACCTCTCTGCCGGTCGGCGGTCTCTTGAAAGCGTAGGCGTGTATGTAAACAGGCTTAGCACATCCCTCCATTATCCGAAACAGGTGAAAAATTTGCGATAAAATTCTGGGACAGGTGCGGGTTTTGGAACGGCATCGTTTTAAAATAACATTATACAGGTTGGCCCATTTTCAGTGGTTTAAAAATATTTTTAGATGCTTCAAAACGAAGCCCATTTGAAACACCCCCTTATATGTTCATCATTCAATCCACGTATGTATGTTAAATTTTTTCTTTGTGTTATTTCTTACTTATAAACAACATAAAATCGCCTGACCATAAAGTTTCATTCTGCATATATTTTTTTACAAAAAATCGTCAAACATACATGGGGGGTAAAGCATCTAACAATAATTTTTGGACCACTGCAAATGGACCACTTGTGGAATACTTGGATTCCAATTCTCGGACTCGTGACATTTTCATTATCATACGACATATATCACAAAAACATAGTTTTTTTGTATGGATTTCATGTGACATCCGCCATTTTTTCAAAATATCACGAGCACGAGAATTGGGCTCCAGTATTTTTACTACGGTTAATTCAACGACTTTTAGGAAAGCTTAATGTCATCTCTATGGTTTAACGCCAGATTTGTATAAACCTTTACTAACTAAAGCAGTGTTATTAATCATTTTCTTTATTTTTTCGGAAATTTTGTGACATTTTTTTTCAAACGTCAAAACTGCTCTATAATACCGTTTTAGCTAACAAAGGTTTATTGGACGTTTATAATAAAACCCTTAGTCTCGAATTGTGATTGGTCGAATTGGGCTAAGAATTGTATGGAATGGCATCGGTGTACCATTGTTTTGTTCTCGGATAAAGATTTTGCCGACTATCGTTTAGTAGGCGCGCAGGTTTATTTTAAGTTTACAATATGTTGTTGCAGTAATTAGCTGTACTGTTAATCAAGCTCTCATATTACAAGGCGAAGTTTTACCGTCGATACCTCCCAACAAAGCCAGAAAAGTTCCCGTCTCCAGTTCACTGTTGCTGGGTAACCAGGAACCGCGGCAGTACTGAGAATTCTACATTATCCAATCATTTAACTGAAATAACTAATCATTCATACTCATACAAACAACATCTTACATACATTGATCTGATTTTATATGGTTACGGATATCAGAGAACAGAGGAACCAACAAAAGTCGCTTTCGCTGTCTGTCTTTAAGTATGCTATTTTTTTTTATGTGATAGGTGGCAGACGGATCACCTGAAGGTAAGCGATTGCCCTACCCCTCACTCACGCAGCGAAACACAGCACAGTGCTGCTTCACGCCGGTTTTCTGTGAGGCCGTGATATCACTCCGGAGGAGCCGGCCCATTCTAGCCGAAGCGTGCTTAGATCTTTAAGGTGACGGGTAGAAGTGGCCGCTTTTGGAGGTAATCAATTTTTCATGTACGCGTTGGATCCAACATTTGTGCATGGTTATTTAATAAATAGTATAAGTGTTTGCCGAGAGGTTGTAACCCCGAAATTGTTTCAAATAGATCCGGTTTAGTTGCTAACAATTAAAATCGATTGGTGTCGCTAGTTAGGGCAACCCGTCGCCTTAAAACTACGCAACAAATTTTGATGCGTAGTAATCAAGAGAGAGATTTAAATAAATAATAATTTATAAATCCATAGTAATAATATCGGCCAATCTCAACTATCAGCCACATACGCATGATGATATTATAGTGATCAAGAGTGTGCGCACACACAATAGCACTCTCTATTCCCTTACCCTCATAATCCGATGGGACACCAGTGTGACACGACCGGAGGGGGATCGGGCACAGGACCAACGGCTTAACTTGCTTTCCCAGGCACGGGGGTACATACAAGACCGCCAACTGCCAGACCTGGGACTGACACTAAGAACACTTAAAGAAGACACGAAAACTTAATTACAAATGTTTGACACGACCCGGGGTTCGAACCCGGGATCTATAATATAAAAGCCATGATGTAATAAAGTGAAAATGTTTCAGGCATAGTGCGACCACGAACAGAAGGCACTTCGGGGTTGTAAAACATTTTTTCTTACATTAGTTCCGATTTCTGCCACGTGCCAAATAACCGTAAACGGACCATCGTCGGAGCATACAGAAAACACCATTACATTTTTTTTTTGACGGCCTGTACTACCTCCCCTAAAATCGTTCCTTTACAAAGGCTTTTTCTGTACCCTATTACTACCTACAGCTAATTAAGCCTCCAACATTTACAAGACAATGTTTTGTTTGTAACAAAGCCAAATAAGTTCTGAGTTGCTGAGCAACCCGGATCCTCCCCAGGCGGTTTTGAGGATTCTACATTATCCAATTTTTCCGGAGTGACATACAAAAGCAATGACTCGCACGTCAATCGTGCCCTCCACGGATTGAGTTATCTACGTGTAGCCAGGCTTTGAGGGGAAAATAGGACCAACTGGAGGCAAAAATTAAAAAACAAACTCCTACAAACCCATTGTGGGCGGGACATAAGTACACTAATCTAATGATATACTCCAACCGACTATGGTTACGGCAGCCAATCTGAACGATCAGCCACCTACGCAGTATATATTATAATGCTCAAGTGTGTGCGCAAACACAAGTGCACTCTCAATAGAGATCTCATATTCCGATGGGACACTACTGTGACACGACCGGAGAGGGATCGGGCGCAGAACCAAAGGCTAAACGTGCTTTCCGAGGCAGGGGGTACAAGAACGTTAAATTTCGGCCTGCCACTAAGATTTTCTTAAACTTAGATACAAATTTTTGGCCCGACCCGGGGATCGAACCCGGGACCTCATGCGCAGCCGTCGCTTCAAAGTGCGACCAACTAACCACTGCGCTGCTCTGGTTGCAGGTGTCCATGGGCGGCGGTAATAATGTACCATCAGGTGTTCCGTCTGCTTGTCTGCCCCCTTTCTTAGCGTGTTATTTACGGTTGCGTCCATTGCTCTCGCTTGAACCATGATCCAAGTTTCGGGAAGACTGGTAATTATAATGAAGCGACTGCCGTCTGACCTTCGGAATCCTTAAACAGGGGAACCAGATCAACTGAATCATGTTTACAACATACAACTGGAACAGCCTTCCGCCTCCGAGCTAATGGTAGAAATACGCACACGGTTTTGTAAAATCCAGAGGTGCATGCTCGAATTCGAATCTACGGTCTTCCGCACAGAAGGTGCGTTCTTCTCCACTTAGCTACCATCGTCACAGCAAACTAACTGCCAGGAATACGACTTTTCAAAAGTATTTTGCGGTAGTTCCGATTATTAACAAGTTGGCTCGCCCTTACTTCGTTTCGGGACATTAGTTCCACTTAATACCAACAGATAGCGTTAGGTGTCGAATTCATCGCGCAAGCGTATCGTGTTTTCGGATTATCTATAAGCGTTGCCGAAGACAGATAGCGAAGACTTATCAACCCATGTTCGCCACCTTCAATTTTATGAAACTATATTTCGCATTATTTCCGGACTAATGCGACTTCCAACCTATAAGAAAAGAGCTTTTTCTTCATAACGGACTTCAAAAAAGGAGGTTTGACTGTATGTTTGTTATTTTTTATCTATGTTTACTGATTTCACCGCCAATATTTGACCGAATTCCACAATCCTTTTTTTCTTTTGAAAGAGCACACTTAGGTACAAGTAGGTACTATTGTCACCATGTCAGGAACTGATAATGGGCTTCGCCGAGAAGTCGAAGGCAATCATCAAATTTTATAGGCACATGTAATGTTTTTGTATGTGAAGTGTTAAAAATATTATTTGACACTTTTTAGTTTTAGGTTTTTGAAGATGCTTTTTTAGGGATCCCTAGCCAAATGGCCAAAAACGGAACCCTTATAGATTCGTCATGTCTATCCGTCTGTCCGTCCGTCCATATGTCACTGCTACTTTTCTCCGAAACTATGAGAACTATACTATTGAAACTTGGTAAATAGATGTATTTTGTTAACCGCATTACGATTTTTACACAGAAATTGGAAAAAAAAAATTGGGGAGGTCTCCATACTTGAAACTGAAACTCATAATATTTTTTTCATCAAACTTGTGGGGTATTTATGGATAGGTCTTTAAAATAATGTTGAGGTTTTTAATATATTTTTTTCTAAACACAATACTTTGCGCAAGAGACGCTCCCAAAGTGGTAAATTGTGTGTCCCCCCCTCTAACTTCTATTATAAATGAATTATAAAACTAAAAAAATATTTGATGTACATAATCATGAAAACTAACAACAAAAATTGGTTTGGACTAGATCTAGTAAATTTTTTTTTTAATAGGTTATAAACCGTAATTTACCTTCCATATATCTTACTTGCTGCTACGGAACCCTTCATGGGCGAGTCCGACTCGCACTTGGCCGGTTTTTTTTCGTAGATTTTTTTAAAGGCGAACATGTGACCCTATGGTTCAAGTAACGAATAAATCGACCAATGATGTTAACGTTGGACCTCGGTTCACAGGAACGCCATCTAGCGGATATTTCACACGTAATAGCCCCCATTCCGTCAAATGCCTAACGCACAGATACACTTGTCGTAGGCGACCTTACGAAAATATCGCCTAAATGTGTTTCCTTTTGATATATCATGAGCAAAATGCGCTCTTGTGAAAAAGGAACGAGGAGAGATTTACAAATAAACAATGCGTTCTCGTGTCGGGAGTACTCACTTATTTCCTTTTTTTCCTTATAAGATGGTGTCTAAATCGAGGAGTTTTTATTTTGTGCAAAAAATATCAAGGAAGATGGTGCTTTTAGGAGATTAATTTTAATACATAGATATTTTACGCGATGGTGTAAAGTGCAAAAGACAAAGAACAATGTGGAGTTTATTTCTAAACCACATTTCAAAACCATAATTGATAACTGTTGATTCTGATATCCGTAACACTGGTGCCTGAGCTACCCATCTCGGAGTCAGATCAATGTATGTGATGTTCTGAAATATTTATATATTTATAATTTTACGCTTATTGTTTCGATGCGTTTCCGTGGTAACAAGCGAACTGGATGGCAATGGGCAGGGCACATAGCGAGGAGAACAGACGGCCGTTGGGGCGGAAAGGTCCTCGAGTGGAGGCCACGTACAGGAAGTTGCAGCCGTGGCAGGCCCCCCACAAGGTGGACCGACGATCTGGTGAACATCGCGGGAATCCATTGGCTGCGGGCGGCAAAGGACCGATCTGTGTGGAGAACATTGTTGGAGGCCTATGTCCAGCAGTGGACGTCTATTGGCTGAAATGATGATGATGAAGCGAACTGGATGGTTCGTAAGTGCGATCAGCATCAAAAGTAGCTTAACACATTAATACCATGTCGAAGTACCCTTTAGAAACTGACTATAATAGGCAGAATGGTTACTTTGATAGCTACTTTTAATGCTGAGCGTACGTCGGTCGTTAACTTGGATCGTTCGACTGGCTTGTTATACGCTTTATTTTATTTTGACTGCCTCGGTGGTGCAGTAATTAGTGGGTCGCACTTTAAAGCGACGGCTGGGCAAGAGGTCCCAGGTTCGATCCTTAAATTCTTAGTGGCAGCCCGGGGTCTGTAAGATGGCAGTCTTTTACCCCCGTGCCTCGAAAAGGTGTTGGTCCGGCGGCCGATCCCTCTCCGGTGGTGTCACAGTAGTGTCCCATCGGGATATGAGGGTAAGGGAACAGAGAATGCACTTGTATTGGCGCACTTGAGCACAATAATATATCCTGCATACATGGCCGCGGTAGTCGTGATCGGTTGGGAGATTATAACGTTTTCATTCATTCAACTTCGGCTTCTCTGCCTCGGCGAAGCTGTAGCTGAGAAGAAGTCATCGGCGCTTAGGGTCCTGAGCCCAATCCCCGATTGGGGCCAAAATATAAACTACCTAAGTCTTTCTGTTACGACATTCTCAAAATCAGTCCAAAATTAGGAAGTTGGTGGTCACGCAACTCTGTGCCTCGGAAAATTGTTCCTACGTCCGATCCCTCTTCGGTCGTGTCACTCTGGTGAGGTAATCTCAGGGTAAAGAAATAGAGAGTTCACTTCCGTCTGCGCACATGCTTCTGAAATATAATATAACCTTGTTTTTTATGTGATAGGTGGCAGACGAGCAGACGGATCGCCTGATGGTAAGCGATTGTCGCCGCCCATAGACATCCGTGACACCAGTGGAGTCACAAGTACGCTGCCAACCTTTATACCCCCCTTCCCTCTTCCCCGGATTGGGCCTCCGGTACCCACACTCACGCAGCGGAACACAGTGCTGGTTCACGCCGTATACGTGGTATCACTCGAAGCGTGGCTATCCCACGGTCGAACCTTCGTCGATGGCTGATCGATAAGATTGATTTTTCTCAAGACTTCCTTTCTAATCTTTGAAAATGTGGCTCGTAGGGTCAACAATTAAAATAATGTTGCTATGTGTTAGCAGCAACAATTTTGCTAAGATATTTTACGTTTATTAAAGAAAATGTTACTCTTTCTTCGAAAGGTGAGGCTTTGTTGAATAAAGGTTACAGTCCTTTGTGACCGACAGAAAGAATATTCGGGTGATAACGCCAAACTATTTACAAGGAACATATTTTTTTGGGCGTTGTAATTTTATGGATTAAATTGATGAACACATTAAACTGATTACTTTTTAGGTCGATTGGTATATCAAAACCTTAGCATACCTTATTAGCATCGTTAAAAAGGTTAACTTTAAGACAATCCCAATGCTTAGGTAAATCGAAATGGTAAACCACTCGCGCGATGTAATTGACGCCCAGCGCCATCTATTGGTAAGGTTAACGTTGAGCACTAGCAATAGGCTACTTTTTCTTCCTCGCCGCTCTTTTGCTGATAGTTAAATAGATAACTATTTACACAGTATAGTCAGTGAAAATGTCGTATAGTAAAAAAACAGTTTTTTTTAATCACACCTTTCATTTAAGATAAACTCTTGTGAACTTTAAACATGCCACATAACCGCACCCTTGATCACTAAAAATGATGTTGTTAAAAGAATTTTAGGTAAAACGTGGAAAATGTACCTACAGTTCATTTTGTTCTTTACACAAGACCAACGTTCTATCTTACTTATGACGCTGTGGTTTTACTTTAGAATTTAAATTCAGAACTTCATTCAACCGCTCGCTCACCTCAAGACGGTAATCCAGTCCAGTATGACAAATGCCGGCAATAAAAAACATGGCCGCCGCCGGCTCAGCACCTGTATCCGTCATAAGCGCGGGATGACGCCACGTGCCGCGGTTATTGTTGAGATTTGGGCCAACTATTGAGCTGTGACCGAGCCATTGTGCTGTGTTTGAACTATTACATACATAATGTTATATATACTAATTTCAAGCACGAAACCATGCTACTATTAAGCAATTGCTACTTAGTATGTGTACCTATTAAAGACGCTCATTTCGAGTATGCTCGAAAATCGCAAGACTGTCAATTTTGCGATTTTTGAGCGTACTGCCTGCAGCGGGGTGGAAGGAGCGTATTATTAGCACGTCCTGTTCACATGCGCTTGCTGCTACATTATTGAGCATGCTAGTATTAAACTTAAAACTAAGAGAATGCTTGTTAAAAGCGAATGCTCATATAAAGCATGCATTTTTAGAGCATGACTGATTTTGGCTTCCAATATGGCGATCTCCACCTCATTCTGTTTTGAGCACGGGTAGGTCAGGTCAGTTAGCACTCGATCTTGTTTGAATTATAACTACTACCACTACTACTGAATCACTTCATGAAAATATGGCGAAACAGAAACATCACGAAGCAACAAAAAATTTCAACCGTGGGAGAGCCACGCTTCGGCACGAATGGGCCGGTTTGACTGGAGTGATAGGTACCACGGTCTCAAAATAAATGTGAAGCAGCACTGTGCTGTGTTTCGCTACGTGAGGGTGAGGGTACCGGAGGCCCTATCCGTGGGTAAAGGGGGTTGAAAGGTGACTCCACTGGTGTCGCGGGTGTCAATGGGCGGCAATCGCTTACCATCAGGTGATCCGTCTGCTCGTCTGCCACCTATTACATAAAAAAGGCTACTAAAATCCAACCAACGGAGCTGAGTCGTAGATTCGAGCGTGCAAAAAGAAGAGTAGCTTTAAATGTGGTGCGAAAAAAGACGAAGGACAAAAATCATTTTTTACGAAATTAAAAATACGATATCTAGATTAGACTCATAGAAATTTAAGAAAAATAATTTCAGAATTTTTAAACCAATATAATCATAGCATAATAAGAAAAAAAAATCTAAAAATCCTCCTGTGACGTCATCACTCGGCATGAAAATTTAAAAACGCTTTTGCTCACGTTCGTTTAAAACAAAAGGTATTCCGAAAAACCAAATGTCAAACAATGACATGACCAGTCACCTAAACTTTTTTTAAACACAATTGCACCGACAGCACAATACATTGAGCCTCAGGACTACGTACTTCCGGCATATTAATTAATATTATAATAAAAACCCACATTTAATGAAAACTAAAAAAATATGGGTCATCTTTTTTTCTTTCTTCATTCGAAAAGTGTATAAAAATGGTAATATTTGTATTGTCGTATTGTCCATTATGGAGCCGCAAAGCAGCTGAATCGTTCGTTAAAGAGAGTTAAGTAGTCTTGACAAGGAAATTGTAAACCTCAGACATAAGGATTAACAAATGCCGTAAATAAACTAGAAAATCACATTAGGAATGCTTAATGTCTCTTACAACATAATATCTATGAATCTCCCAATTAACAAAGTTTGTGTTGTCTAAATGTGTATGTCAGTGTACCTTTTGTTTGTTTTAGGTGGTGTTTAATAATAACCCAAACTCTATTAATTGAACAGAACCAGCTTATTACTCAACCAATTTTCTAAGTAACGTGTCTCTTTAATCACTTGACATTGGCAGAATTGTCTCGTAAGAGCAACAGCAAGCTATTAAAAAAAAACATAACAATAATATAATAACCTTCGTATAAGCTGAATAAAAGTATCAAGTATACTCGTCCTTCCAAACACAGCACCTTAAGGAGACAGCAAATGTGTGCATTTCGGCTAGTGTTACACTGGCTACACGTGTCGGCGAGTTTTCTTCTAATGGCGACACCGTTTGTCAACCTCGTGTATCTCCACCTTTTGTCAGAACTCGCACTAAGAAGTTTCGTAAGAACCGTGTCACAATGGGGATTTTGACGCGTTTCGTTATCATTTTAACGTACTGTACCTTTTTGTTGAGGAATATCTTTTGGAGGACTTTTGTGGGCGTCGAGTTGGTCCTTAGTATACAAGAGGTCATTATGTAAACCAAGATCATGACTTTGCAAGTGTTTTCTGTATTATTCTCTAGCACTGTTCTTTTCGGTAAGTTAGGTATCCAAAAAAGCTGGCATTGTTTTTTGTACCCATCAACTGATCTTTTTATACAACAGTTTGGCTTTTTATTTCTTCGAATATGTATGTGTTGCCTTAATCATACCATGTTCTGTGATATTTTTTTTTAAAGAGCTATAGTAGCTAAGTAAATAAGAATGTGAGTTTCGGAAATCTGACTCCAAGCATTATTCTATGCCCGTATTTCTAGCATTACTGACTCTAGAAAATACGTGTAACCGAGATCCAGTTAGTCTGGCTCCCCATGGTGTCTATTCATCGTCATCGTCAGCCCATTTAAGTCCCCACTGCTGGGGCACGGGCCTCCCTCAATCACATGAGGGGTAATTGCCATACTCACCACGCTTGGCAGACGGGTTGGCGAGGGTTTTGATATAAATGCAGAGTTTTCCTTCTCTTGGTGCTGATGATCGTGCCAGCAACTTTACCTTAGTCGCCTTTTACGACACCTCGGTAAGAGTGAGGGTGGCCTATTCTACTCTGCCGGGGACCACACGGCCCCATGGTGTCTATTGGTCGAAAAATAAGCATAGACTTACTGTTCCAAATATCAGGCTTCATAAGGTTGGCAGTTCATTTAGAGGTTTAAGTGACACTATAATATATATCCTGCTTACGTGACTGGAGTGACGTGACGAATCGGTTGGAGGATATTATTGTTATTAACTCAGTAAATTAAATTTTATTATCATAGAAGAACCAAATTATTTCTTCCGTTGCTTTGTATCATCAATGGTAACAAAATTTGTATTTTATTTGTCGGCTTCAGCCAATAATTCCAGTTATCGCGTTATTGGGTCCATCGTTCCGTATTTTCCGTTTTTATATCCTATCGCTTTACCCTCATCACACAATTGCTTAGGGCAGTGAGGGTTCTCCAATTATACACCGTTATTTTTTTATCGTTTACATCCCGAAAACGAATAAAATAACGATACATTTTATAATTCATAGAAAACACCCAGACCAATATAAACAGACATGTTCATGCACACAAATGTACTTGTGCGGGGATCGAACCGTCAACCCTTGGACCAAACGGGTAGTCTAAATAAAAAAAATGTACGTGCACTTACATTATAATTCTCGTGCATTTTATAATCCGTTAATCTTTAAAGCTTACTCAAACTCACAAATGTTTCACACTTGATGATGATCATGAGACAGTAATTAATCAAAATTTAATTTGATAAAATTATACATTATATGAGCTTCTTAGGACAAAGACCTCGCCAACCCGTCTGCCAAGCGTGGTGAGTATGGCAATTACCCCTCATGTGATTGAGGGAGGCCCGTGCCCCAGCAGTGGGGACTTAAATGGGCTGATGATGATTAGGACAAAGTTCATATTAAAAGCAATGGCTAAAACACAATTTGCATCCCTTAGCTTTTGCAGCGTATGTGTCTTGACATTATTGGTTATGTCTGTACTGCCAGTCCCTCTACACTGTTACCTATACTCTCACTTGGTAATTGAGCTCGTAAAAAAGTAAAACTCTCGCGAGTATAAAATTACATCCAACAACATGTCAGATAACGTATTAGCGAAATATATTTTCGGAAATTCACGAGGGAGGTAATACGTACGTCAATATGCTCTTAGAAAAAATATTCCATCAACACAACAATACTTCTTAAGGCTTAGTCGGGTTTCTTCAATAAGCATATTACTCGAATGACTCGGGGGAACCTGATTCGCTTCAAATCTTTCCTCTGAAGGCACCCCTCGGTTAATACGACACCTTTAGCCTGTCGTTGTTCTTCCTGATGAGATTAAGGAGTGGAAGCCATTTCTGGGAAGGTGACACGAGCATTGCACAGCTTCTCAATAAGATGTTTCATTACTCTTTCCTCCATAGGCTGGATTCGACCAATGTTTATTCGTGACTAAATCTACAGTATAACGTAAGATCTGTATAGAACGACATCGCTATATTACTATAGGAATAAAGCTACGTTTTTTACACATGCTCATTTGTAGCATGCTGTATATGAGCATGCTAAAGGAACTGTCTACATTTTATAAATAAGCTTAGTGCCGTGTGGTGCCCGGCAGAGTAGAATAGGCCACCCTCACTCTTACCGAGGTGGAGTAAAAGGCGACTAAGGTAAAGTTGCTGGCGTGATCATCAGCACCCAGAGAAGGAAAACTCTGCATTTACACCAAAACCCTCGCCAACCCGTCTGCCAAGCGTGGTGAGTATGGCAATTACCCCTCATGTGATTGAGAGAGGCCCGTGCCCCAGCAGTGGGGATTTAAATGGGCTGACGATGATGATGATTACAAATATATATACATATAATACTTTTCTTTTATAAATACATACTTATAATACGTAAAAAATACCAAGACCTAGGTTATGGATGACGATATTGCATTTTCGTGTGCTGGTGCCGTTTGCAGCATCTTGATAGTTATCCTAAGTTTGCCTATTTTCGACCGGAGTGATACCAGGGTCTCACAGAAAACTGGAGTGAAGCAGCACTGTGCTCTGTTTCGCTGCGTGAGTGAGGGTACCGGAGGCCCAATCAATGGGAAGGGGGAAAGGTTGGTAGCGCATTTGTGATTCCACTGGTATGTTTCCGCCACACACGGACCACTTACCATCGGGTGGTCGGTTTGCTGGTCTGCCATGTATCATTTATGACAGTGTATATAGATTAAGATAAGATTTCAGGTTCTTAAAACCCTGTTTGTTTGATTAACAACGCTATAAGTTGGAAAATCTAAGATCTCCATTCGAGTTTAAACTCGAGACTAAAAACTAAAAAGTTCAGTCGATTTGGGTCAGACTGGGAAAGTTTGCCGTAACTACTTGGAATAAGTAGGTACCTAGAAATCAGGAGAATCTCTTTACTAACGGGCTCGTAATTGGACTTGTGTTTTCAAAATTCGCCCTTTACTCTTGCAGTTTCAGTCCTGGTATTAAAGTTTTACACGAGAAAAGCAAGGCTGCCTAATTATTCAATGTTCAGACCAAGACTAAACTCATAAGATGGAGATGAATAAATACTTTATTTTTTTAAATAATAATAATAAATATTTCACATCACATACATTGACTTGACTCCGAGGTAGGTAGCTCGAGCACCTGTGTTACGGATATCAGAATCAACAGTGGGATTACAAATATACATATAATACTTTTCTTTTGTAAATGCATACTTATAATACATATGAAACACCCAGACCAATACAAACAGACATGTTCATTCTTGTACTGTGCGGGGATCGAACCCGTAACCCTTGGATCACAGGCAGCGTTTACTACCACTGTTCCAAATGGGTCGTCAAATTAATAATTATTAATAATAATTGGCTAAATAATATAAAATCTGCTCATTAGGTTTGACTGTGGAGAGCCACGCTTCGACATTGAATGGGCCGGCTCGCTAGAATGATAACACGGACTCACAAAAAACCGGCGTGAAGCAGCACTGTGCTGTGTTTCGCCGCGTGAGTGAAGGTACCTGAGGCCCAAACGGGATGAAAGATAGGTTTAAAGGTTGGCAGCGCACTTGTGACTCCACTGGTGTCGCGGGTGTCCATGGGCGCCGGCAATCGCTTACCATCCCGTGACCCGTCTGCTTGTCTGCCGCCTATCACATAAAAAATATAGTAGAAAATTGGACCTTGGAAAATACCTGTACAAGAAATTTCAGGCGTCCTAGCTCATAATAATTATATACATTGACGATTTAGCTATGAACAGTGGCCATAAATGCCTCAAATCTTATACCGTCTTAATAAGGTTTATAATGGGAATGCATACAATTAGTACAGGTAACTGTACATACAAGGCACTGCCTCGGTGGCGCAGTGGTTAGTGGGTCGCACTTTTAAGACGGCAGCGCAAGAGGTCCCGGGTTCAATCCCCAGGTCGAGCCAAAATATTGTACCTAAGTTTTCGGTAAGAAATTCTTAGTGGCAGCCCGGAGTCTAGAAGTTGGCGGTCTTGTACCCCCGTGCCTCGGATAGCACGTTAAGCTGTTGGTCCTGCGCCCGATCCCTCTCCGGTCGTGGCACAGTAGTGTCCCATCGGAATATGAGGGTAAGGGAATAGAGAGTGCACTTGTGTTTGCGCACACACTTGAGCACTATAATATATCCTGCGTACGTGGCTGATCGTTGAGATTGACCGCAGTAGCCGTAATCGGTTCGAGGATATTATTATTACATACAAGGACTTTAGATCCTACCTACAAAGTTGCGTTTATAGAACCGCAATCAATCAATGAACCACACCAAACAAACCGCAGCCCACACCAAACAACGCGGACCATTCTAAGGACAGATTTAGAAAGAAAGAAACATTTTATTAACTATCACAATAAATAATTTAACAATGAACACTCATTAGAAAACATAGGTAACATTGACACATTAAAACTACAGACAAAGGTGAGTACGAGAAGAGACGATAGGTAGGTAAATACACAGTTATATATTGAAAATATTCTAAATAAATAGGCGTGTGTGTGTGAAGTGGGAGGTCAATCAGGTCCTGGCCTCAGCATGGTGCTGCCACGACACCGACAGAAATGCCGCGGCAGCGCTGGAACCCAATTCTCGAGCTCGTGACATTTATTTTCATACGACATATATCACTAAAAAATAGTTTTTTTTGTATGGTTTTTAGGTGATATCCGCCATGTTGTCAAAATTTATTTATTTATTTATTATCATAGCACACAAAACAGATTACAATCAATGAGACTTATTTTAGTAGAATGAAAATGTAACGAGATTGTAGTCCAAAATGATGTATGCCTAAAAGCTCAAGAGATAATTAACACAACAATTAACAAATTAAGTATTAAATTATAAATTAAACTAAATTATAAATTAAATTATAAATTAAATTAAATTAAATTAAATTACAAATTATACCAAATTATAAATTAAATTAAATTATAAATTATACCAAATTATAAATTATACCAAATTATAAATTAAATTATAAATTATACCAAATTATAAATTAAATGTCAAATCATAAATTAAATGTCTAATTATAAGTTCAATGTCAAATCATAAATTAAAATAATTACAAGTCAAAATTAAAATATAATTACAAGTCAAATTAACAATTTAATTACAAATTAGGTATAAGATAACAATGACTTATTATTATACAATTGTCGCCGGAACTGTTGCAGTGTTAGGTAGAATATATCCATATCTCTGTCAAATTTTAAAATTTTATTGTATTGGCGACACATCCTGACTATTGGGTTGTAATACGAGGTGTTATTAGTGTATATTTGTAGATAAAACATATTATAGTTGCGGTAAAATGTCACGAGCCCGAGAATTGGGCTTCTGGTATTCTGGCAGGACCTGTTGTGAGTGACGACCGTGTCACAGTAGATAAATACGCTAAAGCGACACTCCGCCAATTTGAACAGGAAGTCACCTACAGTATCGGGTTGTCCTCTTATTTTTGTAAAATATTATTCTTACCTTGGGGACTACTGGTTTAAGTACCTGGCCGTGATCGCGGGGTCCTAAGTGCTACAAGAATCATCTGGTGCGTGTTAAATTAGAACTAATGATATTTCTTAATAAATACTAGCATACAATATTCGTACACAAAGGTACACAAAATGATTCCTAAGTTGCAAAAAGCTACGCAAAGATACATAAAATTAGACATACTTTTATAACGTTTAGTTCCGTTACTTGGAAACCACGTTAAGGTATTGGTCATGCACCCGATCGCTCGGGCCAAGACACAGTAAGTGTCTTTCCGGTGAAAGGTTCCGGAGGCCCAATCTGGGGGAAAGGGGGGTTTAAAGGTTGGCAGCGCACTTGTTACTCCACTGGTGTCGCGGGTGTCCATGGGCGGCGGCAATCGCTTACCATCAGGTGTTAGTCCGCCACCTATGACATAAAAAGAAAAATTTTGGACAATTGATGTTTGTCACGATAATAAGTGGCTAATAGCATGCTTCGTTCGGTCCCATATGGAATACTACTGCCATCTCTGGGCTGGTCCTCCTCAGTACCAAATTCTTCATTTCAGTCAATTGTCGGGCAATTGACTCTCTCTAGTCGACTTGATCCTCTAGCATTGCGGCGTTACATAACTTCCCTCAGCATTCTATACTGCATCTATCATGGGGACTGCTCTGAGCAACTGTTTGATCTACTCCTTGCAGCTGAATTCTTACATCGAACCACTCGCAAGCGATTATCATTCCATCCTCATCATCTCCATGGATGGCGGTCTAAAACTGTGCGTTTCTCGCAGAACTTTCTACCACGTCCCTCAGTTCTGTGGAACGGTTTGGCTGCAGGAGTATTTCTGGACGGCTACGACTTAGGGACCTTCAAGAGAAGAGCGTACTCGCGATATCTCTGATTTCTCGGGTGTTCATGGGCGGCGTTGATTGCTTTCCATCAGGTGACTCACTTGCTCGTTTGTCCGCCTCTAACATAAAAAAAGCTTATTAAGCAGGCTCATATTTGGCATGCTTTTTAAGCATGCTACAAATTAACATGTGTAACAGTAGCTATATACTTGCAATCTTGTACATACCTTTTTTTTACTGAGTGATGTTACAACCACAGACTTTGAGTCCGCGCCTTTTTCTTGCTAGTAAGAGTAAGATAAATTGCTAAAATTTCTCCGCGTATGTTAAAGTAAACTCTGTAACGTCATCAATATTTGAAAAGAGTAACTGAGTTTCATGCTGGTGTCTTCTCAATAGAAATCGACATTCCGAACCAGCGGTAGATGATCATTTGTGTACCTTTTTTTACAATCATAAGTGTTCTGTATGGACCTAAATTGAATAAAGATTTTTTATATCTTTACAATGTGTTCTTAAAAATATCTTATACATACCTGCATCGCTCTCCAGGCCTTGCTTAATTATATATGTGCAGACCCAACCACAATAACCAGCTCTATTACAATATTTAAGCACTTTCAGTAGTTACGTCACTTTAAGAATGACAAACAGAGGGCTTATTTGCAAAAGTGCAGTAATTACTCTGTAATTAGCCGCTCAAACAGCGTAAGTCAACACTACGTAAGAGCATAAGCGCCAACAAACAGGGTCGAGTAAAAATGCAAACGCCACTCTGTGTGATTTTAGTCACGAGTAAGTAGTTGGATTAGTAGCGTTTTGGCGAAAATGCATCATCGGGACTGGAAACTTTGAAAGCTTTAGAATACACAATAGACTGTTTTTATAATGAAGAGGCTCCCAAACCGATTTTATTCGCTCGTGTGAGAAAGAGACAAAAAGTGGTCTATGTCCGTCCGTTTTGCCGTGAAAGATGGACAAGCGCCCCCATTTTTGTACCCTTTATAAATTACTTTTATAAGTTCAGATGTTTTTTTTTAGCTACTTTACGCTCCTCTTTAGGCCTAGAGCGCCCACAAGGAGCCTTTATCGCCCACTTTGGGAAATACTGTTACATAAAATGATTAAAAAAATTTTACTTTTACTAATTTGCTTATACTTCTTACAATAGATAATGCCATAGGTTGAGAGCCAATAAGTTAGCCCAGAGTCACCGACATAGCCCACCGAATTAGCAAACTGAAGTGGCAGTGGGCTGGTCATATTAGCCGCAGAACTGACAGCCGTTGGAGCCGTAAAGTCCTTAAGTGGAGACCGCCACTCGGTAAGCGTAGTGTAGGACGCGCTGCGACAAGATAGGATGATGACATTCGAAGGCTGGCTGGTGTGGGCTGGATGAGAGTGGCCGAAAATCGGGAGCAGTGGCGTGCATTAGGGGAGACCTATGTCCAGCAGTGGATGAGTGGGGGTTGCTGATGATGATGATGATGAAGTTAGTCCCTCCGTGGCCGGCTCGACTAGAGTGATATCTTACTCTATCAGAAAACCGGCACGAAGCAGAGTCTGCGCTGTGATTACAAGAGTGCGTGAGAGTGCTGTAGGCCCAATTGAGGAGATAAGGAGTTTAATGGCCGGCAGCGCATTTGTGGCTCCACTAGTGTTGCAGGTGCTCATGAGCGGCGGTAATACTGACCATCAGGTGATCCGCCTATTTGTCTGCTACTTATCATTAAAAAACTAAAATGATGGCGCACAACGTGGGGTACTATTAAACGACTTAGAGAAAATGTATTAATCAAATAAACTAAATGTCTATTAACATAATTATGGATAGTCTTTATGTTGATCGCAATAAGTGTTAATATGTATTTCTTCATCATCATCATCATCAGCCTATCGCAGTCCACTGCTGGACGTAGGCCTTTCCAATTGTTCGCCACTATGATATATCCATGGCTTTTCGCATCCAGCTCTTGCCAGCCATCCTGCGCAGATCGTCCGCCCACCTAGCCAGAGGGCGCCCTACATTACGTTTGCCAAGACGCGGTCTCTACTCCAGAACTCGTTTACCCCATCGGTTGTCAGTTCTGCGGCTAATATGGCTAGCCCACTGCCACTTAAGCTTGCTAATCCGGTGAGCAATGTCAATGACTTTGGTTCTCTGCCGGATCACCTCATTTCGCATTCGATCTCGGAGAGAGACAACGAGCATTGCTCGTTCCATAGCCCGTTGAGCGACCTTTAACTCGTGGACCAGCCGTACCGTAAGTGTCCACATTTTGGCTCCGTATGTCACGACGGGTAGGACGCACTGATTGAAGACTTTCGTCTTTAGGCACTGTGGTATCGACGATACGAAGACACGACGTAGTTTTCCAAATGCTGCCCAACCTAACTGGATTCTCCTATTCACCTTATCCTCGAAGTTGTTTTTACCCAATTGCAAATTCTGCCCGAGGTAGTACGTATTTTGAACAGCTTCGAGGACGGCACCGTGAATTGCTATCGGTTCCGGTAGAACATGTTCATTGAACATGTATTTCTTAAGTTACCATTAAAGTTAATTTTCATTTACACAGTGCATGTAACTGGTATTCGAGTCATTAGTTCTAAGTAAAACATACAAGTTAAACATTAACCAATCACGACCTCGTTAATTGAAATCACTGCCCGTAAAACCCGAGGGGTTTTACAGCTGTTATTATATTGTATTAACGCACAAAAATGGCTTTTCAATTAACCGGGCTCTAATTAGGCCAGTAATGGAGTAAACATTTCACCGGCCTGTGGTCACTTGTGCTAGTTTCCAATATATGAAAGGCAACATGGTAACTATATTATCGGTTCAATGAAGCTGCTACTATAGAAAATCAGTTTTTTTTTTATGATATAGGGGGCAGACGAGCAGACGTATCACCTGACGGTAAGCAATTACCAGTTTGCCAGATTACCACTTTTAGATTGGCAGTTATGTGTAATTACAATTTTATTTTTATTTTTTTATCAGTGTTTTTATAGCCGCGTGGATTCTTGGAGATGTGACTTTCGTGGCCGTCCTCAAATCTCATAATATAAGATTTGTACTCTGAAATTGACATCAGAATCTGAAATTACACGTAAAATTTATAGGACTTTATTCATAAACGATCATCATCATCATCATTTAAGCGCACTCTCTTCCATATCAGTTTAAGCTTCCTTCAATTTTCTCTCGAGTAACCTGGATCCACTTTGTGCCTTGCCACATCGCCTGTTCGTCTCGTTGTCAACAGAATCAACCTCTTAATAAAGAGTTTAAAACTACCTTATTATAAATCGCGATCTAAAGCTCATGTCATCCCGTTCTAACACACAACGTAAGAAAGAGCTGGACGAGTTTTTTTTTCGGAACTCTTCTTAAAACTCGTTTTGTTATAAGGGGCTAAAGATTAATCCAAGCGTCCACAATAAGCGTTCCGTGGCTAGGGGCGTTTAAGAATACTGCCAAGGTTTTCCCGGCCTGTCGTAAGAGGCGACTAAACGGGCCTTCGAAGTACGTGAGCGTACCCGCTGCTGGGGAGTGACTTGCTCAGCATACGACACCGCGAGGGACGACCTTACCGGGTGTCCTGGTAGGTCGTACAGCGTCGAAGGGCTGTATTGCGCCAGATAGGGGTGAAGCGGCGAGCGCGATACGCAGTACGGTCTAGTCAAGGCTGTGGGGCTTCCAACCGCGATTGCGCGGAAATGGACACCCCTGGGTTTTCAGTTAGGGTTTGAGTCCCACACACGACCTTGTTCCCTACATGCAGCAAGGTGAAAGCCGTGACGGTTTCCCCAAAAAAAAAGACTTGTCTGATTACTCAACGTACGTAAATAATCAGTACAATTTACCTGACAATGTTTATTGCTTATTTTATTCCGTCATTGCATTAAGTAACAATAAACAATCAGTCCTCGGTTGCAAAAAAAAACATTCCGTAAATGTAGGTTAATGAGAAATGTAGATATTACAATTAAAGTTTGCTTTCCACTCCAAACAATTAACTTGTTATTTGAACCTTTTCAATTACAATTTCTATTGCTCGGTTACTATTGTTTTTACTCCACTACTCGTACCGAAATTAATCAACAAATTAATAAACATCTGATTGACGTATTAATTCACGGCGCTTAATTTAAATTTCACTTGATTGGGAAAGACAATTGAAAGTTTGTAGTTAATTATTTAAAACAATTTGGCCCCGACAAAGCGCGATTTCAAATTTGTAACTAAATCATTTGGCTAACAGTGAACTTTGTCTAAAAAGCAGGGACTGTAACAAAACGGGCGATTATAGATAACCTCCGATTTTAGGTATTTATACTAAAGTATGTGTTACATACTGTTTGGAATAAGTATCATGGCCGATTCGAACAATCTTTATTTATGGATAAATCTATTTTTTTAAATGTAATAGGTGGCAGACGAGCAGACGGATCACCTGATGGTAAGCGATTGCCGCCGCCCATGGACACCAGCGACACCAGTGTAGTCACAAGTGCGCTGCCAACCCAAGGGGGGTTCCCCTTTCCCCTGGATTGGACCTCCGGTACCCTCACTCACGCAGCGAAACAGCACAGTGCTGCTTCACGACGGTTTTCTGTGAGGCCGTGGTATCTATGGTATAACGTCAGATTTGTATAGAATGACAGCGCTATACCATAAATTTAGTATCTGATTAAGATTGGTCGATCCCACCTATGTGGGAGGCGCGTTCGTATCCATTGAGCTACCATCGCTCTGAATCGTACTAATTATCAAACTCAAAGACTATTGCTATTGTAGTAAGAATAAAAATTGGCACATTTAAAAGATTTATATCTAATTGGAAAGATTTATTATAGCCAAGAACAGTTTTAAACCATCATCATCGTTGCGGAGGTACAGTCAAACAACGAAAAGGTTCGTCAGGTTTCAAATTAATTTCTTTGATAAGCTTTATATTATATTTATAGCACGTATAACTTTTCTTAGATTTGTCACATAATATTATGCTTAACTGTTAGATCAGAAAGTTCAGATTGCTCTCTGGGTGACTCTGAGCTTCCTCGGTCGGCATATTGTAAGCGGCCACGTTTCGGATAAAAACTCGAAAAGTATGATCAGTAAAAGTGATCGAAGACATGCAACTACTCGATGTCTTGTCCTATATTTTTCGTTCATCGGCGTTATTTCCACCGCAAAAACAAAACGCAATTATGTGCCGAGAGAAGCCGAGTTCTAAACAAGATTCGACAAATTGCCTCCTATCGGAGACAGATTGAGGTAACCTGGATTACCGGCGATTTTATGAACTGAGCTGCTCTTGAGATACATAAGACTGTATATAAAATAACCGACGTATATAAAGACCATGGGAGAGCCACGCTTCGGCATGAATGGGCCGGCTCGACTGGAGTGATACCACGGCCTCACAGAAAAGTGGCGTGAAGCAGCACTGTGCTGTGTTTCGTTGCGTGAATGATGGTACCGGAGCCCAAATCCGGGGGAAAGAGGGTTTTAAAGGTCGGCAGTGCACTTGTGACTCCACTGGTGTCGCGGGTGTCCATGGGCGGCGGCAATCGTTTGCCATCAGGTGATCCGTCTGCTCGTCTCCCACCTATCACATAAAGAAAAACACTACTTACCAACCTATTAATTTAATGAGTTAATGGCTCGCACTCTAAAGCGACGACTGTGCAAGAGGTCCCGGGTTCGGTATCCCGGGTCGGGCCAAAAATTTGTACCTAAGTTTTCGGTAAGAAATTCTTAGTGACAGCCCGGAGGTTGGAAGTTGGCGGTCTTGTACCCCTGTGCCTCGGAAAGCTTCTTATATCCGTAACACAGGTGCTTGAGCTACCTATCTCGGAGTCAGGTCAATGTATGTGATGTTGTTGGGAAATATTTATTTATTATTATTATGCTCTGTGCATAGGTATACTTCTCTAAAGACAGTCCACGTTTTCCTGACGTCGGTCTTCTTGGAACATATTTTTACACCACCTTGGTGCCTCTTTTCCTCCTGGCTACAACCAACTTTTCAAGGTTATCAGCTAGCTAGAAATATTGATCAGTAATAAAACAAAAATATTGGCGTTTAAATTTTCAAAGGTCTTTAATTCAACGCCAACTGAATATCTTTATAAGAAGATCTACCTGTGGGCTCAGGCTCTTCTCGGAATTTCGATATGAAAAAATATGGAAGATATCGCATGAAAACCTTACAAAGAAAAACTATGTTTTTGCGATATATATCAGTTTTTGATAAACATCTTACGCACGAGAATTGGGCTCCTAATGTTATATAATATTTTTTTTGAGTGATGAAAGGAACTCCACTTGATGGGTTTCAAGTAAAAGACTACATTAAAAGTTAACATTATTAAAATAAACATTTTCGATCCCAAGGCGGTAGAGGTTTCAATAAATTCTTGGTCAAGTCAATATTAAGTTACGAACTGTATCCAAACTCAGGAGGAATACAGCTCGGCCTAGATGGTCCTGGTTTAAACTTCGATTTGATTTGGAGTCTCAACTCACTGATTTTATGTACAGAATACATAAGGTACGAGTAGAAAATTATATTTGGGAACAGTAAGTATAATATTATTTACAGATATAATATTAGGGGTTAAAGTATGAAATTGCAGATTTGTATGGCGATTTTCTTAGTTGTGTTTTCCATTGTAGCATTTTATTAATTAGTGAAGTAACTTTAAATTCTACTACTCTCTAATTATCTGTGCATTAATGGACAACGTTTAGGAACATGTGGGATGTTTATTTTTAATGTTTTTATTTAAAAGTTATGATTGGTAAAGACATTAATTCGGCCAATTTAAAAAGGTTTTTTTGCATCAAGAATACTGTAATATCTGATTTATATTGAATGTAAACCTTAAAAATGTAGTCTAAAAAGTATGGTGATTTTTTGCTTATTAAAGGACTTATAAATCTTATTGTTTCTAGAAAAAAACGGCAATATTTTACTTTGACACTTTTATTAGCGTTTTAACTTCACAACCCCCCACTGAATTATGTTTACTCGTTTCAGAAACTATCCGTGTACCGGCAGGCCTCTGCCAGCGGTATTCGAGAACTCATGCCTGGTGTTTTAATTATAAGGCTGATGTTTTGTAAAATAAAAATAAACTAATTTAAATAATAGAAATATACAAGAAAAAGACAAGCCAGGTATATACATATCTGGCGTGTTTTGTACTGTAGCCGTAAAAGTTTTCACAGAAAAAACAAAAGACATCAGCTTTTTGAATTCCGAACGCGCGCTCTTGGAACTAATTAAAATCTTATACAAGAAAACAAGCGAGGTATAGGTGACAGAGAAGAAGTAAAATTTTCACAAAAAAAACGAAAGACGTCAGCTATTTGAATTCCGAACGCGCGCTCTTGTCGTCATAAAATCAGTGCGAAGTTTTTAGTTTGGCCTCTTCGACTATCCGAAACGTGCAGGTTTCCTCACGATGTTTCCGTCATTGCTCTTCTAATGGTATGGCAGACTGACCGGATGGCGCAATTGGTAGTGACCCTGCCTCTTACGCCAAAGGTCGTGGGTTCGATCCTCACCCTGAACAAACATTCGTGCGATGAACACTTGTGTTTGTTCGGTGTCTGGGTGTAATATATGTATTTAAGTATATATTTGTGTTCCTCTGTTGTCTGATATCTGTAACACAAGTGCTTAAGCTACTTAGAACGGAATCAGGTCAACGTATGAGATGTTGTGAGAATTATTATTAATGGTAGAAATACGGACATAGATCTGAAAAATCTATCTTCGGATTCGGACGTACGAGCCCCCCGCATGGAAGAAGCGTTCTTATTAGGAGCTACTTCTATTTCTATTTAAATTATCCTTTAATAAATTTAGAATCATGGCAATCTTAGCTATTACATTGCAGCGGTAATCTTCGGGGTCTACAGCAAATATACGAGGCACCATTGAGGAAATCTCTTGCCGTAATAAAAGGCAGGCGGTGAGAAAATAAAAGCAACTTCAGCCAACAACCGCAACCGCATCGTAACGAGTATTACAATATATTACAATTACACTGGACCGGCGTAATTAATATCAAGTTTGCAATAAATTTATGAAGGCAGTTTCTGCTCAAGGAGTCTGAACCTTATTCTTAGGTGGGTAGAGGCGGAACGGGGCAGAGCTTTGGCAACGCGGTGTAGGGATTTTTTTGCGAAAGTCACTTTGTCAGTTGGTGATCTATGTGATATTAAAATTCCTAGAAGCTACCAGCCGAGCTAAAGTATACTAGATTTTTTATGAGATAGGTGACAGACGAGCAGACGGATCGCCTGATGGTAAGGGATTGCCGCCGCCCAAAGACAGCCGCGACACCAGTGGAATCAAAATTGCACTGCCAACCTTTGAACCCCCCGTTGCCCGGGATTGGGCCTCCAGTACCCTCACTCACGCAGCGAAACACTGCACACTGCTTCTTCACGCCGGATTAGGATGTTTTAGGGCGACAAATTTGGGACTAATGATGGATATCTTGAAAGCGCTGTCACCGCTTCACAGTGGAAAACATTCCATGACGGACATTAAAAATTTGCAAATCTTATTTCTGCCGCACCAGAAATGGAACTCGTTATTTCTTCCTTCCTACAATATGGATTCCTTCAAACGAAGCGTGAAGAAGCATCTCGCGAGCCAGTATGGCGGTCCCAACAGAGGTTATGCCTGACATCGCTTCCGTTGGAATTGCAACGTGGGTTCTTCTCTTGCTTACTATCAGGCTGAAGGGAGCCAGTATACTGTGTCACTATAAAAAAAGGTGCATCGGTTTGTGACACTTCTCTATAGAAAATTTGTAATTCAACAACTGGGTTCGATTTCCGGGTCGAGCAAAAAGTATGTTTCGAATTTTTCGAACTTAACTCGGGTTTGTGATCACCAAACCGCATTTGGCAAGCATGGCGAATCCCATCATAGTAGCGATAACTTGATTTCTATGATGCAGGCCTTTGCCCTAACAATATGTAGCCTGATACTTTATTTTTCCATAAATAACTTTACCTAATTCTGACCTCTGGTAACGAAATAGATTTGGCGATCTCATCTTACGGCGACACGCCAATAAAAACGCGCAGTGTGTCTTAGCCCTTACACTTGAGATACTCGTACCTGTCCTTTTGAAACATTGCCGCATGATTGATCAATTACTCTCCTCCTGTGTAAATTTAGCTCCTTCAGATTTATAGGGTGAACTTCACCCCCCTACGACGCCAATCTTCAGATATTACAAAAACTCGACCTCCCACGTCACCCCACGCAATATAACAAAAACAATCTACGATAATCGGCTTGTGCACACGATCACATGGGCTGAGTTAGTGATGCGACTAGAGTATGTCACTTGAGTCATTTCCTCTTTTTATAATTTCACTCAAATGTAAAGTCGCGCATTATGCTAAAATCATCATCATCAATGCATGGTGGTAGAGTTACGCATGATAGTAAAGTCATGCATGTTGATAAAGTCACAAGTGGTGGTGAAGTCACGCATGATGGTAAAGTTACGCATGATGTAAAAGTCACGCATGCTGGTAAAGTCACGAATGATGGTAAAGTCGCGTATGATGTAAAAGTCGCGTATGATGGAAAAGTCACTCATGATCGTAAATTCACGCTTGCTGGTAAAGTCGCGTATGATGTTAAAGTCGCCTATGATGGAAAAGTCACGCATGATGGTAAAATCACTCTTGAATTGACCTTGTGAGTTTCGGTATGAGTAGGTCAGATGTACCTGATATTGATATCGAAGTGTTCGTTGATTTACACGCTAGACAGTGTATTGTATCTTGTGAGGGAACGCTCACACATTCCATAAAATCTGTTAGACCGGGCGACCGACCACTGTATTTCTACTTACCTCATCGAGTTGATGCATAATACCACTTAATACGAAACGTAGACCTAAAATAAGCTGGATGAAATTATAAATATATCTCATTTTAGAGGAAAAGTGGTGATGAGAAGAACATAATATATCTTTCACCCAGGCCATGTCTCTGTTTCATGCCGAACCAAGCCGAGATCACTGTACGTGTGCCATGTACGAGTATGTGTGCGTAACCTGTATAGCACGCGATATAGGCAGCCAGGGTTATGTGTCTTTATACACCGTTATTTTTATATCGTTTACATCCCAAGAGCCTCATGTGTGAGCCTCGGTATGGTTAATGAAGTCTATTGAGCATGTTAGATCAACAGAAAAAGCCAAAAAAATTAGCTGTTCAATACAAAATAGAATATCCACCCGGCGATAATGTATGGAACAGCTTATTTTGTTGATCTAACATGCTAAATGAACTTCATTCACGACACCTATTATGTGATTTTCGGGATGTAAACGATAAAAAAATAGCGATGTATATTGTCCAGACTTATAATGAGGGTGACTTTGAGTTTCTCAAGCCCAGCGGTAATTGTATTTGAGTCGCAACACTAGGTTGTGTGCACACGGTGTGTGTGCCCCGTTGCCATAGCGACCGATGCCACAGGAATCCGCCTGTATTATCTTTTCTTGGCTTTGTGACTTCCCGAAACCGAGAACCGGAATGACGGATGGAGTTTTCTGTGACAAATGTTTCACGAGTGTAATGACGCAGTAATGAGTTAGTATAATTTTGATTTTTCTATAATAACTGGTATGAGAAAAACCAAAATTAGGTGAGTCTGAGTCGGAAGCCTCATGAAAAAACTGGCGTAAAGCAGCGCTTATGACGTCTTATGAATTCTCCATCGTAGGCTTTTTCTCAACTGTTAGAGTTCAGAGTAAAGCCAAGAGCAAGCAAGCCCATCACTAATAAAAAAAATGTCTTTTGCCGTCTTTCGCCGAGTGAGAGTACCCAGCATTTGAGTTATCTGTTACAGTGCGACCACGTTCATATGGCACTTCACTGACACTGACAGGGGGAGTTTGTAAAACGTATTTTCTATGGAATAATGTCAAAACAGCCTTAGTTCCGTCTTATGCCACGTGCCAAAGAACCGCGATCGGAACGTACCTATCAAAAGAAAAATAATTAGATCCAAGATTGTCGTTATCAAAGCAACACCAGTGAAGTTTCAAGTGCGCCGCGAACCTTTTCCCCTTCCTTGCAAATTGGGCTTCTGGTGCCCTCACTCACTCGATAAGCAAGCGTTAGGCGCCTAATCCGTGCACCCGCCGCTAAGCCTCATCATCATCATCGTCAGCCCATTAAAGTCCCCACTGCTGGGGCACGGGCCTCCCTCAATGACATGAGGGGTAATTGCCATACTCACCACGCTTGGCAGACGGGTTGGCAAGGGTTTTGATATAAATGCAGAGTTTTCCTTCTCTGGGTGCTGATGATCATGCCAGCAGCTTTACCTTAGTCGCCTTTTACGACACCTCGGTAAGAGTGAGGGTGACCTATTCTACTCTGCCGGGGACCACACGGCCAATCCAAGATTGTCGTTATCAAAGGAACACCAGTAAGTTCCAAGTTCGCCGCAAACCTTTTCCCCTTCCTCCGGAATTGGGCCTCTGGTGCCCTCACTCTCTCGATAAGCAAGCGCTAGGCGCCTAATCCGTGCATCCGCCACTAAGCCTCAACATCAACGAAACCAGCGCTGCCAATAGATTTACATTGATTGTGTCAATTATGAGACATTTTTAAAAAGGTACATCTTTAAATACTAGAAGGAAATAGTATTTTTTGAGAAGCATCACAATAATTTATATAAGTGACAAAAGGAGCAAAAATCTTCACAGTCAATAAATATAAATCTATTGGCGGCGCATGTTTCGTCGATGCAGCGTCCAGAAACGCGCGCGTGTGACCGCGCGTGCACCCACATGAGGTTTACGTTCGTCTCATGATTAAAATGGCGTCATTAAGACATCTCATATCACATATAATACAATTTGCAGCAGATCAAAACGCCTTAACTGGAATAGTCCAAGTTCTAAGGCCTCGGTCCCACCGCGCCGCATTAATAACAATTACATGACTCGGCCCGGAACGCTATTACAAGATTTGCACTAGTGTAATTGTAAGTTATTCGCCGTCCGGACGCAAGATGGGGTGCATTATTATAATATACAGGTTGTTGGACAATGCGGAATGGAAAGGAATAGTCGAGGTACATGTATCTAAAATCAATTCTTTTTAAGATACGAGTATATTTCTTCATTACTAACTAGTGGTCCGCCCTCGCGTTTCGGCACCCTATCTGTGCTATGTAGGTTGTTGGACAATGTGGAATGAAAAAGAATATCCGAACTCTTTACTGAAAGACTCAGTGATCCGACTTAGCCAAATGATACACTGTTCCGAATCTCATAAGAGATTCGGAACAGTGTGTCATTAGACTAAATAAATAATAAATAAATATTTCACAACATCACATACATTAATCTGACTCCGAGATAGGTAGCTCAAGCACCTGTGTTACGGATATCAGAATCAACAGTGGGATTACAAATATACAGCGTGTTTATTTGATACGGGCGAATATTTTAATGGCGATTACTATCGGACCTAGGGAACCTGTTTACATACATTTCTTTAAGAAATTAAGGTACTTTTTTTTTCATACAAAATAATTGAGCACGCAATGTATTGCATCCACTGGTAGTTAACGTTAATAACATCAATTAACGTAGACATAAGTATCTAAACGTCATACGAGTGTCATGACACTCATGTCACTTGTCATGTCAAACAAAGTTGGACGGCAAACATTGCTGCTGGGTTGCACTTTAGAAAAATCATTACACCTAATTAACCACAAAATTTAATGAAATGATTATCTTATACGATTCGTAGGATCAGATATTATAGCTGGATTAATTATTCGCCCGTATAAAATACACACGCTGTATACATATAATACTTAGACTTAAATATATACATATAGACTTAAATAGATCTCGAGTTAAAGTGAGGTGAATGGTCCAAATAAGCGGAATAATCCGAGTGAGCGGAATGATCTAAGTGAGCCGAATAATCCGAATGAACTGAATTATCCGCGTGAGCCGAATGAGCTGAATGATCTGATTGGGCCGAATGATCCGAATGAACGCAATGATCCGAATGAGCTGAATTATCCGAGTGAACTGAATGATCCGAATGAGCGGAATGAGCTGAATGATCCGAGTGAGCCGATTGATCCGATGAGCCGAATGAGCGGAATGAATTACGAATCTATCTGAGAGTCGATGTTCCAAATGAAGTGTTTCACTGTTCCGCATTTTTGCACTGATCCAGATGCAAATATTCTAATCTTTTTAAAGATACGTATCCGCCAGGTCTAATATGTGGAATCAGCTTACCGAAAAGTATCAAAAAAATACAAGATAGAAAATACATCGCTTTCCACGTTGTATTTGACGACCAATAGGTACCTACTAATAGCACTAAACGTCCATCTCCAAGTAATTTACGGGCCTCGCGACACTCCGGCACTTAGCCTCTCTCGTATACCCTGATGTTTTAGGACCGAATCGATTGAATATTTCAAATAACATATGCGACATAGTAGGTGTTACTTGATCAAATACGAAACTGTGACGAGATGTAACAGTAAATACTGAGATGTAATGATGTTGGGAAAATATTTGCATCTACTGTTCTTTATACTTTTTTTGTGATAGGTAGCCGACGAGCAGACGGATCACCTGGTGGTAAGAGATTGCCGCCGCCCAAGCAACCCGGGACACTAGGGATTCACAAGTGTGCTACCAACCTTTGAAACACCCTTTCCCCCGGATTGGGCTACCGGTACCCTCACTTACGCAGCGAAACACAGTACAGTGCTGCTTCACGCCGTTTTCTGTGGGGCCGTGGTATCACTCCTGTCGAGCTGGCCCATTCATGCCCAAGCGTGGCTCACAAAAAACCGGCGAGGTCCAGCACTGTGCTGTGTATCGCTGCGTAAGTACCTTACTCTCGTACCTGAGAGGTCCAATCCGGGGGAAAGGGGGGTTTTTAAAGGTTGGCAGCACACTTGTGACTCCACTGGTGTCGCGAGTGTCCGTTGGCGGCGGCAATCGCTTACCATCAGGTGATCCGTCTGCTCATCTGCCACCTATCACACAAAAAAAAATCATCAATCAACTGATCACTTTTGTATAAGAAGGCGCTAAAAATGCGCCTTCTCATTTTTCAATGTTTCTTAGAGAAAATTACCAGATTTCCCAAATCCTGAATCATGATCAAAGCGATGTAACTGGTATTTACACGGTAAGATGGGGAGGAATTGATTGTAATGAAGGTTTTTTTTTAATTGATAGAGAAATTCAAGAGGAAGGTTTATGTTTAATATGTACTATAATACAAGCATAATATAGCACCCGTGCAAAGCGGGGGCAATGTACCAGCTTCTCCCTCTGGTACGCATTCAACGGAGAGAGACTCGAATCGTCGACTGCCAAGATATTTCCAATCAGCTTGACTCCTTGGCACTGCGTAGAGATGTAGCCTCGCTATGTATATTCTACCGCATATAGTATGGGAAATGCTCTGAGGAATTGTTCGGACTGATTCCAGCCGCTTGATTCCGTCATTGTTCCACTCGGCCACAGTACCATGCCCATCATCTAGCTGGTTGGCAGTCTTCAACTGTTTCTCAAAAAACTTTCTACCTCGTACGACAAAACTGAGGAATGAACTATCGCCTGAGGTGTTTGCGGACCGATACGACCTGCAAACCTTCAAGAAAAGAGCGTACTCCCTTTTAAAAAGGCCGGCAGCGCACCTGTCCATGTGCGGCGGCAATCGCTTACCATCAGGTGATACGTCTGCTTATCTGTCCCCTATATCATAAAAAAAGAAAAGTCGCTAGTTATAGTATATAAATTTCAACGTAAGTATTAAATCGCTACATTGTTAAAAGATGTAAAAGATCTTTATTGCACGCTTATCTCTGGCAAGGGGCATAATAATAAACAGCTGAACCTTTCTCTGAATCTTCCATTATCATGAAGTCCTTAAAAGATCTTAAGAGCCAATAAATCCTAAATAAGACACAAAGTTAACGAGCAATAAAGATCAAATTAGCTGATCCATCTCAAAAATTATGAATAATTTACTCCGTGCAACTGTGTACCGCATACCTTATCTACAAACAGACAAACCCCGCTGTTTATTCAATTAATCGAGTTCAGTTTTACAAGGCAATAAATTTGGTTCGCATCTGAAAGTTCACAAAGCAATCTCACGGCCTGAACGAGGACGGTCGCTCGCACTCGCTAACCAAAACACGGCTAGTGTTGTAACATATCGAGTTTTAGTTCATATTCAAACGTTTATTGTATTCATGTTGTACATTCAGTTATCAGTTATTCAGTTCAGTTACATGTTATACATACAGATTTTTGATAATATAGATTTTAAATCTGTTATGTGTCACATTTGGCAATTATAGAACTGGAGTATTAAGCAAATTGTCATCGTCATCGTCAGCCCATTTAAGTCCCCACTGCTGGGGCACGGGCCTCCCTCAATCACATGAGGGGTTATTTGCCATACTCACCACGCTTGGCAGACGGGTTGGCGAGGGTTTTGATATAAATTCAGAGTTTTCCTTCTCTGGGTGCTGATGATGATGCCAGCAGCTTTACCTTAGTCGCCTTTTACGACACCTCGGTAAGAGTGAGGGTGGCCTATTCTACTCTGCCGGGGACCACACGGCTGCAAATTGTAACTCTGTTTAATTAGCTCGCTAATCGACTTCTGCGACACAGGCCTAGTGCACAAGTCACTGACTTTACGTATATTGTTTCCAATTTTGCCAATAAAGAATTTATTTATTTTGTGAATATTTCTAGTGGTCCACAGTGTGTAATTTACACACGCAATAAATTTATTGTACTACACACGCAATAAATTACAAAAAAAAATCAGGTATTGATTTATTTGGTTCAAACATGAACCCTGACCCTGGTATCGCAATCTTGGCATACAAAAAATAAATTATAGAATTACATTAAATATAAGAATTCGATTACAGAATTGATATAACAATGACAGTATTTTTTTTTAATTAAATAAATTGAATTATGAATTTATTCTCATTTACAAAACTCCTCCAGCGCGTAGAACAATTCAATAAGGAAAGCTTTTAATTTTTTCCTGAACGGTCCTATTTTTTTCTCCTTTTGTATTGCGTTGGGAATTTTATTATACATTTTCACACACAAGCCAAAAGGTCCAGATCTTATTAATTTAGAATCATGTGCGACCAGTTTAGTTCGTGGTCGAAAATTTTGGGATCGTGAGTACACTGGAAAGAGATGTAGACAAAAATACCTAAATAAATAAGTTATATCTTTATTCACTAGACTAGTTGCCCGCCCTCACTTCGTTTCAGGATTTATAAGTTTCAAATTGTACCAATAGATGGCGCTAAGTTTCGATTACATCGCGCAAGTTTTCGTCTTTGCTGTTTACCTATAAGCCTTGTCGTTGTCTATGAAATTTACCTCTTATGTAACTTTTTAAGGCAGACGAATAGACGGATCGCCTGATGGTGAGCGATTGCCGTCGCCCATAGATACCCGCGACACCAGTGGAGTTACAAGTGCGCTGCCAACCTTTAAACCCCCCTTTCCCCCGGATTGGGCCTCCGGTAACCTAACTCACTCAGCGAAACACAGCACAGTGCTATCACCCCGGTCGAGGTGGCCCATTCATACCGAAGCGTGGCTCTCCCACGGTTAAAATTGCGTTATTGAATAGTGGCGATATTTAACTTAAAATAATCGATATAAGGTCGGCTTATGCTAACCAAAATACTTAGTTGTAGATGTATTTTTTGTCAAATCGATTATTTTGTACAAGGATAACTCGATCGCACTCGCTAACCAAGGCAGATCTTTATCTGAATATTTTTGGACAACATCACAATGCACCTAACATTCTACAGCAACAGCAAAACTTGATGCACACTGTTCGCTCGTATGCTCCACGGAATAAGAACTAAAAACTGCGAAATATATGCATCTACTTCTGCTGTTGACTGCACGTCCAAAACTAAGGTTTTTCCTTGTTCTATGGAAACCAGGAACAAAGAAGGTCCACAAACACAAAATTTGTAACTTATACAAAATTTAAATAAGCTTTAGAATGGGAAAATGTAATTTCTGGCGTTGACTTAAGCTCAATGGAATTTATTATATTTCAAAGGGTTTGTTATGATTGAGTCAAGTCTTTTATTAGCCTCGAGTTATATTGAATGGTTGAGTGGATATTATATTCTAATATGTATTAGTAACTTAAAACGCCCTGTGGGTCTAGTGGTTTAAGTACCGGGCCGTGACCTCGGGGTCCAGAGTTCGATTTCCTGGTCGAGCGAAAGTATATTTTGAATTTTTCGAACATAGCGCGGGTTTGTGATCACCAATCCGCTTTGGGAAGCGTGGTGATTAAGCGATAACTTGATTTCTATGATGGAGGCCCTTGCCCTGCAGTGGGGCTTTACTTAAGAGGTTTCGTCCGATTTTTTTTTGGGTATTTTCAAAGATTAAGAGGCCGTTCTAAAAGACTCAATAATAGACGTAACTGAACTTATTCTACCGACTGCTTTAAAACTAGCCGAAAATTTAGTAGAATGGATAAATCTTGTCCGCCTTGGATAAAGACATTTCAAGAATGAAGAATTGAAAATCAATTAAGAAAATTACATTCGAATTCCAAAACTCTTCAAGCACATCACTAAACATTTCGGAAATCTCGCAAAATAATGTCAACCTTGTACACGTAATCAAATCAAACGTTTAGTTTGGGTGGAAGACCCAAGAGAATTCATTTAGCGAATTAACATTTCACTATTCGGAATTTTACGGGCGTTTTAAGACTTCCACAAGATATTCTCGCTCCAGTTCCCGTCTTAAATAGTCGACAAAGAGCGTAAACTTGTCGGAACTTATAACAAGACGATGTCAAGCACTACTAGGTAGTATTACTTATTGTTAAAAAATATATATACCATTCTGCTCACAGCATTATCGGCGTGGCTTAATTTGATGATTTCCCTTGGAAATGAGACATATTCCCGGAAAGACGGTAGCCTTTTAGTCGTAGAAAAGACCAACGCTTTGGTATGAATGGGCCGGGTCGAGAATGATAACACAACCGCACGGAGAAAACATACTGCGCCGACACCAGATAACCTGGGAAAAGGGCAGGAGGATGTTGACTTTTTTGAGCCGTGTGGTCCCCGGCAGAGTAGAATAGGCCACCCTCACTCTTACCGAGGTATCGTAAGGCGACTAAGGTAAAGCTGCTGGCATGATCATCAGCACCCAGAGAAGGAAAACTCTGCATTTATATCAAAACCCTCGCCAACCCGTCTGCCAAGCGTGGTGAGTATGGCAATTACCCCTCATGTGATTGAGGGAGGCCCGTGCCCCAGCAGTGGGGACTTAAATGGGCTGATGATGATGATGATGATGTTGACTTTTTTTATACGTTTTGTCTTATGGTAAATGTCTGTCTAATGAACTAGGAAATACATTGTTTTCCTAATATCAGCAACTTTTTATTAGCATCCCATTGCCAGCGCATTATTACAGTTATATACAGTCCATTTCGCCACACCTTTTATAAACTCATCATCTGTTTCCTTTGTTACAGCTGAAAAAACGCCTCCTGGTTTCCCTGCCATCGTGCCGCCGTCCTCTACAATGGTGGTGGAAGTGGGCCACACAGCCACCCTGCCGTGCCAGGCCAGCGGGAACCCCACACCGAGGGTCAAATGGCTGTGGAACTCCCTGCCCCTGGACGTGGCCTCCAACCCGAGATATGCGCTGCTGAATGATAAGATGCATGGTAAGTTTTAGCTTTGAATCAATGAAATATTATGAATGACTTCAATCTCAACAATGCTTTTGAGCTCATATGAACCAAACAGACAAACGGAACCGGATCGTTTGTGGAATGGTTTGTCTACAGCAGGTAGTCCTGACTTTGGAACCTTCAAGAGAAAAACGTACTAAAAGGCCGGCAACTTACCAGTGGCGCAATGGTTAGTTGGTCGCACTTTAAAGCGACGACTGCGCTTGGGGCCCGGGTTCATTTCCCAGGTCTGGACAAAATTTGTACCTTTTTCTGTTAAGAAATTGTCAGTGTCAACCCGGAGTCTGGAAGTTGCCGCCAACTGCCAGACTCCGATCTGACACTGAGAATTATAAGCTTGTAGCCACGGGTATACAAGACCGCCTTGTATCCCCGTGGCCCGGAAAGCACGTTAGACCGTTGGTCCTGCGCTTGATCCCTCTTCGGTCGTGTCGTGTCCGATCACAGTGGCGTCCCATCCAAATATGATGGTAAGTGTACTTTTGTCTGCGTAAACTTGTGCACTATAATATATCCTGCATCGATGGCTGATCGCTGAGATTGGCCACCGTGACCGAAACCGGTTTGGAGGACGTTAATCTCGCAAATATCTCTACCTCGTAAGAATGTGTCGCACCTATAATGAATTGATTAAAAGTGGCAAAGACTTAGATATTTTTTAACATTTATCGTCTACAATTTATTTCTTTTTTTTTCTAACATTCAAATTTTTAAATCTTGTACTTTGGTGTTATTTGCATAATTTTATCATAAAATAACCATGCTGTGTACATATGTTATGGAGTATTGTCTAGAAAAAAAATGTTTAACCTCATTCATCATGCTACTTTACGATTATACTCTGTCTATGTATGTACCTTAAATAAATAAATAAATATCCATGGAAGCCGTGATCACTTACGATTACTCGAGATATTATATATTATAAAAGCTAAAGTTATATTTGGGTTGTAGGTGAGCCTACTATATATTTCGACTTAAGTATTACATTATTTATACCTACGATATTTCGACTTAAGTATTACATTATTTATACCTACGATATTTCGCTCAAGGATTAGATCGGGTGGCTCGAGGGTACCTACTCATAAGCAACCTATATCAGCGTAGGAGGATTTTCATTCGCACCAAACCAATCTGCGATCTTCATACTCTATTTCTTTGAACGAGATTATTACATTTACCAAGAATTGTACCGCTAAATAAATCTGGATGACTGGGCATATATGATGTTATGTTTTTTTGTACACACTTTGCCGATACATGTAGTATAGACCGTTATTTTTTTTATAAAAGCCAAATAACAGGAGCCCAGTTTTCGTGCTCGTGATTTATTATCCTACGACATATAGGTATACCTAAAACATAGTTTTTGTATGGTTTTCAAGTGATATCCGCCATGTTTTCAAAATATCACGACCATTAGAGTTGGGCTCCAGAAGCCCAATTCTCGGGTTCGTGATATTTTGAAAACATGGCGGATGTCACCTAAAAACTATACAAAAAAACTATGTTTTTAGTGATATATGTCGTATGAAAATAAATGTCACGAGCACGAGAATTGGGCTCCAGGTATCGTGAATAATGTCCATATAGCATGTTAGATCAACAAAATAAGCGAACCAAAAAATCTGTTGTTCCATACAAAATAGAATATCCACCCGGCAATAATGTATGGAACAGCTGATTTTTAGTTTTGTTGATCTAACATGCTAAATTAACTTCATTTACGATACCACATCGATATCGTAAATTAAGTCGAGATGTCAACGATAAAAAAATATCGGTGTATTATTATTATACTTTCTTGATTGATCGACTGGAGCGATACCACACGGCATCACTGAAGCAGCACTGTACTGTATTTCGCTGCGTGATTGAGGGTGCCGCCCAATCCGGGGAAAAGGGGGGAGTTTCAAGGTTGGCAGCGCACTTGTGACTTCACTGGTATCGCGGGTGTCTATGGGCGGCGGCAATCGCTATCAGTCTGCTCATCTGCAACCTATCACATAACAAATTTAAAAAAAAGTCAACACGTACTTACCTATTTATTCTTCATCATCATCGTCAGCCGATTTAAGTCCCCACTGCTGGGGCACGGGCTTCCCTCAATCACATGAGGGGTAATTGCCATACTCACCACGCTTGACAGACGGGTTGGCGAGGGTTTTGATATAAATGCAGAGTTTTCCTTCTCTGGGTGCTGATGATCATGCCAGCAGATTTACCTTTAGTCGCCTTTTCCGACACCTCGGTAAGAGTGAGGGTGGCCTATTCTACTCTGTCGGGGACCACACGGCCTATACCTACCTATTTATTATTTCTACCTTTTTGTCTTATTGTTGAATGTTTCTTAATGTATCATGTCTTGCTCTAATTGTATTCGTGTATGTGGTCAATGAATGGTTAATTACTTCATATACGCTCGATGTTAGTTGTTTTGTTAGTATAAGCAAAATGTAACAGACTTGAGTCAATCTGAAGAAATATGTCACCTAAACAAAGGCTGTTCAATTTATTTTAATCTAATCTAAGTGGAAATCTAAGTGGAATCTTCACATCCATCAAGCTGGTTCTCTGTCGGATCGTAATGACCTAACTGTCTAATGTAGGTATGTATTAATCTGTTGACTTAAATTCCTTTCGAATCATTTTAGATATTTGATATACATAAATAAATATTTCACAACATCACATAACATTGATCTGACTCGACCGAGATAGGTAGCTCAAGCAACTGTGTTACAGATATCAGAACCAACAGCGGAATTACAAATATAGACATATAATACTTTTCTTTTCTAAATGCAAACTTATAATAGATAGAAAACGAGATCAAAAGCTTCCCCATCAGCTACATCCTCGGGTTTATCTGTAATAAGTTCTGGGGCTGCCACAATAGATCTTCTACTGGTCGCAGTGGCTATGAGATGCAATGCTAACCTAGGGTTGCCAGATAGTAACTTATCAAATCCGGGACAGTTCTAGAAAAACAATAGAAAAATGTCGGGTAGTGGCTATAATCGAAAATATATTTTTTTTCAAAGGATTCATTTAAAAGTAATTTATTTTCAAATACCTATACCTATAGAAGTAGGTATGTAATTAGAAGGTACTTACCGCCAGTTATAATACTAAGATGAAGCACTGTGGTAGTAAATCACAGGTTAAACTATTATAGATTTGAGTACTTCGCTTAAATTAGCAAATTTAAACTTACGTAGACAATGGAAACTAAATAACAAATTAAATAATAATAAACTGAAGAAAAAAAAAGAGTAATAATAAGACGCTATCATCAAACATTTTAAACATGAAAGAGTCAGACAGCGGTCAGTATATTTTGTTTAAAAAATAATAACTTATCGGAATCCGGGACAATAAGCGCTATTTACTGGACACGGGACAAGAGGCAAGATTCCAGGACAATCCCGGATTTCCTGGCGGTCTGGCAAGCCTATGCTCACCCCATTTCATTCAAATAAAAAAAAATGGTATAGATGTGAAACGTTAATGGGTTTGTGGTGAAATAAAGAGGTTGTTCACCAATAAGCTAATGAGAAAAGGTGGGTTCTAATTGAGTACACACTAGGTAGATCCCTTATTAGCTAAGACTCCCCTGAGCACAGTAGGGCGTCGCGGCAGGTGCTGGTTCTCTTTCAGGTGTGTCCAGGATGAGGCGACAAGGCTCGGCTAAGACGGTTAAGGCGACGGCGGCATGAGTTGTCGTTTATGAGTAGAAAGCAGGCTCGGAGGATGAAGGACCCAGGTAATAGATACGTCCGCGAGAAACGTAGAAAGAAGACGCGTCCAAGCATATCCTGCGGGTCTTTTCTAGAAGATTTAGAGCAGAATAAATATGTAATACAAGGTGTATCTGCGAAAATATACATACCTTTACATTGACGACCCGTTTGGAACAGTTGTAGTGAACGCTGCCTTTGGTCCAAGGGTTGCGGGTTCGATCCCCGCACAGTACAAACATTTGTGTGCATGAACATGTTTGTTTGTATTGGTTAGGGTGTTTCCTATGTATTATAAGTATGTATTTACAAAAGAAAAGTATTATATGTATATATTTGTAATCCCACTGTTGATTCTGATATCCGTAACATAGGTGCTTGAGTTACCTATCTCGGAGTTAGATTAATGTATGTGATGTTGTGAAATAATTATTTATTTTATTTAGCTTTAAACACGTGGTCTACCAACCATGAACTGAACTGAACACTTTGTTACACGACTTTTCGTAATTCGTCGAAATTTTTTCCGACTTCGCATATAAAATGACCAAGTCACCTCTCCGATTCTGTATGAAAAGTAATTTTTTTATGCGAATTTTCAAAAGTCATAGAATAAAGAAACCCTGTACATATCCTTAGTATAATATATCCTGCCTTTGACTGCCTCGTTGGCGCAGTGGGTAGTGTGTCGCACTTTAAAGCGACGGCTGCGCTTGGGGTCCCTGGTTCGATCCCCGGGTCGGCCCGAAATTTGTACCTGAGTTTTTCTGATAAGAAATTCTCAGTATCAGCCCGGAGTCCGAAAGTTGGCGGTCTTGTACCCACGTCACTCGGATAGCACATTAAGATGTTGGTCATGCGCTCCATCCCTTCTCCGGTCGTGTCACAGTAGTGTCCCATCGGAAAATGAGGGTAAGGGAATAGAGAGTGCACTTGTGTTTGCGCTCACTTTTGAGCACTATAATATATCTGTGTTGTATAGTATAGTGGCTGATCGTTGAGATTGGCCGCCGTAGCCGTAATCGGTTGGAAGATATTATTATTATATCCTGCGTACATGGCTACGCCTTAAGATCGGCGTAGTCGGTTAGAGAATATTATTATGGTGTACTTGGTAGAAACTTCCAGTAGATAGTACAAACCTTATTTCGTCTCTTCACTGTCGATATTTCCGACCTCGTGTTAATCTGATCCCGTCATAAACAAGTAACGTAACCTAATTCTAGGCTCCCGGAGCGAGTTCGCTCAGCTAATGACGGCTCAGGTTTCGCTTGTCATGAATAGACAAGCGTGAACCGAGTTACATGGAAACTTGGTAAGAGCTGATCTGCGAAAACGTTCTTGAGCTTCAGTTAGGATGCGTTAAAATTAAGTAAAGTAAATAATTAGCCAATAGGCTAATTATTTACTTTACTTATAATAATACTGTCCCACTGCAGGGAAAACCTACATAGTAGAAATCAAATCATCGCTACTGTGATGGGATTAAGCTTAATCACTACGCTTACCTAATGCGGATTGGTGATCACAATACCGAGCTATGTTCGGAAAATTTGAAACATACATTTGCTCGACCCGGGAATCGAACTCAGGACCCTGAAATCACGGCCTCGTACTTAAACCACAAGACCAACGGGGCGATTAGGATGCGGTACTTGATAGTTATTATGAGAGATAGTTATTACAATATGTTCTCTAAGTAGGCCAAGAGCAATGGTACCTAAGTGGTTAAAACGCGCGTTCCATAGACACCCGCGACACAAGTCACAAGTGCACTGCCAACCTTTTCTTTTAAACCCCCCGATTAGGCCTCCGGTAACCTCACTCACGCAGCGAAACACAGCACAGTGCTGCTGGTTTTCCTGTCAAAGAGTTGCGAAGATCAGTCGTAAGTTGCTTCCGGATTTGGAGCCTAGGGTTTCTTTGGACTATGATCCAGGACTCAGGACGTCTGCAAACCAGACCAATAAAGCATAGAAAACCATTCAGAATCTTTATCTCAAGCATCGTGGGTATCTCAGTTTAAGAAAACATTCGAAAAGTACAGGTTTCACATGCTAAATCCTAGTTAGTCCAACCTTACCCGTATAAAATGAGATCACACAAACGCTAGGCGAAAAAGGCGGTTAAACATGGCCGCCTATGACGGCCATTTTGGTTCCGACCACGTCACTAAATCTTGACGTCCAAGCTCCACGGACTCCGCAAACAGTTATATCGCACTCCCGCCGTTTAATAAACTTCGCCCGTTGTTCCAGATAATTCCAAAAGATCCCACCCTTTATTAACTTGGGGCTATTGCCGATTTTCGCGAATATCGACACCTAAGATATGAAAATACGGCTGTTTCTATTTCTATGTTAATGTGGAAAGTATACCGGGTTCGTTCATTCAGAATATTGAAGGCCCATAAATTCTTGTTTTTATACCATTCACTGGGGTGTCAGAAGACGGTCTGAGTAAGATATATGACGGATACGTTTTCGAACCATTAGAACTTTTATGTGAAAGGTGGTAAACGAGCGGACGGATCACCTGATGGTAAGTTGTTGGCTGCTGCTTTTGGACACTCGTAACATCAGTGGAGTCACAAGTGCGCCATTTTTTTCCCTTTACCCCCAAATTGGGCTTCCGGTACCCTCATTCACTCGGCAAAATACGTCGGCCATTTCAAAAAATTACAATACCGTACTGCCGTCCGCTAACTAAAACGTCGCTAAGCCATAGGGAGTCGCTGTGGCTTAGCGACCTTTTAGCCAGCGGACGGCAGCGTAGCTGCTACGAGATTCTCGTAGTTACAAATTGCTACGCCGTAGTGTACATATGCATATGCCATAATGTAAACGTGACAAAGATTTAATCATAATCGTAAGGTGCTACAAAGTATTTGCGTCTCATACAATTTACCATTTTAGGCATACAATAACATGAGGTTCTTTTTTAAAAAACTTCATATGTGTGTATATCTGCTATTGGACTTCTTAAACGGATAAGTTTTACGACCACTTTTTACAATTTTTATTAGTCTGAGACATAACAAGTAATATGATTCATTATTATATTAAAATATGTTAGTATATAATAAAAGTTAATAAACTAAGAATTAATGTCAATGTAAGTACCTTCATCGTTTAAATAAGTTACAGTTCTGTGTCTGTTCTGTGTCTGTCAAATAAAATCCAATTTAAATAATAGCTCATATGTGTCCATAAGAATTTAATTTTATACATGTCATGTTTTAAAAAAAACTTGTAAGCCACAGAAACAACCTCAATCGTAGTACAGTGGCGGACACATCAAGCTATACAAAACTGTCAAATTTCTTCATTCGATTATAAACCTTATATTGTTACACATGAGTTCGAAATCGATTGCGGAAATTTGACAGTTTTGACCTGTCCGCCACTGTACTTTTGAGTTGAAATGGCATGAAAACTTTCTTTTTAATACCAAAGGGTAGATCCAAAGAACGAGTCATAAAATGAAACACCAATTTACCGAAGACCAGGAAACAACAAAACCGTCCAATACTCTTGCATCAGGAAATAATTGACAACTGATTTACTTAGCTCAAGTGGGATCCTCACACCCGCTAAGTCCCGTGAAGCATTCCCTTTATACGTGATAAAAACCTTCACACTCGATTGGGCTCCGTAATTGCACCCTAGTCTGCCGGCTTAGCTATCAGTTCGGCTGATCCCGCAACAACCCTCTGGAAACATGTACAAGGATGTAGTAGACGAATGGAAGTGACAAATGTCTAATTAATGTTTGTACCGGTAGTCCTCTGCCGGCGGGATTCGGGAATGTATATTTATTTATACATCACACAACAATTGTACAATAAAGATATTGCACAAGAAAAAAAGTACAATTGGCGGACTTAATGCTATACAGCATTCTTTACCAGTCAACCTTTAGGCGATGCAGAAATATATATGACTGCTAAATAATAGTTAAAATATTGTACACTTATTTATTAGTGTCGCTCCAATTGCACTTTTAATTCCCAAAATATGGTTTTCAATAAATGATTCGAGTATTGAATATAAGTTTGTATATAGCATAGCTCACGATAGCACAAGACAAACCTCTGTGGTTTAATGTGCTGTCTTATTATTGTACATATATAATTTGTAATGTTATTTGATAATAAATAAATATATATAAAATAGTATAAAAATAATTATTTAATGTGTAAACATTGCAAAAGTACCATTGTCCAAAGGTGAGAAAACTAGTGACATTAGAAAAATAAATGAACGGCGTTATTGAAAAAAGAATAAAACATTTTTTCGCGCCATAAAAGTAATCAAAGCAGGTTTCATGCATCGAGTCTTCCATCCTCGAAAATGTAAACACATGCGGAGAAACATGGGCAACTTTATTATAATTTTACGAGTATTTCATAGGATTCCTCCTCATCTTAGCGTGTCTCCGGTTGCATCCAAAGCTGTTTCCTTGAAAGCCCGGAGTAAGCTTGAAGTATGATTCAGGATTTGGGGAATCTGGTATTGGAATATTTCATATGATTATTCCAGCAAAAAAGGCACGGACCCAGTATCTGTGGATTGTAAAGTATTCGAGAATAAAGAAAACTGACAACCATCACTATTACTGTCTCTCATAGTTTGTCATGTCAGTTCATAGTTTCGAATGAAATTTTGACCACGGGAGAGCCAGACTTCGGCATGAATACCCCGGTCTCGCCAGAGTGAAACAACGGCCTCACAGAAAACCGTGAGGCCTCGCATGCACTATGTTTCACCGAATAAGTGAGGGTACCGACCAATCCGAAGGGAAGGGCAGTTAAAAGGATGGCGGCTTACTATTGACTCCAATGTCTCCAACTCCGCTGTCAATGAATACCTGTTCATATGCAGTGGCAACCATTTACCATAAGGTGATCCGTCTGCTCGTCTATCACAGAAAAAAAAGTTTTTGTGTTAGATGTGCGTTTTATCCTTGACCAAAGTGGCTTTTACGAGTTTTCGTCCTGAAGGGGTCCAATTCAATTTAATGCATGACACATGGAATATCGAATATACAACCTGTGCGGATAAAGAATGGGATCAGAAATGGCGGCGCATCTATTCTCGCTCTATACTTCTCGCTCGCACACTATTTGCGTCTATACTCGCACCCCACGAGTGCGAGTATAGACGCAAATATGTGTGCGAGCGAGAAGTGAATAGATGGGTTGTACATAGAGATGTTTCTTCCAGCATTACTGCCTCTTTGGTTCGCGAACTTAGTTTTTGCTGAGACATAATAGTATTGTTCTCGCTCGTGTTTACCTATAGGATGCGATAAGTAATTTGAAACTAACGCTCCGATAGGGACATTTATTGAAATAGTTCCCGGACCATTGTCTTTGGCCCTAAAACTTTCAGTCCCTTGTAATGACATACTAAAAAGTACTCTGTTGAATGTTAACGTCGGTGACTTAGATAAGATTTTATTTCTTTGTTTTGAGGTATTTTGTTCTATTCTGTAAGTTTGGGATAATTGTACCCAAATTGATACTTGTGGTAAACTATTACGATTTGAAGGAATCTAAGGAATATGATGGTTATAATAACAAGGTACAAAAATGACAGACGACTATTTGTTTATTCATCCTTCTCATCTTAACGTGTAATTCCCGCTTGCGTCCAAAGCTGTCGCTCTGGAGCCCGGGGTACGCTTGGACCATAATTGAATTTCGGGAGTCTGGTAATTACAATGATTTGGTTCGGTTTGAAGCGAAGACCTACGCAACAACACGGGAAACAAATCAACTGAATCATGGTTACACGTTTCAGAGGCTATTCGAAACGTGCAGGTTTCCTCGCGATGTTTTCCCGCATCGTGGATTTAATTAATCGTAGAAATACGCCTATATCTTGTATATTCGCTCGCACGTGTAAAATGTCAAAATGACAACATTTGAACGAACGATTACCGTTGATATTCCGAAAACTCACATTCTATTACAAAATTTCGTCATCAAAAATAACATAAAAAATATAAAAAACCCGCTTGCAAGCACATCTTGAAGTTCCCTATTAAAAAATGAATTCAATTAAAAGAGGATGGGAATTATTAAAAAAACCATCTTAGTGACAGATTCAATTTGCACACCTTAATGAGGGCCGAAGGAGGGGCGAAGTACCGCGAGACGAAATATTAATTTCGACGGAATTAACATAAGGGAGCATCCACTTTGGAGGCAAACGAGAGATATTTGGGCACTCATTAGCCATGTGGGCTGGGAGTAAAAAGAACTTTGCTGGTCACTCAAAGTCTACCCTCATATTTTATTCAAGTTTAACTAAAAAACTGATCCAATGGTACACGTTGGAATTCAGACATGATTGGTTTTTTCATGATTAAACAGGTGACTTTTTTTATTACACAAATCATTATTGTTATTCATTAATTACACAGGTTATTAAATGGTTATTGTAAAGTGTCCAGGTGTTTGTTGTGCCTTCGTTGTTCCTGGTTTCCATAGTGTGGCAAACCGACCCTTTAAGTAATAATTTTATTTTCGTTTTTATTTTGTTTCTCAATTTGACGTTATTATATTGTCATTGATTTGGTTTGGTGCAAAACGGTACGTATATTAATTTCTATATTTTTATAGTTTTCTTGCTATTTTTACCCATCTCCCTCGCTCGCTAACACAAAGTACAAGGGAAAACCTTAGTTTAGCTGGTTCAAATTTTAACATGGTGTTCTATTCATAGTTATAAACAATTTTTCCTATGGGACCAAAGGATTTTTTTCCGATTTTACGTGAAACAAATCTGCTGAGTTTATAGGATCGAAGGCTGTGGTTAAGGATTTCGATTACTTCGCTAATAATCTGCTCTAAAACTGTCGCACGTTTAATGACAAAGTTACAACAACTGATGTTGAAGTTGGACGTAACTACATCTAACGGATTTTTTATTTTCGTAAACTCGCATTCCAAATGCAAGTAACATAGTTTAAAAAAGTCAAAGCGCAACTCACAACACAAATAAATCATGGCGGAATAAACTCCCCTGCGCTGGAGTCGGGAAATGTTAATAATTTCAATTTTAATGGCATTATGCACTTCAAGAGGTGAGAAGTAATTTAAATTCAGTTAGGACGGCACCGCGGGCGACTTTCGTGGGCTTTAATCTTATTAATTTTAATTTATTCGAGTAGATTATTTCTCCTTGGACGGGTCTGTGTTTCTTAGCCTGAGACGGATTGAGCTACTTTGTTGAGAAAATATTGTCAGGTTAGTATTTAATTTGAATTTATTAAGTCGTAAAAACCTTAAATAATACCCGCTCCGCCCGTGCCTTCTAAATGCACATTGCCACAGTAGATATATACTTTAGCTTATATATCTACTGTGACATTGCTAAAAGTATATGATTTTGAAACTTCATTGAAAAACCGCACGAAACAGATAAACATAATATAGTTTATTTAGATTTTCGCGTTGCGTTTCGAGTGCTGTAACGAATCCAAAACATCAAGCAAGATATTATTAGGTATGTAAGTACAATATATTGTACTTAATATGAGAGTAGAGAGTAGGTATCAGCCTATAAACTGCCCCACTGCAGGGCAAAGGCCTCCATCATAGAAAACAAGTCATCGCTACTATGATGGGATTAGGCTTAATGGTGACCAATCCGCATTTGGCAGGCGTGGTGACGCTTGCCAAACGCGGATTGGTGATCACAAATCCGAGCTATGTTCGAAAAATTCGAAACATACTTTCCGCTCGACCCAAGAATCGAACCCAGGACCCCGAGATCACGGTCCAGTACTTAAACCACTCGACCAACAGGGCGTTCTTGTACTTAATATACATTGCGTTAATTACCGTATTGATTAATTAATTAGGTATCATTTTCAACGCGTGGAAGGTATACAGCACATATGCTTTCCGTACATTTTCTTGTATTACGAATGTTCTGTAATAACACTGAATGTTTCTTGGCGGAATTACTCACATCCAGACTAAAATTGACATTAGCCTACATCTAATGAACATGCCTGTTTGTATTGGTCTGGGTGTGTCCTATGTATTTTAAGTATGTATTACAAAAGAAAAGTATATTATATGTATATATTTGTAATCCCACTGTTGATTTTGATATCCGTAACACAGGTGCTTGAGCTACCTATCTCGGAGTCAGATCAATGTATGTGATGTTGTGAAATATTTATTATTTATTTTATTTTATCTAATGAACATGTCTGTTTGTATTGGTCTGGGTGTTTCCTATATATTGTAAGTATGTATTTACAAAAGAAAAGTATATTATATGTATATATTTGTAATCCCACTGTTGAATTTGATATCCGTAACACAGGTGCTTGAGCTACCTATCTCGGAGTCAGATCAATGTATGTGATGTTGTGAAATATTTATTTTTATTTAATTTATTTATCTAATGCTGCTAGAATTTAGCAATCTATTTATCCAACATTTAATATATTGAAAAATGCTTTCAACATGGTGCTGTAGACGACACAAAACGATGCGACTGCCTGTCAGCGAAATGCAGATTTAATTTATTTGCGTGTTGCCACAGAGCTATGGATTCTACCGCATCCACATTATCGGTGACAACTGACAAACCTCATTGAGCATGGGTTCAATAATAATAATTATTATTATTATTCTCACAACATCTCATACGTTGACCTGATTCCGTACTAAGTAGCTTAAGCACTTGTGTTACAGATATCAGACAACAGAGGATCACAAATATATACTTAAATACATATATTACACCCAGACACCGAACAAACACAAGTGTTCATCGCACGAATGTTTGTCCAGGGTGGGGATCGAACCCACGACCTTTGGCGTAAGAGGCAGGGTCACTACCAATTGCGCCATCCGGTCAGTTCAATCCGTTTACTAAAACTGCAGTAAGGGACCAGACTGTCCTCCTTCTATGTAAGGGCAAAATTTCATTTTTTTTTATGACATAGGTGGCAGACGAGCAGACGAATCACCTGATGGTAAGCGATTGCCGCCGCCCACGGACACCCGCGGAGTGGAGTCACAAATTGCGAGCTGTCAAGAGCTGCCAACCTTTAAACTTGTTTACTGTATCCTCAGTATTAGGCTGATCTTTGAGTTAGCGACTGTAGCCTACCAATCGGAGGATATATGGGATCAGCCAATCGTCCTCCATTGCCGAATTTAAAAGACCAAAGAGCGCCAACCATCCTGGTTCAGTGCAATATACATCCAACGTATACATACGCTCTTGTGGTGACACTTTGAACCATCCCTTCACTTTGACTGGATCGGTGGCGCAGTGATTAGAGGGTCGCATTTTAAAGCGACGGCTGCGCAAGAGGTCCCGGGTTCGATCCCTGGGTCGGGCCAACAATTTGTAGCTAAGTTTTCGGCAAGAAATTCTTAGTGGGATCCCGGAGTCTGGAAGTTGGCGGTCTTGTACCCCCGCCCGATCCCTCTCCGGTCGTGTCACATTAGTGTCCCATCGGATTATGAGGGCAAGGGAATAGAGAGTGCACTTGTGTTTGCGCACAAACTTGAGCACTATAATAAATCCTGCGTACGTGGCTGATCGTTGAGATTGGTCGCCGTAGCCGTAATTGGTTGGAGGATATTATTCTGACTGAGCAGTAACCCTTTACCAGTCCTTTGCTTTGCCAGCTTTGCCCATATACCTGCACAAGGACTTAGAAAAATGTCCGAATGGAAGTGACAGTGGGTGCGGCATGGAACCGACAAGGGACCTTAATCAACAAACGCACGCCCACTGCTGTTATTGTTGTTCGTATTAAGCCCCGCTTTTTGCTAGAACAACAGTCAAGCACGGCGTCCCATTCAAACTTGGAAGGTTCCGCATTTGTATGTAAATGAGTCGTAATCTCGCCCCGTAGCTCGCAATCACGGTATGTATCTGGTCCCTTCGGGTGGGGCGACACCGAGATTATAACACTGGAAGGGGTGTTGATATGCCGTTTCATATTTTAGCCGGAAAGTTTGCGCCTTGCTCTTATGCTGAGTACGTAGAATTAAATTGTATTATTCGAAGATTTCTGTACACATATTGTGTTGGGTGCCGGAGTGTGGGTTTTTATTAAGATGCTGGATGACGCAGATCTTTCTTCGGTAGAAGTTTCATTTTGGAATAACCTTGTTTTATTATTTTTAACAAAATTTAATAACATTAAAAAATATAGGTGTAATAATTTGTCAAAAGACATAAACATTTAACATTCCAGAAAAAGTTGACTGACTCAACCAAAGCGTGTGTGTATATTTTCGAAATTCATTTAAAATATAATTGTCGATAGGTTTTATGTAATTATGAAACTATTGATCTATTTTTTTATTTATCTATATGTGCTTGTATCTTTATTTAATTAAAATCGCGGTCCAAGTCCCGAAGCACCTAACAAATATGGCATGCTGAGGAGATGATGTTTTTTATAATGAATAGCTTTTTAGCACTACCTATTCAAGATTGAGTCACATTCTGCAGCTTTAAATCTACGTCCGTATTATTGTCTACAGGCAAGTTTTAGTTGTTAATTTACCGAGGCCTAATACCATAAAACCGGCCAGTCTTTGTAGTAGTGTTTGTGACTAGTGTATGAAAGTAACAGTCCTTAGTAATGTTTGTAATTAGCTTGGTGTGACCCATGGCGCTTTCATGTTCGTCATAAAGCAGACAAAATGCAGGAGTGTCGCCTACGTAGGTACGGCCCTGTTCTACGGATAGCTATGTAGACAACAAATATGTGGTCTCGGTAGAACCATACCGAAAAACATTTGGCTTGACGTCGTAATACTGTAATTCGTCATTCAAACGGTTGTGAAAAACCGTGCGAAGTGGACGAGATACAGTAGGAAAGCGGACCGTGAGCTCCGAAGCACTAGCTTGGGATGCAACTGAGATTAAACGCTAATATAATGATGATGAAGATGATCTTTTTTGTGTGACCCCTAAAGAGTAACTCAATCGCCCACCGTACAATCATCATCAGCCAATATACTCGTACATACGTCAACTGGACTTAGGATTCTGATACGGCACATCAGTCTAACACTCTAATCATCATCAGCCCATACGCGTCCACTGCTGGATACAGGCCTCTCCTAACTCACGCCACTGAAATGTGACGTTCATCGGAGGTCATTAGCCTACTGTTATCACGCTGGCAAAACGGGTTTAAATAGGGTTTGTTTCGAGTTTTCCTTCTCTCGTGTAGGCGTTTAGTGCACGGTGCCTCTTACAACTTCCTGGGCATGTTAAGTAGTGACAATTGTTTACGTAGACCGTCACCACACGATCAAATCAGTTAGGTATTTGTGGCAGACGAAAGAAAACGCGCATAAAAATAGTGAAAGAATATTATTAAAATAAATAAATAAAAAATACAAACCAAATTTCCAAGCAAGATTTTTACGACAAGACCGAAACAGAAAAAGCAATGACAACTTCTGTCAATATAAGTAAAAACATTATAAAAAACTAAAGAGACCCAAGGAGTCTGTACTCGACATCCGAGCGAAGAAGGACCAAAATGTGGCAGACGAAAGAAAACGCGCATAAAAATAGTGAAAGAATATTATTAAAATAAATAAATGAAAAATACAAACCAAATTTCCAAGCAAGATTTTTACGACAAGACCGAAACAGAAAAAGCAATGACAACTTCTGTCAATATAAGTAAAAACATTATAAAAAACTAAAGAGACCCAAGGAGTCTGTACTCGACAGTATTATTGTGGCTTGGCATAGAGGCATAGACTAGTAATCCATGAGAGGTAATGCCCGTAATCGTGACGCTGGAGCATGCCCTGAAATAATTTTTAGAATAAAATATATTTTTGTTAGAAGGTTCGGTTCGAGTACCACGGTACTGCCACATTTATTATTATTATGAGCCCATAGTCTCCCACTGCAGATACAAAAGCCTCCCTACCCTTTTTCCACCTCTCCCAGTCCGGTCGGTCGGTTTTCTTAAGATCTTGATATATTTTGGTACCGCCATGTGGACCCCGGTAGAGTAGAATAGGCCACCCTCACTCTTACCAAGGTGTCGTAAAAGGCGACTAAGGTAAAGCTGCTGGCATGATCATCAGCACCCAGAGAAGGAAAACTCTGCATTTATATCAAAACCCTCGCCAACCCGTCTGCCAAGCGTGGTGAGTATGGCCATTACCCCGCATGTGATTGAGGGAGGCCCGTGCCCCAGCATTGGGGACGTAAATGGGCTGATGATGATATTTTGGTACTGCAGTGACCGGTGGTAGTCTGTAAAGCAACAGCTGTTGGGGTCTCGGTTCAATTCCCGGTAAATCCAAAGAATTGTACCTGAGTTTACCTAAAGCGGCTGGCTTTGCATGAAAAAACGTTTATTGTGAATTTGTTTTATTAACGAGTAGACACGATAAGTATTATCAAGGATATAACTATTTATTTGAACGGATACAGCCTGCTCTGAAATCTAAAGCCTATTTCCCTTGATTACCTTTGGAATAATCTCATCATGATTACGTAAGCGCTAAAATCCTTTGTGGCGCCCTCTTTCGAAGTTATAGGAAATTCAACAAAGGTCTTAAACTTCGTACAAGAAACAATATTAATCGATTCTACCCTCTGTTTCAATTGTCTGTTGTTTTTGTAGAGATAAGGGTGAGAGTGTGACTACTTGCGCCGTTTTAAAATGTAAGACTTCTTAGTCTTATCAAAAATATCCTCATTTGCATAAAATCTTTTCTCTATTTCAGAGGGAGAATGATTTTTATACAGCCTGATGTGATTTTTATAAAATAAAGACCAATTTCGTTCTACGGTTTCCAATCTGGTTTCTATGTACTCTATGGGTATTCTGTCTTTAGGGCTCTTTTTGAAATTAACCAAACCTTTATCCATTGACTTTTGCAACTCTTTTTGTACATTGATAATGCTCTCCATATTTATGAATTTTATTAAATTTTGACGGCCTCAAAAAATAACCATACCATGCCAAACCATAAATAATAATAGTAGCATACTAAAATACAATATCTAAAAAAAACTTTTTCTCAAACTAAAATGTAAAGTAAAACAAAATTTTCTTCAATGTTTTTGTCTTTCCGTTAATGCGCCAAAAATATCCGAACACTTTAAACTTGCAGAAAATCTGTAATTCTTCTTTATCCACAACATAAAAATTGTACTTACAATTTGCACTCCACTGTTGTAACTCACAAACCTCGTTGGTTGTACTACTTTATTGGGAAGGTAGTACCTCGACTCGCGCTGACAACCGGCAGCGTCAATACCCAACCAACGGTTAGCTTTCCCTCGATATCTCGCTCTGGATCCGTTGCTCGCCTGCACCGCTGAACTTTACTTGCACTGATACAGTGCAGAGCAGAGCCTCTGGTCTTTTTTAATATCCGGCTCGAAGGACCTTTGTTTAGGACTCGCACTGGTACTGCTTGATAATTGGTCAAAAAAAGACATTGATCCGATTGATTTAACCGTATATTTTTCAATTTTCAATTTCGTAAATTTTCTAATATACATTATTTTGCTCTGACAGTTCTGATAGCTCTGACTTGTTAAATTCTTATTTTTAAACGTAAGAAGGAATGAGGTTTTATTTGAATATAACCTCAACATATATTCATCCACATCATAAGTATTTTTCATAACGTCTCATTAATTCCGTATGAAGTACTTAATTTGAGTACTTTTTTTTTACATTGACAAACGAGCAGACGGCTCAACTGATGGTAAGTGATTACCGCCGCCCATGGACATCTACAACACACGGGGCATCACAGATGCTTTGCCGGCTCTTAATGGAGGAATAAGCTCTTTTCTTAAAGATCACCAGGTCGTATCTGTTCGGAAACATCATCGTTGGTAGCTGATTCCATAGTTTTACTACGCGCGGTAGGAAGTGGCGTGAGAAGCGCACTGTGGTGGAATAAAATCCATCCAAGTGATGTGAGTGAAATTTGTAGTTCTGGCGTGATGTACGATGGTGAAAATTTGCAGCTGGAATAAGGCTCAGCACCTCGGAACACTCCCCATTGTAGATGCGATAAAAGATACATAGAGACTTGTGTTACGGATATCAAACAACAGGGGCACTACAAATGTCATACTTAAATTATGGATAATATACCCAGACACAGAACAAACACTAGTGTTTATTAACAAATATTTTGTCAGAAATACAAAAACAAGCATACGCCATGGATGCTAAATGCGCCATCGGGCTAGACGAATTAAACATCATACATAAACACGCTTTAATGTGTCTTGAGCGAAGGTTCTTCTCTTCGTCTTTTAATGTGAATGCAAGGTAAGGCGTAGTAGCGACACCAAATGATTTAAATTTATAGCTACGAAACCGGATTTATTATTAACAATGATACATCGTAGACTCAATTTTTCGCGTACAAAAACGGACAAAAACTAGTACACAATTTAAATAAATAGAATACAGGTTTTCCCAGTCTCTAACGACCCACAATTGTTAAATATAGATCCAGTTTATTGCTAACAATTTGAATTGGCGTCGCTAGTGAACCTTCGCCTTAATGTCGGGCGATCTTTTGCTGTTATTCATTCATTCAATTTCGCCCTACGTGTCGTCTAATGTCTTATACCATTAGGAGATAGTTTTGATAGCAAATGGCATCCATGCAAGAGGTTGTGTCCACCTATTGTATTGGTCATGAGTGACACTCATAATCCCCCTATCTTTTTTACTTAATAATGCCTCTTACGGTCGTGGGTTCGTTCCCCACCCTGGACAATATTCGTGCGATGAACACTTGTGTTTGCTCAGTTCAGGGTGTAATATATGTATTTAAGTATATATTTGTGTTCCTCTGCTGTCTGATATCTGTAACACAAGTGCTTAAGCTACTTAGTACGGAATGAGGTCAACGTATGAGATGTTGTTAAAAAAAATACATGTACATATTCTAGTGAATTTTAAACGTTATGAGAATAATGTTTATATTTCTGAGACATTTTTTTTTTATTTGTCGGGTCTATTTACCTTTAAATATTCTTCTCAATTGATTCAAATATAATGGAATTTCAACCCTAGTAGAACTGCAGAATAAAAGAAATGTAGAACCTTGAAAACAGTCGGTTTATTGGGATATTCAAAGAGAGTCGTACTTATAATTCTCGTTTCACCAAGGATGGAAGTTTGCGGTATTTTTAGTACAAGTTTCAGTTTATTTACATATCTTTACAACAATGGAAGCGTTGTACAAGTTGTTAATTATCTTTTTTTATTTTTGTGGGGGGATACTTTCTTGGAAAACGTCTTGGACTGAACGAGTCATTTATTTGCGCAAAAATATGCAGAACAAACAAATATTTTTTTGTGCTAAATGCGACAAATGAGCAAACGAGACACCTGATGGAAAGTAATGAACGCCGCCCATGAACATGCGCAATATCCGAGAGATGACTAATGTGATGCTGGTCTTTTTTTAAAAAGTATGCTCTTCTCTTTAAGTATCAGCCTATATATTGTCCCACTGCAAGGCAAAGGCCTCCATCATCGAAATCATGTATATGATGGGATTAGGCTTAATCACCACGCTTCTTCTTCTCTTGAAGGCCCCTAAGTGGTAATATATATGAATACGTCAAAAGCTTTTTTATGTATTTACACGACAAATCTACGCACTAAAATGGCATGGCAGTAGGTTGACAGTACCTAGTCGTAAATTGAAAATCGTTGCAGCAGACAATCATGTCTTGTACCGCGGTCAGACAAGCGTAGTGTAAGTTTTTATCGATTGTTTCTGTGATTTAAGGTGACGGGTAGGGCACAATAGCGACGTCAATCGATATTAAATTTTAGCTACTAAACCGGATCTATTTTAACCATCTTCTATAGGCTCTTCCATGGAGAGTGCTCTTTGGAGCTGTTTAATATCATACCAGGGTCACCATTCTACAATCGCACGACGAGACGCCGCGGCAAACTTCACCAATACTACCTGGAACCAATCCCTTCCAGAACTCTTCGTTTCCAGCCCTCCTTTTTTCCGCGCTCGTGCAAACTCTGGAATGACCTTCCAGCCGTGGTGTTCCCTGATCGCTATGACATGTCATTTTTTAAACGAGGTTTGAAAAGAGTTCTTCTCTCACGGTAGGCAGCGGCATGACTCTGTTCCGGCATTGTTGATGTCTATGAGCAGCGGTTACCGTTTACCATCAGATGGGCCGCAAGCTCGTCTACCTACTATAAGCAATAAAAAAAAACAATTTCGGGGTAACAACCTCTTGGCAAACACTTATACTATTTATTAAATAACCATGCACACATTTTGGGTCCGTGCACAAACGCAAAAAACTGATTCACGCTAAAAGTGGCCGCCTTTGGCGTGAATCAATTTTTCGCGTACAAAAACGGACCCAACATTTGTGCATGGTTATTTAATAAATAGTATAAGTGTTTGCCTTAACCTCTTTAACCTCCTGGTTGCTACCCCGAAATTGTTTAAAATAGATCCGGTTTAGTAGCTAAAAATTTACATCGATTGGCGTCGCTAGTGTTCTCTACCCGTCACCTTAACTATAATGTTTCTTTAATATTTAGGTAGATACACGCTGTAAGCTCCCACAAAATATACTCGAATATAAATTATAGCCATCTTATATTGTACTGCTGGTCTAGTGGTTTAAGTACCGGGCTGTGATCTCGGCGTCCTGGGTCGATTCCCGGGTCGAGCGAAAATTATGTTTCGAATTTTTCGAACATAGGTCGGGTTTGTGATCATCATTCCGCATTTGGCAAGCGTGGTGATTAAGCCTTATCTTACATAGTAGCGATAACTTGATTTCTTACTAATAAAACTATTTTTAATTAAGTTAATGAACTTTTAACTTAATTGACGACTCTGAGTGCGGCAGTTAGTCTGGACAAACAAAGTGAATATATTTTATAACAATTCCGTGTTTTCGTTCAAAGTACCGAAATCCAACATCGTGTAGGAAACCCGACCTGCGCAACGTACGCTTACAAATTTAGGAATGCACTTGGTATTCTACGCCCTCGCAATAAAGCACACTTTGTGACAAAATGTTAAATGTTAATGTAGCCAGTCACATTCGTAGTCCTGAAGGCGATGATGCGTCTCCTTACCGTGAACAAATCCTCGAAACGGTTAGGTCGCACCGCAAAGCTTGGGATCTACCCAAGAAACATTTGCGCTTTTGGACAAATCTGCGCTGTGTACTTAATGAAATTCGGAAACTGGAGTCCACCTTTCATTTTCTATGTGGCCAGTTTGAATTCATAGTTTAAAAGTTACAACTGCAAATTATGCTCTATTGCCTTGACGTGTAAAACTGTAGTTTTGGCACTAAAAATCAAAGCAGTCGCCCGCAGAAACCCTCATGTCACATAACCGCCGTTGTTAATAAAATAATTCTGGTTTACTCCGCTTTAGGGTTGCTAAATGTATATTTATTTTTTTGGATATTAATAATATCCCACACACAGAAAACCGGCGTGAAGCAGCACTGTGCTGTTTCGCTGCGTGGTGAGTGAGGGTACCGCAGGCCCAATCTGGGGGAAAGGGGGTTTAAAGGTTAGCAGCGAACTTGCAACTCCACTGGTATCGCGGGTGCCTATGGACGGCGGCAACCGCCTACCATCAGATGATTCCTCTGCTCGTCTGCCACCTAATAACTCCATTAGGAATACGCTCTACCTTTACTCTACCAAAAGGTTGTCTGGAAGAAATCTGTTTTTTGTTGTAATGTACCGTACCTGTATTAGGATTCTATGCAATACAGTTTTCCAGGGCCTCACAGAAAACCGGCGTGATACAGCGTCTTTGCTATCGCGCTTGAGTTCGCTGCTTAAGTGAGGGTACCGTAAGCCCAATCCGGTAGGGGAAAGGGAGGTTTTATAGTTGGCAGCACACCTGTTCCCCCTCCACTGGTGTCGCGGCTGTCCATGGGCATCGGCAATCGCTTACCATCAGATGATCTGTCTGCTCGTCTGCCATCAATAACAAAAAAAAATCTATCTATGTATAATTCTAAACCTGTCTAGCAACCCTGTACCGCTCGGAAGTTGAACAAAGCAGGCAGCTATCAGGGCGTGCGTCTGGCAGCGCGGAGAAGTTTTTAGAAAAACTGCACTCTAACTCTGGCCAGCAGCCTCGGGAATAATGGTTCACTGATACAAGCATATATAGTATAGTATACTATCAGCCTACAAACTGTCCCACAGCAGGGCATAGGCCTCCATCAAAGAAATCAAGTTATCGCTACTACGAGTATATTGGGATTAGGCTTAATCACCACGCTTGCCTGACAACGATGCCCTGTTGGTCAAGTGGTTTAAGTACCGGGCAGTGATCTCGGTGTCCTGGGTTCGATTCCCGGGTCAAGCGAAAATTATGTTTCGAATTTTTCGAACAAAGCTCGGGTTTGTGATCACCAATCAGCATTTGGCAAGCGTGGTGATTACGCCTAATCCCATCATAGTAGCGATAACTTGATTTCTATGATGGAAGCCTTTGCCCTGCAGTGGGACAGTTTATAGGCTGATACAATACCACGCTTGCCTAATGTGGCAGCCCTCTGGTTGTCACTCGCACTCGTGGGGTGCGAGTATAGACGCAAATAGTGTGCGAGCGAGAAGTGAATAGATGCGCCGCCATTTCTGATCCCATTCTTTATCCGCACAGGTTGTACTTATCCAAAAAGGACGAAAGTAAGGTACTTATGGACAATCGACATATCCATACCGCTATCAATGATACAGGGTGTATCTGTGAACATTTGTATATCATTAATCACGTGTTTTCCAACATTTGTTCTACTTTTCCTAAATCATTTTTTCCACTCCCCATACAAGATAATCAAGTCACATGACCGACATTGTTTTGTATGAAACGTTTTAAAATAATAATACAAATTTCCAAAAATCATTAAAGGAAAGTGGTTCAGAGTTATTGGTAGAACACATGGATAGGTTGGCAGCGCACTTGTAACTCCACTGGTCAGGTGCTTGATGATCGTCTGCTTTTATACCACCTATCAGGTAAAAAATACCTTTAATGCATTGAGTCTATTGAAAATTCGTTTTTTTTAGTTTCGTTTCTTTCGTCGTTGCTAAGATAAATGTACCTAGTTTTAAGTTGTTGCTGAATAAATATTTTCTATTCTATTCTAGAATATTATATCTAAAGCAACATGGTTTAAAAGGCTACCTTATACGAGGTTTTACGACTTTTAATAGTTCTCTTTAGTTTGTTCATGTTGCAAAGCGTCCCTACGTGATAAGTTTTGCGAAGTTGAATGTACAGTCCGCGGCATAAGTAGCTTGGTAATATATCAAAAGAGCTTTGACTAAAGAATGTTTTGAAGTTAAAACAACATTTCGTCGATTATAAATCTTTTCATATCAAATCAAAATCAAAAACCTTTGACGGTAGCTGTACCCAGAGTTGTAAAAAACTGAATTCTTTTAGTCTTTATTTCGAGACATGGGTCTTTTTCAAGACTAGGACATGTAAGTGACATGAGTTTCGAGTCTTTTGAGTCTTCAGCGTCCGTTCGAGTCTTTAGTTGACATTTGCTCGTCTTGCCACTATCATGGGCACAAGAGGACTAATGGCTATTACCCGTTTGTTGTAGCAATAAATTCATTGAAACGCAAAAATCTAAAGTCTACAAGGAGTCCTATCTAATTAATATGATCAACATAAGTCGCCAATACCCTGCAAAGAAGCACACCTCGAAACACAGAATTCCAAATTTCACGTACATCACTTGGATGGATTTTACTCCACCACAGTGCTCTTCTCACACCATTTCCTACCGCGCGTAGTAAAACTATGGAATCAGCTACCAACGATGGTGTTTCCGAACAGATACGACCCGATGATCTTCAAGAAAAGAGCTTATTCCTCCTTTAAGAGCCGGCAACGCATCTGTGATGCCCCGTGTGTCGCAGATGTCCATGGGCGGCGGTAATTCACTCACCATCAGGTGAGCCGTCTGCTCATTTGTCTGCCATAATGTAAAAGAAAAAAATACACCTGCCACGATCGCCCTCTAGCGGGCGACGACAAAATGCGTCACCAGACAGCAGGGGGCGTAATTAAAAGAAAAATAAGCGCTATTCATAAACGTCCAGCGAAATAGCGAGGTCGTTGCCGCATTATATTACCACCAGCCACGTGAGAACTCCCCTGGCCCCCTCCTGCTCCATTTAACTCCCCTGGCCGGGGAAGTCGCTGCGAACACGGAGGTCTCGTTACAATGGCCGTGGAAGCTTTATCACCGAGGCCCATTTAATCTAGCTCTTAGAAGACAAGAGGAAAGGTCGCTTTACTTTACGCCCCACACTGGTTGATTAAGTGATATAAGGTGATCTTATTTTCCGGAGACACTTATATGATGACCAGTGCTTAATGAGTGTCTCGCAATGTATTAATGCGTGGAGCCATTTATCTTGCGTGGTAATGTTTCTTTCATTAGGAAGGTTTCTTTCGAACTTGTTAGTTAACTTTCTGACAGAATGACTATCACTGAATCATTATTTTTACCCGACTACGGCGAAGCAAATAGGGTTATGATTTTGACCTGTATGTATGTATGGTTGTTCATCTGTTCCCTCATAATTTCTAAACTAGTAAGATATTTGAACAAATAAGGTGTCGTTAGAAGCGTCTTGATTGTCTTCTGGATAAAGGCGACATGGCGTCACGTTGAATTGACTATAGCGCCCTCTAGGGGACTTAGAGTGAAAAACTAAAAAAATATTTTTATCCTGACGGTACCGTGTCGGGTATCAAATGAAAGAGCTTTTTTAGCACATTTCAAATATGTAACTTTATTTACATCTAACAATATATTAAATAGAAATAAAATTTAAAAACTAAAACCCGACTGCCAAACCTACTCTAGCAATACAGACTCATTATAATAATAATATGGAATCAATTTGGCATAGGACCAGGGTGATACGGCATAATAAATTCAGCAGAGACAAATAAGCGCGTCTTTAATCACTTGACATTGGCAAAATTTAAAGTGTCTATAGACGCAATAGAAGCCAGTATAAAACATATGTAATCAGTCCTGAAATAGGCCTGAAAATCTCTTATCCTTTTGAAATCCATAATATGGGATCTGAATGATAATTTTTGTACTATTTTAATCCCAAAAAGAGTATTTCATAATGTATTCAAAACTCAAAAACATATTTTTTTAAATAGTGCCCTAAATTACTGAGAATAACATCGTTAGGAAACCAGAGGGACTATTCTCGACATTGAAGTATGAATTGAAGAAGAGTGTATGTAATCTTTAAATTCGACATCAATGTCAAGTGCTCCAGAATAGGTGAAAATTCTGACTTTTACAACGGTACGTAATGGACGGTAGTATTTTCATTGTACTACCAGACTCCCCAAATCCTAAATCATGGTCTAAGCGTTTAGCGTACCCCAGACTCCGAAGGGACTGCTCTGGACGCAACCGAAAATTACACGCTAAGATGAGAGATTCAATTTCGAAATCATCATCATAAATTCAGCCAGTAAATGTCCACTGCTGGGCATGCATAGGCCCAATGATCTCCACACAGATCGGTCTTGTGCCGCCCGCATCCGAATTCGAACACAATCAGTCACAAACCAAATTTAATTCTGTACTGTAAATGATGTCTAGTTTGAGCCTGAATTTCAGCCAGCCAATTCTTTATCATCCATCATGAGAAGGGTTAGGCCCAACCCGAGGCGGTCTATAGAATTTAAATTGGTCCAAATCCGGGTGAAATATTTGACAATTTATTTGTCTCAGTATTAATTACTAAGGTGGTTTGTCCCAGTTGCGACTTAATATACAATACAGGTATCTGAGTTGGGTAGGGGTTTTGCGAAGGGAGATAGGGGTAAATTGTGTTAGGAATAGTAAAGTGTTTTTTTATTGATATTTCAACTCTAGAGTTGAGAAGCCCATGATGGAGTAAGTCTATCCAGAAGAAAAATATTTAATCCCATTTAAAAAAATGAATTAGTAATTTTATTACTTTTAAAAATAAAAAAAATATTTATTCACTCGTTCATATAATAAAGAAACATACATAAAATATATTTAAAATCATCAGGGAACGGACAAAAGTAATAAACGTAGGGTACAGAGCCGCAAAACTGAAATGGGTGTGGGCCAGTCATGTGTGGAAAAGGGGTGATGAGAGGTGGAGCAAGGATGTCCTGTCCGAATGGAGACCAAGAGATGAAAAGAGGAATGTTGGTGGACAAACTGCCAGATGGTCCAATGACATCAAGGCTCAAGCTGGAGTAGCGTGGTCCAGGAAAACCGATGATAGAAGAAAGAGAAGAGGCACATGCTGCTGAAGAATAAGAAGAAGAGAGATAATAAAGAAAGAGCTTCGTTTCGATATATCTACGGCGTTATTGTGCACGACGATCTCATAAGTCAGCACTGGTTGAATAGACAGGTCGTGAATGCGAGTTTTTTGTTGGTATTTATTTAGGGTGTCTAGGGTGCCTCACTCTCGTCTGGCAGTGGCATCCTATGCGACAGTGCATGAAACGTTTCAGACTAAGATATTTGGAATACGGTTTCCGTGAAATCCCTAATATAAGGTACTGTTACGCATGCTTAAAACATGCTACTTTTGAGCCAGTGCTACTTAGTAGCACGTTCGTCCGCACGCGGTGGCATTTTAAGCATGCTACTTGTAGTGCGGATGGAAGGGGGACTGTGGCGGAGTGCTTTAGTACGTGTAAACAGATTTACTTATTTTTAAGCATGCTAATTACTAATGCTAATTAATGCTAATTATTTTGGCCGTGTGGTCCCCGGCAGAGTAGAATAGGCCACCCTCACTCTTGCCGAGCTGTCGTAAAAGGCGACTAAGGTAAAGCTGCTGGCATGATCATCAGCGCCCAGAAGGTAAAACTCTGCATTTATATCAAAACCCTCGCCAACCCGTCTGCCAAGCGTGGTGAGTATGGCAATTACCCCTCATGTGATTGAGGGAGGCCCGTGCCCCAGCAGTGGGGACTTAAATGGGCTGATGATGATGATGATGAAGTATGCTAATAGACGGCTAATAGCATGCTAATAGACGGCTAATACCATGCTAATTGATAGCAAATGTGGACAGTTCATTAAGCGTGCTCATATTTTTAATGCTCTTTAAGCATACTACACTACTACTACAAATCAGCATGTGTAACAATAGCTATACTTTTACTATCTTTGTCTCTGTCAATTTACCTCTCCCTCTTTCTCCCCTGATTCAATGTGTGGTTTATCATTTCTCGTTCCGTTGGGTAAAATCTATAACTTTTTCTGCCTTATTTACCTTAATAATCTTCAGACGGCTTATCTCTTTGTGGCTAGAATAGTGTATGATAACTTTTCTACTTCGTTTACCTTTCGCTTTTGATAGTTTATTGCATTCTACGCCTATAACACTGAGGTGAGGAATAGGTTTAAGGCGAAGTTTTCTAAGGGCATGTTTTTTTTATCAAAATCCACAAAGTCGGTATTGTTTTGTTTCTTATTTAACCACGTTGAGTATTTAATATTGAAAACCTAGCTTTTATATTGCGTCATGTTTCGATGAAGCAAGCGCGGATCCATCATTCAAAAAAGGTTGTGGTCACAGCATTCAAAGTGACATTATTGAATCCAATCATGGTGAAGTTGGACGTCACGGCTACGTTACGCCATCTAGCGGTTTAAAAAAATTTAAGCGCCCTCATTATGTAGCGCCACAGACGCCTCGCTACGCGGCTTGAAGTTTTGGCGGCACTGCAATAAGTTGTCAAAAATGTGACATAAGTCATAACATGTCAGCATATCGTGTATGGCTCTTTGCTGCGTTCCAAATCACGCACGTTTCATGATTCATTGTGTTTTTTAAATTTTATTAAGGCTTATCGTTCATTATCATCAGCCTATCGATCTCAATAGACCGTAAAAAGGTGACGTCACAAGTCTATTAAGGTTGTGGGCATGCCCATCGTGCCCACAACGGTGGATCCGCCCTTGCGATGAAGACGAAAGTCTTCAATGCGTGTGTGTTGCCAGTGATGACATACGGAACCGAAACGTAGCCGCTTACAATGCCGATTAAGGAGGCTCAAAGTCACTTAGAGAGCAATGGAGAGAGCTATGCTCGGAGTCTCCCTGCGTGATCGTATCAGAAATGATGAGATCCGCAGGAGAACTAAGGTTACAGACATAGCCCAAAGGATTGCATGCCTCAAGTGGCAATGGGCAGGGCACATAGCGAGGAGTGCAGACGGCCGTTGGGGCAGAAAGGTCCTTGAGTGGAGGCCACGCACAGGAAGTCGCAGCCGTGGCAGGCCCCCCACAAGGTGGACCGACGATCTGGTGAAGATCGCGGGAATCCATTGGATGCGGGCGGCACAGGACCGATCTGTGTGGAGAACATTGGGGGAGGCCTATGTCCAGCAGTGGACGTCTATTGGCTGAAATGATGATGATGATGTTTCGATGAATGAGTGAAGCTGCAATGATGGGCTTTGGGGACGTGTAAAAACAAGTGATGCGTCATAACTGACGTATTTATTACGTATAAATAACTTATATAGTTTCCTAACCTAGGGGCGAGGCGCGTCACTACAAAGGTACCGGAGGACAAATCGGCGGGTTATAAGGTTGGCAGCGCATTTACACTGGTGTTGTGTAGTGGGCTATATAGAGGGTGTATCGATAAACATGTACAACGCTTTTTTTTTTATTATTTATTTATCACATGAAATAAAAATACAATAAATCTTATACAAAAGCTTTTAAAAACCACAGTTCACAAATGATATTATTTTTTTAAAAAAATAACTAATACTAAATATTACAAATAACTAGTGTAGGGTACAATTATGAATATTACCAGCCAAGACCACTATAGCAATGAACAATCATCACTACAGTAGCCCAAGGAAGTAATCTTTAAGCTTATATTTTATATTTTCTATTGTGATTTCATCCACTAATTAATAATAAGCTTTAATTCTCTACCAACCATACTGAACAACTTTTGGAAATTTGTGTAATTTTTTGTGTAATTTTTTTTCGACTGTCCAATTTAAATTAACAAGTCACGTGACCGACATTGTAAATTAAGTATTTTTTTTTTAGAAAAACCAATAGTTAAAGGAATACATTTTTTAACCGAGACATCCTATTACTATATAAATAAATAAATTCGGACAACATCAAATACATTGTCCTGGTTCCAAAATAAGTTTTTCCCTTGTACTATGGAAACCAGAATCAACGAAGGTAACACAAACACCCAAATCCAACACAAATGTCTGTTTCATCAACGAACATTTGTGTTGGTACGGGAATCGAACCTGCGACCCTTGCGTCCCAACCGGCGCTCAAACCACTGCGCTAAACGAGTCGTCAATACTTTTATGTATGTCATATATTACCAGTATGACACGATGATACAAAACTGCTTTATATTGCATAATATATTTTGAAATTTCTTTCCTTCGCAATATGAACTCGGTTTCAAACACAAACTTAATTAAAATCGTAGCTAAATCCCTTCAAGATTTTCGTCAAGATAAATAGATATGTTAATAACGTCTGTTTAATCTTCACCGCGTTATTATATCAGAGTCTAATCCCCCTCAGAACGTATAGAGTTGCAAAACATCACTCAATCCCGAGATCGTATTTTCAGTCACCGATTGAAAACATTCAAAGAACTTTTTCAATATTCGTAGTAAGAAACATCGGTCGCTGGGACTCGGACCCAATCCAAGTAGAAGAAATGCAGCCTTTTAAGGCAACACGACTACAAAAATGCAAATTTGACTATGGGAGCCACGCTTCGGCATGAATGTTCGACCGGAGTGATACCACGGCCTCACAGAAAACCGGCTAAAGCAGCACTGTGCTGTATTTTGCTGCGTGAGTGAGGAAAATCTGGGGGAAAAGGGGATTTGAACTTGAACACTGGTGTCGCGAGTGTCCGTGGGCGGCGGCAATTGCTTACCATCGGGTAATCCATCTGCTCGTCTGCCACCTAACACATAAAAAAATGCAACAACTTTCATTGAATTTAGAGACTGATATGATAGTTTCTGAAAGCGTATAAACCATGGTTCAGTTGGTCTGGTTCCCCTGTTAAAGGGTTGCTAAGGTCGGACGGCAGTCGCTTCATTGTACTACCAGACCCCCAAATCCTGAATCATGGTCTCAACGTTTTTACGTTCTGTTCAAAACTATCGCTTTGGTTTTTACCAAAGCGATAGTTTTGAACAGAACCGGGAAAATAAAGTTGAGATGGATTGATGTCCTGATGGTAAGCAATTGTCGCCGCCCATAGACATCAATGGACTCTACTGGTGTCACCAGTGGAGTCCCAAGTGTACTGCTAACCTTTTAACCCCCCTTTCCCCCATATTGGGCCTTCGACACCCTCACTCACGCAGCGAAACACAGAACAGCGCTGCTTCACGCTGTTTTTCTGTGAGGCCGTAGTATCACTCCGGTCGAGCCGGCCTATTCCTGCTAAAGCGCGGCTCTCCCACGGTCAAATAAATAACAATGTAGTCGTATAATCGCTTTTACTTTATAAACCACACAAGCAGAAACATTTCCCACCTTATTACAATATACGATCTAAATTTATTACCTTACTAAAGTGAATGTCATTCCGTTCCAACCCGCAATGATGAAAGGGCTATCACGAGTTTTGTTCCGGGACTATCTTTGTAATAAGGTGGTTCAGGTTTAACCTGGGACTGTCCGAAAGAAACAAGATTTAAGACACCGATCATCATCAATATCGTCAGCCCATTTAAGTCCCCACTGCTGGGGCACGGGCCTCCCTCAATAACATGAGGGGTAATTGCCATACTCACCACGCTTGGCAGACGGGTTGGCGAGGGTTTGGATATAAATGCAGAGTTTTCCTTCTCTGGGTGCTGCTGATTATACCAGCAGCTTTACCTTAGTCGCCTTTTACGACATCTCGGCATGAGTGAGGGTGGCCTATTCTACTCTGCCGGACACCGGTGACAGACACCGATCACTTGATTTTAATAACTTAACATGGATCTTGACATCGACAGCTCTTATGAGGTTTGAACCTCCGGCAACCGATAAAAAAGAAGAGAAGAAAAACCAATCTGATAAATAGTTATCAGAAAAAATTAGGCAATAGACAAACATAAACGAAAACACATTTATTTACATCACAAAACCGGCGTGAAGCGGCGTTGTGCTGTGTTTCGCTGCGTGAGTGAGCCGGAGCCGGTACCGGAGGCCCAATTCGGGGGAAAGAGGGGATTAAAAGTCGGCAGCGCACTTGTGACTCTACCGATGTCGGGTGTCCATGGGCGGCGGCAATCGCTGATGATCCGTCTGCTCGTCTGCCACCTATCACATAAATACAAAACATAGATAGATAGATAGATATATATACTTTATTGAACAAAAAACACAACTTAAAAAAAAAACTAGGATTTACAGAAACTTAAATGTACAATTTTGACAAAGATGTATCGCCTTAACACTTTTCACGTCTTACTCTTCTCTGGTTTACGATTTTTAAGCGAAGTTTGTTTCACGAAAGAAATCGGATGCTATTTTAAGCAGTTGGAATCTTCTAACACAAGAATAACTAAGAGACTCCGCTGTGTATCGTACCTACATGTTTTACGACTATTGTGTAGTGAATCCACGGTGTAAAAACACTTGAAATACACAATGCGACGAAAATATTTATCAACTTTTATGTATCCATATTAATGGACAGCCGTTGAAGGCGTAGAGTCCTTGAGTGGAGACCGCGACTCGGTAAGCGTAGTGTTGGACGCCCTGTGACAAAATGGGATGATGACATTCGAAGGCTAGCTGGTGTGGGCTGGATGAGAGTGGCCGAAAATCGGGAACAGTGGCGTGCATTAGGAGAGACCTATGTAACGTAAAATACTTTAAACCAAGATCTTTGTTCAACATATGAGAAAGCAATGAAGATGTTGAATTGAATTGAATTGAGTCTGAAACGAATGCATTTACTCTAAAGAAAGTCCCAAAACGAAGTGAGGGCGAGTCACTATATAAAGATAATGTATATTACATTCGAATAAATTTTGCATTTAATAGCTGACTTTTATTCTTTTAATAAAATCTTCTGTTATTGTTATAAGCACATTGCCTGCCTATTTAATATCAAAACTTTAATAATATGTAGTTTGAATAATAGTTAAAAAAAATTCAATTAGCATTGCTATTCTAGCCTAAATAAAAACTGTGTTTGTATCCATATATATATACATACAAATTATATTGAAATAATAGATATAACTCTGTACTGGAAACTAATATCCGGACATTTGCAATTCTCCTAGGATTTATGCAATGGGCTTTACCCAATTGTTCTGCGGCACCAAACTAATTCCATCAAATTAAGTGTTGCCATTCCACGAACATGATGTGAAAATAAGCATCCCAATTTAGTGTTGAATCCGAGTCGATTGCACTTATGTAGTTCGAGGATGTAAATCGATTCCATTTCACTTTGTCCAGTGAAATGGAACCGAACTATATACTCGAGGCGGTACATTTTACCGAAGATTATATTATTATATTATAAAAGGACTATTCGCCTTGGTTTCACTCATTCCTTTCCGTATACATTTTTGTCAGAAAGTTAATATAAATGTTAAGTTTTTCCGAAATCTAAAACAGTAACGTAATTGGTAAGATCATCGGGACAGTCTGCTCGTTTGTCCGCCATAATGTTTAAATGTGGGAGAGCCACGCTTAGGCATGAATGGGCCGGCTCGACCGGAGTGATACCACTGCCTCACAGAAGACCGGCGTAAAGCAGCGCCTGCGCTGTGTTTCGCCGTGTGAGTGAGGTTACCGGAGGCCCAATGGGGGGAAGGGGAAAAGGTTGGCAGCACTTGTGACTCCACTGGTGTTGCGGGTGTCCATGGGCGGCGGAATTGCTTACCATCAGGTGATCTGTCTGCTCGTCTGCCACCTCTCATATAAAAAGAAAAAATGAAAAAAAAAAGTTTTTTTTATTGACTTAAGCAATGAGTCTTAAACTATAGTACATCAGTTTGCCGTTTTAAGTATAATAATAGCCCGTGTTAGGGACCAGGCTGTGAAATTATTTCACTATTACGCTACCTTAGTTTTTGTGATTTCATAAGAGTTATTATTGGAAAACACGCTCACCATTTAAACATAAATATGAAATTTAAATATGAAATTTGACAAGTCAGCTTAGGATTTTATTCAATCAAGGATTTATTTTCCAACCATGTTTTTAAAATCAAATCCTCCCATTACAGATAAGTTATATTGAAAAAAAATTAAATAGACTTTAAGTGAACTATGAGTTCATGAGTGATACGGAAGATCTAGCCTTTTTGGTACATCACTAATTTCACAAGAGCGAGCTATTTACGCAAGTCTAGAGCCTAGAAGATTGAAATGTTAATACTCGGGTATTGAATTTGATACACATTGGTATGAATAGAGCCCCTATCGGTTTGAAAGCTGAGAGCCGGGCGGTTCGGGTTGGTATCAAAGGGCTGGGAACAAGGGTGGAAGGGCTAAGTTTCACCGATCATAGCTCCGCTTTGAGGCGAAGACGACCGGGTCCTTGGTACAAGACAAAAGCGACAACAAAATCGAACTAAAATTACCTACTAGATTTTCTTTTATATTTATGTATAGTAAATCTCTAACTGCTCACGACGTATCGCATGTCGCCTCTGTAATTTTTTTTAATGTGATAGAAAGCAAATGCGCAAACAAATCATCTGATTCAACCATGGACACTCGCAACACCACTAGAGCCACAAGTGGACTGCCAACTTTTATACTACGTACTACCGCTCTCCCACCTCCCTTCTTCTCCTTGCTCCTTCACTCCGGTTTGCTATGAGGCCGTGGTATCACCCGGTTGAGCCGAAGTGTGGGTCTCCCACGGTGAAGAAAAAAGTAGAGTAGGACGCCATCTAGCTAAATGGAACGGCGATTTGCTCAAGATACCTGACTGGAGCTGAATGCCACTGCGAGCAGCGAAAGATCGCTGAGAGTAACAATCTTTTGCAGAGGCCAATGGGCTGTAGTGGACAGGCTTATGATGATGACGATACGGTAAAAAAACATGTTAATAGGTAGGATAGAAGTACATGCTTACCTATTTAAATTTCTTCAATAGACTTTCACCTTTATGTCAAACACATTTCGTTTTCGTCAGATTCATTCGTTTCGGTTTCGTTTAAATCAATTAAGAGAATCGCCGTGTGGTCCCCGGCAGAGCAGAATAGGCCACCCTCAGTCTTACCGAGGTGTCGTATAAGGCGACTAAGGTAAAGCTGCTGGCATGATCATCAGCGCCCAGAGAAGGAAAACTCTGCATTTATATCAAAACCCTCGCCAACCCGTCTGCCAAGCGTGGTGAGTATGGCAATTATCCCTCATGTGTTTGAGGAAGGCCCGTGCCCCAGCAGTGGGGACTTAAATGGGCTGATGATGAATTAAGAGAATACAAATAGTATTAGCCAGACTTTTGGCTGTATGTTTTGTGTGATTTTTTGCCCAGGCGCATCTTTGAATCGTTCCCTGCCTCGATCTTTCACGACGTAGAGTGTATGTCAAGCCACTAACACTAATAATACATTGGAACTTGTCTCTTCATCTGTATTTTCACTCAACCGTGTAGTAAAAGACGCTTAAACGACACACTCAACCTAGTACTGTTACTATATATCCATCCTTTATCCCGCCAAATTTCCCACCACACGCAAACAAAATTAGAAAGAGCCTTAGAATTTATTCCAAAAGATAAAATTTATTCGTGTCGAGTTCATAAATTGCGCCAGAGATAAAGATATAAAGCAGAAGCCTGGGATCACGGCGGCCGGAGCGCGATCTTTTTTTATTTCATTGCGTTTGATTCAACATTCTAACAGATTTGATTTTTATCTTATACACAGCATCGGTGATATGAGGATGTTATGATTTCACGTTATCCTTTATCGTGTCAGGATGCAATGATTACATCATCAAAGTAAAAGTAGCCTGTAATAACATTGGTCGCTTCGACTAGTGGTGCGCCGGTGTTAGCGTGATGCTCTGTCAGTGCGTTGCATTGCATCGCATCGTCCTTTATGAAAACACGACAGCGTCGATGCAATGACGAAAATCCCACTCTTAGAGCAAAACAGTGCGTCGATTTTCTTACTATGTTACAATAATATCAGAAAGTTTCATAACCAGGGTATATTTCTAGATGGAATTATCTCAGTTCCACTATCTCTAAATTAACCAAATTCAATTAACTATGAAATCCTCAGGCGGATTCGAAGTTCATGCCGAAAATAGTCCTATTCCGTTCCGCAGTTAAGTGTCAAACGTAACCGTTTCTATATAGGAAGCGGGCTTAACAAAGCCATTGTCTTAAATCCAGAAAGCAACCTTCGTCAGAGTTGTAACCTATCGTCGGCCGTCACAAAACCCCCAGATCCCTTCACGTAGAGCCCCTAGTTTTATTTGATTACGGGGATTGCCCAGCGGGAACGAACGTTTTGGCGCCCAAACGTGGGGCTGACGTGGCGACCATTATGACATTCGTTTTATAAAACTGTCATTTTTCTCTTTTGCAACGTTATTATCGCTGATGTGGAAACGGTTTTTGCGGTGTCGTCCGGGTTCGCTGGTTTTTTGGCGCCCGACGTGTGGCTGACTTTTTGTGCTGAGACACTTTTCCTTATAAACGTTAATTATGGTGCTTTTGACATTATGTTATGACTGTATGACTTTGTCGTTCATTCTTCATCAACTGAGAAACTGTATGTTTTAATTAAAAATAAAATATATTATGAGACAGACAATAACAGTTACATCGACCTGAGCCCAAAGTAAGTAAATAGCTCTTGTACCTGCCTGCTTTTTTTCTGATAGGTACTAGAAACAAGAAAATATAATACAATATTGTATATTAAGCGACGGTAGCTTAGTGGATAAGAACGCACCTCCCATGCGGGGTGTCCTGGTTCTAATTCGAGCATGGCATGATGGGTTGGGAGAGATAATTGAAGTAGTAGTTACTCAATTTATTTTATTTTATTAACTCCATCGGGGCAGCGGTATTGTGTTGTGGCTCAAATCGGGAATTTTTTTTTGGAGTTTCAAGTTAAAAAAGAGCGATAATAGCTGAGTGGCTCAGAACGCGCCTTCCATACCGAGGGTCGTGATTCCAATCCGAGCATACACCTCTGAATTTTTCAAATCTAGCATTACCTAAGCGGTGAGGGAAAACATCTTGAAAAAGCCTGCACGTTTCGGATAGCTTCTGTAACGTGTTACATCATGTTACCAACCCTACTGAGTCATCTTAGTTGGGTTGGTTCCCCTGTCAAAGTGTTGCGAAGGTCAGACGGCAGTCGCAATCCTGAATGATGGTCTAAGCGTACGGCTCCAAAGTGACAGCTTTGGACTCAACCGGGAATTATGCGTTATGATGAGATGAGGACGATATTGTATAGGAATGAAATTATTTATACAATGTAAATATCACACTTAAAAATTTCATCTCGTGTTCAAGCGGAACTCTAACACACATCTTCCACAATCCGGGTGGACGTTCTACCAATTAGACCACTGAACGCGTTACTAAGCCGACGAAATTGGTAAGTGCTTGATTCGACATGAACTGTCGATAGTCTCATCAATATTGTGGGTATATTTACAATATCCAGTGGAAATATTATTACAAATATTTGACCGCCAGTTCAAATGAGACTGCTAAATCAATAGTTGATATTTTTAATAGCAACCTTTTGAAACTTATTTTTATGTAAATAACACACTTAAAAATTTGGAAGATATGGGTTAGAGTCCCGCCTGAACACGAGATGACATTTTAAGTGTGTTATTTACCTATTAATAAATTGCAAAAGATTGCTATAAAAACTATCTTTTATTTTTTTTTTGATAATGTAACCAAAAACAGAATAAGATCAGTCAACCTTTTTTTTATTTCAAAATCACATCCGTCTTAACAACAGGAAAAGCTACACATATTGTTCTACTATTTCCCACTCACAAAACCTTCCTATAAAAATCCGGTATTGTATATGATAAGCTTTGTCGTATATGCATATAAATCAGTTCCATCGTAAGGAGTGGATACAATTCGCGCATTATTGTACAATTTATCATTTCCCCACAGGATTGATCGTTGCCAATTGTTTCTCTCGTCTGTGCAATATTTTACATGTCTGATTGTGCCTTTTCTGACTTCATGAGTTCGGGAAATTGAGGGGACGGATTTTAATATTTTAGCACTAAAGGCCGATCCGACCAATTTTTATCTGAGAATTAATCTATGGTGTAACGCTACGAATCGTATGGTTTGAAAGTGTTATCTATAGATTTATTCTCGGATATAGATTAGTCGAGTCGAGCCTTAAAGTGTTATTATTATTATGATTGTGATTTTGTTGTGTTTAATTAGGGTTATGTCTATTATGGTCGATTTCCGACTACTAGAAATTAACCATTGGAAAGCCACGCTTCGTCTCATAGAACACTTACGTGAAGCAGCACTGTGCTGTATTTCGCTGCGTGAGTAAGTGTACCGGAGACCTAATCTGAGGGAAAGGAGGGTTTAAAGGTTGGCAGCGCATTTGTGACTCCACTGGTGGCGCGGGTGTTAATGGGACGCGGCAATTGCTTACCATCAGGTGATCCGTCTGCTCGTCTGTCGCCTATAACATAAAAAAACAACCCACAGTTTAATAAGAACATAGACAAGGATTAAGTATATTATACTTAAGAATCGCCTAATGGCACATTTCGTAGTGACTATGATAGTGACTCTGACTCACAAGCCAAGGGTTGTAGATTTGATTCTCACCCTGGACAATCAATCTGAAGATAAACAGTAACAGCATAATAGTATTAAATGGAAATTAGTAGATTTTGCTAGTTTCATCATCATCATCAGCCCATTTAAGTCCCCACGCTGGGGCACGGGCCTCCCTCAATCACATGAGGGGTAAATCCATACTCACCACGCTTGGCAGACGGGTTGGCGAGGGTTTTGATATAAATGCAGAGTTTTCCTTCTCTGGGTGCTGATGATCATGCCAGCAGCTTTACCTTAGTCGCCTTTTACGACACCTCGGTAAGAGTGAGGGTGGCCTATTCTACTCTGCCGGGACCACACGGCACTAGTGCTACTGCTTTGCTAGTTTGTGAGAGTTTTATGGTCCAAATCGACACATTTTCAAGTCTTTTTAGGGTTCCGTACCTCAAAAGGAAAAAACGGAACCCTTATAGGATCACTTTGTTGTCCGTCCGTCCGTCCGTCTGTCAAGACCCTTTTTCTCAGGAACGCGTGGAGGTATGAAGCTGAAATTTATACGAATTACTCAAGTCTACTGTCCCTTGAAGCTGTGAAAAAATCAAACTTCTAAGCCAACGCAATCAAAAGATACAGCCGTTTATGCCGCAAATTTTCGACACTAGCAAGGGAATCAAAACCTACAGGGTGCTTCCCGTGAACTCAGAATCTTGAAATTTGGTACGAAGCAACGTCTTATAGCATAGATAAAGGAAAAATTACGAAAACCATAAATTTTTAGTTACATCACATAATATATATTTTTTTAATAATTTTAAACTTACTACCCATTTCCTCATAAACGCGTAGAGGTATTAAATTGAAATTCATTCCAAATACTCAAGTCTATAATACCTTTAAGCTGTAACAAAATCAAACTTCTATGTCAACGCAATCAAAAGAAACAGCAATTTAAGCTGCATATTTTGAAACTCGCAAGTACTCGGAAGGGAATCAAAACCTAAAGGGTACATCTAGTCGACCTAGAATCTTGAAATTTGGCATGAAGCAACGTTTTATAGCACACATAAAGGAAAAATTCCGAAAACCTTAAATTTTTAGTTACATTACAAAATAGATATTTTTTAATAAATATAAACTTATTACTTTTTTCCTCATGAACGCGTAGAGCTATCAAGTTGAAATTCATATCAAATACTTAGATCTAATTGCCTTTAACCCGTGAAAAAAAAAATTCTAAGTCAACGCAAAAACGCAAAAGTACAACCATTGATACCGCATATTTTGAAACTTAATAAAAGAACTTTCGCAAGTCTGCTGCAAGGCTAGTATAAGTGTTTCAGTTATATTATAGATAAATGATATGTGTTAATATAAAACAAAGGATTACTTAAACGATAAAGAGATCTTTGTCTTAAATTTATGCTCCTCCATCTTTCCCCATTGTAATGTTATGAATTTCATTTTGCAATAAAAATACCATAGTTATGACTCGATTGTCGTAATGAACGAACTTTGTAAACCTTGCAGGTTTGTACGGAACCCTCGGTGTGCGCGAGTCCGACTCGCACTTGGCCGGTTTTTTTTATAATAGGTGGCAGACGAGCAGCGAATCGCCTAACGGTAAACGATTGCCACAGCTTAAAGACTCGTATTTGTGAGCTCCAACCTTTAAATCCCTCTTCCCCCGAATTGGGTCCCCGGTACCCTCACTTACGCAGCGAAACACAGCACAGTGCTGCTCCATGCCGATTTATGTGAGGCCGTGGTATCACTCCGAAGCGTGGCTCTCCCACGGTCGACGTCTTAAAAAGAATAAGCGTCCAAAGATTTAGCTCCCAAAAATACGAACTCGTAAAATCCCAAATCCCTCCGAACAAGAACTATCACACAGCAAAAAGACTTATTGTGTTATACACAAAAGCCTCTTTCATATGCATATAAATCAGTCTGGCGCGCTCCACGTAAGAAGTGGGTACAGTTCGCACATTATTTTACAATTTATCATCTCTCCGTTGAATTGATAGTCGTAAATTGTTTCGCGTGGCTCGAGACGGCCGCGGCCATATTTTAGCTTCGCTGTGCGTTTGCAGGAAAGTCGGGAACAGTAAGAAAACCCTGCGATTCAATATTAAAGATAAAGATAAGATAAAAGATAAAAAATTCTTTATTCAATTTAGGTCCACACAGAACACTTATGAATGTCAAAATAGATACATAATATCTACCGCTGGTTCGGAATGTCGATTTCTACTGAGAAGACACCAGCAAGAAACTCAGTAGTTACTCTTTTCAAATATTGATGATGTTACAGAGTTTAGGCCGTGTGGTCCCCGGCAGAGTAGAATAGGCCACCCTCACTCCTACCGAGGTGTCGTAAAAGGCGACTAAGGTAAAGCTGCTGGCATGATCATCAGCACCCAGAGAAGGAAAACTCTGCATTTTTATCAAAACCCTCGCCAACCCGTCTGCGTCTGTGAGTATGGCAAATACCCCTCATGTGATTGAGGGAGGCCCGTGCCCCAGCAGTGGGGACTTAAATGGGCTGATGATGATGATGATGATGATGACAGAGTTTCAATCGTAGAAAAAAAAATACAATTATGAAAGTTAATAGACTACTATGAATAACAACTCAAAATATTAATCAATTAACTTGACCAAGGATCCTTATCATTTAAATAGTCTTGTACACTATAGTAACCTTTCTTCATTAGGCGGGTTTTAATATGAGACTTAAACTTTTTAATTAACTGCAATACGTACCTATTTGCCGACTTCCTCGATGGCGTAGTGGTTGGTGAGTTGCACTCTAGAGCGACTGCTATGCAAGAAGTCCCGGGTTCGATTTTATAAGTTGTAAATTTTCGATAATAAATTCTTAGGGCCGAGTTCACCAACTTTAAAACTACGGTAATCACCCTTTTACCGTGCTAGCTATTGGTGCTTGCATGGTTAAACGTGTTATACTGTTGTTTTAAAGGTTGCTGATCTCGATCCTTAATGTGAGCCCGAAGTCTGGAAGTTGGCGGTCTTGAACCCCGTGCCTCGGACTCCGATTCGTGTCACGCTGGTTTCCCATCGGAATGTCACAGTAAGGGAATAGATAGTGCACTTGTGTTCACGCACACACTTGAGCACTATAATATATCCTGCGTACGTAGCTGATCGTTGAGATTGGCCGCCGTAGCTGTAATCCGTTGGAGGATATTATTATTACGTATTTGTACGTTTCATGATGACACCTCGTTTTAGCATGTAATTCCCAGCTGCGTCCAAAGCTGTCGCTTCGAAGCCCCGGGTAAGCTTGGACCATGATCCAGTATTCTAGAAGTCTGGTAATTACAATGAAGCGACTGCCGTCTGACCTTCGCAACCCTTATCCAAGGGAACCAGACTGACTGGACCATGGCTAACCCTTATCTCAAATATTGTAAGTACCCACGATGGAGAATGGTAATAGGTGTACAAAATCGCTTAAAACTGTGGTTCCAGGAGAGCTTATATCTATATAATATAAATGCAATTGAAACTCTGTATTTTGTAAACCAACCTGTAACATTCGTTCCCTAAATAAAGAATTTTGTATATGTATTTGTACACAAGCGTTTGTTTCATAAAAAAAACCGGCCAAGTCCGAGTTGGACTCGCCCATGAAGGGTTCCGTAGCAGCAAGTAAGATATGGAAGGTAAATTGCGGTTTACGGTTTATAACGTATTAAAAAAACTACTTACTAGATCTAGTCCAAACCAATTTTCTTTGTTAGTTTTCATGATTATGTACATTAAGTATATATTATTTTTAGTTTTCTAATTCATTTATTATAGAAGTTAGAGGGGGGGGGGGACACAATTTACCACTTTGGGAGCGTCTCTTGCGCAAAGTATTGTGTTTAGAAAAAAATGATGCTAAAAACCTCAACATCATTTTTAAAGACCTATCCTATCGTAATGCGGTTAACAATGACATACGGATGGACGCACAGACGGACAGACGGATAGACGTGACGAATCTATAAGGGTTCCGTTTTTTACCATCTGGCTACGAAATCCTAAAAAAGACCAAGTATTAATGAATTTACAGAAATTTAAATTGCGCGGGCGCGCGCTAGTATTGTGACGTCGTATCTCGGGAAATACACGACGTATCGTAATCATATTTTTAGTCATGTTTTTATTTTCAACCAAATTTATGGAGACACGGGCGATGCATTACCGGAATACACGAATGGACTGAGCTAGCGTTGCGAAGTACTGGAAAGGCGATGACGTCACTTTACATCCCATAGTTTTAAGGAGAGCTAAAAATTGTAATTAGTGAGCATTCTCCATTCTGAGAAATTATCATAGATGTGCAGGTTTACTTACGATGTTTTCCCTCACCACCGAAGACCACTAGAAAAAATCAGAATTGCATGCTCGGATTCGAACCATGACCTCTCCTATAGAAGGCGCATTCTTTTCTGAGCTACCATCGCTTGCACCTGCCACCTCATCATCATCATTTCAGCAAATAGACGTCTACTGCTCGACATATGCCTCCCCCGATATTCTCCACACAAATCGGCCGTGTGCCGCCCGCATCCAATGGATTCCCGCAACCTTCACCAGATCGTCGGTCCACCTTGTGGGGGGCCTGCCACGTCTGCGACTTCCTATACGTGGCCTCCACTCGAGGACCTTTCCGCCCCAACGGCCGTCTGTTCTCCTCGCTATGTGCCCTGCCCATTGCCACTTGAGACATGCAATCCTTTGGGCTATGTCTGCCACCTATCAAATACAAGTATAAATCTTCACTCTTCTCCCTTAACTGTGGTGTGCTTCTACACATTTGCGGAATTAGTTCTCATTAGATATGGTGGTGTGATTTATATTCCTACTGTTCATGTAATAGGAGCCAACGTAGGTAAATGCAGGGAGTACCTAAATCCTTTTGTCCGTGTACGTTGAACTTTGTATTGTTGCTTCCATTAAAAGTTCATTCTTCGAAGAAGATCTTGCTTCTAAGTTCTATCGCCCATTTAAAGTTTGACATGTCAAGAGTACAGACAGCAAGGCAAACAAAGGTACGGACCTCGAGTCTCTGGTATGTAACTAACCCAATAAAAAAGTACAGACAGACTACTCATTAGGTTACCGAAATCTGTCAAATTTTTTCATTTGATATTGAACCCAAATAGTTTGAAATGAAGATGAGAATTGATTGAAGAAATTTCACAGAATTATATAAGTACAATACCAGATGTGTTCCGTACTTTAATTGACCTACATTTTGACTGTCCCTCCATATACTATAAAAAGTGGTTATTTAGGATCTTTTACTTTTGTTACTGCCCCGGCTTCGCACGGTACAATATAAATAATAAATATTTCACGACATCACTACGGATATCAGAACCAACAGCGGAATTACAAATATATATGTCACCGGAAAATAACTAAGATCCGTAAGTTTATCAATTTACTAGGAAGTTTATAAACTTTCGTAGGATTCTAAACGGGAGATAAATTGTATTATTTTACGTCCACACTTTCGTAAATTTATTCAATTTTCTGACGTCACATGGTAAATTAATAAAATAATGGATATCTATTCGTACAATTTTATATAGTTCGACCAATCACTGAAACTCTTTTAAATATACGAATCTTTGAAATAACGTAAAATAACACACTGCTCTCTGATTGGTCAATGTATAATAGTGGCTAATGCCAATCAGATCGCGTGTAGCGTTTGAATATTGCTTACTTATTATTTTACGAGTGAGTTCAGTAAGTTATTGAATGTACGTATATGTGGACGTAAAATAATACAATTTATCTACCGTTTCGGATCTACGTAAAGTTTATAAACTTCCTAGTAAAGTGATAAACTTATCTTTTTAAATACATACTATATAGGAAACATCTAGACCAATATAAATAGACATGTTCATGCACACAAATGTTTGTACTGTGCGGGAATCGAACCCGCAACCCTGAACCAAAGGTAACGTTAATTACCACTGTTCCAAACAGGTTGTCTATCATTTGTGCTCATTCATTTTCGACAACGTACCTATCTAGGGCAGTCGATTTATAGATTTTGCGTTAAGGTGGCAAATATATACGAGTAAGGGTAGATTCGACAAATCTTAATCCCTTACTAAATCTATGATATAAAGCTGTCATTCTATACAAATCTGACGTTTTACCATATATAAAGATTGGTCGAAACGCGGCCTTAATTTCAGTATATGTTTGCGTATGTACCTAATTTAAATAAATAAATATAAGAGCGGCAACATAAAAAGGTCAAAATAAAAAATCACTCAAATAAAAGACAAAATCATGAACAGATTCATTAATTTCCATAAGCTTTATAAAAAGAATGTTTCAATATTTTTTAATTCGTTCCATTCATTCATTTACATAACAATAAAATTTAAATTTATTTCAAATCCAATATTAGAATCGAATATTTGACTATTCATTTTTAAACGCACGTTCTTAGGGTACCGTGCTTTGTACAGGTCAGATTGGGTATAATTAACAGACATTGATAGACAAATGGACAAGTACGTTTTATAGATTATTTAATTACTCATGTTATAAATTGGACGTGTCATGATAGATTAAATATCATCATTTGTTTTATAATGAATGTCACAGATTGTTTTTATAATAGGATTATTGACAACGGGTAATGAAATTGGTGGATTAATGGAATGAAATAGAGAAATAAAGGTTTCGATTTGCTGAGGCACAGAGTTATAGAGGCAAATATAAATACACTTAACAAATTCAAATTACATCGATATTTTGAAATTAGATCATGCCCTGTATGAACTGTTTAACCGTGGTGGACCATGCTTCGGCATCAGGGGAAAAGGGGAGTCAAGGTTTGGCAGCGCACGATACTCCACTGGTATTACAATGGCTTACCGTCAGGGGATTCGTCTGCTCATCTGCCACCTATCTGCTCTTCTTAGAAAGTGACAAAAATAAGCCTAATCTCTCCATCCCTTCAATTCAACTATCTCCACTTAAAAAAAATAACGTTAAACCGTCGCAAACAAACAGACATGTTTATGCATACAAATGTCTGTACTGTGCGGGGATCGACCCAACCCTTGGACCGGAGGCAGCGTTCACTATTACAGATCCAAATGGGGTAGTCAGTATGGATAGTGTATAGATGTATCAAAAAACAGGAAGATATCCCTCGCATCTCGAAAACAGGTGGTCTTCATAGAAAATCGGCTTAATGGTAATATCCCTATGGAAGTGGCGAGGCGCACGCGCCCGCTAATGGACCCCCGCCACTGTTATTGGCCCATAAATCTTTACTTATATTTAGTTCCGCGCGTAGTACGCTCTAGTGATGGGTTTTTGCAACACCGGGTTGATTTTCGGCTCGAAGAGTTTCGGCTCGACCGGAGAAGTACCGCCCTCTCACATAAAACCAACGTGAAATAACAGTAGCTGCGCTGCTGTTGTGTTTTTGGCTTTGTGAGAGCGTCGGAGGCTCAATCCTAAAAACGCCGGCAACACATTAGCAATCTCTCTGATTTCATGGGCGGCGTTACTTTCCATCTGGTGACTCGCTTGCTCGTTTGTCGCCTCTAGCATGAAAAAAACACCGATACCGTTTTTTTTTTAATATTTAATACGCATAACTGGCAGACGTTATATAGACACCGTAGTGCTAATTTAACCAGTGACCTAAGTACATATAATCACTCGACAATGGCAGAGCTATATAAATGTTCGCCATGGGCAACACAGCAGCAGCCATAAAAAAAAGAAGAGATAAGTATATCCGTATTCTCAAGGATAAATGCTGAAGTAATATAGAACAGGACGAGGGAGCCACATTACTAATACAAATTTTAAAATATTATTGTTTATTTTATATTTCATAATGTTGTAAATTGGATGAATAAAATTTGAAAATATGTATCATTTGTTATTTCTGTACCCACAGTAAATTAATACTTACATCCGTCATCAAATATAAAAGATTGGTCACTGCAATCGAAAGTCAAGTAAAAATATTTTGTTATTCGTTTGTAACTTTAAATTCTAGGTTCATTTCAAGAGTTATGTAGCGTAAATTCCACATTATACTAAAGTAATCGCAAGGACTTGTGGCAGACTGCCACGAGTCTTTGGCTCGATTAGTTACTTTCCTTTAAACCTGCTAGCCGTGTGGTCCCCGGCAGAGTAGAATATGCCACCCTCACTCTTACCGAGGTGTCGTAAAAGGCGACTAAGGTAAAGCTGCTGGCATGATCATCCACCCAGAGAAGGAAAACTCTGAATTTATATGAAAACCCTCGCCAACCCGTCTGCCAAGCGTGGTGAGTATGGCAATTACCCCTCATGTGATTGAGGGAGGCCCGTGCCCCAGCAGTGGGGACTTAAATGGGCTAACGATGATGATGATGAAACCTGCTAACCATTTTGAACCACTTAACTGTCACTAATGTTTCTTAAGAGGGGCTATTGGCAATCGGACTTATGGTTTTCGGCCCTTTTCTCAAATGTAGCCGAAACTGTGACCGAAACCTTGTGCAACTAGAACCCTAAGCGTATGTATCTCGCCCGGGACTTTCTTACGTCCCGAGTTGGCCCCGGAAAATAACGACTGTTGCTGTTTGATAAATAAGTTAATAAACTGTTCCGTGTTGTCTATTAGGACTGGTATGGCCTCGGCTATCTCTTTTACTCTAAGCAATGCATGCTTAAACTAGAAAAGGAGGCTAAAGTTTCAACGTCGTTGCGTCATAAACCTAATTGGTAAAAAAGCTGATGCATATTGTAGAAGTCAGTTAAGATACTGAATTCGAACCCGCCAAGTGCGGGCCACGCGCTATGTAGGGTTCCGTACTTGCACATGATGGATGTTACCATCTATGGACTTATAGTACGAGAGCCCACGACCAAAATTTTTGTCTCATAGCAATACGGCCAAAACCGCATCAAATCGATAGATACGATTATCTTGAACTCGAAAATACCAATATCAGACATTTTCCGCGTAGCGTTTGATCTGACCGAATTTTCAAAATTGTCAAAGAATTTTGCCGAACTGCATCATAGCAATATGTCTGAAAATTGTTGGACATGATAAAATAAGTTGTTCACATGTGCAAAAAATGTATATCAGACAAATTAAGTGTAGTACCTTCTCTATCAGACATAAAGTAACGCATATCGATGACGAAGATGATGATGATGAAGATGATGTTGATGAAGATGATGATGATGCGCTAGCATATCTTTAGAATAGTAGGTTCAGAATAATTTTAATAAAATATAAGCGATTGTTTACGTCTTTTTGTTTCATTATTTGTGTTAAATTACCTAAAAAACATACATTTATGTATTTAAAGTCATATAAATGATTCTAAATCATCGAAAACATTATTTTATTTCAATTTAGTGACTACAAAAGCCATTTAGCCAGTAAACTGATTTAATGCCAGAAATAAGGGTATCTTGCCCCAGTGTGCGTCGGTCAGGCGACTCCGAAACGTTATTTTCGTTTTTGGGAGTATATGCTACACTGAAAGTGTCTGAAAACAGGTTTTTGGTAATCCTGGCAGCAATACAAAAAGTTGAAAAAAAAAATTATCCGTATTGCTATGATACAGGTCGGCTAAATTTTTTGACATTTTCAAAAATGCGCTCAGGCTATATGCTACGCGCAAAATGTCTGAAAACAAACTTTTTCGTAATACAATTATAAAATCTATGTACATTTTCACTATCAGACGTATTGCTATAATACCGACTGTCTTTTTTTATTGACACAGCAGAAATGGCCTCCCACGCAGTTGCTACACTTTCGACCGTTACTACACGCCTAGTCGGGTTCAGAATCATACAATCTAACGATTTTATAGGGTTTTTGCCGTATTGCTATGAGACATGGTTTTGGTCGTGGGCTCTCGTACTATTATGTTAACCGTTGGTGGTGAAAAAGGCAGAGCACGTTCGCTGATACTGACAGCGAACGCGGCGAAACTAAAACCCTCTTGTTACAAAAAACTGTTTCAAAAACTACTCTGCAAGTTCATAATTATTACGGCATAGCCGGCATAGCCGAGCCACGCTTCGCCATGAATGAGCCGACTCGACCGGAGTGATACCACGGCCTCAGAGAAAACGTGACGCGTGAAGCAGCACTGTGCTGTTTCGCTGCGTGAGTGAGGGAACCGGAGGCCCAATCCGGGGGAGGGGGAGTTTAAAGGTTGGCAGCGCACTTGTGACTCCACTGGTGTAGCGCGTGTCCATGGGCGGCGGCAATCTCTTAACATCAGGTGATCCGTCTGCTCGTTAGCCACCTATGTCATAAAAAAATGTTAGTTCTTAAATTTTTATTACAAATCCTCGACACGATAGACTACTTAGTACCGCAGGATAGTGTCAATTTACTACTTTATCCCAAATAACTTTAATATAAAACGGAATGAACTGTCACAGGGAAAAGCTGTTCCTGAATCGATAATTAAAGGTTAATATTTTAATACTCATTTTCGACTAGGGGTCCGGGTGGATTTACTTAAATATTACAGTTGATATACTATGTAACGTTTAGTAAGAATGTTTATTCTAGTTCTTCGATTATTCTTAGTATTTACTATTCTACTAATTATTTTAAACCACGTTTTGGAATAAGAGGGAAAGAATTCCTTGTGAACTACGAAACCCTAAAATTCAAACAATTCTGACATCTATCTACTCGTACAAATGTACGTACCGCCACGGCCTATTAGTTAGTGCAGCAAAAATGAGTAATTTACTTGCAGTATTATTGTATCCATTATCCTATTTTGTACCCACTAAGATTTCAACCGACTTGAAAAAAGGAGAAGGTTATCAATTCGTCGGGATTTTGGATTTTTTTTTGTATGTTCGTATGATTTTTGTGAATCCCAGTTACCCCAATAAAGAAAAGAAAGAAAAACCGTTTATTTATTATTATTATTTTTTTTTTACTGTAGATAGGTAAGCGTTTGACCATATTAACGTTAAGTAAGAATGTTTATTCTAGTTCTTCGATTATTCTTAGTATTAACTATTCTACTAATTATTTTTAGGTGGCAGGCCAAAGACATTTTTGCACATTTACAGAGTTCTCACTACATGCATGGTTCAAAAGAATGTACAAAAAAATATGTCCCCGCTCAGCATGTGCTGTGGCCGACACCTCAGCGCTGATCTTCCGCGGGTGCCTTTTTAAAGAGATATTACCTTTTTTTATTTATTTTAAAGTTACTGGTAAAGCAGTGACGCTTTTATATTTGTTCGGTCTCTGAATTGCACACAATTAACGTTTGTATGAAAATAATGATATTTGTTCGCGAGTGTAGTACAGATATTTACAGATCGCAATACTAAATTGCTTATCTTGTTACAGGTACTTTACAAATAGTGAAAAGCGAAGAGGAAGACCAGGGAAAATTTGAATGCGTGGCAGAAAACTCTATTGGCACTGAATTCTCCAAACCTACCTCATTGTATGTAAAAGGTAAGTCAATATATTTTTACAACCTCTCTCTAAAGGTCAAAAATACATCCTACGGGTATTTCTATGAAACTTTACCCTACTGTGATAAAAAATCAATTGTGTTATTAACTTAACCGAAACCATTTTTGAAGTTCTAAATAATCACTCACTCAAGTATTTTTTTTTAATTTTATGAACGAATCAGTTTGTATGTCAACCTCTTTTGTTCTACATAGCGCCTTCTTTTTTTTGTAAGTAGTTTTCTCGCTATTGCGCCCTCTTGTGGACAGCTTGTTGATCGCGCAAATTACTACGTTTTGAATTGATCATCAAGCGAGATTGTAGATGTTGGTGAAAATGCTACAAGGCTATAATGAAAAGGGCAGACCATGGTGTTAACGAGATCGACATGTGTGTGAGTGTCGGATGTGCCTAATAATTAAATTAACCAAAATATACTATTTGTCGCACAACAAACAAAACACAAAAGCTAGGAATACATCTGTATTCCTAGCTTTTGTGTTTTGTTTGTTGTGTGATCTCATCATCATCAGTGTACCATTCAGGCGGTTTAATCGCTGGGAGCGTTCTCTACCAGACAACTTCAAGTAAAGAAAGAAAAGAATGGTCGTTATCCAGGTGGCAGGCCAAAGACGATATGACGTGACGGCCTGGACCAACACTCCCAAAACTGGCAAACTGTGGGAAAAATAAAAGTCAATGGAAGAATTTAGGGGATTTCTCAACAGTGCGACAATTCGAGCTGAAATAAAAAAAACCTAGTCTTTTTTATGTAATGAGTTTTTATACAAAAAAACGCAGATGAGCAGACGGATCATCTAAGCGTTTGCCGCCGCCCAAAGACACCCGCTACACCAGTGGAGTCACAGGTGCGCTGCTAACCTTTAAACCCCTCTTTCCCCTCTCCGGTACCTTCACTGACGCAGCGATACACAGCACAAACGCTACTTCACGCCGGTTTTCTGTGAAACCGTGTTATCACTCCGGTCGAGTCGGCCCATTCATGCCGAAACGAGGCTCTGCTACCGTACACTGTACTGCTATATTTACCTCAGTAAATCCTAGACGTTTCCATATCGATGGTTTAGTTCACAATTGTACTAACTACAGATTTGTAAATTTTTCAGGAGAGCATTTTTTAGTTTTTTAAAGTTTGAAAGTGGACAGGTCGAAAGCAAAGTCATATAATATAATATATAATTCCCACAATTCCCACAACATCTCATACGTTGACCTGACTCCGTACTAAGTAGCTTAAGCACTTGTGTTACAGATATCAGACAACAGAGGAACACAAATATATACTTAAAAACATATATTACACCCAGACACCGAACAAACACAAGTGTTCATCGCACGAATGTTTGTCCAGGGTGGGGATCGAACCCACGACCTTTGGCGTAAGAGGCAGGGGCACTACCAACTGCGCCATCCGGTCAGTCAAAATATAAAACAATATGAGTCTATTCATTGCAGTGATTCTTTAATTTTAACATACCCCAATATTGTTATATTAGTACAAGCAAAATTCACAAATCTGTAGTTAGTACAATTGTGAACTAAGCCATCGATATATTCTATAGAAAAACGTTTGTAAGATAAAATGTTGAATCAGTGTTTCCATTAAAATGCAGGCTTAGGTAACCTATTGCACGACCACAGCTCAAATGTTGCTTACTCAAATTACATTTTGCAAGAGGTTTTAGCGAAAGCAATAGGTATTATTCGTGTAGTGCGACCGCGGGTGGGTGGGATTAAAATAATTCACTTTGGATGCCAAAGCTCTTCTCAGAGCATTGTGGCTCTTCCGGCTTGACGAGATGCCAGGAATTACAGGTGCACTGCTGAGCATTATAGAGTTTTGTTTCAACGACCCGTTTGGTCGTAGTGCTACAGAAAGCTGCCTTTCGTCCAAGGTTTTCAGGTTCTTGCATGACCATTTCTGTGTTAGTCTGGGTGTTCTTTGTATTTAATGTATTTACAAAAATATATTTGTAATCCCACTGTTGATTCTGATAGTCGTAACACAGGTGCTTGAGCGATTGATTTGTTTGCGAAAAAAAAATCAAAAAATACCCACTCGTATTTTTTGATTTTTTTTTCGCAAACAAATCATGTGTCTAAAAAGAATTGATATAAGGGGAGGGACATCACCTCCTCTGGATGACCTACTTGTGGAAGGGGTCTAGATGGATTTTAGAGTGGAGATCCACGTCTCGGTAAACGTAGTGTAGGGCGCTCTCAGGCCAGATGGCGTGACGATCTACGCAGGATGGCTGGCTGAAGAGAAATGCGAGTAGCCAAAGATAGATCGGAGTGGCGAACAATAGGAGAGGCCTATGTCCAGCAGTGGACTGCAACCGGCCGACGATGAAGATGAGATGGGGTCTTTATGAATATTTAACATTTTAGGAGATACGTCCAAAATTAGATTTTCGGATGTCCATGACTAATATTGGGAAGATCAAAATCAATATGAAAATATAGATGTTATTACAGAAATAAATAAATAAATAAATAATAAATATTTCACAACATCACATTCATTGATCTGACTCCGAGATAGGTAGCTCAAGCACCTGTGTTGCGGATACCAGAATCAACAGTGGGATTACAAATATATACATATAATACTTTTCTTTTGTAAATAAATACTTATAATACATAGATAACACCCAGACCAATACAAACAGATATGTTCATGCACACAAATGTTTCCACTGTGCGGGGATGGAACCCGCAACCCTTGCACCAGAGGCAGCGTTCACTACCACTGTTCCAAACGGGTCGTCATAATAATTCTTACCTAATTCCGATCTCTGATTAACTTGTCGAACAAATGGCTTTAAATAAATAAAAATACGTTCATTGCTTTCTCATACGAAAAACAGGTAATTTATTAAGTAAACTAGAGCTTATCTACCTTACATCCTTAGTTTTTAAAATATCAACAATAATCTAAGATCAATATTCAACAATAATCTAATAAAACAATATCACAATATGCCTAGTAGAGGGCTACTGTATGTTATATTCACAGGGGTGAATAATAACAAATCAGTAGTTTCCATCGATCGATATCCCATATTATTCAGTTGAGCTCGTCGTGTTATGATTGGCTATGTTAATGTCAATAATGATATATCATTTAAATGATGGTATATCATTAATGCGGAGGCAAATGATGATCTAGTTCACTCGACTCGACCGACAATTTATATTTAAAACATTGTTTGTGTTGAAAATATGGTTCTGTTTATTTACTCATCCATAGGTAAACTAATGTAATTAGAATACTTAGTAAATGAAATTACGCTACAAAATATGTACCTACCTATCGATCATCTAATTAGTCTCTAGATGAATGGCGGTTGAATAAGATGATATGGGATGAAATGAAACAATTGAAGATTGGATTACGATGGTAAAAAAAAAGAGAGGGAGGTTATTAAACGCACTAGCACACCATATCACACCGTATTACACTTTGTGTCTGTTGGCCACAGTAGTAACAACAAATAACCTACGATATTATGCGACATTTCTTATTATAGATAAGAAATGTTTTCTTATATCGAAGAACATACAGTTACACATGAACTATAACATAAATGATCTGTAATAAATAGCCAAAAAGATTGTAATGATACATTCTTACAACCTTCTTGACCTACATGTCGCAATGATCAACAATGATGATACAAGTCCCGGCACGAATGTCTAGCGGTGACCTTGAGTGCTCAGAAATCAATTTTAGTATAAAGTGAGCGTTTTAAAAGTGCGATAACATCCCCAATTCACCACTACTTACGCCGACCGCTAGAGTTATGCGCCGCGGGGCGCATCCGATATACGATTCGAAAAGTTCGTTATCTAAATCAAGCCAGTTGGGAATCGAACCCTGAACCTTCAGCGCTGAAATCGTCAACTAAACAGATTAAAGTAAGCTTAACAAGGCTACGAGTTTCAATGAATTAAGTTAATAAACCACCAATAAACCCACCGTTTTATCACCACCCGCCAGAGGTGTCCCAAACTGTCAAACTCGCAAATCCTATAGCAATCAATAACTTTAGAAGACATTTGAGAATTAACCGTCTGCTTAACCTATAGTTGTCGGTCACCGAAGATAGAAACTGTAAAGGTGGGACAGACTAACTAAATCATAATAGCAAAATCCTGGTACTTTTACTGTGGGAGAGCCACGTTTCGGCATGATTGGGCCGGCTTGACCGGAGTGATACCTCGGCCTCACAGAAAACCGGCGTGAAGCAGCACTCTACTGTGTTTCGGTGCGTGAGTGAGGGAGTTTAAATGTTGGCAGCGCACTTGTAACTCCACTGGTGTTGCTGTAAAGGTGGGTACAGACTAGCTAAATCACAATAGCAAAATCCTGGTACCATGTATTAGGTCCGATGCGACCAATCTTAATCCGAGAATAAATATTTAGTATAACTTCAGGTTTGTATGGTATGATAGTGCTATTCCATAGATTAGTTCTTGGGTAAAGTTAGAACGAATCAGGATTTGGTGAGCAATGATAGCTGAGTCTCCCACCGTTTTAACGGGAACACGTAGGATCGAATCCGAGCATGTACCTAGCCAGGCCACAAATATGTACCTAAGTTTTCGGTAAGAAATTCTTTGTGTCAGCCCGGACTCTGGAAGTTGGCGGTCTTGTGCCTCGGGAAGCACGTAAAGCCAATGGTTCTGCGCTCAATCCCTCTTCGGTTGTGTCACGCTGGTGTCCAACCGAAATATGAGGGTAAGGGAATAGTGAGTGCACTTGTGTTTGCGCGCACACTTGGGCACTATAATATATCCTGTGAACGTGGCCGATCCTTGAGATCGGCCGCCGTAGCCGTGACCGGTTGGAGGATATTATTCGTTAATTCACCAACGCACGACTTTTGTTTATTACTTGTAATTCACAAAATTATGAAAGAGCCTCATACTTTGCAATTAAAAAGGTAATATTGAGATCAAAAGGAGGAAGTTCTCAAAAGTCCGGCAAAGCTTGAGGTCCTGAAAGGGAATAATCGGGACTCCGTTTCTTTAACTTATGTTAATTCAATAAGCCATACTTTGCATGTTTTCTTTTCACTGCGTTAAATTAAGTTACAAAATAATTACTAGACTTCTTGAATCCTTCAACATGATACACGCTATGATGAGTAGGTAATTTAAGTTATAAAAACATTCGTTGTAATCTTTGTGTATCTTTCAATATTCAATATTTTCTTTGGTTGATATTTTTATAGCATCATCAGCCCATTTAAGTCCCCACTGCTGGGGCACGGGCCTCCCTCAATCACATGAGGGGTAATTGCTATACTCACCACGCTTGGCAGACGGGTTGGCGAGGGTTTTGATATAAATGCAGAGTTTTCCTTCTCTGGGTGCTGATGATCATGCCAGCAGCTTTACCTTAGTCGCCTTTTACGACACCTCGGTAAGAGTGAGGGTGGCCTATTCTACTCTGCCGGGACCACACGGCCAAATTTTATAGCATACTTTTGCAATTGATTCTTAAGTAAATAACACACTTAAAAATTTCATCTCGTGTTCAGGCGGGACTCAAACCCACACCTTCCACAATCCGGGTGAATGTTCTACCAATTAGACCACTGAACGCATTAATAAGCCGACGAAATTTGTAAGTGCTTGATTCGACATGAGCTGTCGATAGTCTCATCAATATTGTAGGTATATTATACAACACCCAGTGGAAATATTATTACAAATACTTTCTTTGCTCCACAATACAGGGATGGTTCATCGTCAGCCCATTTAAGTCCCCACTGCTGGGGCACGGGCCTCCCTCAATCACATAAGGGGTGATTGCCATACTCACCACGCTTGGCAGACGGGTTGGCGAGGGTTTTGATATAAATGCCAGAGTTTTCCTTCTCTGGGTGCTGATGATCATGCCAGCACTTTACCTTAGTCGCCTTTTACGACACCTCGGTACGAGTGAGGGTGGCCTATTCTACTCTGCCGGGGACCACAGGGATGGTTAATCATTATTAACCATTATTCCTAGATGGGTAAAATGCTTTTGCTTCGGACCCCGGGACGGGTAACGTATAACCATAATATAATTAACTGGTTCCCCTGTTAAAGGGTTGCGAAGGTCAGGCGGCAGTCGCTTCATCGTAATTACTAGACTTACCAAATCAAGCAGAATAGGTAAAAGTGACCACTTTAGACCGTTATGAAAATTATTTAAAATCGTAAGCAGAAAACGAAACCGCACGTTTTTGTGCACTGTGAATCCCATACAACATAGAACCGCTCTTTATAGCAAGAGTGTGTTTGTTATGGCACCAACAATAAAATTTATAACAAAATTCCTAACACAATAAAACCTTGCAATATTTAAGAAAAAATTGTTCAACTATTTAATCGAAAATGCGTTTTACTCTGTTAATGAATATTTAGAATAAAAATGACTCGACGAGCTAACACGACCCGCTTTTATACTCGCGCTCTTCATTAGTTCGAACTTCCCAGAACGTTCTCGAAATCGAAATTTCTAGATTCTTGTTACTAGAAATTTCGTATCAAAGCTTTTCGTACTTTCGACCGGATACTGCGACTAGGGTAAATCTGGAGATCAGTAGATATTTCTAGAACTTTCGACATTATTCCCTTTCTTTCTACTACGTTCCAATCGAATCAACGGGTAGAATGTTCGGTTGACTGGGCATATGAGACATGGAGCACGCGGAACAAGCATGCAGGGGCACATAGCCGTAACAATATTAATACAATCGCAGACTCCATACTAATTAAAATTACAGTTCTGATGTGCACCAAAATAACGGCGTACATAACACTTATGAATATTTTTCTACATAGCTTAATTAACTATATGTAGACCCTAAGTGCTAGGTAGGACAATGATAACAGAGCTGGAAACATCCATCAGGCTAGTGGCCTGATAAATACTCTGTCACCAACGATTTAAATTCAGGAAATGCATTGTCGAATATGTCCAAATCAGGAAGTAGCACCTACTTATGCTATTATACCTGGAACAAATACGTACCAAAGGAAACTGACTGCCTAGATTACATAAGTTCATCTCAAATATTTTTTAATAAAAAAAATAAAAATCTTTTATTTTAAGACCAGAAGTTCATATAATACTTTCCTCTAAGTATTAATTGAAATACATTTTTAGAAAATGTCTCTTAAACGCCACAATCAATACAAATACCGGATGGCGCAATTGGTAGTGACTCTGCCTCTTACGCCAAAGGTTCACCAGGAGGAGTATGGAGTCACAAGTGCTCTGCCGACCTTTAACCCCACTTTTTCCCAGATTGTGCCTGCGGTACCCTCACTCACGCAGCGAAACACAGCACAATGCTGCTTCACGCCAGTTTTCTGTAAGGTTGTGGTATTACTCCGGTCGAGCCGGCCCGTTCATGCTGAAGCGTGGCTCTCCCACATGTTATTCTTATCCTCGAAAAATTTTTTTTTCCATGTTCCACACTAGTAGAATCTCTGAACGAAAAGTGGTATCTCTGCAAGTAAACAGTCAGGTGCACTGCAAATGGGCCCGTGCATAACTGCACATTTCCGTCTGCGACGACATCGTTACGTCACAATGTGACGTCGCTGATATCGCCGCTCATTTTAGAGCCCGTGTTTATGATGCATGCGACATGTAAATGTCTGGTGCAGCTGCACTGAAAGTACTTAGGTACTACATTATGAATACCGATAAGAATGAAGCACATTAATATTTTTATTGGAAGAGAAATCATAAAAAAACGCGATTTGGCGAAAAATCTTGTTTACTCTGAATCCTACTTTTTTAATTAGGCTTAGTGGGCAAAACACACATCGCCAAAGCCCAAATCCGACGCCCACGTTCCAACTGTTTCACATGTAAAAAAACGTCCTTTGAACAAAAAGTCCTATTTTTTACGTTATTGGCTGGCGGACCTCTGTCAATGTCGGTACGCGACGCACAGGAGACAATGTTACGCTCCTTTTCACGCGGACGCCTTGTTTTTGCGGCCACCTGCCCGGTCGCAATGCGAGATTTTTATTCTTATTCCGTTCCGTTACACGCGAGCGGTGTTCGTACTGGCTGGTTAGTGGGACACGAATCGATTGTCGCCTTTTAAAAATAAAAGGACTTCGAGCGTTCTTTATTCGAAAATGGAAAACAAATGGGATGAGCCTCAATTTTCTGAGAATATGATATGATTTATTCAGTGAGTTTGTTACTAGAATTTTGTCTTTCGCGTATTTGTCATAAGTTTTTTTGACAGTAACATATTGCGTAGCCGATTTATTGCCAGCTAAAGTCTAGACAGTGTCATCAACATTTGTTATTTACGAAGAGACGAGAAAACAATGCGTGCGTACGCAAACAGTTTATCTTTCAATATTTTATGTTGTTTCTTGAATTTATTTCAAACCAATTCATAATATTTTTCTTGAGACAATAATTATTTACTTGAATAGATGTCTTTAGAATAACTGAAGATTTTTTTTCAATCAAATCAGCGCTTTCAAAAAAATGTACCTGCCACTCAGTTAAATTTAAGTAAATAAGCTTACCGAGGTGTCGTAAAAGGCGACTAAGGTAAAGCTGCTGGCATGATCATCAGCACCCAGAGAAGGACAACTCTGCATTTATATCTAACTAAACCCTCGCCAACCCGTCTGGCAAGCGTGGTGAGTATGGCAATTACCCCTCATGTGATTGAGGGAGGCCCGTGCCCCAGCAGTGGGGACTTTAATGGGCTGACGATGACGATGAAATAAGCTGCGCAAGAGGTCCCGGGTTCGATCCTCGGGTCGGGCCAAAAATTTGTTCCTAAGTTTTCGGTAAGAAATTCTTAGTGTGTCAGCCCGGAGTCTGGAAGTCGGCGGTCTTGTACTCATGCCTCGGAAAGCACGTTAAGTCGTTGGTCCTGCGCCCTATCCCTCTCCGGTCGTGTAGCTGGTGTTCCATCAGAATATGAGGGTAAGGGAATAGAGAGTGCACTTGTGTTTGCGCACACACTTGAGCACTATAATATATCCTGCGTACGTGGCTGATCGTTGAAGATTGACCTCCGTAGCCGTAGTCGGTTGGAGGGTATTATTATTATTTTATGTTACTTATTGAGCAGCAATTCTGACAAAGTTTCATTCTATTATAAGAAATGTCCTTTACTTTAATATTCTATTTCCATTTTATTTGTGGCATGGCGCTGCTTCGACGCCCACCAGCACGCCATTCGTGACTCCATTGCACCCATTTCAATATGCTGTTCTGCTGTTTAAAATTAAACTGGTAAAGCTTTCTAATAATAAATGATAAACAATTCTTACATGATTGTGTAGTTACTAAAGCGAACGTAGCCGAAACATCAAGCAGTAGGTAACAATAAGTGTGTACTTATTAAAATTAACGTCGCGTTCCGTCTTGATCAAAAATAGATTCTTTTTTATGACACAGGTGGCTTACGAGTCACCTGATGGTCAACGATTTCCGCCTTCAATGGACACCCGCAACATCAGTGGAGTCACAATTGCGCTGCTAATCTTTAAACTTCCCCCCCCGTATTGGGCCTCCAGAACCTTCACTCACGCAGCGAAACAACACAGTGCTGCTTCAAGCCGGTTTTCTGTGAGTCCGTGGTATCACTCCGAAGGCAACGCGAGAAGCTAAAGTTCTATAAATGATCGTTCATCGTTTACCATGTTTTCTTTTGCCTACTTGGTTTCAATAGCCGTACCATTTTCGTAACGGGGTTATATGAGGTCATTATTTTAATAAGTATATAATTTGACCCATATTTTGCGTGATTTGGGAGTCAAACCCAGGGGTCCAAACAACGGTTATCGCACTTTAACTGTGCTCTAACAGCTGAGTGATATCTCACTATACAACTTCGTGACAACAAAATTCACGTATAGATCCTGAGATGGCATTTATTAAACTCTACAGCCAACAATATTTTATCACCGAAAATCGTTTTAGAACTTTTTTATGAAAAACTCATTAAAAACAAAATAAGACTAATATAAAGTCAGTCTTTTTGTCCAAACAAACGCCATAATATTAATAATACCATCAAATTCAGTCTTTACTTTTAAGTCCTAATATAAAATTTTAGACCGCTTTAAGTGCCGACATTGCACGGTCGTTAAAAGTTATCACTTGGAGTTTTAACCTGGCATCGGAGTGGGAGAAAATTACAAATGTACTTACATTTTTATTGTACTTACCTAGACAACTTTTAAATTATGTTTGTACGTGACGTTGGTAGTATTGCAAAAGGTTGCATTCATAACCGTATTGACGAAATATGATCCATTCATATACATTTTTGAGTCTTCACTAATAGGACCGTAAAGTCTCTGTTAATAATATCAAACATACTTTCGTTTCTTATTTCTTATTGTGATAGGTTCTATGAATATTATATTATATAATAATATCAGTGACCAGCCAAAAAACTTCACTATATAGATTGTGTCGTGTGCCGTGTGGTCCCCGGCAGAATAAAGTGATTGGTGTCTGTCACCGGTGTCTGGAAGAGTAGAATAGGCCACCCTCACTCTTACCGAGGTGTCGTAAAAGGCGACTAAGGTAAAGCTGCTGGCATGATCATCAGCACCCAGAGAAGGAAAACTCTGCATTTCTATCAAAACCCTCGCCAACCCGTCTGCAAAGCGTGGTGAGTATGGCAATTACCCCTCATGTGATTGAGGGAGGCCCGTGCCCCAGCAGTGGGGACTTAAATGGGCTGATGATGATGATGATGATATAGATTGTTGTCAAAAATATAAGCAGCAATAACGCTTGGTCTTTTTGAGATCTTGCACGAACACACTCCCGTGTTTAAATCAAAATACACTTGAAATATTCTCTTATAATATTCATGTAGGGAGTATTTTTAATTAGGTTGGCTTTTTAAGCATTAGCTTCGTCTGAGCAGAAGAACTTTTTTTTTATTGTTGGTTGGCTTGGCTTAACACTGAACTCTAGAGTTGAGAAGAAACCTACGATGGAGGGAGCTTATCCGAAAGTAGAATATTCACTCTTGCTTTAAAAATATTGGGGTAATCACTGGGAAAAACCAACGCTGGCAGAGCTTTCCACTCCTGAACTACTAGATCATAGTTAAGATACAGGTTTAAAATTATTATATGTTTCCAAAGTTTGAGAACAGGTTTTCCCTCACCGCCAAACTAATGAAATGCCGAAAATACCCACCAAGGGTTTGTTTTCCCTGTTACAGTTTTTGCCTCAATTTATTGTCTAAATGTTCAATTTTCGATTTATCGATTCTATGAATTCATGAAACCACTGGAATTCTACAAAAACAGGAAATAATGATCTTTTGTCATTCCATATACCATTGTATGACCGCGAAAAAGAAAGTCATTCTTCCTTGATTCTGAAGAAATCAATTGGTTTCAATAGTTTTTTATAGTTATCAATTAAAAGTTGAGCATTCAAATATCAAATCATTTTGATCAGCAAAAGATGTTTAGTGTAAAGGAAGTATACATGTGATTCCCTATTTACAGGACGTCCCAGGGCGTCCTTTAGGGCATGGCATTAATATTTAGGTACAATAACAATTACAATGATTATTTGTAGGATGGTCATGTAACGTCACTAACCTTCAGTGAGCCGTCTGCTCGTTCGTCCGCCATAATATAAAAAAAACTAATGTCTTCGCAATTAAAATGCGCCTTGCCACCCATGAAGCTATTTTAACTTCAGTTCGCTACGGCATCTTTCATTGTCACAGAGGACTTACAATGAATTAGTTACCCCTAAAAGAATAGCCTCTCCCATTCCTTCTCAGGGTTGCCAATGTTCTTATCAAATTGATAATGAACCGTTCTCATAAATGATTAGTTCCATTAGTATTTCGATTATTGCACGAGCAAGCGGGTCACTTGATGGTAAGTAATCAACGCCGCCCATGAATATCTGCGAAATCAGAGAGCCGATGTGTTGCATAAGAGTTATCTAGTTAAAAATAATACAAGTAAGTAGGTATACGCTTAAGATATCGTTATTCGAGATAAGGGAGAAACTTCGTTCTTCTCATATAAATATCTCCAAATGTAGGACAGGAGTGATGGTAGCTCAAAGTGTGGCAAACCGACCTCCTTGAGTTAATTATTTTATTTTCGTTTTTGTTTTGTTTCTAAATTTGACGTTTCATTGTCCAATGACAATGAAACGTCAACTTTGCGCCAAAACAAACCAATGTTTGTTTTGGTGCAAACGGTATGTACGTAATATACTTTATTTCTATTATTTTATTGCTATTTTTACTCCACTCCCGCGCTCGCTAACAATTTGATCCTTCGAGGGGACCCTACGTAGGCCCGTCAAAAAAACTTGTAAATATGTATGTTTAGTGTTCATTCATTCATTTCTGGCTTTGTGTTTTATCATTACGGTTTGTCACATTTTCTCTACTTTGCGCATTTGCATACGAGGGGGGAGAATGTGGCAAACCGACCTCCTTAAGTTAATTATTTTATTTTCGTTTTTTTTTTGTTTCTAAATTTGACGTTTCATTGTCATTGATTTGTTTTGGTGCAATCGGTACGTAATATATTTTATTTCTATATTTTATTGCTATTTTTACTCGACTCCCTCTCTCGCTAACACAAAGGTTCAGATTGCGCCTTTCATACGAGGAGCCGTGGTTTGAATCCGAGCATGCACCTCTGATTTTTTCAAACCTATGTATATATTTCCACCAATAGCTCGACGGTAAGGGAAAACATCGTAAGGAAACCTGCATGTTCCGGATAGTTTTTGAAACATGTAACCATGATTTAGTTGTTCAGGTTCCCCTGGAGAGATTGCGGAGGTCAGACGGCAGTCGCTTCATTGTAATTACCAGACTCCCGAAATCTTGAATCATGGTCTAAGCGTACCCCGGGCTCCAGAACGGATAGCTTAGGACGGGAGCAACTGTGGATGAGGAAGAAATATTATCCAAATAAAATGAATGATTATCCAGTCGTAATTTTACATTTCTTCTGTACCTGCCAACCTTATCCCGGCCTCCATTGTCGGAGAGTGCAAAAAATACAAAAAACCATCACGTGGCCCACTCGCCTCTTTCTAATTTTAATTAATCGCGAAAACAAAGTAGACCTCGCTCCGGAAGCGTTTTGAATAAAAGAATAATATCCCACAGTACTCTGCGTGGTACAAGTGTTAGACGAGTAGGTTACCTGTTGCATAGAGAACAGTCTCCTTCCCTCTTATTCCAAAACGAGGTTAAGAATAAGTAGTGTGATTAATATTGGGAATAACTGAAGAATTAGAATAAACATTATTACAAAACTAAGTTTATTTTAGTATATCAACTATAATAATAGAGTTAAACCACCCGGACCCCTAGTTTAAAATGAGTACTAAAATAATAACCTCCAAATTTCGATTCAGTAACCATGACAACTTATCCCTTTGACAGTTCATTCCGTTTTACGCTAAAGTTATTTGTTAGGAATTAATTTATTTTTGGGATTTAATCCCAAAAATATAAGCAATTCCTATGCATATTACTTGGAAACATTACTTAGGTCAATAATTAAATTTATTGTTGCTTAAAAACCAATCTTTAGAATTTTTACTTCAGACAACAAAATATGGTTATGTGAAATGATCACTGAACGAATGATTGAAAGATTCGATCAATTTTGACACTATCCTGCGGTACTAAGGTGTCTATGGTTAGTAGAGGATTTGTAATAAACATTTAAGAACTAACATTACATCATAATAATCATGAACTTGCTAGTTTAGGATTAAAAGCGGTATCAGAGCAGTTTTTTGTAATAAAAGGGCTTATGTTCTGTCATTACATTGTTATAGGTACTCGAGCTAACGACACTTTGAATTGCAACATCTGATACATGGGCTTGCGTTCTACGGACAAAAACCCTTTGTTGTATTTATTTTTTACTTTCTTTAGTATGTTCTAAAACCCGTGGTCTCCTGGTCAGCACGAACATTCAAGGAATTCGTAGCGAACCGACTCTTTATTATTGTCACCTAAATTCAAAGTGAGAGAGAAGATAGTTTTGCTTACGTACAATAGAGGGAGCTCTTCAGTTTTCATACAAATGGCTTACGATACAATACGCTACGATTCTTCGAAAAGTTTGTGCTAGTCCTTCTGTTTTAGACCACAGTAAATACGTTTCAGTGAAGAATGGAGGCACTGCTCGTCCGTTCCCAGCAAACATCTGTTCACCTTTTAATTAAACGATTCACGGGGGCACCGGCCACTCGCTAATCCATCCATTTGCACCTCATTATGATAATTGCATTTAAATTTTCATGCAAATGTAGATCTTACGGTGTGGTATTAAATTAGTTTTTCGGAATATTTTGCGTTAGAAAGTTTGCATCAGTGTGTGTATGTTTTTTTTTTGGTTATTACTCGTATTACTTACCAGCTGTTGATACTGTTTGATTCAAATCAAAAATTTGCTCCATCCTTTCGAGACTCCTTATGTATTTTATAATAAAATCCACAAACGTGAAATGAAATTATTAAAAATGCACTAAAATAATTACAACTGGATCAGAAGTCGACACACAACCGTGAGCATATAGTAACGGCCGCACTCAGAGACGTCATTTAAGGTAGCGACGCCAATCGATTTTAATTTTTAGCTACTAAACAGGATCTATTTTAAAGAATTTAGGGGTTACAACCTCTCGGCCGGTTCGGGATCTGGTTTAGAAGCTAAAATTTAAAATCGATTGGCGTCGCTAGTGTGCCCTAGCCGTCACCTTAAGCTAATGTTCATTAACTTTAGTATCGGTAGTCTTTATGCGTATCAAAATAAGTGTCAATTTTTTTTCTTAAGTAGCCAACTAAGTTAATCAACGGCTCTGAGTGTGGCAGTTGAGAATACTTTTAGTGCACAGACAATGAACGATGTGGCAAAAAGAATTCTCATAAAAAATGCAAAATATTAGCGATTATGTTCAATTGCGGTAAAAAAAAATTGCTAAAGGCATAAAGATGAATTTTTTATAAGTTTCCGTACCAACGGAAGGTAACACATCAAAAAATCCAAGTGCAATTATCTGATAAAATCGTGTAACTTTGTACGGGCGTAATTCACGTCTATACTCGTCTGATGATCAAGTCAACCCCTGACGCAGGGGTTCTCAACCTGCGCCTCCTAGTATACGCTAAAAGAAGTATTCACTTTTAGCCTTTCTACTTTCCATAGTTCATTCATTCATTCATTCCATAGATTTAATGTAGGCCTCCCTCAGCATCTTCCGTTCTTACCAGCATTGAGCCTAATATCCAAATCGAAATTGCAAACCTTTCAAGTCGCCTTTCCTTTCCATCTCTGGTCTTCGTAGAAGGGGTTTTTTCCACGGACTTCACTCGATGAGATGTTTGTACCAACATTTTTCGTTACAAGCGACATGTCCTACCTACACACTTCCATTTTACAAAAGACCAACGAGTGGCCAATTACGACATAGCTTCGCTTCTTTTCTGCCCACTTTATATGTTTTATGAAAAAAGATCTTAGTATTTTCTCAGTAGCTTGAGTTAAAGGTAACGGAGGAGAAGTTTGGGAACTTCTGGCGTAACGTGTTATTACGAGAGACAAAGAAATGTAAAGACGCAAGGGAAAAGTCACATCGATCATGCAGTGGAATATATAGGGCAGATACAATTTTTGATTTTCGTTTTTATTCGGAAGCACTCCAAATGCGATAATTACATAATTCTGTGCGTCCTGTGAAAAGTGGTACAAGTCGACTTGTATCGAATTTGATTTTCTTTTTGCTACTTCATCAAAAAAATCCTCTATATTTCCGTATGATCAGACAGAATAATAGAAGATTTTTTTGTGATGCAGTAGCAAGAAAAAAATCAAATTCGATATAAGTCGGCTTGTACCACTTTTCACAGGACGCACAGAATTATCCTAATTTCGTAAAAAGGAGAAGGAAGTATTTTAATGGTGGATAAGTATTTGAAGAATGATATGACTGAATAAGGAAGTGAATGATTCGATAACGAATGACAGGGACTGGGACGTATGGGGGGAGAAAAATACTTCGCCGAACAGGGGGCCTATTTTCGTGCGCTCGACATTTAAGTCGGATTACAGATTTCAATGTTGATCGCACGATAATTGGCTTCCAGAGCAGAATGGTGTTTTTTTTATTTCTCCGCATGAAAGTAAGCTTTGCCTCATCAGTGGGACATTAATCAGCTGGTAACGATGAATATGACATTCACTAACATTATATGAAACTTTAATAGCGCTAAATTACTTGTAATTTGAGTATTCTTAAACGTTCTTTAAATATTTGTTAACTAAAACGCTGTTATTTTAAAGTAGCTTACATTATTTTATCGAAAATTTTATGTTTTTTTTTTTTTGCTTCCATCGTCAAAACTACTTTATAACACCGTTTTACCTAACAAAGGTTTATAGCACCTTTATAAATAAAACCCTTTATGTATTAAATAAATATTATTAAAAGTGGTTTCGATCATTTTGATTAAAATAATTCCAAATGAGTGAATGAGGATACCGGAGGCCAAATCCAGGGCAAAGGGGGGTTAAAAGTTGGCAGCGCACTTGTGACTCTATTGGTCTTGCGGGTTTCCTTGGGTGGCGGCAATCGCTTACCATCAGGTGATCCGTCTGCTCGTCTGCCACCTATGACATGAAAAATGAGGTACTCAATCTATGATTTTATTTAATTTTTTCAGTTCTTTCAGTTACTTAAGAATAATAAGATGTCTTATGTCCGTCTCTACCCGTCTGCCAAGCGTGGTGAGTATAGCAATTGCCCCTCATGTGATTGAGGGAGGCCCATGCCCCAGCAGTGGGGACTTGAATGGACTGATGATGATGATGATTAATTAAATTTTAACAATTTCATACATTTAAAATGGACCTGCCCATGAATCTTTGAATGACCATAAAACCGGCTAGACGTTATATTTTTAATTGAGAATTTTTGCTTTTGGCATATATTTATCTATATTTTGATAAGAATATTTATATTTTGTAAAGCTTAGTCAGATAACCTTTTCAATTTTAATCAGTATTTTTAAATTGTCTTTCATATACGAACTTCATATCGATACGAAAGCGATCACGTTCAATTATAATACCTCGTGATCAAATATAGAATGTTCAGAAACTAATTTTCTTCGAGTAAACCTATCACGAAGTTTTCAGTAAAGTACAGTTGATTGAACTCGATCGGTACAATATTCTTTCATAAATCTCTACAAGTATGCTTTTTATTTGTCTAATAAAGTTCGCTGTACAATATTGAAGTTTTCAATTGAAACCTAAAAATATCGATATTTTTATATTAGCTTTCTTTCTCTCTGAGTTGAGTATTTTTTCTATGAACCGGACCGGTCACTGGGTACCGGGGCCCAATCGGGGGAAAGGGGGTTGTAAATGTTGGCAGCACACAGTGGCAGCAGGCAGTGACTCTATTTGTGTCGCGAGTGTCCATGTGCGGCGGCAATCGCTTACCATAAGGTGATCCGTCTGCCACCTATCACATAAAAAAAGAAGAACTTAGGCAATAAATAGCTCTAAACAGGAAGTCGTAAATTACCTTTGGATTTTTTAAATATAAATATGTGCGTATACCAGCCATTCCTGCCAGTCATCCATCAAGAGTCCGCGCAAGTCCGACCGAAATGGAGGCTCTTATCAGAGTCAAGACTCACTATGGATCGCTGCGCCAACCTAATTAGTCAGTTTATCTGCCTTTAACTGTAAACGAACACCCACAATACAGTATTTTTTTTTTGTAATCAAAGACCTCTCAATCATAGAAACATCGTGGAAAGAATTACTTGATTCTCATTTATACTACCTGAGATATCACAATTTTAAAAGCACATTATTTTGGGCAAACCCAAAACGCTCCATACAAATGGCGACTGGCATGTGATGTCACACGCAAGTATTTTGTATGCATCTCATTTGAATTTTATATGGTAGCTATATCAAAAGTTTCGTTAATGTCAATGGTTGGAAATATATTTATTTGCACAATCTCTTGCATTTTTTTTATTTTATTTTATTTGGTGCAAATTGTATGGGTTATTCAATGGTATAAATAATTTTTTAATAATTTCATACTTTTAAAATGGACCTGCCCATGAATCTTTGAATGACCATAAAACCGGCTAGACGTTATATTTTTAATTGAGAATATTTGCTTTTGGCACACATTTATCTTTATTTTGATAAAATGTTTATATTTTGTAAAGCTTAGTCAGATAACCTTTTGTTGAGATATTGATCCTATGTGTTACCACGATCTTATTGGTCTGGTTCCCCTGTCCAAGAGTTGCAAAGGTAAAAAACTTTATTAAGCTTCTTATTCCATAGAGCGTTCTATAGATTTTAAAAACCGACTTACCTACTTTTTAAATGTTTATGGCAGTTCGGTAATTCTCGATGCTTGATTAAAAGACAAGCATATACCTACGCTAGTGGCAGTTGGCTGGTCACATTAGCCGCAGAACTCACAGCCGTTGGAGCCGTTAAGTCCTTGAGTGGAGACCGCGACTCGGTGGGATGCTGACATTCGAAGGCTGGCTGGTGTGGGCTTGATGAGAGTGGCCGAAAATCGGGAGCAGTGGCGTGCATCAGGGGAGACCTATGTCCAGCAGTGGACGAGTGTGGGTTGCTGATGATGATGATATACCTACGGGTCATGTTACGTAAAAATATTTCAATTAATCTTTTGATTTTTAAACCGTGAATTAAACACGTTTCTATGAAAATATGTTAAGGGTGGTTAGGTTTGCCCCTGAGTGTATAATGCTAAACGTCCAGGGTTAAAAGATAACATGAAAGAGGACTTAAAAATAATTACCATACGTTACTATTTCAAAGCAAAAGAATTCAAATGAGCTTAACTAGAAAAGCCCGTAAATAAATCGCTTTGTATCCCACGAACTTTTGATCTATGAATAACGTTTTCCTTTTTAATATACAAAGCGGTCTTGAGGGACAGAAGAGAGGAAACTAGCCACTTCTTTTATATTTTTAACTTTTTCTTTTTATAGTGACACATTATATTTTCTCTGCTCAGCCTGATAGTGAGCAAGATACGTTGCAATAACAACGGAAGCGATGTCAAGGCAACACCTCCGTTGGGACTGCCCTACTCTCCCGCAAGATGCTGCTTCACCCGTCGTTTGAATAAATCCATATTGTAGGAAGTAGCAAATCCGCCGGCAACGACTTCCATAGGAGCAAATACATGCGCCGGCAACGATTTCCATTTCACAATCATTCATAAAAAGTCTGTGCAATATACAAAATGTATGTTGAAATATCGATTCCTATGGACATAGAATAGAAAAAGGGGCAATTATTGTTGATGAGGTTGAATAGAATAGAAAGGAATAAAATTTTATTTGGCAAACACGTCACAAACATAGTACAAGAAAAGAAAATTCAAAACAAAGAGACACTTTGCCGTGACGTGTTACCAAGGTTGCTCTTGATTTCACACTTAACCTTACAGTCGAGAAGAGCCTTTTTCCCAGGGGGAAATGCGGCGCCTTATGCACTCCTGTTCTCGGACGGGTAGTGTGGGACTCTCCTCTGGGTTGGATCTCTGCTAACTAGAACCCGTCCAGAGGCATACCCACTAAAACACTCTGGATTTTCTCCTTCCCTCCCTTGATTTTTTTCTATGTGATAGGTGGCACATAAAGACGCAACGCCTGATTGTAAGCGATTACCACCGCCTATGAACACCCGCTATACAATTGGAGTCACAAGTGCGCTGGCAACCTTTCAACCCCCTCTTTCCCCCGAAATGGGTCTCCGGTACACGCACTCACTCAGCGAATTACAGCACAGTGCTGTTACACATATTACATGCAGATTTACGGAAGGATGGAAGGAATCTACAACCGCCACCTTCTTCTTAGCAGAGAAGAAGCCTACGCTGAAGCGAGTTTATCAGAAGCAGTCTATTCCCTTTAGTTTTAAAATTTTGGAGTTTAATCTTTGGGGAAAGTTTTTGGACTCATCGTTGGCTAGTTTCATCTACCTTGCCCTCAACTAGTGACACGGGACTATGACTGACGACGGCCAGCGGTAATTAGCATAATGGAAGCAGAGTAAATGTTTTTCCATCTTCATATTTTCACTTGTGGCTACTGAGGAGCTAAGGCGAGAGATAAAAATATGGGCAGAATGAAATTAACTTTAGTGAGATAATTTTTAACATGAAATAATATTCGTACAAAAGTAGTCGTCAGAAACCAAATCAACATGGCTTCTAAAAATTAAGCCTGCGTGAAGCAGCACTGTGCTGTGTTTCGCAGCGTAAGTGAGGGTACCGGTGGCCCAATCCGGGGGGAAGGGGAGTTTAAAGGTTGGCAGCGCACTTGTGACTCCACTAGTGTTGCTGTAAAGGTGGGTACAGACTAGCTGAAACCGTAAAGGTGGGTACAGACTTCCTAAATCACAATAGCAAAATCCGGTTTAGAAGTTGGCAGCGCTTTTGTGTCCCGGGTGTCCATGGGCGGCGGCAATCGCTCACCATCAAGTGATCCGTCTGCTCGTCTACCACCTATTACAAAAAATAATAATTTGCCTCGGACTTATAATTTATTTGCCAGCTTTGACTTTAAGCAGACGGACTCTTAAACTCTTATTAATTCAGAAGTTGCCGTACAACTAAGTTACAGTCAGGGCTGTTAGCGTGTAATATCAAAGTTAATAGGGTCATAGGCATGACATGTACTAAGCTTGATAATTACGTCATATCTCACTGTGACTTACGGAAAATTATAAACTTACTTATACGAGGGCGAGACTGAAAGTTCTTAGAAAATCAAAAACTGAACAATTTAGTAAGTTGTTACTTTTATTATATCTTTTCAAAATAGTGTCCCCTCCACATCAATACACCGCTGCATTCAATGAAACCACTGAGAAAAGCACTTGGCCCACTCTTCTTTAGGGGTCTCTTCGACGGCCTTGTGATACGCAGCCACTGCTTCTTCGGCGTCCGCGAAACGTTTTCCATTTCTAGCCAAATCGGAAAAAAGAGAATCGATTTAAATGCATAGACAATAATATTGCCAAATAGTTCCATTTTCAAAATTTAAACTTATTTTTTTAATCATCGTCTTATAAGTGGCCAGTTCTAAAAACTTTCAGTGTCGCCCTCGTACTTCATCATACGTTGAAGTCGTTAAATCGTCTACACTCGACAAGGTTTCTCTTATTATGAATGCGAAAGCAAAATCCGAGAAATAGTAATTTTAGTACGAGTATAATAGCTTTACGGGGAAATGTCGTAGACCACTGGAATAGGATACAGCAAATACACAGAAAGAAGTTATTAACAAAAACAGTCGGAATTATGTGACATTTTCCTTTCACGTAGAATAGCGACCATTATACATATTCCGTTGGCCGTGTGGTGCCCGGCAGAGTAGAATAGGCCACCCTCACTCATACCGAGGTGTCGTAAAAGACGACTAAGGTAAAGCTGCTGGCATGATCTTCAGCACCCAGAGAAGGAAAACTCTGCATTTATACCAAAACCCTCGCCAACCCGTCTGCCAAGCGTGGTGAGTATGGCAATTACCCCTCATGTGATTGAGGGACGCCCGTGCCCCAGCAGTGGGGACTTAAATGGGCTGACGATGATGATGATGATACATATTCAAATAAGCCCTTATACCTGTGTTTATACTCTTAGATCTTTCTATTAAATAATGCTGACGGGTGGCACAAAATAATAACGAATATTAAATAGTTCGCATCATCACATACATTGATCTGACTCCGAGATAGATAGCTCAAGCACCTGTGTTATGGATGTCAGAATCAACAGTGGGATTACAAATCTCTCTCTCCTGTCGATTCCCTCACTGCTGAAGATCGTGACTCCTTCCGATTTTGTCGACCAGCTGTGGCCATCTGCTGCGCTCCGCCGCTCGGTGCACACCAGTGCTTATGATTACAAATATAATACATTTAATACTTTTCTTTTGTAAATACATAGAAAACACCCAGACCTATTCGTTTGTATTCATACAGACATGTTCATGCACACAAATGTGTGTACTGTGCGGGGATCGAACCCGCAACTCTTGCACCAAAGGCAGCGTTCACTACCACTATTCCAAACGAGACGTCAAATCACAAAATAATAAAATACAATTAGTATCTAAAGCTTCACCGTTACAAATTCAACCTTCCCATGGTCCACGGGACGCGGGGGGCGAAGTGCGACTCTTTGGGCCAATCAGCAGATAGCGCAGTGTCCTTGACCAATAGAAAAAGTTATCTATGGAGCTGGCGTAGTGGCGTGGTCGCACGCGCACGACTTTAAGCGAACGTCATTTTTATTAGTCTATGGCAGCGACGGTCGACATTCGACTTTTTTTTATGATATAGGTATCAGACGAGCAGACAGATCACCTGATGGTAAGCCATTACCACCGCCCATGGACACCTGCATCACCAGTGCGCTACCAAACTTTAAACCGCCCTTTCCCCCGGATTGGGCCTCCGGTACCCTCACTCACGCAGCAAAACACAGCGCATGCACTGCTTCATGGCGGTTTTCTGTGAGGACGTAGACTCCGGCCGAGCCGGCCCATTCATGCCGAAACGTGTCGACTGATTGTTTGGCCTAAACATAATATAAACATTTTAATTGGTCCCGTGAACCATGGGAAGGTCTACTTTGGGGGGGTAGAGCTCCAGCTGTCTTTAAAATTGAAGAGTTTGTTATACTGCGTATCGTGACTCTCCCGCACGTCTGTCTCTGTCATTACTCTGCCGTCCACTTACTAAAAGGTCGTAAAGCCACAGCGACTCCCTGTGGCTTAGCGACTTTTTAGGTAGCGGACGGCAGTACTGCCAAAATCATACACATAGGCAACACAGTATTCCTTAATTAATCACTTGTGTTTGTTACAGTGAGACGAGTAGCGCCGCAGTTCTCAATCCCTCCAGCGACGCGCACAGAAGTTCCTCTAGGTGGAAACGTCACCCTGAAATGCGTCGCCTTCGGGTCACCCATGCCCACGGTCAAATGGAGAAAAGGTAAGATATGTCTAATGGAATAAAGGTAAATTTATTACAACAAATTAATGCGGGGCCTAGTCATGGAGACTTGCTGTTTTTAAAATCCGTTATCCTGTACAAGATTATAGGGGCCTATTCTGAAAACAAATTCACGACCAAATCTTTCCCCCGTCCCTTTCACACGAAAGAAACAAAGCGTGTGTGAGTGGGACAGGAATACAGAGTTGTCGTGAATTCTTTTTCAGAATATGCCCCCAGTATCTCGTACAGGATAATCTTAATCAGTGTAAGCCTTTATTTATTTGGTTTACCAGTTATTGTTTTCAATGATACACGATTAAATAGTAGGTAAAAACTTCGAACTACCGTCTAAATGTACAATCTGTATATTTTATTTATGTGATAGGTGGCAGAGGAGCAGACGAATCACCTGATGGTAAGCGATTGCCGCCACCCATGTACACCCGTGACACCAGTAGAGTCCCAAGTGCGCTGCCGACCTTATATAGATCTGTAGTACGCTGGATGTAATGGCAGCATGCTGTTACCTAATTATAGTTTCCCTTTAGCGATGTACGAGTACTAACTCATTTATCGTTAAATTGGATACAGCTTCGATTTTTTTCTTATTTCAATAATTTGTATCACAGTTAACACACAAGCAACAAATGTTAACATAATTTTTGATGCTCCATAATCGTGAAAAGTAAAGCAACCACAGACTTCCTACAAAAATTCTATGCTACTAGGTGCAATAATAATAAAAATATTTCACAACATCACATACATTATTCTGACAGGTCCGAGACAGGTAGCTTCAAGCACCAGCGGGATTACAAATATATAAATATAATACTTTTCTTTTGTAAATACATACTTATAATACATAGAAAACACCCAGACCAATGGAGACAGACATGCACACAAATGTTTGTACTGTGCGGAAATCGAACTCGCAACCCTTGGACCAAAGGCAGCGTTCACTACCACTGTTCCAAACGGGTCGTATAATATTTGAAAACTGAAATGCATGTATAGGTACCTACAAACTGTATTTTCGGCAAAGATTTCTAACTCAAATTGTCACGCAGGTTTAACAAAATGGCTGACGCCCGAAGACAACCCGCCGCTCGGTCTGAACAACCTCAAGCTGGAGGACATCAGAGAATCTGCCAACTACACCTGTGAGGCGGCCAGCGTGCTCGGTGTTATCGAGGCCGTTGCAGAAGTCAAAGTGCAGTGTAAGTTGACATTTTTTTTCTGTCACTTTTCTTCTTCTTTTTCTGTCACTTTTCTTCTTCTTTTTCTGTTAGTTTTCTTCTTCTGTTTCTGTCAGTTTTTTTCTTCTTTTAATGACATTTTTTTTCTTATTTTCCTGTCACATTTCTTCTTCTTTTTCTGTTACTTTTCTTCATCTTCTTCTGTCATTTTATTCTTCTTTTTCTTATCATGTGATGGTGATTTGAATTTTCTTGACCAAGTTTCTGCCACACGAACAGCATTGTAGATAAGGTCGATAAGGTCATCTCATGCATGCATGTGTTCCTAATTTGAGGCAGCGATCCATATCACCACACCAACGCATTTGGGGTATTGTTCTTGAGAGTCATCAAGAGGATGACAAGAACAAACTGGATGGAAACTTCCCAAGATCAACAAATGAAAGAAACTGAAAGTGATCTGTATCTTTAGTTCAGTTCTAGTCCGAGAAATGGCTCGAAAAGAAGATTATTTCACTTTACAATTTTATCTCCACAAGTTATCTATAAACAGAACGTTTAGCCTTTTTCCACTTTTCACGGTCTTGAGTTACCCGTCTTTCTATCTTGATATGTTGTGTTATAAATTCTTGTCAGTATTCTACATTTTGTTCCCTATTATTTATGACTTAGAAATTCGTTATTGGATTTTTCAGTAAGTGAACTTCGGAGAAAAAACACAAAGTTTGCGAGGCCTGTTGCATTCAGAATCTACTTTTAATTTGTTGATCAAAAGACGTATTTAAGTAAAGTCTTCACAAATTCAAGTAGCAGTATTTGAAGTCACTCTTAAAGAAAATTACATTCAACAAGTTTTCTTTAAGGAAAAACGCAATTTTCTTTCCTTGTAAGAGCGTATTAATTACTCGTGGTTCCAGCGATGCCGTCTATTAATAAAAGTAAATAATTAATTATGTCGCGACTCGTTAACCCCGACCGAATTCTTAGTATTCTCTAATTAATCCATTGAATGTCTCCAGAGTTCTGAGAGACGAGTGACTAAATCAAATTACACTCATAATTTCTTCGGATAACTGTTGCAAATTTATGGTAATAAATAACTCTACCGAGGTGGAAAGTGGGATTTACGAAAATCAATTTGATGAATTGAGGCAAGTCGAGACATCCATTATGAATTAGTGTTATAATTCATAATTGAATGGGTTGAAAAGTTTTGCCGACCCCAGAGACAAACGAATGTCAGCTTGATTAATGATTAATTTATTGTTACTTTGCATCCCCTTTTCTCGATCCAATTCCAGGATTAAGTTGTTCGAGGCCTAGTGCTCGGTCGTGCAGCTATTTTAAATTGATGAGGCTATAGAATTTCTAATTGAAACATTAATAAAGATTAGATGACAGCGCTACGGAATATTTGCCGGGAAGAATGAGTGCCTTGAAATTTATAAATGGTGGCATATTTTTAAATTACTCCACTTATTTACGGCCAGTTCTACTTAGGACACTTCGTGACAGGGAGTTTTTCTTTAGGTTTCTTAGCTTTTTGGTAAATTAAAGAAACGTTCTTGATTCAAAAGACCTTTGACATTTAGATCTACCAACTAAAAATATATTTGTCTTCCTTTTTTTTGAAATTAAATTCGTAGATTGTTTAAATAACAAAAAATAATATAATATTTAATATTCCTCATCTTTCGTAATCCCATCTTAGTACCTACATGAAATAATAACAATTTTATTTTCTTTTGTCACTGTAAAGTAATTATTTATTATTTTTAATGAGAACGTAAGTGTCGTGTAGGTATTTTTTCAAATCCACCGCGTTTAGTCACGAATATTACCAGTTCGAACGCTTTAAAATATATTTTTTCAAACGAGAAGTGTTAGGCATTGATGTCTATGAGCGGCGGTTACCATGGAACATCAAATGGGACTCGCCTTACTCATCTACCTGCCATATGTTGTATGAATTAACTGTATTTATTTCTTCTACCCCACAGCGTTACCAGGTCCCCCCTCAGAAGTGCGGCCGTCTGAGATCACCGCCACCACAGTCCGACTGGCCTGGACCTACAACGGGCCCGAGGAGCCCCAATACTACGTCATACAGTACAAGCCCAAGTATGCTAACCAGGTATGTGATTCTTCCATGATTAAACTCTTTTAATTGTCATTATACAGGGTGTATCTGTGAACATTTACATCCCCTTAACCACGGTGTTCTATCAACCATTATGAACAACATTTGTTCTACGACTTTTGGAAATTCGCATAAAAAAAATCAACTTTGCATACACAGTCGGTCACGTGACTTAGTCATTTTGTATGGGGAGTCGAAAAAAATTTCGACGAATTTCGAAAAGTCGTAGAACAAATGTTGCTCAGAATCGTTGGTAGAACACGTGGTTAAATGGATGTAAATGTCCACAGATACACCCTGTATTATGATTGGCATTTTAGGAAAAATGATTCGGTATCTCTCATCTCGACAAATGTAAAGTGCCTTCAAGTTGGAAGTGAAGATCTGGTGCCGCTGGTAGAGACTGGACGCGTCAAGCCGAAGACAGGGTGAAGTGGAAAACATTGGGGGATGCCTTTATCTAGCAGTATATTTACCTGTGTTACTAACTACTTACTGAGTAAAACTACTCAAATGAAAAGTATTTATGCAATTAAAGATTCATTCATTCATTCATTCATTCATTGATTAAAGATCAATACGTTTTGTGTGGGAGCAATATTCAAATCTTAAATATCTTTTACCATCTGTAGCTATGTAATACATTGTTCATTTTTTCAAATAACTCTCTGACACCATAAACACACAGACTCAACAAGTAAGGTGAAACCGTTCCATCTATCTTCACCTACTTTTGATAATCGGAGAGAAGTTGTTCTTTATCGTAGACACGTTCTGCCTAAGGTTACGAAATAAACAAAACCCGCCATGTAAAGTAGAAACACGGAACATCAATTTAGAAATTAATTTTAAGGTACTATGACTTACTTTTGTTTGTAATATTTCAGTGGTATTTTCTTAATGATATTTAAAATCCTATTTATCAAAATCTTGTTTCAAGATCAAATAGCCTAAATCAGGGGTCGCCAATCGGCAGACTGCGGTCCGCATCCATTTTGTGCAGATCGCCAGAAAGACAGCGTAATTAAATAACAAAGTAGATTTGTTTTTTTTTATCAACTAATTTTCTTTAAATAATTCTTTGATGGTTATTAGATTTCTAAAATGAACTCCGTGCGAAACAAAGGAGATCCAGGGACTTTCATAATATTTTGGTCCAAATTTTCTGTTAGGACTTATCTGCCTGATTTCCAATTGTCAAGATTTGGAATTACATTAAAAAAGGGCTTTTGTTACTTGATTCACTGAAAATGTATAAAGATATTGATTTTGAACTCAAAACCAAGGATAATCTACGTACAGCTTCGGTGACATAGCAATATATACTTAGGGGGACAAGTCCTACAGAATACAGCATTTTTTTTGCCGGCACTTGAACCAAAGAAGAGGGTGTCCTTTGTGACCCTACCCTAAATCTTTCTTAGTACCCACCTAATCTCATCACTTGTTGAACACAGGCGTTCAGCGAGATATCAGGCGTGATCACACAGTACTACTCGGTGACAAACCTGTCCCCCTACACGGAGTACGAGATGTACGTCATCGCCGTCAACAACATCGGCCGCGGACCCCCTTCTGCCCCTGCCGTCATCACCACGGGAGAAACCGGTACGTTAAAATAAAAATAATAATCTCTATATTTCGGAAAATTACATCTATTCAACAATATAAATAGAAGAACATAAATCTACACACAATTTAGGACATTAAAGGTGTTAACAGACCAATCGATCAATCGTTGATCGAAGCGTCAATCGATGGTAGAATCGATAAGTCGAAGTCGACTTATCGATTTTACCATCGATCAATGATCGATCGATCGGTATGGTAACACCCTAAATTAGGCTCATCACCGTCTGCATACAATGATTTGGTAACGGAGCAGTCGAAACGGGCTGTAAATAATAGTAGCCAATTTACTTACTAACTTTGCTGGTTCTGCAACTGGATTTCACTTTTATATGTTCCTGAACGGTACATAGCGAAAATGAATAAGATTTACAAAAAATATATACAGTCGAACATAGAACCTCCTCCTTTTTTGAAGTTGGTAAAAATTACTCGAAAATCGGCTATGCTATTATTTTGGCTCTTATAGAGTCGAGCCATCGGATACCAAAAACGCAACTTATTTATTAAATGAGGTTTTTTGACTTTTGTTGTATTAACGCTTTATCTACTATTGCGTTAGTCGATGTTATTTTTTAAAGTGACACTTAAATTACATACCTACTTAAGTTGGAAAAAGTGAGTAATTGAGTTTCATGTTGATTTCTTCATAGTAGAAATCTATGGGTGAAATTCGAAATAAACCACAATAATAAGTTCTGTATTTGAAATTTATTAAAAAAAGGACTAATTTTAGCATTTTACATAAATTAGTAGTTCACATAAAATTCTAAAATAATGGAAAAACTACATAGGTTTTCCATTTTTTTCTGATTGAATTCCAGAAAGGTACCATTCAAATTCAAAAAATACTAAACAAAATTTCAAATATCTAATATATTTATAAAAACCTATTATTATTCCTTTAACGATGAGTTAATTTTTGATAGAACGAAGAAATTTAATTCTATCATAGACTAAAATATTTTATAAATATCAAATATGAAAATGTAGTCTTTGATCTATGAAAATTGAAAAGCTACCAGTACCTATAATTAGGAAAAGTTTTAACGCTGGGTTGTTGTAAGTTTAAGTTAAATTTAGAATACAATCATTAATTTTATTAATCTTTACCCCTCTTTCGTACAATTGACGTAACAATCTAACTGTCATGCGATTCATTCTACGCATTTATTTATACGCTTATTCTCGTTTAATTTAACTTCTCGCTTTCTGTTAAACGAAACATTTACTTGCTTTGGATTCGGTACAATAGCCATTTTTGGTTACGCTAACTTCTCAGTTTTAAGGTTTCTTTAATCGTCTTTACATGGCTCGCATATCGCGACAACTGAAAATCGCCGACCGCTTCATGTAAGTTCGCTTGGACTGGATTTTAACAAGTTTTTTTTTTATTTCGTTTGCACACTTTTTATTTTTGAAGTAGTTTAGATGTAGTGCATTTTTTGTTTCGTATTTTCCATGCACCATTTCGTTTGTAACGATATTAGGTACAGATACAACATTAGTTACGTCACACAATATTGTTCCTTGTCTGCACCTTTGTGTGAAATTTACATGTCTATGCGTTTTGAAACATGTACCACCGACTAATGTTATCTTTTGTCTATGCTCACTTACAGTGGATTCCTTATATGGAGGTGCCAGTAAGTACAAAATAACTTTTGTTAATGTGGTGTTATTATTTGGGTATTAACGTTGAGCATGATTTTGTTGTTAATCAATCCGCTGAATTATTTTACCGCTTTGGTATTCTTTAATTTTAGTATTTCTAATTTCGATGAAAGCTAAGTCACATGATCTCAATAAAAAGTAGATATATCTAAGCCAAATGGGCTTACGACGTCGTAATCTAATATCTCTCCTTATATTTCTTTCTTGTCACATCTTGTCAAGCCACCGCGTCTAATTTACCGCTGAAAATATTAAATTTGACGTCCGAAACCGTGGCTCTCTTCGGAATTACCGTTGTGTCACGAAACGGACAAAAAATGAAACTGTGATGAGTTGGTAATGAAAACGTTGCTGTATCAAAATTGTTTGCAGGTTTTTTATGTCTTCTTTACATTTCTAATAAAGGCAAACTTCAGGCCGACGCCCGACGACCCGAATCCTGCCCAAACGAGATTATAGCGTTTTAATATTGCACAGTCCCGAAAAACTTTTATTGTTTCGTCCTTTCCGAGCATTATAAACAGAGAAGAGATTTTTCATTGAGTGACGCCCCTTTTTCGTGTTGTAGGCAGCGATTACAAATCCTATTAAGACTGCTATTATGCCCCCGACGCTATTGTCACATTTTTATTCCCATTTTATACACAATTGAGATGAACCCGCCGCCCCTTAATTCGATATTGCGTTGTTTTCATATTATTATAATGGGATTTCAAGTATTAGGACTTTCAGGGAAAAGATTCGCGAAAGACTTTTGCATAATATTTGTTTTGAAGTTAAATCTAAGCGCGGTTGATTTTGATAATGGGATTTCCACAGTCAAAGATTTAACTTTACGCTCCGCTAAGTTACAAAGTAAAATGTTCATCTAATGATTTTCATACTCTAAAATTTACTTAAGAAGCGGTTTAACTCTCTCTTAATGGCCTAATTAAATATTCTTAAAGTACTTATATTTAATTAAATGCTACAACAAATTGAACCCTTCTCGTTATTAGGAAATAATAAATAGGTAGGTATACTTCTTAAGACCTCGCTTTTAATGGAGTACTTACCGATCATAGGATCGGCAGTGTAGAGTAAATATTAAAATAGACGTATTTTGTTTTGAGACTGTACTAGTAAGTAGTAATATATTTATACTAGTAAGCGGGTAATTCCTATTGGCCGGTGTAAGTACAAGAGAGGTATGGTAGCTCAATGGATACGATACGAGCATGCGAGTCGAAATACTCTTCTGTAGTGGTTAACAAATCTTAATAGGAACTTTAGAATGGATCATATTCATATCAACTTATGCCAAAGTCTTATTCTTATTTTAAAACCTGATCTTAAATTATTAACGTACTAAAGCTCATGCCATCTCGTTCCAACACGCAATGTTTAAAGAGAATGGCACTAGTTCAGTTCCGGAACTTTTCTTGGATCGCGTTTTGTAAAACTGGGTTTAAAAGATACTTACAAAATCAGAATATTTATTGGATAATCTTGTGTTTAATTTTTTTTGTTACCGAATAGCTTTGGCATTTATGGCATCTTTTTATATGTATACCTTATGCTGAGTTAGTGTTTTCTATGCTTAATATATACATAATAAATGACACGGGTTTACATGATTAATGATTGGCAGTTATTATTTAAATTATGCTCAATAACTATATTGCATGGCGTTAATGTTTTCAACTGCTATCATATTTATTTATGTTTGTTACATTTACTTATGTGAGCTCTTTTACTTCATGCCTACTGCATATTGTAAACTCAGTATTTATTTTAGACTGTAGGTGTAGATAGTAGTGTTTAGGTTTCATTCAAGTATTTTATTGTTGATTGATAAAGTATTGCATTGCCCCGAAGGTGCATTTTTTTATATTTTTTTTTATTTACCATAAAAAGTACAGTCTTGTTCACTTATTTCTAACCCTTCTCGTTATTAGGAAATAATAAATAGGTAGGTATACTTCTTAAGACCTCGCTTTTAATGGAGTACTTACCGATCATAGGATCGGCAGTGTAGAGTATATATTAAAATAGACGTATTTTGTTTTGAGACTGTACTAGTAAGTAGTAATATATTTATACCTACTAGTAAGCGGGTAATTCCTAGTGGACTACTAAATGCACCATCGGACCAATGCAATACTCGATTTTGTTACTCCATGTGGTTACTAAACTACATCGAGTTGTAGACCGTGTAGGACCCAAGTTTTGGCATGAATGGGCTCGTCTCACAGAAAACCGGCATGAAGAAACGCTACCGCTGTGTTACGCTCAGTGAGGATGCCCTATTGGAAAGGAGTTAAAAGGTGTTACAGATGTATACGGGCGGCGGCATTTGCTTACCATCAGGTGATCCCTCTGCTATTCTGCCACCTGTTCACCGGTGTGAAGCAGCATTGTGCTGTATTTCGCTGCGTGAGTGAGGGTACCGGAGGCCCAATCCGGAGTAAGGAGGGCTTGAAGGTTAGCAGCGCACTTGTGATTCCACTGGTGTCGCGGGTGTCCATGGGCGGCGTCAATCGCTTACCATCAAGTGATTGATCCGTCTGTTCGTCTGCCACTTTTCAAAAAAAAAAGTAAAACCTGTGGCATAAAATAAAGAAATACCTAAATTCGAGAGAAAGGACGAGTGAAAGTTGGAAACAATATTCGATAGAGTTTCGACTTAACCCTCTTTTGTTACTATAGGGCGATGATTAGGTAAAGCGAGGTACCTGTTGTTAGAACTCCTTAGCTTCTTAGGATGAAGACGTCTCGTAATAATTGAGAATATACCTGTCGCATCCAAACAAAGGTGAAACACAGCGCTTGTGAAATGAAGGGAATCGAACTACTACGAACTTTTCGAAGAATTGTAACATATGCGTATTGTCAGCATAACTATTTTCTCTCTCACTGTTTCACATAGAATTAAAAGATGACAAAGTATGGCGTGGGTACGCTACGTGTATGTACGTTCCGAATGGACAATACGACAAAATAAATAGCATTTTAATACGATTTTTCTTTTTTTTAAATCAACGTGAGCAAAAGCGTTATTAATTTGTCATGTCGAGTCGTGACGTCACAGGAGGATATTTACATTTTATATTATTTTCTCCATATATATGGAGAAAAAAATATAAAAACTGTTTATAAAATCTGAAATTTTTTTTCTTAAATTTCTATGATCATGACCTGGTAGGTACTTAAACTTACTTAGTCTAGTGGTTTACGTACAGTCAACTCCAAAAATATGTATACACTTTAGGACGTTGTCACAATATATAATATTAGAAAATAGACCTCTACTTTCTTATGGGTAAATATTATGACAAGGTCCTAAAGTGTATACATATTTTTGGAGTTGACTGTACCAGGCCGTGATCTCTTGTTTGATTCCCGGGTCGAGCAAAGGTATTTTTCAAATTTTTCGAACATAGCTCGGGATTGTGATCACCAATCCGCATAAGGCAAGATGATTAAGCCTAATCCCATCATAGTAGCGATGACTTGATTTCTATGATGGAGGCCTTTGCCCTGCAGTGGGACAGTATATAGGCTAATACTTTACTTTTACTTTTAAATATCTATGAGTCTAATCTAGGAATAGTATTTTTTATTTCAGAAAATGATTTTTTTGTCTTATTGTCCATTTCTCTAATGTTTGCGCTAATCCTTCGGATATCTCAGAAGAAGCTAGGTTGATTTCGACTCTATGCCCAATTATTGATTAATAGAAAAACACGAAACTGGGCGTACTGTAACCTTTTCGCTTGTTTCTAGAACCCGGATCAGCGCCCCGCAACGTGCAAGTCCGCCCACTGTCCTCGAGCACCATGGTCATCCAATGGGATGAGCCGGAGACGCCGAATGGACAAGTCACGGTAAACGATCACTTTTTGCTGGACCTCACTAACTATTGAAACAGCTGTTTAAAAAACAATTGACAACATTTTATATACTACGTCAAGCAAGCTGTCAAATTTTATCACAATCCGATCACGGTTTTTTGGCACGTGACAAAAGTCGGAACTAATGCTGTTTTGACATTTTCGCATAGAAAAATCGTTTTACAATGCCCCCCTGTCAATGTCACTGAAGTGCCTTCTGATCTTGGTCGGTCTGTAACTGCTGTTTCAAAAGTTGGTGAGTTCCACGACTATTCATCATCATCATCAGCAACCCACACTCGTCCACTGCTGGACATAGGTCTCCCCTAATGCACGCCACTGCTCCCGATTTTCGGCCACTCTCATCCAGCCCACACCAGCCAGCCTTCGAATGTCATCATCCCATCTTGTCGCAGGGCGTCCTACACTACGCTTACCGAGTCGCGGTCTCCACTCAAGGACTTTACGGCTCCAACGGCTGTCAGTTCTGCGGCTAATATGACCAGCCCACTGCCACTTCAGTTTGCTAATTCGGTGGGCTATGTCGGTGACGCTGGATCTCTGTCGGATTACATCATTTCTGATGCGGTCCTTCAGAGATACTCCGAGCATAGCCCTTTCCATAGCTCTTTGAGCGACTTTGAACCGGTGGACTAGTCCAGCCGTGAGTGTCCACGTCTCGGCACCGTAAGTCATGACCGGAAGGACGCACTGGTCGAAGACTTTCGACTTAAGACTTTGAGGGATGGGTGACGAGAAGACTTGACGAAGTTGACTACGACTATTATTACTCATAAACCATTTCAAGAAAAAATAAGTATACATTCTGTAATACGTACAGTCCGATCACTGTTATTTGGCACGTGGCAAAATTCGGAACTAACGCTGTTTCCTTTACAAGAGTGCCAGTACTTTTGACATTTCTCATAGAAAAAATATTGTACAGCACCCTCATGTCAATGTCACTGCCTGCCTTCTGATCTTGGTCGGCCTCTACACCATAAAAAGAAAAAAAATGTTTTGTTATTTAATAATAATAAAGCAATAAATACATTTATTTGCCAATGATTTAATGGTGAATTAATAAACAGTAAACAGTACGTATGAATTCGTCTTAATGTGCTCAAGCTCGAGAATTTCCCACCGGAGGAGCTTTTCTCGTGCACTCGATCTTCAGAGGGCCTATTCTCGAGCACTCGACAGTGAAGTCGACTTACAGATTTGTATGGACGCGTGTATGAAATCTCAATTCTATCTCAATTGCGAGTGCTCAAGAAAGGCCCTCTGGGGGCAATTTCGTACATTCAGATGCAGAGAGATACATTCGTCCATACAAATCATGATTCGACTCCAATGTCGTGTGCATTCTAATGACATTATGTCATTCAAACAAAAGGTTAAAAGGATGCTACTAAAAAAGAGCTACTACAGTGTTAATGACTACTTATCTGATAAAACGTTTTATAATTTAATATTGTGACATTAAAATAATCATCTAATTTAATTTATCCCAATGTAATTTGAAATATAATTTATTTTAAATTGATTTATATTGTGACCTATTTGTAATTTGCTGAATGTATCCCATATAATGTATCCTAATCCATTCAATTTAATTTATAATTCCTAATAATAAACACTGGCCCAATTTTGCATGCCGTTTTTGGCCAAATATGGCGAACCATTGTACAAAACTTAACAGCTTTTATACCTACCCATATTTTGCAAATAAAGAATTTGTATTTGTATTTGTACGAGAATAAGCCACCAGGGCTAATTTGTATGTTTAACAAGATACAGTTATGATAACAATAGGTACAGTATGTAACCGACATTTTCTTTTGCAGGGATACAAAATCTTTTACACAACGGACCCGTCGCAGCCCTTACCTTCATGGCAATCGCAAATGGTAAGTTTATTCTTTAGTTAGGTATTTACGGTCGGTTTTTATCTTTTTATTTGTGAAAAACAAACGTTTACGTTTCGTTAAACCGTTGGTCCTGCGCCTGATCCCTTTTCGGTCATCGGCCCTGATCGTTAAAATCGGCCTCCGTAGCCAAATCGGTTGGAGGATATTATTATTACCTATGAAATTTCTGTTTTGTATGGCGATTTTTTTAGAAGTTTTATTTACGAAACAAACTTCTCTTCTATTCGTAAAGTAACCATTAATCCTACTCAGTAACGTAACGTTGTCCATTAAAGCACAGTTAATTATGGAGTAATCCATAACTAACCTAACGTTAAGGAACGTGTAGGGTAGTTTTTCGGAATAAAAAGTAATTAAAAAGTTCTTATTGATATAAACGTCAATTCTGCCAAGTAAAAAAGGGTCATTTTCAAGTTGTTTTTTTTTGCATCACAAACACAATAATACCTGACCTCTATTTAATATATAAATATAAATATGGTATGGTGACTTTTTGCTTATTAAAGGAGTTATCTTATTGTGTCTAGAAAAACAACGGCAATTCTATAGGTAAAGACCTATTATTATTTTAGTCGCTTTGGATCCCGAAGTACGTTTAGACCATTATTCAGAATTTGTTGCGTCTGGTATACTTCTAATGATATTATTTTCATATAAAGCGACTGCCGTCTGACCTTTGTAACCCGTCTGTACCCATCACCATATCAAAAACTCTACCCACCCGTTTATCGATGTTAACCCTTGTGGGATCTCGTTGAGTTAATATTTTAATAACATTATAAAGTTTCTTTGACAATTTCACGACCTATAACCGAAGTTGATACGTAGTTGATCCCTTGGAAATTCAAAACAAACTCTATGGGGATGGGCAGAAATCAAACAACTTTATTTTGTTTAAAATTTCTGTTCGTAACAAACTTTTGCCTGTTCACATGACGATTTCATTGAAGGGTTGGGTATAATGTATGGTCACGGATAAAAACATATTTACTATAAGTACATATAACGACACGACGAGGAAAAGATCTTGTTTGCCCCAAAATTTATAAAACACACCACTTCACCTCTAGATCCTTTATATTTTAAGGCCCATTTTTATACAAACATTAAATGGTACTTTAGACCTGTATCCCCTTACTTTTGCTAAATGCAAGCGTACACTCCATGATGCTCTACTTGACATGTCTTATGACGATGAAGAGAAACTGCTTATGGTTTTAGGTAGTTTTAGGTAAAAATACCTACTTAAAGTAGGTATTTTTATAAAACTTGTTGTTTTTCTTACGTTATTGTCTCTTAGATAAATATTTTTGTAATTATTTATCAACACGTCACGGAAAAGTGTCTCTTTGTTTTGTATTATCTTTTGTTGTATTATGTTTGTAATGTGTTACCAATAAATACATTTTATTCATTCCTTCAACTTTCGTTATATTTCAACTTTCTAGCCTGAAAAACAGGTTCGCCTAGTTCAATTATTTGTATTTATTTCTGACCTTATTGTAATAGGTTTATATAGGTATGTATTATTTGTGTAAAATTATTATCTAAATAAATTTATTTGAATTGAATGTATAACAATATGTAACCAACAGGTTAGCGTTTTATTTAAATTAAAAATTATTTATTCAATGTTACAAAATGGTACAGTTACAACAAATCAAATAAATTACAAGATACTTACTGTTTTGAGTATCACTAAAAAGGTTTCCCTTCAGCATTTACTTTTTTCATATTCATTTAGTGCATAATCACATTATATAAGTATATTATGTCTTAAAAGTAATATTGTGGTATACATGTAACGCCCTGCAAGGGCTTATCAATTTAAACAGGTGGACTAGATGACATTTTAAATACATTAATTAATACAAAATAATGAATAACAAATGATAATTAAATTTACAACACTCAATAAATATGTAGATATTATTACGCTTAATAGTACCACTATTGCAAGTAATATGTTGCATAAATTATTATTAAAAATTTACTATTATCCATCTCTGTCATGAAAAAATTCTTCCGCTTTTTGTTTATTTTACAGCAACAACAACGCAACTCTATATATCAAAGTGTTGATGCGATATGCGCGAAATAGCGCAACATTACACAATAAATGAATAATTTATTATATACATACCTACAATATTGATGAGACTATCGACAGCTCATGTCGAATCAAGCACTTACAAATTGCGTCGCCTTAGTAACGCGTTCAAAGGTTTAATTGGCAGTTACCCGGAATGTGGAAGATGCGGGTTTGATTTCCGCCTGAACACGAGATGAATTTTTAAGTGCTTTATATACTTCAGAATTAATTGCAAATAAATGCTATAAAGTTATTATGTTTTTTTTTTTTGGTCAATAAGCCAACGCTTGACCACAATCGCACCTGATGGAAAGCGACGATGAGGTCTAGGATGATACGCGTTTGCCTAAAAGATGCCTGTTCACTCTTGCCTTAAAGAATGCCTTAATGTTAATTGAATAAACGAAAAAAAAATTACATATTTTTTTATCTCTTGCAAAATTGTATTTCAAGTAATTTTATTTTATTTTTACTTTTCCTGTTATACATTTTTTACCGATTTAATTAAGATACTTAAATTAGTTTAGGAATTTCTGGCGGTTAATTTAATTTGTTACAAAGATTTTCTGTTATTTATTAAAAATAATCCCTTGTTCACAGATGGACAACAGCCACTTGACCACTATAAGCGAACTAACCCCCCACACAGTATACACGATACGAGTTCAAGCCTTCACTTCAGTTGGGCCTGGCCCGATCTCAGCGCCTGTGCAAGTCAAAACGCAGCAAGGTAAAAAAAAATACATTTTATACAGAGTGTTTAAGTAATCAGCTACATACTCCCGTAAATAAGATTAGAATGACTTTTGCCTGATTATTAATTGCAAAAAAATATTCCGCCTGTTCTGAACTTTTAATGTTTTATTGGGAAATTTGTGATCAATTTCAAAAAAACAAACTATACCTTGTTTAGGAAGATACTCAACACTCAATATTTTATTGACAAACCATAATGTAGAAAAGACGTCACAAAAGTGTAAGATCAATGTTATGGACTCTGTCGGATAAAATGTATGTATAGATGGATTTAAAGCTAAATTTTTCCATTAAAGTCGCAAATAATCTACATAAATAAAAATGAATCGATGTTCGTTAGTCTAATCAAAACCCGAGAACGGCTGGACCTATGGAGCTGATTTTAGTTTTAAAATTTTTGTCGTTGGCCAGGGGACTTTCCCTGGCCTACGAAAAAGGTGAGAAATTAAACAAAAAGTAGGCGGAACGAAGTTCGCCGGGAGCCACTAGTTTGAAATAAATATTTTACAAGACGCTTTTTGATATATAACGATATACACAAGATATAAAAAATAAACCTCCTGAGTAACATATCCTGAATAAAAGATATTAAATAACAGTTTAATTTTGTTGCGGACGAATTTATTCCCGCATAGGGCTTTACAGTCATGAGCGCAGCTGTAAGGTAACATCGCAAGATGCTACTTAAACTTAGATCAGGCAAAAACGTATCTTTCAGAAGATTGGAACATGTGCATCTGGATCAGTGCAAAGATGCGGAGCAGTGTAACGATTCATTTGAATCATTAGGAACATTAACTCACAGATTATGTCCTCCAAACCGATATTTCGATCATGGCGGCCAATCTCAGCGATCAGCCATCGATGCAGGACATATTATAGTGCGCATGTATTTGCGCAGACACAAGTGCATTCCTCCTATTCTCTATTAACTCTCAGATAGATACGGATACGCCATTAATTAATTTTGTCGGATCATTCGGCTGACTCAGATCATTCAGTTCATTCGGATCATTCCGCTCAATCGGCTCACTCGGATCATTAAGCTTATTCGGATCATTCCGATCATTCGAATCGTTCGGCACACTTGGACTCAAGATCCATTTGAGTCGAATGATACATTCGGAGCGAACATAAGAGATTCGGAACACTGTATCATTTGGCAGAGTCGAATCGCTGAGCCGTTTCAGTAAAGAGTTACACACGTCTATTAAACATCTGTCACAGATGAAAAAGGCCTAATCTAAAATTTACGTAGTAGCACATCTTCTCTTAAGATAGACTTAACTTGGTGTAGTATCTACACGTTCTATAACGGCGATATGAAAGTTTTGTTATTATGAGCTATAAGACGCCCGGTTTCAAAATAACATGGGCATGTTATTAGAGTTACAAGATTCATAGTAGCAGTCAGGGTTGCCAAGCTTCCGGATAAAGCCGGACATAGCCAGGATTTTTGGTTGCATATTCAATTCAATTCAATTCAAATAATTCTTTATTTGCATAGGCTTGTACACAGCACTTACAAATCGTCATACATTTGAATGACTTAAAACTATTTATAAGTACTTATGTATAATTTACATGTTAATACATATATATGTTGATACATAAAATATACTAAAGAAATAAATAAACATAATGCGATTCTACCACCGGCTCGGAAAGTTGTTTCTGGTCGAGAAGATCCGGCAAGAAACTCGCCAGTTACTCTTTTTAATCGCCAACTTTTTTACAATGGTTTATTATCCTCATACCAAGTCATACAGTCTAATGCAACACAAAATAGAATGAAGCAAATTAAAAGCTAAATATGAGGTAAACCGAAGCGGACCAGTCCCCAAAGGTGGCACCTGTTCACAAGTATGACGTATGTGTCAGCCATCATTTCACTCAACCATATTAGAGGGAATGTAATGACCCGCCACATAACGCCACCACCTCAGAGACATTTGAGTGAGCATGACTACTTAGGTTCCCCTCATAGGTCACAGAGTACTTAATCCAATACTAATAAACTGCAGGACGAGGTGTACAATAGTAGGTGGTTAGCATCTTGTCAATTGTTTGATTAATCAATACTAATCAATTTGTATACATTAATAAATGCTGCTAAGCCTAATTTATTAAAAATGATTAATTATATAATAATAATGATTCCAGTAAATATTTATACAATTACTACATGTGTGCAGGCACGGAGGTCATCATGTCCATGAATCCTTATCATTTAAGTAATCTACAATTGTATAGTATCCTTTACTCATTAAACAGGTTTTCACGTGGGATTTAAATTTATGCGTTGGTAACTCAATAACATTTTGTGGCAACTTATTGTACATTTTAATACTTTGACCAACAAATGAACTATTAATCTTTTGGAGCTTCAGATTTGGAATCGCGAGCTTGTGTTTATTTCTAGTGTTAAAACCTTGACAATCAGATTTTTTAGAAAAAATATCAATGTTCTTTCGCACGTACAAAATACAGTCCAAAATGTATTGGGAAGCTACAGTTAAAATGTCGATATTCTTAAACAGTTCTTTCAGCGAATCGCGAGGCCTAAGGTTGTATATGGAGCGGATGGCCCTCTTCTGCAATACAAAAATAGTCTGTATCTCAGCCGCCGACCCCCACAACAAAAGACCATATGACATTATACTATGAAAATAACCAAAATAAACCAGTCTCGCGGTTTCAATATCAGTCAGATGTCTGATCTTCTTAACCGCATATGCGGCGGAACTAAGTCTTCCCGCCAAGGCTGCCAAGTGTGGCTTCCATTGCAGTTTGGAATCCAGTGTAATACCTAAGAAAATTGTCGAATTAATAACTTCAATATGTTCATTATTCATAACCACGTTAGTGTTGACCTGCTTTACATTGGGCATAGTGAATTTTACACATTTGGTTTTCTTGGCATTTAAAAGCAAGTTGTTAGTTGTAAACCAATGTAGCACTTGTGAGAGGGTGTCATTTACGTCGTCAAACGTATCTTTTCGACGGTCAACGTTAAAAATCAACGCGGCATCATCAGCAAATAACACTACTTCACAAAGATCTTGTGCAAAGTAAGGGAGGTCATTTATGTATATCAGGAAGAGCAGAGGTCCCAATATTGATCCTTGGGGCACTCCCATTAATAAAGGGGCGCCTGAAGAGTCAGTTCCATTGACACTGACTTTCTGAAGTCTATCTGATAAGTAAGAATTTATCAAACTTAATGCATTATTTAGAACACCATAGTGAGCTAACTTCAACAACAATGTTTGATGCTCAACGCAATCAAACGCCTTCGAGAGGTCACAGAAAACACCAATTGCATCCTGTTTGTTTTCCCATGCATCAAAAATATACTTGATAAGTGCAACTCCTGCGTCAGTGGTTGACTTACCCTTGGTAAACCCAAATTGTTTATTATGAAGTAAATCGTTAACTTTAAAATGAGACAGCAACTGAACGAATATGACTTTTTCAAAAATTTTACTCAGTGCTGGTAATATAGAAATAGGCCTAAAGTTAGAAGGGTCACTTTTTTCACCTGATTTAAATAACGGTATGATTTTGCTGTACTTCATTAAGCTAGGAAACTGACCCTCATCAATACATCTGTTGAATATCGTTGCCAAATGGGGTGCAATAGCTAGTATTATATTTTTTAGAATGTCCACTGATATTCCCCAAAGATCTTCAGTTTTTTTCATATTCAGATCTTTGAAAGTTTTAACTATTATCTCGGAGGTTACATGGTAAAATTTGAAAGACGTTTGACACTCGTCAACATTTGCTTTAAGTAACGAGATAGCAAGATACGAACTTGAATTTAATGTACTTGTTGTTGCCACTGGTATATTAGTGAAGAACGACTCAAATGCATTTGCCACTTCAGTATCAGAGTCAAGACATTTGCCATTTATTTTTAGAGAGAACTTGTGTTGTTGTGTTTTATTTTTACAAGTCTCTTTGTTGATGATGTTCCACGTGATTTTACTTTTGTTAGTTGCTTTACTTATTTTGTTTTTAATGTAAGTAGATTTAGCAACTGCACATACTTTCTTAAAGCACTTAGAATAATTTCTAACATATTCAACTATCGCAGGATCACGTGAATTAGCTTTAATATCATATAATTCAAACAACTTTCTCCTGCTTATGTGAATCCCTGGAGTGGCCCAGTCACTAAATTTATTTTTAGAACTGTTTACTTTAATGGTCATATTTGGGCAATTCAGAAGTTGTGCCCATTCGAGTCCTTGTTACGCTTTTATTTGAACATTTTTTAAATCATAAATCTTTAATCGCAATAAACAGGATAATGGTTACATTAAGATGTAGATGTTACAGAGATGTTTGCACTTAAGCCTATTTAGTTTTGTCTTAAAACTTTGTTATCTACACGGCCTCCGCTTTACAAGCCCTTCTGTCTTTCCCCTCTCCTCTCCATTATTAATTGACAAAGGAGACTGATAATGTAATTAAAATTTGTAGCCACATTTTAAATTTCGAAATTGAGATGCGTGACTACATTAATGGTTGTCCGGCCGTTTTACCCAAATGCCCGGCTAAACTAGTTAACTGGTTGAGATGTCCTAACTGGCTGCTTTTTAGTTTTAAGACTTGGCAACCCTAGTAACGGTAAAAGCTCCAGGCGTTTAATATTTTACGATGTGGTAAGTTAACCCGTTGTACAATGAAATACTTTTGAGATACTTCTCTGTAGTAACAAAAGAAATTAAGTCATGTACTTATATTACTATCACATGCTCCTTCGGAACAGGAGCTAGTAGGTTTGAATCCGAACACCTCTAGATTTTTCAAATAAATTTATGTACCTACTTATTTCTAGTCGGTCGGCAGTGAGGGAAAATCATTGTGAGGAAACCTGCACTTTTTGGATAATTCCTCAAAGACATCCTGTTTTTTGGTCCAAAGACAGCCGGAAAATTTATTGCTGTATTCTGTAGGACTTGTCTCCCTGAGTATATATTACTATAGCACCAAATCTGTAGGTTCATTAATTTTATTCCTTCCTTAGTTCAAAAATCAACATTTTCAATGAATTAAATTAAAAATACATTTTTTTTAAACATTAGGGTGACAAGTGCTAACAGAATAAAGCAAACATTTTTTAGCAGGCACTTTCACTCAAACAAAACAACACGCTCTAAAAAGAACGAAACAAGAAAATTGTCTTTGCTGAAATTATTGTGCCGTATTGGTCGTATGCCACCTACTGTAGCAAAACAGATTCATTATAATATTAAAATAAAATCAATGTGGCATACAACCACGGCAATACGGCATAATAATTTAAGCAGAGACAATTTTCTTATTTTTTACTTTTTAGAGCGTGTTTTTGGGAAGTCGGGTTTTTAATTTTTATTTGTTCCTTTAAATTCATCCAATATTTTTATATCAAAACCTCATACTCTTCTAAACAGGGGTACCGTCGCAACCTTCGAACCTGGTGGCAGTGGAAGCAGGGGAGACCTCTGTCACGCTGTCTTGGAGAAGACCAGTCCACGCGGGGGACAACATCGTATCCTATGAACTGTACTGGAACGATACCTATGCCAAGGAGAACCACAAAAAGTAAGTACCATGTTATGATGAATTATGTAGACACTGCGAGACCATGCTTCGGCGTGAACGGGCCGTCCGGAGTGATACCACGCCTCACAGAAAACTGGTCGAGGGATTGAGGGTCCATCAATTTGGAGGGGAGTCGAAAGGTCGCGGCAAACTCTTACCATTAGGTGATCCGTCTACTTGTCTGTCTCCAATTACCATAAAAAAAAACAAGGTAAACTTAAATGACGATGAGTAATTTGCCGCTACTTTATTTGGGTCAGTTATCTGACCAAAATAAAGTAAGAATAAAGTAAAGAGGTTATCCTCATGGATCATTTTCCTGGTACCCTGGTACCCTCAATCATTTTCTGCACAACAAGTCGCTCAATAGTTAACTCTCCTTGGCAGCATATGTGGCTTAAATCGACCTCTTTACTACTAATATTTGTTAAACCAACCATTACTTCATCAGACGCATCCCCATCACGGAGACCTACACCCTGAACGGACTGTACCCCAACACCCTATACTACATCTGGCTCGCGGCGCGGTCACAACGTGGAGAGGGCGCCACCACGCCGCCCATCGCCGTGCGGACTAAGCAATACGGTATGACGTCACAGGAACTGAGCGAATACTCGGGATCGATTGGGGACGAACCTTTTATTGGCGAAAGAATTGGAATGTACTGGAGGTTTCGTCTTTTTAGACTCATGTATCCGGCTCGAAGGACCGATAAGCATGAACTGTATGGATCAAAGGACCAAATTGTAAATGTTACTTCCCCTGCTGTATTACTCTTATTTTTGCAAGTTTGTTAATGTAAAACACTTTCCAAAACTATTCTTTCAAAAGTCAAAAGTTTATCTACGTAAATCGTATTATGATCTTTCCTTTGTAATAAGTTTTCGCTATAACTTATTTAAGCACTGTGAAATCGTGTTCAAAATAAATCTATTACACATTAAATCCAGTACATTCTAGACTTCAAAAATCACCGCCAGTTTACAATTTAATGTGAAGCTAGTCGAAGGCTCCTCCCAAATCGATGTTTGCAGTAAGTGTGTGAAAGTATGAACCTTTGGTCCAGGTAACTCGTAATGTAATATTTCACATAAAAGCACCTGCCCGGCACGCTGCCAGTATAAGAGCACAAAGCACCAAGTTTTATATATCACAATATGTGTTTGTAATCGTACAGTCGAACCGGTACAGTGCGCGCAAGTCTCCGCGGTGATGCGCGACCGACCGCGCACCGTACCTCAGTAGTAGCTTTATGTTGTTTGTAGGTTTTTATCCGAGGCTCATGCCTCTAATCTCCTTTTCATTTGTTTTATACAAAACGGTAACAACACTGAGATCACCCATTTTAACTAAACTCACTACATCATTGACCTCATCACTAATGCCGGGATAATCATCAGTGTCGTTAACCGGGACATAATCTTCACAAGTTTCTTCCTACAGGAGAAAGTGTGACGGATGAGACTTAGAGATGTATGGGCGAGCGGATCCTACATAACACAACACTGCATGTTCAATTATTTTGACGATGACGTCTTTCATATTATTTTGGGCACCTTAATTTTTGTTTCGATGGCATTCAGTGATTGCATCGGTCAGGTCGGGTTAACGGGTTCAGCCCATTTGAGTTGCAGGGTTCGATCTGTCTGCGCAACACGCGCGGACAGATGCTCATGTTGAAGCTTGTGTAGTTCCGGGAGCGCCGCCAATGAATGTGACTGCGAGTGCGATATCCCCGACCGCGATCCGGGTGTCGTGGCAGCCGCCGCCGGCGGAGCGGGCGAACGGGAGGATCGCATATTACAAGCTGCTTTGCGTGGAGTCGGGGCGCGGGGACTCGGAGGCCAACGTGGTGAAACTGAACGCGACGTCCTTCGTGCTGGACGAGCTCCGCCGCTGGACCGAGTACCGCGTGTGGGTGCTGGCCGGGACCAGCGTGGGCGACGGGCCCGCCTCCTACCCCGTCACGATCCGCACCCACGAAGACGGTACGTGTCTGAACGTTCATTCGAATAAACAACTAATCAATTAACGCAACTCAATTTTATGATCTATCTTAACTTTTTTCTAAATTACTTGTAAACTAACGTTGAATAAACTTCAATATAGTGATTGTACATAATGATCTTAATTGTCATAATTTTGTGCCTGCTTTCTTCTTGTCCCTCAGATACGTATGTATTTAAAAAATCGGTATGGATGGATTCATAACATTTTACTCGCAAAAATCGTTAAAATTAAATGTGTAGTCCTAATACAATAAGGGAGCTGCAAAGCTCTTATTGAACATATCGGAGACATCTACATACCAACATAAATTATTTAGTTTCATAAGAGATCATAAAATTGAGGATAGCCAGAGAACTATTTCTAATAAATAAATTAATCATTAACCTGAACCAAATTAATCAAATTCTCTGGCTTTGTAATATCAGAAGACTTAAAAATCCCTGATAATACTTCAAAAAGGCCTGCAAAAACCATTTCGTGCAAGCGTAAATATTTTTATATTTTCATTCCTTGTCTTCTGATATTGCATTCTGGTATTGAATTAAAAGGTACCTATGAAAATATGAGCCGCTCCAAACGAAATTAAAAAGTCTCATTACTTTTGCATAAGGGTCCTGGAATGGTAAAATTGGTATTACATTATTAAAATCATTCATATTGTCGACGTGACGATTTTAAAACTCTTTATAATTTCGGACGCGCTCCGTATGGATGATTTTATACCGACTATTGGGTTTCAATCAAAATCGAAACTAGTAGGTAACTGCCAAATTGTAATTTGTTTTCGACGTTGACTGAACCCAACTATTGTTGATTGTTAATTTTCCTGAATGTACTTACATGGTGGAGGGATCGTGTAATATGTCACTAATAATTCGTTACCGTAAGATATCATAGTATTTCAACATCGTAAGCGCTAATTACTACCACGATACTAATGTCATTTTTTTCTTTTGTTCCCTTTTTGTGAGCATATAGCAGGATTCTAATGAAGGAGGTTAAATCTCGTAACAAAGTTTTACTATGCTTGCCGATAAATTTCCATGTATATTTAATCATCACCGATGGTCATGTTTCACTGTATTATCTGCCGACTGTTGGACAACATAGAGTTGATATTTCCACTCACTGTCACATGTAATGATTTCTTTTGATCGAGATCGGTCAGCTCGCTAAGATGGCACTCACTGAAATGCAAAGTTTATACTGCACCTGGTATAGTGTCGACGGCACCTGTTGTATATTGATTTTGGCGCACAGTTGTTGAGTATTTAGCGATGGACACAATTTTGCATGCTTTCTTTACCGACACGCACCGTTTTTCGTTCAGTTAATTTCACTGGGCACCAGTTAGGTTCACTTCCCTCTATGCGCGGTCAACTTGGTTTGTTTTGTGTCCGGTTGAGTTGCGTATAGAGGCGACTGCACTTTTAGGAAGCACTCAGCACCACTAGCGACGACACGAGGTGAGAGAGCGAGTGCGTGGCACACAGCTACCTGTGGCCGCGTGGGCTGGGTGACGTCACGCGACGTCACAGCTCACCCGGCCACACGGCTCCTCCACACGCACCACGGCCCGAGCGCCGCATTTGAATACCAATACCGTCCCCACACGACACGCGCGCATGCTATACTATACTCACACTACTTCTCTACTCACTGTACTATCTGACTACTATTAGCGGGAAGGCTGTCGAAGATGTCCCGAGGATCCGTCAAAATTCCAACTGAACCCAATTGGTCCACTCGGGATCCGAGGGCTCGTGTCCGCGACGCACTTCGCCTGCGTACCCCGACTGCTCGGTCTAGACTACGCGCTACCTCTGTCTTTATCTCTATCTCTCTATCTATCTCACTTGCTCTATGCTACAACCTCTTGCCAGTAGCGATTTCACTTCTCGCCTTTCTTCTTTCTTCTGTACTCTATCAGACTTTCGTCGTGCATGCACACTAGATATTGTGACATATACAGAATACTGGTATGCCTAACGTTCGCTATTGCCGTTACCACGGGCGGAGCTCAATGAACGCTGCGAGATATTCCGGCACCGGTCACTCCTGTTAAGTACATCGCCGGTTCAATACTGAACAGTTCTGTAGAAGACCACAGCGAAGGGACAATGACACTCTGACACTGTCACAAACATCACTGAAGACAACACAAGGTACGAGGTTTCACACACATCGGACCGCGGTGGGCGCACATGACAACTGATAAAAACAAATGGAGCACACACACTTGCGCACACACACAGACTGGCGCCGTCGCTATAATCAATACATGTGCGTGTGAGTGACTTCTGCGCCGGGGCCGAAAGAGATAGCGGGTGCCATTCTCTGTTCACAGAAATCCTTTCCGCGTAATTCGGGATCCCGGGGCGGCCCGGTCGCGACAGCGAAATTCTTGCACATTACTACGTCAGAGACATTTTCGTCCCATTCGTGAAATAAAGTTTCCATTTTGCCGCGCGTATTCTGTGAACAGAAAAAGGCAATGCACGCGAACGTAGACCGACGCGGCGTCCCAAGCGGCTTAACCCGAATGCGCCTCCTAAAGAGCTCAAAATACACGAGGAAGTAAAATAAGAGTACCCCCATTTCGCCGACAAGCGTTCTACTCGTAATCTCTCACTTAGTAGTTCCGTTCGCCCTGCAATGTTCGCACAATTTGTCTTAAATGTATTTGAATGCGTTTTTCTCTTTTTTCTCTCGTCACTGACTTTGTATGGGCCGCTGGTAACCCGTACAGCCGTAAGGAGTGAGTACAAATTACTATAGTGCTTGTTTTGATGTGCGTTGTGCTTGTGCCTAAAGCTTTGTAGTGATATTCTTCCTAGTAATAAACTTGTGTAACAAACTGCAAGCGGTACCTTTGAACGGGCATGTTTACATTACGAGACTTGGTGTGTCCCATCCTGCAACGTGTGGATTGATATCCCAAGTCTTCCAAAGCATGTTCCCTTGCAGAGTGTGAACTAGTCATAGAAATGCCGCTTTCGACTAACTAATAGCAATTAACGAAATAGAACTTACTAAATGTCGATTCTTTATAAACGCTTGACGATTTTAGTTGTTCTAAACGATGTGGATTGGAAGGTAATGGATTTTAATTGGTTATGGTGATGTGAAAGAGCGTTGATTATGTCTCAGTGTGTGTTGGTATTCAAATGCCCGATCGAGATGCTGAAGGCGCTAGTAGCCGCGCCTGCGACCTAAGTACTCTATCAGCATGACCGACGGGGAATAAAACACCGAATAACCGACACCACTTACCAACAATTTTTCGTAATCCGCTTACCGAAAAGCCGTTGATGCGGACGCTTTCCCAATTTGAGACCTTAATAAAGACGCTTAAGGTAGTGTTATAGCACGCTCCCGTAGATGCTGATAGGGCATTTAGGTCGCGATACAACGAGGTTCGGGGCGGTACCTAATGCGTGTGTTGTGTGGTCACAGTGCCGGGCGAGCCGCAGGACGTGAAGGCAGTGCCGATCAACTCCACCTCGATACACGTGACCTGGAAGCCTCCTCAGGAGAAAGAGAAGAATGGCATCATCAGAGGATACCATGTGCACGTGCAGGAGTTGAGGGAAGAGGTGAAATATAACTAATTGTGTCTTACTATTTAATTTATTTTCTTTTGAATTTCGATTAAGAACAATCCTTAAATTGTAACTGCGGTTGTCTGAATCTTAAAAAGTGAGGCAATTTTATTGGAAAAGCCACTTTTATTAAGATAACCTACTATCACTATGTAGGAACGGAAGTGGTTATAAAATATTTTTTACCGTATCTTAATACTTTTTCATACAAAAGAGTCAAACTGTATAGTGTCTTATTTTTTTTTTATTCGATCAAGTATGCTTTAGCACAAAGAATTAATGTTTCAACTGCAAAACTTGTTCAAAGACCCCAAATAACATGACAATACTTCACAGGGTAAAGGCCTACTAAACGACCCGATGCGTTTCAACGTGATGGATGACACGACCCTTGAGCTAAACATCTCCGGGCTTCAACCAGATACGAAGTACAGCGTGCAGGTAGCTGCGCTGACGAGGAAGGGTGACGGGGACCGAAGTGCGCAGGTTACCGTGAGGACACCCGGCGGGGTGCCAAACAGACCCACCGTTACCCTAAAGTGAGTAGATTGAATGATACTTTCATTTTTATCCTACTGTTAAGCCCACAATTATAAAATCTGAAATAAAAATGATGTTAATCCTACCTGCGATGAACGAATGAGATCTACAAAAAAGCGTAATCATAATAGGTAATAAATCATACATTCAATCGATCATCATAGAGCCGTTCATGTGCGAGGTGTGAACACCAATAGCGGTCAAAAATGTAGTTCATACATATTAAACAAGTAAATTTTGTTTTAGGATTTTGGAGCGCGAACCAATAGTCTCAATCGAATTGGAATGGGCGAAGCCGACACAAACATATGGAGACTTGCTCGGATATAGACTGAGATACGGCATAAAAGATCAAACCTTAGCTGAAGAAAATTTTCCTATAAAAGTCAACTCGCACAGAATAAACGACCTAGAAAGAGGGGTACAATATGAGTTTCGATTGGCAGGCAGAAACACCATTGGCATCGGTCAAGAAACTATCAAATATTGGCTGACGCCTGAAGGAGCGCCTAAAGGACCACCTACTAATGTCACATATCATTTCCAAACCCCAGACGTGATAAGTATAACATGGGAACCGCCAGTCAGGGCGGACAGGAGTGGCCAGATTAAGAAATATGACGTCCAATTCTACAAAAGAGGCGATCAGGCCTCTCTTGTTGAGAAAACTACAGAAAATACTAAAGTTGTTTTTACAGGATTAGAAGAAGATGCTCATTATGTGTTCAAAGTGAGAGCATATACGGACCAAGGAGTTGGTCCGTATAGCAAAGACGTCACGGCTCATACTGAAAGGGATATCGGTAGAGCGCCCATGTCAGTCAAAGCCGTCGCAACATCTGAATCTAGTGTCGAAGTTTGGTGGGAAACGTTCCGTACAAGAAAGAAGATCATCGGCTATGTCATATTTTATACGATGACGCCAGTCGAAGATCTAGACGAATGGCAACAGAAAAGTGTACACGTCACTCATTCCGCTGATTTAGAAAACATGGAAAAGTTCGCAGAATATGCAATTGCAGTGGCAGCCAAAACTGCCGATGGACTGGGAAGGCTGTCTGAGAAGGTTACAGTCAAAGTCAGACCAGAAGAAGTGCCTTTACATTTGAGGGCTCAAGACGTTTCTACACATTCCATGACGCTCTCATGGTCACCTCCATTACGCTTAAACCAAGTTAGCTATAAGATTTCGTATAATGCCATTAAAGAATTTGTTGACTCACTCGGTATGACACAAACGCAAGAAATTCCTAGAAAGGAAATTATTGTTAAGCACGATAAAACTTCACATTCGATCAACGATTTGTCTCCGTTTACGACATACAACGTGAACGTTAGTGCCATACCCAATGATGATTCCTACAGACCGCCGACAAAGATCACAGTGACGACACAAATGGCGGCTCCGAAGCCTATGGTGAAACCAGACTTTTACGGTGTGGTTGAAAATGAAATACTGGTAATTCTACCTCAAGCCTCCGAAGAATATGGGCCTATTTCACATTATTATCTAGTTGTAGTTCCTGACGATAAAGCACATAATCACATGATGCCAGATCAGTTCCTAACAGACGACTTAATTAAAAATAATGTTAGAACTGACGACGAAAATGCTCCATACATTGCTGCCAAATTCTTACAAAGAAATATTTTATACACTTTCCACCTCGGAAACGACGAAACTTATGAAGGATTCTTAAACCGAAAATTGAATCTGAACAAGAGGTACCGCGTGTTTGTACGTGCTGTAGTAGATACGCCTCAGAAGCATCTATACACATCTAGTCCATTTTCGGAATACTTATCGCTAGATATGCGGGAAGCACCGCCCGGCGAGGAACCCAGTCGGCCTGACCCCAATTTATCAAATCTTGACCCAGAAATCACCATAAAGCAAAACAAAAAGGAAGCAGGCATGGTATGGGTTATCGGTCCTATAATCGCTGCGTTGATGCTTTCACTCTGTCTAGTACTCGTTTTCATCATGAGAAGAAAGAGACAGCCATGCAAAACACCCGACCAAGCTGCTGTGACCCGTCCTCTTATGTCAGCTGATGTCGGTTTTGGTGCACCGTCCGACCCTGTAGAAATGAGGAGATTAAACTTCCAAACTCCTGCTATGATTTCTCATCCGCCAATCCCGATATCAGAATTGGGTGAACATATCGAGAGGTTGAAAACCAATGACAATCTGAAGTTCTCTCAAGAGTATGAAAGTATTGAACCTGGACAACAATTCACGTGGGATCATTCTAACATGGAAGTAAACAAACCCAAGAACCGCTATGCTAATGTAATCGCTTACGACCATAGTCGTGTCATACTCCAACCTATTGACGGAATTCTTGGAAGCGACTACATCAATGCTAACTACTGTGATGGCTACCGAAAACATAATGCCTATGTTGCCACTCAAGGTCCACTGCAAGAAACGTTTGCCGATTTCTGGAGAATGTGCTGGGAGTTGCGAACAAACACGATAGTCATGATGACTAAACTAGAAGAAAGAACGCGAATCAAGTGTGACCAGTACTGGCCTAGCCGGGGTAGCGAAACATATGGCATGATGACGATAACTATCGCAGAAGTTCAGGAGCTTGCCACATACTGCATTCGCACCTTCCAAGTTGTGAAGACCGGTACCGCTGAACGTAGAGAGATTAAGCAGCTTCAGTTCACTGCCTGGCCCGACCATGGGGTACCAGATCATCCCGCACCATTCTTGCAATTCTTACGACGCGTTCGGGCTCTAAACCCACCTGATGCTGGCCCGTTAGTCGTTCACTGCTCTGCTGGTGTTGGACGCACTGGTTGCTTCATCGTCATTGACTCGATGCTCGAGAGAGCCAGACATGAACGCACAGTCGACATTTACGGTCACGTCACTTGCTTAAGGGCTCAACGCAACTATATGGTACAGACTGAGGACCAATACATCTTCATTCACGACGCGTTGCTTGAGGCCGTGGTCTGCGGGGACACTGAGGTGCCGGCGCGTAACTTACAAGCACATATCCAGAAGCTGATGCGCGTTGACCCGATGGAAAATATCACTGGAATGGAATTGGAGTTCAAGAAGCTTGCCAATATGAAAGCAGACTCTAGCCGATTCGTGTCCGCCAGCTTGCCTAACAATAAGCATAAAAACCGCCTGGTGCACATCTTGCCGTTCGAATCGACTCGCGTCTGTCTGACACCGCGGGATGGCTCTGACTACGTGAACGCCTCATTTGTGGATGGTTATAGATACAGAGCGGCCTACATTGCCACTCAAGGTCCATTGTCTGATACAACTGATGATTTCTGGCGGATGCTTTGGGAGCACAATTCCACTATCATTGTAATGTTGACGAAGTTAAAGGAAATGGGACGGGTAAGTTCTGTATTCCAATGAAATAACTAAGTTGTTAAATTTTATTTCTCGCAATAACAATTATTTCATGTTAACGTTATGATGTTCTTTTAGGAGAAATGCCACCAATACTGGCCGTCGGATCGCTCAGTACGCTACCAGTGCTTTGTCGTGGACCCTATTGCTGAGTACAACATGCCTCAGTACATCTTGAGGGAATTCAAGGTGAGTCTCTTGAAATTAGAACTATCTAGACTTTGTGACTTTTTTTGGACTATAGGCTAACACTTGACCACAATCATACCTAAGTAAATAACGCACTTAAAAGTTTCAGGCGGGAACTGAACCCACATCTTCCACAATCCAGGTGGCGGTTCTTTTCTACCATACCACTAAACGCGTTATTAAGCCGACGAAATTTATAAGTGCTATAGTCTCAAAATACAAGACGGTCACGAGAATTTTTTACGTGCGTTATATAGTAAAGTATCAGCCTATAACTGTCCCACTGCAGGGCAACGGCCTCCATCATAGAAACCAAGTCATCACTACTATGATGGGATTAGGCTTAATCACCACGCTTGTCAAATGCGGATAGGTGATCACAAACCCGAGCTATGTTCGAAAAATTCGAAACATACTTTTCGCTCGACCCGGGAATCGAACCCAGGACCCCGTGATCACCGTCCGGTACTTAAACCACTAGACCAACAGGGCGTTATTTACTTAAGAATAAATTGCAAAACATTGCTGTAAAAAATATCAAACAATCTTACCAGATGGAAATTGTCGATGAAGTATAGGATGATACGCGTTTGCCTAGAAGATGCTTTTTCACTCTTGCCTTAGTGGTCAGGAAAAACAGACATCGGCAGGGTCTCTTAACTATTCCTTAAGTATCAAGCCTTAAATTTCCTATCACTCCCCTTCTGCCAGGTAACGGACGCGCGCGACGGTGCATCGCGGACGGTACGCCAGTTCCAATTCACGGACTGGCCGGAGCAAGGCGTGCCGAAGAACAGCGAGGGTTTCATCGACTTCCTAGGACAGGTGCACAAGACCAAGGAGCAGTTTGGACAGGATGGGCCTATTACGGTCCATTGCAGGTAACTAGCGTTTTGGACTTCAGATTTTAGGCTATTTCTTACGGCCAAACTCGAACAATTCTTGTCTTTGAGAGCTGTTCGTACATGTTGTTGTCAATGCCATAGCATGGTGTAGTATAAGTAATCGGGGGTTAAATCCAACAGTAGTGGACATAGTCATTGGGAATATTTGTGAGATTAATCTCGAGTTTGGTGATTCAATATATTGTATGGTAATGAATACAATGAGTTGAATCATTCAGTTGAACGACTGGCGATTAGCGACAAAAGATAGATACCATCAATAAATTAACGCTATCTTCAAGTGAATTACCTAAGTCGGCGGACCTAGATGAGTCATACATTTCTTTGGATTCAAAGGAACTGATTCTCTCAATTAGTTCGGTGAACTGTTTGGTTCAAGTCTACTAACACCCACAGAGGGAGATGGTCTGACTGTGATATGTTATTGCAGCGCGGGAGTGGGCCGCACGGGCGTGTTCATCACTCTGTCGACAGTGCTGGAGCGCATGCAGTACGAGGGTGTGGTCGACGTGTTCCAAACCGTGCGCACTCTGCGCACGCAGCGTCCCGCTATGGTGCAAACTGAGGTAACATTGAAAGACTTCAAATTAATTTCTTTATTTTCTATCTTTGCTTACTTTTCTTTATTTTCCTTCTTTCCGTTATTTGTCCCTTGCTTTTCCGTTTTTTTCTTTCTTTTCTTTCTTTTCTTTCTTTTCTTTCTTTTCTTTCTTTTCTTTCTTTTCTTTCTTTTCTTTCTTTTCTTTCTTTTCTTTCTTTTCTTTCTTTTCTTTCTTTTCTTTCTTTTCTTTCTTTTCTTTCTTTTCTTTCTTTTCTTTCTTTCCTTTCTTTTCTTTCTTTCCTTTCTTTCCTTTCTTTCCTTTCTTTCCTTTCTTTCCTTTCTTTCCTTTCTTTCCTTTCTTTCCTTTCTTTCCTTTCTTTCCTTTCTTTCCTTTCTTTCCTTTCTTTCCTTTCTTTTCTTTCTTTCTTTTCTTTCTTTTCTTTCTTCTTCCTTTTTTATTTTATTCTTTTCTATCTTTAGATACCACGTGTACAAAACCGTGTCCCTCCACAGGACCAGTACGAGTTCTGCTACCGCGCAGCGCTGGAGTACCTCGGCTCCTTCGACCACTACGCCAACTGACGCTGAGACAGGCTGGTGTAACGTGGCGCGTGCGCGTGGGACGTGTACTTAACTCAGTCACGCATTATGAGTGCGAGTTAGCAACACGGCTTACGAGGGGTTTTTTGAGTGTCATTACTTACTGACTTCAGTGTAAATAGGTACCAGTATATTTAAAAGAGGTAGGTATTCCATGTATTGGGCAGCGATAATTTAACATCACTTAGGCTTATCATTTGAAGTAAATAATAGTAATATTTGTTCTTATTGAAATAGGCATATGATCGTTTCTTAATCTAACAGTGACTTTAAACATTCCTGCAATTTTGATAAGTAAACCACGAACCGATCGCTGGTATATCTACTTCGTTTTAAATGCACTATCGATGCTATAGTTATTATTTTCTTAACCTTGTCTACTTATATTTTTAGTAAGTAGGTGTTTTTAACTAAATAGACCAAGTGTATTGTGTCTTATAGCAAATTTTGCCGATGAAATACTCTCGCGGGCTTTAAGCCAATGTTAGTCAATATGCAAATAAGCACGCGAGCTTCAATCTATAAGAGTTATCGCTTAAACGACTCTCTAGATTGAAGCCCGTGTGCTTATATATCTATTTGACTTATTGATTATTTCCTACACATCCAAGTATAAATTGGCAATTATTGTGAAATAAGTAGCCTAAAATATCGCAGCAGTCAAATACTTTTCCTTTAAATTGCCAGTGAATGGATGTTACTTAAATAATTAAATAGAGGAGTCCACTAAAAAGATTAAAGATTAAAATCATTAACGATCTTCAAGAGAAAGGCACGGAAATACTACGACTGAAATAATACTTAAACAACTAAGATATAGGTTTTCACAGAACAATTGAAGTAAATGATCCAATGTATTTATTTAACAGTCTATTGTTAATAAAATAAGTTCACTTAGTTTTAAGTAGGAATCTCAAATTAAATATAAAATTTAAAAAAACATGCACTTGGTCTGTTGAGTCTTGAATAAGATAAGTCAATCGAAATCGAATGATACACGTCGAATAATAATTATTTTTTTAAGTTAGTCTTTACGTTTTCTCTAACGATGCTCAGAGAATAACAAGGGGTTGAGGCTATTAACGTTTAAGATGAGAGAGTAAGCCGTGTTGTTAGCTTTAGCTACAAACTTAGTATAGGGGTTTAGCAAATGAAAAATCCGGTAGATGGCGTTATATGGGCGTGAGGTCCAACTTTGAAGGCATTCGTTGTCTTGTAGAGTTCGCGCCACCGAAGAAATCCCGTGAAAAACGCGCTACAGTCGTCAACATTCAAATTTTATCTTTGTGTCCATAGACGCAAGCCGCCTTATTACAAATCGCGTACTAAGGATAGTCCCGGAACAAAACTCGTGCTGGCCCGTTTTAACATTGTGTTAGAACGGGATGACATGCACTTTGGTACGGTAATGACTTTAGATTATGATTTGTAATTTGGAAGTAAGTTTTTGTAATGTAAGTTGGAAGGAATCTAAAACTTTAGTTTCGGGTTTGGCCGTGGGACTTCTCTGGTGGCGCAGACTCTAGTTGGACCTGATGTGTACATACCGCATAAGCCTTCTTTCATTTGAGAAAACCTTCATTGCGTAAGTAAGATCGAACGATGTCAAATTTCAACTTGTTTATAGAATATTTAGTACATAAACCAGTAACTTCAGATACTAACTGTAAACTCATGTACACTAAACGTAACTGCGACTTGACTTAAAGTAAATTTACTATAACATACAGCCAACGGAATAGTACTTATTATAAATGAAACCGCCATTAAGTTGTAACTTAAGTTACTGGTTCCCCACATTGTACTACGCTTGTAATGTAGTGCCGTTGACTGATGTACTTTGTTCTTCATATCGTATACCTACAAAAGGCTAAACATGTATGAGTGCCTAGGAACGCTACTTATGATGTAAATTTACGAAAGTGACCACTAATAAAATCATGATTGTGAGTCGGAAGGGTAATAACTATAATATTAATTATTATCCTATATCTACTTATGATAGACCTAACGCTGTTCGTGCTATTTTTGTCTCTAAATTGGAACAGTTAAAGTCCATAATATAAACAGTTGAAGTATACTTAGATGCATTTAAAATATTACGACAGAGTTTCGAAGTATATAAATATCAGTGTAATGTTACGCATTGGTAATATAATTTGCTATGATAATGAAATAAAATTAATATTAGAGGATGAAAACAGTGCGCTTAGAGACTTAAATAATTACGCGGTATATTAACCGATTCTGGTCGTCACATATATACAGACATATTATAAAATGTATAAATAGTTATTGCAGCTGTAATTAGAAGTTTATTTTTCATATCGGGTGTTAAAATATGTTAAGTAGTGTAAATCGTGGTAACTCGTTTCATTATTGCAATATTATTAATAACTCTTAGACGAATCGGCTGTGTCATGTGAAATTCTGTGTCAGTCCTGTGCGTAGTATATAATGTTATGTAAATAGTTATATACTTTCAAACACGTGTTTTTAAATCCAGGTCATTGCTTTCTTTTCGTTCTTGCCCTGTGCAAGTGGCATTTTTTGATGCTGCAGACAGTGAAATTATAAGACTTTAGTAAATATGTTAATTTCGAACAAATCATAATTCGTGTTATCACAGTTTTTAATGTTACTGTTTATTTAGTAACACTGCTTGCTTATAGGATGATCGTGATTTGATGACATATCTATTTTTAGGTAGATAAATATTAACGTGTCGGTGTGGTATGTTTGAAGTGGACGAGTTATACTCGTAGGTTGCGAGTGGCCATCATAGTGTTGTTTGACGGTGATCACCTACGGAGGTGGACAACACAGATGAATGGATAGGTATGTGAAACGCAGTATTTAAAATTAATACGTACGTTTGTTTACGCTTTTTATTCGCATAATATACTTTAATATGTTTTCGAAAGTAAGGGCACTCTTGAATAACACGAAAGTGACTATCGCATCTATCATATTAAGCTATCTTTAAGTGTAGTATGTTATTTAATCTTTTACAGTAATCCCCTTGCCTAGTAACATATAAGGTTTTTAGGTTTTTCACTCGTTTTATACAATATACCTACTTGTATCAATCTACCTACATATAAGTTAAATTTGAGCTTGTATGTAACTTAGGTATAATACTAAACGCGGTCTCTCAACGTAATACGTAGATACGCGCGACATTTATAGTAAACTCATTTCTTTAACTTAACTTTAATAAGAACTCTCGACTCGAGGTCGCGTCGATTCGACCGTTTGTAACTGCCAATCGTTTCACTTAGATCTAATTGAAATAAAGTAAAAGTATAAATAAACAATTAAATACGACACGTACGTAGAGTTAATGAGGATAATTGTTAATTGAGGTTATAGTGAAAATTTAATACTCGTTGATGAATCATGTATTTAGCGAGGGAATATTTACGAATTAGGGGAATGGGATGCTTTCTCTGTTCGGTTCCTAAGGCAGATTTTCAGTTCGAGCTTTATTTAAAAACCATTCCTTTTTTATTTATATTACGTTACTTATTACTTTGTTAATTCATGAGTTCCATTCTCTTCCACCTTGCCGCTTACATGGTTGTCGATTCAACACTAATATTCGAACGCACATAACCGATCTCTTGTATATTGTCATGAATTAGGCTAAGAAGTTGTTTTGTTCAACTGTTTCTGTTCATTGTACCTTATATGCTACGATTTTAACGTTAATTGCGTGTTCTTTAATAGTGCAATTAAGCCATGCCATATGAAAGGTGCTGTATATTCCGAAATAGTACAAAATTTTCTTTTATATACCTGAACCCCAATCATGTCATCACATTTTTGTCATTACATTGTTTTGTTTTTAAAATGTCATTAAATCATTGCGTTTGTTAAACGTAAAAGACTGATTTACAATTTTTTTTTCTGTGTATAATTTCCTTCATTTTAACGGATTTTAATTTTTATGTATTATTGAAAACCTGAAATGTAATTCGTAATAATTTGCGTATGTAATTTGTAATATATGATTAGTATTTATTTGTAATCGATTGCTTATCAGAATTTGGAATTGTGAACTTTTGTATTCATATTTTCGATTTGAAATTAAATGTGGTTTTAATGAAATATCCCGAAGTTAGAATTAATATGTATTTGTTGCATTTACACCGAGTACAAAAATGTATGCCATTCCGCGTTTTGCATTGGTTTGCTATTGAAGGCTGGATACAGATGACGGTGCGAGCTATCAGGTACATTATTCACATGGTTTTATTCGTATCAAAACCGGCAATCTGCTCCATAGTAGTTTTACACCAATCCTCACAACTGTCTGCTACAATCAAAACTGTATAACATCTAATTCCAACCCAATCACGCGGTACTACCTGTAATTACAATCCATTTACAGCAATAAGTCACAATTATACTGCAGACCTAAACCGAAGACAATTACTGAATTTACTAAGCAGCAGCACACGAGATGGTGCTGTTTCAGTCACACTTTTAGAGATGTACAATAAGAAATCTTCGCCGTCTCTGTCACCCCTTACTGCGTCGGTGACCCGCCAGAGGGCGGGCAGCGCGTGCGCCATTACGCGTTTTTGTGTTGTTTAAAGTCACATGTGCCTCAAAAATTTATTTAAATAAATCGAATAAGAATAAAAGAAGGATCCCACGTGTATCGTGCGAAAATCCTACTATAGGCAACCTATATGGTTAGTCATAAACATAATACCAGGCAACCTATATGGTTAGCCAAAAAATCATTAAGATAACCTATATGGTTAATGACAAAATTATTTGGCAACCTATATGGCTAGCCACAATCTCTAGACAGCCTATATGGTTAGTCAAAAAAAATTAAAGCCACCTATATGGTGTGTTAATAATACCCATAGAGTGAATTAGTTCTTAGTATGAGCACTGAATATATATATATTTTTTTAATGTATTTTTAAACATCATCATTTGGTATTTTGTTTATTTTTTTGTTTCAATCCTAAATGGACTGTATGATAACATATATTTACAGATGGAATAGAAGAAACCCAAATAGGTTTCAGTGAAAGTAATAATCCAAATGATGTGGTGAAGATAACAGAGCCTGAATTGAACCCGGAAATTTTACAAATACTAGGAGATGACCCATCAAGCAATAGTGTGTTTGGAGAAAATTTACATAGTGATGTAATGTCAAGATGGAAACACATCCTCACTAATGGCTTGGAAAAAGAAAAAAGAGTGGAGTTACTTAAATTATATCTTCCCCCGGAAAACTGTGGAAATCTAAAAGCACCAAAACTTAATCTAGAAATCAAGGCTGCACTTAGTGAAATTAATGCTAAAAAAGATCAATTCAACCAAAATAAACAAGAGCAACTAGGCAGTTGTCTTGCAGCGTTGGGCAAAGTTCTAAATATTTTACTGATGTCTGAACAGTACAACCCCCAAGATTTAATAAAGCCAATAGGTGATGCCGGAAGACTTCTTTGTGATTATCATTACAAGGAATCTCAATCTCGACGTTATGCCATTATCAATATACTAAATAAAGAGACTCGGGAAACAATAAAGAATACAAAAATCGACGAGTTCCTCTTTGGGGCAGATCTGGCAGAACAATTAAAATCAGCTAAGGCTATAACCAGATCCGGCTCAGAATTGAAGTCTCGGCCTCCATTTGTTCCTCCGGCAATACGCCAGCCAACTCGGGGGGCTTTAAACTCGAGGGGGGCGCGGGGTGCGGCCTCGACGACGCGACAGCCCCTACGGAGGCCGCCACCACCAGCGAGCAGCGGACCTGCAACGCGGGACTACGACCGACAGCGCCAAAATCAGTCGAGCACCAGGAGGGCCACTTCTCAGCGCGGCAGGATGAAGAAGTATTAGCTTCAAACTCTGAGGTACACTTGCATCTTGCGGGTAGATTAAGTTTTTATTATAACCAATGGCTTCAAATAACCAATGATAAAACAATACTATCCTGGGTAAGGGGCTACTCAATTCCTTTGATAGAAGCTCCGGTACAGTACTCTATACCGAGTAACAGTAATGGCTTTTCAATTAAAGAACGTCTGGTTATTGAAAACTGCATTTTGGACATGCTAAAAACAAATGTAATATCTATTTGTTTGCCGTGTGAAGGTCAATTCATCTCGCCTGTTTTTACTATACCTAAGCCAAATGGGAAACATCGCTTTATACTTAACCTAAAACAACTAAACAAATTTGTTTTAACCGACCATTTCAAAATGGAAGACTATCGAACCGCTTTAAAATTACTTGACACTAATTATTACATGGCTACAATAGATTTACAAGATGCTTATTTTCTTATTTCTATAACTAAAAGAGACAGAAAACTATTAAGATTTTTATGGAATTCACAATTATATGAGTTCAATGTACTCCCTTTTGGCTTATGTACAGCACCATACGTCTTTACAAAACTTCTTAAGCCTATTATGTATTATCTACGCTCAGCTGGCCTCATATCTGTAAATTATTTAGACGATTTTCTGTGTATTGGGGAAACATTTGATGAATGTTACAGGAATGTAAAATCTACTATGAACCTCTTAAAATCACTTGGTTTTGTGGTTAATACAGAAAAAAGTCAATTGTACCCGTGCACTAAATGTAAATTTTTAGGTTTTATGTTTGATAATTGTAAAATGACAATTAGCTTACCTGAGGATAAAAAAAGACGAATATTAGATAAAACTAAAAAAATGTTAACCAGTAAAACATGTAGTATCAGACATTTTGCTGAGTATATTGGATTATTGACATCAGCCTGTCCAGCTGTACAATATGGCTGGGTATATTTAAAACTATTTGAGCGCGAAAAATTCTTGGCTTTAAATGGGTCTGATGAGTATGATAGATACATGAATGTACCGACTAGCTTACATTGTGATATGAAGTGGTGGTCAACAAACATAATGTCTTCCTACTGCCCAATTCGACAAAATAATTATGTACTCGAAATTTATACCGATGCCTCACTGACTGGATGGGGGGCAGTATGTAATGGTAAATCTACAGGTGGTAATTGGAAACTATCTGAGATATCATTTCATATTAATACTTTAGAACTCAAGGCTGCATTTAAAGGGCTTCAAGCTTTTGCTACGAATCTAACCAATTGTGAAATACTATTAAGGGTTGATAACACCACTGCTATATGCTACATAAATAGGATGGGCGGTATTCAGCATGAGCACTTAAATAAGGTAGCTCGAGATTTATGGCTTTGGTGTGAAAAGAGACGTATCTATATATTTGCTTCTTACATTCAATCTTCTAATAATATTGCTGATGAAGAATCTCGAAAAATAAACATAGATACGGAATGGGAACTTGCAGATGTTGCCTTCAATCAAATTATAGACCATTTAGGAACGCCTGAATTTGACTTATTTGCTAATATAGATAATTTTAAGTGTTCTAGATACGCGTCGTGGAAAATGGACCCTGGGGCAGAGATAATAGACGCTTTTACTTTTCACTGGGAAAATTTAAACTTTTACGCCTTTCCACCCTTTTCTTTAATCTCAAAGGTGTTACAAAAAATTATAAATGACCGCGCAGAAGGCATCATGGTAGTTCCAAAATGGCCCTCACAACCTTGGTACCCCATATGGCATAAATTATTAGTTTCCCAAATACTTACTTTCGTACCAAACAAACACCTTTTATTCTCTCCTTACAGACACAGCCATCCACTGAGTTCGAACCTTATCCTGGTGGCAGCCAAATTATCAGGAAGGCGTTACTGAGAAAGGGAATCCCAGCTGAATCGTTGTATATAGCAATGGCGTCTTTCGCTAACAACACCATCAGCCAATACAATTCAAGCATTAAGGCATGGTGGTACTTTTGTAAGAAATACTCATTAGATTTATTTGATTCGAGTCCTAAACATGTACTTACTTTCCTAACTGAAGTATTTGAATCTGGTATTGGTTACAGTTCACTTAATACTTATCGATCCGCTCTTTCAATAATACTAGACAAGCATATTACTAGAGATGATAGCGTTACTAGATTTTTAAAGGGAGTGTACAGGCTTAGAACCCCAAAACCAAAATATAATTTCACATGGGACCCCATTACTGTTCTTACGTTTCTAGCAACATATTTTCCGCATCAAACTGTTAATTTATCTGATCTTACCACAAAAACAGTAACACTACTAGCATTAGCATCGGCCCAAAGAATACAAACATTAAGCCTTATAAAAATTTATAATATATTTATCAAAGAGGATTTCATTTTAATTAAAATTACTGATCTTATAAAAACGTCACGGCCTGGAGCATGTCAACCTTTAATAAAATTACCATTTATACGGGAAAACCCAGAGATATGTCCAGCATTAGCATTACAGGCCTACATTGACATTACAAAATCGTTGCGTTGTGAGCAGTCAAAGGATTATCTATTCATCAGTATAAGGAAACCTCATAAAAATGTTGGTGCACAGACACTAAGTCACTGGGTAAAGAAAGTCTTGGAATGCAGCGGTATAGACATCGGGATATTTGGAGCGCACAGTACTCGCCACGCGTCCACTTCGGCTGCTCACAACGCGGGGGTTAATCTAGAAGTAGTTCGTAGGGCAGCTGGTTGGTCGGATTCATCCAATGTATTTTATAAATACTATAAAAAAGATGTTATTGCCGACAACGATAACTTTGTTCAAGCAGTATTTCAAACATAATACTACAATTAAATCATTACATAAGTTCATACTTATCAGAAACTTTGTTTGCTATTGATTTGATATAATTATTACGCAAAATAAATACAAATAATTATATAGCTAAACGGTAGCAGTATACGTTTAAGTTTTCACTTGTGTTATGTTGATTTGTCAATAATTAGGTGTTCAGAAAATGCTGTTTTATCTAAATAAATAAAACAATTTTTGATGATTATTAAAATTTATTTTTCATTATAAAAAAACTCTAAACATCTGCTTAGTAAATTCAGTAATTGTCTTCGGTTTAGGTCTGCAGTATAATTAGGAATTAAACGAACATACCTTGTGACGTTCGATTCCAATTATACGAAGCACCTAAACCGAAGACAATTACTAACTTCCCTCCCGCCCCTATCTTACCCAGATGAAAAATAAATTTCAGGATGGAACTCTAAAATAAATGGCGCACGCGCTGCCCGCCCTCTGGCGGGTCACCGACGCAGTAAGGGGTGACAGAGACGGCGAAGATTTCTTATTGTACATCTCTAAAAGTGTGACTGAAACAGCACCATCTCGTGTGCTGCTGCTTAGTAAATTCAGTAATTGTCTTCGGTTTAGGTGCTTCGTATAATTGGAATCGAACGTCACAAGGTATGTTCGTTTAATTCCTAATTATTGGTTTTTTGACTTTATTCGACCTACTTAATTACAAAATTAGTCAAATTATGCTGCCGTAAAATGTGGATATACAGTTTCTAATGTAGCGGACTGTAATTAGTTACATTTAAAAGTAATTAAAAAATATAACAGGTCCACATGTGTATTATTGTAACACAGTAAAAAGATGTAATTTAAAAGTGATATTTTCCTACACCCAAAAATTTTGGTTGGTGAATGAATGTACCCAAATAATTCGCATCACGAAACCAATTAATTGCCGTATTAAGAAGTGAGTAATACCTTGAGGCGTGAAGCCTAGAAGGGTGGGCATAGGCGCCCTAGCTAAAATAAATTATTTTAGTGCAATTATTGTATGCGGACGCTACGGCCGCGTGGCAGTGTGAATGTAACCATAGGATTGTAGAATATTATTTTGTAAAATCCCGCGATGCGTCTCGGGACACAGTGGATTCGCAAATTATACATATGTATATGAAGAAATAAATTTATGTGAGACCATATATCTGGTATTTCATTTCAATTCAAATATGATGGGGTTGCGAGCCTTGTCACTGTCATACTCGGTTCCAATGGTGGCGAGGTGAGTATACCTTTTGTGTCTGGCGCTATATCTGCGTGGTCGGCTCTCTGCCCGGGCGCGGAAATTCCTGATGCAACACATGTTCAGTGGGCGTGGGATGATATACGGATGAAGCGGATTCAGGAGGGATTGTTGGAAGGGGCTGCCGGAGCTCATGTGGCTAGGTTGCGAGCTGTAGCGCAGACAGAAGCGGGAGCGTGGTTGCATGCGCTTCCTTCGCCGCACCTCGGTACCTTGCTTGATAACTGCTCTCTGCGGGTGGTCGTAGCTCTGCGCCTTGGTTGCAAGGTATGTGAACCTCATAAATGTACTTGCGGTTCTATGGTTGGGGTTGACGGTCATCAGGTATTGAGTTGTCGCCGTTGCGCGGGTAGGTTCCCTCGACACCATGCTCTGAACGATATAATCTGCAGAGCGCTTAGATCAGCGAACGTTCCTTGTGTGCTTGAGCCTCCCGGTCTGAGTAGAACTGACGGTAAGAGGCCGGATGGGCTGACCTTGGTGCCTTGGAAGAACGGCAAGTGTCTTGTTTGGGACGCTACTTGCGTTAGCACTGTAGCCGCCAGCCACCTTAGTCGCACTGTCCACTCTCCGTCAGCGGCTGCGGAGGATTCCAGCTCAAAGAAGAGGCTTAAGTACGCCAATTTGGAGCCCCTTTATCAATTTGTGCCTGTGGCCGTGGAGACGATGGGCTGTTGGGGGTCAGAAGCCAGGGACTTTGTGTGGGAAATAGGCCGTAGATTGTGCGAGGTGACATGTGACTCACGCTCTGGGTCGTTTCTGGTGCAGAGGCTGGCCATCGCTATTCAGCGTGGTAATGCGGCGAGTGTGATGGGCACCTTTGCGTCGGAGGCGGGCGGGGGTGAGTTGCCTTATTTTGGCCGTTAGTCAGTGGATGTTTAATTTTGTTGGTTATTTTATTCAAATATAACAGTTCACCGGAGAATAATACTGCCACTATGCACAAACATCACCACTTATACAACCTGCGCTATACGCCGAAATCGTCGTGGGATCGATTCCCACTCTGGACCAAACATTCGTGTGAACACTTTGTTGATAATATCCATGACAGAAGCTTTTTTGTTTTAATATCTATTACATCCATATAATTAGGATGCCGCTATGATTATATCTCATACATTGACTTGATTTCGTACTAAGGGATATTACTGGATATTAGTATGGAATCAGATCAATGTATGATTTTTTTTGTCATAGGTGGCAGACTAGTAGACGGATCACCTGATGGTAAGCGATTGCCGCCGCCCATGGACACACCCGCGACACTAGTGTGTAACCTTTAAACCCACCTTCCCCCGAATTTGGCGTCCGGTACCCTAACTCACACAGCAAAACACAGCACAGTGCTTTTTCACGCCGATTTTCTGTGAGGCCGTGGTATCACTCCGGTCGAGCCGGCTTATTCATGCCGAAGCGTGGCTCTCCCACGGTCTTATAATCAAAGGACGAAACGAAAGGACGAAAGACTGATTACGGAATTATAATCAGTCTGTCGTCTTTTGACGTATTATGCTATATTAATACCTAATGACTGCATTTTCTTGGAAATTTATAAGTACTGTACTTTGGTATAATACGTCAAAAGACACCAGACTGATATTTATATAATCTTTAGGTATTATGTACAGTACTTATAAATTTCCAAGAAAATGCAGTCATTAGGTATTAATATAGCATAATACGTCAAAAGACGACAAACTGATTATAATTCCGTAATCAGTCTTTCGTCCTATCATTTCGTCCTTCGATTAGTACTACTAGCCTAAATTAAATGATACAGGGTGCAGACGAACAGACCTAGGAAGGTATCATCTGATCGTAAGCGATTACCGCCGCCCATGGATATCTGCAACGTCAATGCAGTCACAAGTGCCGATTTTGCTTTAAAAAGGAGTAGGTGCGCTCTTTTGTTGAATGAAAATGAAATAATGAAAAATCTATTTATTAGAACAGAACGAACTTAAAAACTAACTTAGAAATATGTTAACAAATGCTTAAGGTGACATGTAGGGCACACTAGCGACGCCAATCGATTTTAATTGTTAGCTACTAAACCGGATCTATTTTAAACAATTTCTGGGTTACAACCTCTCGGCAAACACTTATACTATTTATTAAATAACCATGCACAAATGCGGACCCAACATTTGTACGCGAAAAATTGATTCACGCTATAAGTGGCCGCTTTTGGCGGAAATCAATTTTACGCGTACAAAAACGGACCCAACATTTGTGCATGGGTAATTAATAAATAGTGTAAGTGTTTGCCGAGAGGTTGTAACCCAGAAATTGTTTAAAATAGATCCGGTTTAGTAGCTAACAATTAAAAACGAATGGTGTCGCTAGTTAAATAAATAAATAAATAAATTGCACAGTTTTTGTACGGCGTGGTAGAAAGTTTCTTTAGAAACGCACTGTTGAATACTGCCATCTAGATGATGCCCATGGAGATATTGACGAGTGGAACGATGACGGAATAAAGCGGCAAGAATCAGTCCGTACAATTCAAAGCAAGTTGTGATCTATAATTATAGGTGCACAAGAGCATGTAGGTATTCTTAGATTTTAAGTTTTATTTCGTGCTACCTGTTTTGGGATCGTAATAATATAAGCGGTAAAATATAGTTCATAGCGAGGATAAATAGATAGATAGATAGATATTCTTTATTGCACAAAAATAAAATACAAGCATGATACAACACACACACACACAAACACAGGATACATCTATATCATTTTAAATTTCTGATATAAGCCCAAGAACTAACATTAGAATAGTCAGTATAATTTATACGAATCGCCATTAGAGAGTTAATGGCGCAATATCTCAATGAATGCCGGCCGTTAATTATAATATCCAGGAACGTGTCCCGTGAGATTGAAGCTATTGTGGCCACAGTCGCCTGAAGGCCCTGGAGACCGGAAGGATGGAGGTGGCAAACTGGCAATCTGGATAACAATCCGTTTTCAATGACAACGGCACAGACAGTGAGCTGATCCCAAAGTTACCTATTTGAAATTTTGTGTTATGGAAATTAAAGGTAAGAAAAATTAACATATTTAAGGTGACACATTATCAAAACTAGCACGACTGACTAGATACGTAATAGCATATCATCAGGTGATACGTTTGCTCGTCTGCCCCCTATATCATCAAAAAAACGTATCTCGTGGATCAATTATGAGACAGTTTTAAAAAAGTACAACGGCGAATGAATCCTAAATGAAAAGTGTTAAGAAGTTTTTGACACAACATTGTGTCCTAATTTCTTCCTACAAGAAACCATTTTTTTAGAATTGCAAAAAGTGGCCACTTTAGGCAATAATAAGAATTTTAGTTACTAATTGGATCTCAAAAATTAATTGCAATTCTTTATTTATTATTTTATTGACATCTAATTTTAATTGATTTTATGTAATTTGATTGACATAAGGCCTATGTGAATTTCTGTTAAATCTATATCTGTATTCCGTATTATATTGTATATGATCCTCATGATGATCGAAATAAATGTTTTCATTCATTCATTCAAACAATTCTTATCACTTTTTTTTTATGCTAGAGGCGGACAAACGAGCAAGCGAGTCACCTGATGGAAAGTAATCATCGCCGCCCATGAACATCTGCGAAATCAGAGAGATCGCTAATGTGTTGCCGGCCTTTTTTTAAAAAAAGAGTACGCTTTTCTCTTGAAGATCCCTAAGTCGAAGCCGTCCGGAAATACTCCTATTATATTCTATTATATGACTCGCCGTTGACCTTTTTGTAAAAATGTCTCATTATTGTTACAATTAATAAAAATCTACTAGCGGCGCTAGTTACGTTGATGCTTAACGTACTTAGGACGCGCGGAAAACGGAAAAGTATTTCATACAGATATATAACACCAACTGCCAAGAGCCTTTGGCTCGAATATAAAAGTTACACCCATTTAAACCTACTGCCTAACTTAACTACTTAATCGTTAATTAGTATAAATAAATAAATAAATATTTCACAACATCACATACATTGATCTGACTCCGAGATAGGTAGCTCAAGCACCTATGTTGCTGTGTTAAAGTACCGGGCCGTGTTCTCGGCGTCCTAAGTTCGATTCCCGGGTCAAGCAAAAAGTATTGTTTCGAATTTTTCGAACGTAGCTCGGATTTGTTATCACCAATCTCCATTGGGCAAGCGTGGTGATTAAGCCTAATCCCATCATAGTAGCGATGACTAGATATCTATAATGGAGGTCTTTGCCCTGCCCTGCAGTGGGACAATATAGGCTGATACATTTGTATTCTTATGTAGGTAAAAGACAGCGAGTAACTCAAAATCCCCAACCATCCTCTAAATGATCTGTGTAGAATGGACTGAACAATATACAATACTCCTCATTTTTACAGTGAAGCGACTGCTGTCTGGCCTTCGCAACCCTTAGACAGGAGAGCCAGACTCATGGGAGGCTCTAGCCCAAGAAGCACCCGGGTGGAATCAATAACCTGGCGCCCTCTTGTTTCAAAATGCGCGAACAAAATGGAATATTTATAATTCCTATGGGCAGTCGCTTTATTGTAATTATCAGACATCCCGAATCCTGTATCATGGTCTAAACGTACCCGGGTTTCGAAGCGACAGCATTGGACGCAACTGGGAATCACACGCTAAGACGAGGAAAACGATCTGGAGCTCTATTTTTGATTCACTCGTATGACTTAGCGTCGTCGGTAGTGATTATATTCTCTTTGGTCGTCGCATGCGACGTAAGTCACATTCGCCTTCTAAGTCGCATGAAGCCGATTTTCCCTATTTTTTAATCATTCGATTTCGATGTTGCCAATATAATACGGTAAATTGACATTCTAACCCTTCCATGCATTTTATAAAAATCGGTAACTTCCGCATTGCAAACGGAACGCAACGCAATTATTGGCTGAATATGAAAATCTTTGCTTTTTTGTCACAAAAAACTATGAATGTCAGCTGTCAAAATCAGTCAAATCAAAGTTTTGATAATATTTGTAAATATTTATGTAGATATATTATAAAATATAATATCAAACTATAACCGAATCTCCCTCATAATGTTGTGCTGTATATGTGTTTGTTTGTTTGTATACGTTTTATTATTTTGTTTTAGGTGGTGTAACCCTCAATTAAAAAATAAAAATCAGAATGAGTAAAATATCATTACACCGGTCAATTTCTCAATAATTATAACGTGTCTCTTTAATCGCTCGACATTGGCAGAGTTATATAAGTGTTCGCCGTGGGAAACACAGTAGCAGCCATAATTAAAAAAAAAAAAAAAAAAAAAAAGATAATATTTGTTTATGTTTTTGCTATTGACAACTATTTTGACGTTACTTCTACCGCTCGCTATAAATGGGTCACTCGTTGCAGACGAATGATTCAAAAATGCAGATTTTCGTATTTCGAAGGTTCATACGAGTACAGTAGTAAATCAAAAATAGGTCTCCTGTACTCGCGCCCGCTCCTTGCGGAGCGTATCATCATCATCATCATCATCATCGTCAGCCCATTTAAGTCCCCACAGCTGGGGCACGGGCCTCCCTCAATCACATGAGGAGCGTATCAGTGAAGGCCCTATGTGTAGCGAGGGGCTCTCGGCGCCCTCTAATTTCCGACGCCCGGGTGTACCGCACCCCCAGCACTATGGATAAAGATACCTCTGGCCAGACTAACAAAATCTCTGAAACGTGAAAGTTTCCTCACGATGTTTTGCCTCACTGCCCGGGCTAATGATAGAAATATGCACATAGATTTGAAAAATCCAGAGGTGAATGCTCGGTTTCTAAACACGACCCCCGGTATGGAGGCCGCATTTTTATCCACTGAGCAACCATCTGCATCGCTCAAACAATACTGAACACATTTATACCAATCAAATACCTGCCAAACGAATCACTCCCATAGTCTGTAGGTACTTACCTACGTACGCCTAGATACCGTCGTCGCTATTGTCCGACATATGCAGCTAGACATCTGAAAGCTTTGAGCTGCCCAATACCCGGGTTGATAGCTTGACTCGCCTCCGAATATGAATTGGAATTCCGTCGTCAGAGGTGTTATGTCTGCATGTCAATGTAGAGCATTCTGTCTATCGCCGGTACTGACGTATTATCGGGCTTGGAATTATGTACCGAGATTGAACATGGTATGTATAAGTATCTAGTTCTTGCAAATTTTGCAATTACATCTCTTATTTGCATTTCATCATGGGAAGCAGGAGATTGGCGTGAAGCTGCACAAGATCGAGACAAATGGCGGCATCTCGTATCGAAGGCCAAGACTCATTTTGGGTCGCTAAGTAAGTAAATAAGTATTTGCATTTCATCGAAGACATTAGTATAAGTTTTCAACCGTGGGAGAGCCAAGCATTGGCAATAGTGGGCCGGCTCGACTAATAATAATAAAATTTGTTTATTCAGACTACAAGATCCATTTTTCTTAGTAACAACTTTTCCTTATATACTATGTTAGTACGTACATTATTGGAATAACTAATTTAACAGTCCAACCCAGTGGCGCAAAAAAGGAGAGTCATATCTCCCAACCCTAATGAGGGTAAACATCGTGATGAGACCTGCACGTCTCGGAGCATCATCTTCATTTCAGCCAATAGACGTCCACCGCAGGACATAGGTCTTCCCCAATGTCCTCCACATAGAACGGTCTTGTACCGCCCGCATCCAATGGAATCCCGCGACCTTCACCAGATAGTCGGTCCACCTTGTGGGAGGCCTGCCATGGCTGCGACTTACTGTACGTGGCCTCCACTCGAGGACCCTTCCGCCCCAACGACTGTCTGTTCTCCTCGCTATGTGCCCTGCCGATTGCCATTTGAGGTATACAATCCTTTGGGCTCTGTGACCTTAGTTCTCCTGCGAATCTCATAGTTTCTTAAACGATCACGCAAGGAGATTCCGAGCATAGCCATCTCCATTGCTCTTTGGGTGACTTTGAGCCTCCATAATCGGCACATTGTAAGCGGCCACGTTTCGGTTCCATATGTCATGGCTACACACACGCATTAAAGAGTTTCTTCTTGAGACACTGCGTCTCTTGACGTCTCGGATAGTTTCTCAAAATGCTCAATACCCACCTACAATATTTGAGATAATGTTTCTGAACATGTAACCGTCATTCGGTTGGTCTGATTCTCCTGTCTAAGGGCTCAGTCGCTTAATAGTAATTACCAGAGTTCCCGAATCCTAGATCATGGTCCAACCGTACCCCGGGCTCCGAAGCGACAGCATTGAATGCCACTGGTAATTACTCATTAACTTAAAGATGAGGACTTAATAACAGGTAGGCATTTGAAACGTTTACTTGCCTGGGGTTTAAAATAATCAAAAGACCATAGCCTGTGTAAATTGCTTATTCAGCCACCTCTATTGATAAATATTTAGCTACAGCTATAAATACTTTAATTAAAAAGGCTTCGCCCACTTTTCACCAAGGCCCAAAGAACGTTTTCTAAAAGCGGCTAAAATATGATTAATTACATTTCGCATTTTACTGAATCGATGGGTCGTATGTTTAAATCACCGGCTTAGCCGAGTGCGGCCACCGCCATATTGGCCACGGCCCGCTTTCGCGCCATAATCCTGCCATAAATAACTGCCGCTTGTCTATGGTTTAAAAGAAACAGGAAGATCGGAGCCTATGGAATTGGGTCGTGTTTTCTTAATGGAATTTAAGTGCTTAGTCAATGCTTTTCGCTATTTCAAAGACTATAAGACCATAAAATAAAGGGTCTTGGAAACCGTTTTTTATTTCCTGTTAAGGGGATGGATTTGATATCTGAATATCTACCTATTACAAACTACCCTTCTGTATGCTTTTACTAATAATAATGCTAATGTAAATAAAAAATATGTATCAAAGAGTTTGCGATAGATGAAATAATCATCGTCGTCATCGTCGTCATCGTCAGCCCATTTAAGTCCCCACTGCTGGGGCACGGGCCTCCCTCAATCACATGAGGGGTAATTGCCATACGCACCACACTTGGCAGACGGGTTGGCGAGGGTTTTGATATAAATGCAGAGTTTTCCTTCTCGGGTGCTGATGATCATGCCAGCAGCTTTACCTTAGTCGCCTTTTACGACACCTCGGTAAGAAAGAGGGCGGCCTATTCCACTCTGCCGGGGACCACACGGCCAGATGAAATAATAATATAATGAATAACATAAGTCTTTAATTTAGGTCCTAGGTCTAAACAATTATCTTACTAGTCATTGGCAAGTAAAAATATACCTACTCTAAAGATTCTTCTTACATTTCTGGCTCCTTGCCAAAACTGAACACAAAATGTCACATAAATTCGGCAAGAAAAAGGTTGGCCTAATGTCGAATTAAATTATTACATCTACCACCTTGTGGTATGCCCGAACGGCACCATATTTTTTATATTTACGGGCAAGAATATCTTCGGAAGTATTGAAATACCATTTCGCAATTTCTCGAGAGACTTAGGAACTTTGTGGTTTTGTTCGGTTTTTCTAAAAGAAGATACAAACAGAGTAATGGTACCTGCTTTTAGTTACTTCGCTTTGTTTCAAAGTACCTATGGATTACAAAATGCATTCTCTGTTCTAAGAATGCATTTTGATTTTACGAGTACATTGAGATCAATGGAATATATACTTAGACTGAAAGTCTAGAAAAAAATCTCGATGATTCACTTGTCGACTGGCCCAGTGGCGCTTTTGGGAGTGATACTGCCTAATGCACCAATGGTCGTGCGTTCGATTCCCACTATGGACAAACATTCGTGTGTTGAACACTTGTTTGCTCAGTGCCTGGGTGTAAAATAATTATTATTTAACTAGGTATATATTTTTTCTTCACAAGCTAAGGGAAGCCTTATACTCCCGAATACTTTTGTTTACGCTTTCCGTGGCAACCTGTAATTATGGCAGCACCAACGCATGTACTTGACAATTCGTATCCCTTAGTTTTTAAGGAGTATGTTCTCGTTGGTTGTCCAAATAAATAAATAAAATAGACTGTGCGGTAAATCTAATTGGTTACTTCCAAATTATTGAAAATCTGACAAGGCAAACCATAGTTCATCGTCAGCCCATTTAAGTCCCCACTGCTGGGGCACGGGCCTCCCTCAATCACATGAGGGGTAATTGCCATACTCACCACGCTTGGCAGGGTTGGCGAGGGTTTTGATATAAATGCAGAGTTTTCCTTCCCTGGTTGCTGATGATCATGCCAGCAGATTTACCTTAGTCGCCTTTTACGACACCTCGGTATGAGTGAGGGTGGCCTATTCTACTCTGCCGGGGACCACACGGCATAACCACAGTTACCTTTTAGGATTTTAAAAAATATCTACCTCGTCGTTCTAGCATTGGCGCCCAACGTGGTGCTGACAATTTTAAAGACATGACGTGTTTTAGTAAATCCGTACTATTAAGCACTTAACAATACTAAACCCTTTACTTAGACTGCCTCGGTGGCGCAGTGGTTAGTGGGTCGCACTTTAAAGCGACGGCTGCGCAAGAGGTTCAATCCCCGGGTCGGGCCAAAATTTGTACCTAAGATGTCGGTAGGAAATTCTTAGTGGCAGTCTGGAAGTTGGCGGTATTGTAGCCCCGTGCCACGGAAAGCATGTTAAGCCGTTGGTCCTACGCCCAATCCCTCTCCGGTCGTGACACGCTGGTGTCCCATCGGAATATAAGGCTAAGGAAATAGAGACTGCACTTGTGTTTGCGCACACTTAAGCACTATCCTGCGTACGTGGCCGATCGTTGATATTGGCCGCCGTAATCGGTTGGAGGATATTTAATTCGTGAAAGGTCGTGCGTGCATTTTTAAGTGCGTTATTTACTGAGGCATACCTTTTTTGTACCTCTTGTGAAGTAGACCTCCCGAAGTGCAATGAGTCCATACCTACATGCACACTCCGCAGCGGGAGACGGTTGTGGCTATTGGAAGTAACTCCGCCGCCTGCAGAGTTCATTATGTGGTTCAGTCACTTTTGCAACTCAACAATGTAAGCTGATTAATAGCTGCGTTTATGTTAAAAACTACCTATTGCCCGCGGCTTCGCTCGCAAAGCGACAAAAAGCAGCCTAGATCTTTATCCCTTAAACTATATTAATTATTAATGTCATTACATACTTTAATTCTATTAGTGTCATTAATGCTTTTAATGCTACAATAATTACTCAGAACAAAGATCTCCATTAAAAATAAATAATTACAAGTTATTAATTTAAAGAAATATTGTTGTATACATCAATAAAACAATAAAATAAAAAATTACATACATATATACATTATTAATTCACCACACTACGAAGTATACAACACACACACACACTTACAGACACCCACCACACACATGCACACGCATACACACACACATACACCACACATGCATATACCATACGCACACAAACGCGCGTGCGCCGACAACCTATTGTCTAATTTAATTAAATTTAGTTTAGGTTAAGATTAAAAACACGTGTATTTTGTGCCACCTTTTTACCTTAAAGAGCCTGACTCTCACAACACAGGGCGACCTTATGTGAGAACTGTCCTATATTTTTTCTTGTAATGGTGTTTTTTTTTCTGAATAAATAATTTTTTCATTTTTTTTCATACCTACTAAGTGGTTATTTTTGAGCATTTGCACATAATGTTAATTTTAAGCATGTATGCACGAAGCGCAATAAAAAATAAGTTAATAATAAATTAGTATGCGATTCGGTCTTTACTGAAAATCAGCGCTATGGCTCAGGCCATAGCTAAATGCTGAGTAGGGACCGTTTCGGCACTTAGCTTTTAAGATATTTCCTCTGTAAATGTCCATGTTAAGTGTCAAATTAATGATTTCTTATCTTATCTTATATCCACTTAAGGTGACGTGTAGGGCACACTAGCGACGCTAAGTGATTTTAATTTTTATGTACTAAACCGGCTTTTGTACACAATTTCGGAGTTACAACCTCTAGACAAACACTTATACTATTTATTAAAATAACCATGCACAAATTATTATAGTGCTCAAGTGTGAGCGCAAACACAAGTGCACTCTCTATTCCCATGCCCTCTATAGTCGGATTTTTAATTATACGAAGTAAACTGATATATATATAATAATAAATAATAAATATTTCACAACATCACATACATTGATCTGACTCCGAGATAGGTAGCTCAAGCACCTGTGTTACGGATATCAGAATCAACAGTGGGATTACAAATATATACATATAATATACTTTTCTTTTGTAAATACATACTTATAATACATAGGAAACACCCAGACCGATACAAACAAACATGTTCATGCCCACAAATGTTTGTACTGTGCGGGGATCGAACCCGCAACCCTTGGACCAAAGGCAGCGTTCACTACCACTATTACCATAATAATATTAGTATGGACATTCTCTGCCTCGGTGGCGCAGTGGTCGCACTTTAAAGCGACGGCTGCGCAAGAAATCCCGGGTTCGATCCTCGGGTTGGGCCAAAAGTATGTACCTAAGTTTTCGGCATGGAATTATTATAATTATATGGTTTTCGGTAAGAAATTCTTGGTGTTAGCCCGGAGTCTGGAAGTTGGAGGTCTTGTACCCCCGTGCCTCAGAAACGTTAATCCGTTGGTCCTGCGCCCAATCCCTCTCCGGTCGTGTCACGCTAGTATCCCATCGGAATTATAATCGGATTTTAATTAGATAATTAGATCAGTAAACTGACAGATGCAAATGTCAAGTCCTTAGACATTTTGACAGTTTGCATTCTGCGAATGTATGGGAATGCCACATTGACATCTGTCAGTTTACTTTGTCTAATTAAAAATCCGACTATAGAGGGCATGGGAATAGACAGTGCACTTGTGTTTGCGCTCACACTTGAGCACTATAATATATCCTTCGTACGTGGCTAATCGCTGAGATTGGCCACCGTAGCCGTAATCGGTTGGAGGATATTATTATGGATATTCTATGACGGGGATATTCTATTCTATTTTCGCGGGAGGGCCACGCTTCGCGTAAATGGGCCGATTCGACCAAAGTGATACCACTGCCTCGCCAAATACTATCTTGGGTGAAATAACAATTTTGAAATTAGCTTCTCAGAAAAACCCTGGCAAATCCTTTTTTAAGAAAAAAAGGACGTCTAAGTGCTTTAAAAGTAAACGCGCCTTAAGTAGCCCAGCGCTCCGGGCACTTAGGGTTGCCCGACAGCCGGACCAATAGAGCCGGACATTGTTGTATTAAAAAGGCCGAACACCCTATGTGCACACCCACTAACTACCATTCCATTTCAAACGTGCAAATAACTTTGTCTCTCTAATTTAGTAAGTACAGAAATATGCTACATTTTATTGCGCAAAAATTTTGAAGGGATTGAAATAACATTTTTCTACAATCTAATTTCGATCGCTTGTTGAGATACCTACATACTACGGTGAGATACCTACATACTTAGAGCGGACCAACATAATTAATCTAAAAATAATAACAAATATACAGCTTGAATAAAATGACAGCTATTTTAAGTCACACAAAAATGATCATAAATAAACCTTATGAGGTCGAAGAGTGACAGATAAAAAGTGTATTTTACTCTGTCAATGTAACTTTAGAGATGGTTCTAATTAATAAAATGGTGTTATAAATACAGTTTTTTTTTGTTTCAAATGTCAAAATCTGCTCTTCTACCCCGTTTTAGCTAACAAATGTTTATTGAGCGTTTTTGAATAAAGCCCATAATCTATATATGTTTCTTGTGTTTGGATGCGACAGTTACCTTCATTTTAATTTTTTAGGTTTGAAGGCGCTCTCTAATACAGTTTATTTTTAAGTCGCCGGACATAACTTAACTACGTCCGGTTTTATCCGAATGCCAACGACACTAGAGGCACTTATATTTATCGCTTTCTTATTTTCAAAAGGGGTATTGTCCGGCGTTTTGCTTTGTGGCCTCTAAGATCTCTTTGAGACAGTTACATGACTAAGTTAAGACGCTGATTTATTACCTCAATTGAGTTACGAATACACTAATTATTTAAAGAAGATTGATTTTCGTTTATTCTTAAGTAGGTACTCTTAATTGAGAAGATAAAATATAAAAATTTATATTATAACGAAAATGATTATTTGCTTTTAGCAAATAATATTTTAAGGTGACGGGTAGGGCACACTAGCGACGCCAATCGATTTTAATTTATAGCAGTAGCTATTTCCGTCCGTATTTGTAAGCGAAAAATGTATTCACGCCAAAAGTGGCCGCCTTTAGCGTGAATCAATTTTTCACGTACGCGTTGGTCCCAACATTGGTGCATGGTTATTTAATAAATAGTATAAGTGATTGTCTAGAGGTTGTTATCCCGAAATTGTTTCAAATAGATCCGGTTTAGTAGTTAAAACTTGAAATCGATTGGCGTCGCTAGTGTGCCCTACGCGACACTTGTTTGCGACACATACATGAGCACTATATTATATCGTGTAATATATATCCTGACCGTTGAGACTGGCCGCTGTAGCCGTAATCGGTTGGAGGATATTATATTCTATGACCGATTCGGTCTTAGCAGGAATATCATAAGTGCACAAACATAAGTGCACTCTCTTGCACTCACTCACTTCTTTAACCTCTTATTCCCATGAGACACCATGGTGTGACACGCTGCCTTCTGACCTTAGCAACCCTCAACAGGGGAACCAGACCATCTGAATCATGGTTACACGTTTCAGAAACTATCCGAAACGTGCAGGTTTCCTCACGATGTTTTCCCTCCGCCGAGCTGATGGTAGATATGCACATAGATTTGAAAAATCCATAGGGGCATGCTCCGATTCGAACCAGGTCGCCCTGAATGGAAGGCGCGTTCGAAACCACTGAGCTACCATCGCTCTGATTGTATTGAAGGTATTAGCTGTGAAGTCAGGGCAACTTATAGGGTCATCATCATCATAATTTCAGCCAATAGACGTCCACCACGACCTGTACGTGGCCCCCACTCGAGGACCCTTCCGCTCCAACGACCGTCTGTTCTAGTTGCTATGTACCCTGCCCATTGCTACTTGAGGCATGCAATCCTTTGGGCTATGTCTGTGACTCATCATTTCTGATACGATCACGCAGGGAGACTCCGAGCATAGGCCTCTCCATTGCTCTCTGGGTGACTTTGAGTCTCCTTAATCGGCACATTGTAAGCGGGTTATAAGGTAAGTACCTATAATTTATTTTGAAGACAAAAATTTCCAGTTTAAGTGTCCACCCACGAATATTTTAGACTCAAACTGAAATACAGTATTAACCGCTTCTCTGTATTCATTCGTTATCGAACAATTTACTAATCTCAAAATACTGTCCCCAAAAAGCTAACAATTGAATATAAATATATTTAAAATCCACTTTATTCCCGAGCTTTAGCCAGTGGCGCAGGGACCTACAACAAAACAGAATTCACGAGCGAATCTTTATCCTCCTCCTTTTTACACGCGCTGTGGGTCTCTTTTGTTCTGATGTAGCAGGAATATTCTCGTTCGTTACGTGAAGATTTCCCTGTAGGCCCCCAGGGACCGCTGTCCCTGCGTACGAAGCAATGTTTATATAGGCATAAATATCGAGAAACGCTCATTACACAAAACCGTTATCATCGCAGGCCAACAAAAACATCATATTAACGCCGTGGCTTATTTTTTAAATCCGGACCGACCTTTCAAAACACACGGCCTTGTTATTTCAGGCGGACGCAATTTTCCGTTCGCGTCACAATTCCCAATTTTCCATGAAACAATAAAAGAATCTGCTGCAAAAACATCGGAATATCGCTCTTCTATTTGGAGGTTTGCTCCTCGCTCGACGTGTCCTGCAGCCAGGTTTATGGATGACGATTTTTTTGGTTGTAGGCAGAAATGCACGCATCCAAATATAGATAGATAGGAAGAACTGAAAACCTAACAGAATCCTACAATATTTTAGCCATGTTGTTCGCTACGACACTAAATGGTGCGACTCATATCTAACATATAACATTTAGATAGTTATTATTAGATATAGCAATTGTTTAGCAATAGCAATTTGTAGAATAGGCCACCCTCACTCTTACCGAGGTGTCGTAAAAGGCGACTAAGGTAGAGCTGCTGGCATGATCATCAGCACCCAGAGAAGGAAAACTCTGCATTTATATCTAAACGCTCGCCAACCCGTCTGCCAAGCGTGGTGAGTATCAATCAATCAATCAATCAAATAATTCTTTATTTGCATAGGCTTGTACACAGCACTTACAAATCGTCATACAATTTAATGACTTAAAACTATTTATAAGTACTTATGTATAATTTACATGTTAATACATATATATGTTGATACATAAAATATACTAAAGAAATAAATAAACATAATGCGATTCTACCACCGGCTCGGAAAGTTGTTTCTGGTCGAGAAGATCCGGCAAGAAACTCGCCAGTTACTCTTTTTAATCGCCAATCATCATCATCATCATCATCAGCCTATCGCAGTCCACTGCTGGACGTAGGCCTCTCCAATTGTTCGCCACTGTGATCTATCCATGGCTTCTCGCATCCAGCTCTTGCCAGCCATCCTGCGCAGATCGTCCTCCCACCTAGCCAAAGGGCGCCCTACATTACGTTTGCCAAGACGCGGTCTCCACTCCAGAACTCGTTTACCCCATCGGTTGTCGGTTCTGCGGCTAATATGGCCAGCCCACTGCCACTTAAGCTTGCTAATCCGGTGAGCAATGTCGATAACTTTGGTTCTCTGCCGGATCACCTCATTTCGAATTCGATCTCGGAGAGAGACGCCGAGCATTGCTCGTTCCATAGCCCGCTGAGCGACCTTTAACTTGTGGACCAGCCGTACCGTAAGTGTCCACGTTTCGGCTCCGTATGTCATGACGGGTAGGACGCACTGATTGAAGACTTTCGTCTTTAGGCACTGTGGTATCGACGATACGAAGACACGACGTAGTTTTCCAAATGCTGCCCAACCTAACTGGATTCTCCTATTCACCTCATCTTCGAGGTTGTTTTTACCCAATTGCAAAGTCTGCCCGAGGTATACGTATTTTTGAACAACTTCGAGGACTCCAAACTTTCATACAATGTTGTGTCATCATCATACCAAGCCATACAGTTTAATTGTTACACAAAATAAAATAAAGGAAATAATAATAAAATAAATATTATGAGGTAAACCGAAGCAGACCAGTCCCCAAAAGTGGCACCTGTTCACAAGTATGACGTACGTGTCAGCCATCATTTCACTCAACCATATTAGAGGGAATGTAATGACCCGTCACATAGCGCCACCACCTCAGAGACATTTGAGTGAGCATGACTACTTAGGTTCCCCTCTTAGGTCACAAAGAGTAGTAGTTACTTAATCCAGACTAATAAACTGCAGGACGAGGTGTACAATAGTAGGTGGTTAGCATCTTGTCAATTATTAAATAATCAATATAAATCAATTTTTATACATTCAAAATCAAAAATGTCTTTATTCAATAAAGAACATTTATGAATGTCAAATATTATGGTAATTACAATTTTCATTCTTATACAAATTATGATTACAGTGACAGTATTATACAATGCTTATAATCAATATCGTTTAGATAAATCGTCAATGAAAAATTATGAAATGAATGGCAGTATGGCAATTACCCTTCATGTGACTGAGGGAGGCCCGTGCCCCAGCAGTGGGGACTTAAATGGGCTGATGATGATGATAGCAATTGTTTAAGGTGATGGGTAGGGCACCACTAGCGAGCCAATCGATTTCAATTTTTACCTACTAAACCGGATCTATTTTCAACCGAAATTGTTGAAAATTGCATTACAATCTCTCGGCAAACACTTATACTATGCATTAAATAACCATGCAAAAATGTTGGGTCCGTTTTTGTACGCGAAAAATTTGTTCACGCCAAAAGTGGCCGCTTTTGGCGTGAATCAATTTTGCGCGTACGCGTTTGGACCCAACATTTTTGCATGGTTATTTAGTAAATAGTATAAGTGTAACGTTGTAACCGTAATTGTTAAAATAGATCCGGTTTACTAGCTAAAAATTATTTATTGGCGTCGCTAGTGTGCCCTAACCGTCACCTTAAATCATTTCATCATTTATGTAAGACCTATTTTTCTTTTAGTAAGCCTGTGATACAGGATACTCCTAGTTCAGGCACCAAACTAAAATAGCTACAAGTCTTTTTTTTATGTGATAGGTGGCAGACGAGCAGACGGATCACCTGATGGTATAAGTCTAAGTAGATTATAAGATTTTTGAAGTAAAATTTATTTTATTTTATTAATTCGGCGGTGAGCCTATGACGGACGACATCGTAAGGGTGCACGTTTCGTATAGTTTCTGAAACGTGAGACCATAATTCATTTTGCCTGGATCCCCCTTTGCGTTGCGAACATGGCAGTCGCTTCATTGTAATTACCAGGCTCCTCGAATCCTGGATCACGGTCTGAGCGCATCTCGGGCTCCAAAGCCACAGCTTTGAATGCAACCTCATTTATACCTCATCTCAACGTGTGATTCTACGTTGAAATGAGGTATAAATGAGGTAGGAAGTCTCTATCTTTTTTTTCCCAGGGAAAACCATATTGGCCGTCACCTTGCTACATGTAGGGAACAAGGTGGTGTGTGGGACTCAAACCCCACAACCCATGGGGTGTCCATCTCCGCGCAATCGCGGTCGGAAACCCTGTGGGGTAGCCGGGACTAGACCGTACCGCTAATCGCGCTCGCCGCTTCACCCCTATCTGGCACAATACAGCCCTTCAACACTGTACGACCTACCAGGACGCCCAGTAATGTCGTCCCCCGCGGAGTCGCATGCTGAGCAAGCCACTCCCCAGCAGTGGATACGCTCACGTACTCCGAAAGCCCGTTTAAACCTTGGCAGTATTCTTAAACGGTCCTAGCTACAGGGCGTAGGGAAGCCTACGCCCTGTAGCTAGGACCGTTTAAGAGTAAGAGTAGAGGCTTCCCTCTATCTACATCAAGGGTCGTTACGTATTAGAATAGATTTTTACTTTTATTTCAAATGCTCACCGTCGGAAATTGCATTTTTATTTTCAATCAAAAGGCTTTGCAACTTCCATAGCCAAACTTTCTGATGTTTCTTCGAAGTTTCCGAGAGGTCACGGAGATTGGCTGGCAATCGACCTATGACCTATGAGCTATGATTGAAAGTGTAAAAATGAACAATAAATCACCTACAGGCTCGAAAGTTGTGACTTATTTCTTAATTTCGCTGGCAGCCATAATAATTGATAAATGGAAGTTAAAAATAAAGTTCAGAAGCCATGCCAGGCTCCGGCATTGTTCGGTGATCGCAGAGTGCTGTACCTACCTATTTCGCTTTATACAAGTTTTAAACGAACTTAAAAACTTATTTTCATGACATTAGGTACGGACAGTCACACGTCAATGTTCCTTTAGGTGTATTTTGCAGATATGAAAATAATAAGTAGTGTACCTACATTGGGACACCCGTACTTATTATTTTCTAGAGATGGGCCGAGTACTCGCTTACTAGTCGGTATTCGGTGTAACTACTCGGCACTTATTTGATACTCGGTTATCGGCCAAGTACTACACTCGGTATATTCGGTACTTGGTTACTCGGTGAAAGTAGTACTTGGCGCATCTCTATTATTTTCCATTCATCCCATGCTTTGTTAATTAAGTTTAGGTTTAAAGACGTTTATTCTCATTAGGACATACAATATATCACTTACATGAGAACATTAATAATAACAAAACAATAACTATATTCGTTATCGTACTTAGGTACTTGTTAAAGAACAAAAAAATATATAAACTAGGTAATTATAAAGTAAACAGAAAGTTAAAACACGCATACAATAAGATATAAGTATCTGCCCAACAAATACAAAAACAAAAACACTACGCCCATATTTCTACTATATTTATATATATATATATATATATTAAATGGGTTTGCACTTGACCTCATCTGATGGAAAGTGACAATAAGGTATAAGATGTAACGTGCTTACCCAGAAGAAGCCTAATCACTCTCGACTTAAAGACACCCAAATCCTTAGCAGTTCGTGGCAAGAAAGAATATAATGATAATCGTTCCATATATATCAGCAATTTACTTCTTTACGCAGTACTTATAATTATCATCATCATCAGTCTATCGCAGTCCGCTGCTGGACGTAGGCCTCTCCAATTGTTCGCCACCGTGATCTATCCATGGCTTCTCGCATCCAGCTCTTGCCAGCCATCCTACGCAGATCGTCCCTCCACCTAGCCAGAAGGCGCCCTACATTACGTTTGCCAAGACGCGGTCTCCACTATAGAACTCGTTTACCCCATCGGTCGCTTATGTGTATACTTTTTACCCGACTACGGCAAAGCAAAAGGAGGGTTATGATTTTGACAGGCTATGTATGTATGTATGTATGTATGTATGTTCATCTGTTTCCACGTAACTTCTAAACTAGTTATCATATTTGTACAAATGAGGTGTCGTTAGAAGCGTCTTGGTTGTCTTCTGGTTATAGGCAACATGACGTCGCGTTAAATTTATTACAGCGCCCTCTAGGGGACTTAGAGTAAGGAACTAAAAAAAAATTTTCTTGACGGTACCGTGTGGGGTATCAAATGAAAGAGCTTTTTAAGCACATTTCAAATATGTAAGTATATTTACATAACTAAAAATGTGTTAAATAAAAATAAAGTTTAAAAACTAAAACCCGACTACCAAAAACACGATCTAAAAAGTACAAAACAAGAAAATTGTCTCTGGTGAAATGATTATGCCGTATCGCCGTGGTCGTATGCCACATTGATTTTATTTTATTATTATAATGAATCTGTTTTGCTACAGTAGGTGGCATGTACGACCACGGCGATAGTCGTGTTTTTTGGTAGTCGGGTTTTAGTTTTTAAACTTTATTTTTTGTTTTTTAAATATAACTATAAGGAAACAAGAGTAGCGTCCTCACTTTACCTGGTGCCACAGAATACTAGCGTCATTGCTTACGAAGCAATGACACAATACTGAGTGGCGACCATTTTGGTAACATTTAAGTTCTACTTTGTTAATATTAGTCATAAGTTTAATGCTGCAAATAAATATTTTTCTTTTCTTTTTAGATACAGCGATTCTTGAAACCTTCTTATAACCAGGTTATAAGAGTAATCCGTCACGCCGCAGACAACAGGTATCTAAGCCTATATACTTCAATTTCATTTACATACGTTATCGGGAATGTGCCTGAATTATTTTAGTACGCGCAGCGAGCGTGAGACGAGTGTTGCAAGCCTAGAATCAAGATTCACTCATCAAAAGAATCTAGGGATAGGTAACTATAGCCGGATTTTTAATTAGACAAAGTAAACTGACATATGCAAATGTCAAATCCCCATACGTTTTGACATTTTGCATTTTGCAAATTTATGGGAATGACACTTGACATCTGACAGTTTACTTCGTCTAATTAAAAATCCGACTTTATTATTTATTTATTAAATACAATTGTTTCTTACAAACTAACAGATGTCAACATCCAAAACGCTTATAAGAATAGTCAGTCCCAATTTTGATGTCAATAAAAATGCTATTACAATATAATCAATTTAAAAATTAAATGTCATGTGAAATTAAAATGTATACAAATGTCAAAACCGAATAAATTACATATAAGAATAATACATAGAAAATACAGAAAACAATTACATGATTAATACATACGAATAAAATTTCAACATAAGATGTCAGAATTGGTACATAAACAATTTAATTATATTTACTGGAAGCATAGCTAATTGCTTTGATTAGTAAAGTATTAAGATGGGTAGTAGTAAAGTATTTAGGTATGGTAAGCATCAAAAGTAGCGTAACACTTTAGTACCATGTCAAAGTAACTGCCAATTATAGGCAGTTTCCAAGGGGTTTTTAAAAAAAGTTACTTCGACTGTACTTAAGTGTTAAGCTACTTTTGATTCTGACCGTACTCAAATAGTTTTCATACAAATAGTGTATTGGAAGTTTTTAACGGAACGCGCGTGTTCAACGGAACTATGACCAAAAGATACTTATTTGTTGTAATCTGTTATTACTTGGGCAACGTAGATAAATTTGGAAAATTATTTTAAGGCAGACCGAATTTCAGGCGTGCTGGGTTTCAAAAAAGTATAAAATTGTATCCACCTGGCAACTCCAGTTACCTCTCAAGCCTATTGGTATAATTGGTAACGAGATGACGGAGTAATCTGGAAGTCGCGGAGGTTCCAATGTGTTTTTCTTTTTGCTTGTACTTTTGAAGACTGGAGGCCGTTTGATGTTTTATACTTAGGTTGGCGATTTATGACAAAACATGGACTAGAAATATATTGTTTATAATTTCATGGTCACTAACATGGTCATGGTTCTGTGTCGAGAATAGGTGCGAGAAAGTAGTGAGTTAGTGAACAGTGGTACCGCAGGTGCGCGTAGTAAAAGACTGCGAAGGAGGGTAGACCGGTTTGTCTGCCAGTAACAACTTACCCGCAAAAAATCAGTTACTCCGTGACCATGGCGCTTGCAACAGTGCCGAAATATGCCGGAAATTAAAAAATAAGGTACATGGTAGAAACCCCGTAAATAACTATTCTACGACTAGAAATTCAAAACATAGAATTTCGTTCAATCAATATTAATTTTAGGAAGGATTAATTGTAGAATCATGGATGTTGTTTATATTATAAGTATGTATTTACAAATTATATGTACATATTTGTGATCTCACTGTTGATTCTGATAACCATAACACAGGTGCTTGAGCTACCTATCACGGAGTCAGATCAATGTATGTGATGTTGTGATATATTTATTTATTATTAATTTATGTGGTTGTATGTACTAAAGCTGCAAACACGAATTAAATTATAGCAACTAATGGAACTAACAAGTGCTCTAACATAGAAATTGAAACAGAATATGAGCCACTAAAGTGGCGCCCACCATGTAGCTACATTTTACCTTTTAAGTGATAGGTGGCACATGAGCAGACGGACCACGTGATGACAAACCATTTCGTCGCCATGTCACACACCAGTGTAGTCACAAAAACAAGAGTATTGGCAACCCTTATTGGGCCACGTGTAACCTCACTCACTCGCCGAAACAGTCCAAGAACTGCTTGACGCTGCTACTCCGGTACCCTCCGGAAACACAGCACATTGCTGCTTCACGCCGGTTTTCTGTGTTCCGGCCGAGCCGGCCCATTCATGCTGAAGCGTCGCTCTCCCACGGTCTACAGTGTGACTCATCCACGGGAATTCATATTTTACTTTCACAAAAGTGGCGCCCAACGTGGGGGTATTTTTTTCATTCAATAACCGAACGAGATAAAAATCAGAATGTAAATTCAAAACAGTACACATCCAAAATAAAGGAAAATAGCGCAACGTCGTTCCGCTAACATATTCGACGTCGAACGGCCTCTACGATACTTGATAGTCTCGGGGCGCCCACAACTCGTAGGCAGAAACAGTTATGGTGAACCCTGCAGTCCCATGACGATGACGATATCTTCTGTCACGAGTTTGGACTGTGGCCAGGTCTATAAATACAAACGGGGCCTTACCACCTTCATGGGTTTAACCGTGGGAGAGCCACGCTTCGGCATGTATAGGCCGGCTCGTCCGGAGTGATACCACGGCCTCACAGAATTCCGGCGTGATTCAGCACTGTGCTGTGTTTCGCTGCGTGAGTGAGAGTACCGGAGGTCCGATCCGGGAGGGAAAGGGACTCGACACCAGAGGAGTCACATGTGCGCTGCCAACCTTTAAACCCCCTTCCGTCGGGTTGGGCCGTACCCTTACTCAAACACAGCACAGTGCACAGTTTTCTGTGAGGCCGAGGTATCACTCCGGTCATGCCGAAGCGTGGCTCTTCCACGGGTACCTTTGTTAATTCAAGTTTAAAATGTTTATTTTACTTCAAATGGCACCTATAACACATTTTATTGCATGTGCTAGGTAGCTAACTGTAGGTAGATAGATATACAGACCACCACACATTAGGTGACTGGTCAAAATTCCTTAATTTATTGATATTGAAACGAACGTAAACAACACACTTAAAAATTTCATCTCGTGGTCAGGCGGGACTCGAACCCACACCTTCTACAATCCGGGTGAATGTTCTACCAATTAGACCACTGAACGCGTCACTAAGCCGATGAAATTTGTAAGTGCTTAATTCGACATGAGCTGTCGATAGTCTCATCAATATTGTAGGTATTTTTACAACATCCAGTGGAAAAATTATTTACTTAAGAATAAATTTCAAAAGATTGCTATAAAAAATATCAACTATTGAACCCACAATTGAACCTAACGTGTTCGACATTAAGGTGAGTATCGACTGACGAGTGAAGAAATTTGTCGGTTTTGTAAACTTTGATGTGTATATTTATTACGCACGTACATCGTGGTACATCTACGTTTATGAGTTACATCGGAAAAATTCGTATACGCCACAGATTTAATAATTGTGGTCTACTCAGAAGAGCAAGTTAAATCCAATTGATTACGATTGCGAAAGCAGTTGAAATACAGACTGAACTTTATTGCGTCACGTTAAGATTTAATAAAACAAATCCAGAGAGGAACGCTATCTCTCTCTTAACCGCACTCGCACCGAACATGGCGCTGACGCATCAATCAACCAATAAGAAATTGTAATAATTATTTATGATGATTTTATGTGGTAACTTAGCAATGGTTCCGGCGGCTGGCGTCGATTGGCTGTTGCAGCGTTCTAGTTATTTTTTTATTTGTACGATTACATATTTTTAATGAATGCTTGATATGCGACACTATTTTCACAATCGTTACAACTTGCATAATGTTCGAATCTACATAATTAGGTATTATTATACGAATCTTGTTCACATGACTAATTCATATTTACGTTTTATTTTTCTGTTTTGTTTATTTTTACCATGGATCTCGCCTATGGGTATACGCAGGCGGCCGCTGAAGTGCTGAATTGCTGACTGATGCGAATGCACCCAACCCCGACTCATTATTTTGTTTTTCCTTTGTTTTGTTTTCTTTTTTTTTCTGTATCTATTTTTTTTTTGTTTGTTCTTTTGTAACTAATGTTGTACTCGTATGTAGTGTTGTGATGTCCAAAAAAATAAATTTTTCTTTCTTTCTTTCTTTGTAATTTTTGGCGCGCGTTAATGTGTGATTGGTTAAGATTTTTCCGCAGTTTTCGATTATAAGAGTTCTGCGCAGGTAGATAGGTACATTTGAGTAACTTATACAATTTGTATAACTGTACCATAGGTATAATATTTTGAATTTGAATGAGTACCTAGGTAGGTACTGTGGTAGGTAATGCTAAATATTAAAATGCAAAAGGAATGCACTGGCGCCAACCAGCAAGAATTCGTCAAAAAATTGAAAATGTGACCAAAAATGTAGTGTACCCACGTATTTCACGGTCCAATAAACAAAGAGTTTCGAACACCTAACCGACCGCCAGAATGATCAGCGAACCGCACCGAAACTGAAATTAAGTCCTCAATCCCACATAGTGATGCCACTAGAGACAAATATTATATGTTTATGTAGGTAGGTACTCTAGTAACTTAAGTGATGGAGATGGATTGCTTCATAATAAATTAATAATAATATCCTCCAACCGACTACGGCTGCGGCGGTCAATCTCAACGATCAGCCACGTACGCAGGATATATTATAGTGCTCAAGTGTTTGCACACAAGTGCACTCTCTATTCCCTTGCTCTCATATTCCGATGGGACACCAGGGTGAAACGACCGGAGAGAGACTGGGCGCAGGACCAACGGCTTCATGTGCTTTCCGAGGCATAGAGGTACAAGACCGCTCATTTCCAGACTCCGGGTTGGCACTAAGAATTTCTCACCGAAAACTTGGATCCCGGAGATCGAACCCGGGGCCTCTTGCGCAGCCGTCGCTTTATAGTGCGACCCACTAACCACTACGCCACCGAGGCAGTTACCTACTCTACTAATCATATTGAGGGTCTTAGAAGAGAGCACTGGTGATCTGTAACACAGGTTTTTCATAAACCTATCTCAGGCGCCAGTTTTTCTCTTTATAATTTTAAGTATTGTGAAATTGTATTCTGTTACCTTGTTGATAGAAAAATAAAGATTTTAGATTTACTAGTACATAATTTTGAGTAAATTTGTAAAATGACTCAAATAACTCATTTGGTCAAACTTGACATCACTAGTCCCACCGTTCCAAACGGTATCGAGTTCCATCGAAATTGGTAAGCGGGAGAAATTTTAATTACACGCTAAGTGGAGAATATTCAAATGAACTTGGGGCTAAACAAAGGCAACATTCACTCGGAATACTGCTAGGACAGGGCTGGACTCGGGTGCCCGTTGCAAGAACCACCGAAAGGGCACAAATTTTTTTTATGTGATAGATAGAAGCTAAGACGAGCAGACGGATAACCTGACGATATGCGATTTCCGCCACATGGACACTCGTAACATCAGTATATTCACAAGTGCGCTACCAACCTTTTAACTCCCCTTTCCCCCGGATTGGGCATCCGGTACCTTCTCTCACAAACTAGCTATTAACACAGTTATAAAAAAGTTCGAAAGAAGGAAATAATAACTGTTAAAAATTGCAACTGTTCTAAAAATATCAACTTTGTTAAAACAAACTTTTAACATTTAAAACTAAACCCTCTTGTTCCAAAACGTGGTTTTATAATAAGTAGTGGGATTAATACTGGCAATAACTGAAGAATTAGAGTAAACATTATTACAAAATTAAGTCTAACGGTATTTAGTATATTAACTATAATACTTAAGTTAAACCAACCGGACCCCTAGTTTAAAATGAGTACTAAAATAATAACCCCAAAATTCAGTAACCATGACAACTTATCCCTGTGAAAATTCATTCCGTTTTACACCAGAGTTATTTGTGAGAAAGAAATTAATATATTTTTAGGATTTAATCCCAGAAATATAAGCAATTCCAGAGAAGGAAAACTCTGCATTTATATCGAAACCCTCGCCAACCCGTCTGCCAAGCGTGATGAGTATGGCAATTACCCCTCATGTGATTGAGGGAGGCCCGTGCCCCAGCAGTGGGGACTTAAATGGGCTGTTAATGATGATGATGATGATATAAGCAATTCCTATACATATTACTTGGAAACCTTATTTAGGTCAATATTTTAATTTATTGTTGCTTAAAAACAATTCTAAAATATTTTTACTTCAGACAACAAATTAAGATTATGTAAAATTAAATGTCATTGAACGAATGATTGAATGATTCAATAAATTTTTACAGTATCCTGCGGTACTGAGTGGTCTATTAGTTAGTCGATTTGTAATAAAAAAATAAGAACTAACATTATTCCGTAATAATCAAGAACCTATTAGTTTAGGATTAAAACCGGTAGGTATCAGAGCAGTTTTTTGTAATAAGAGGGAAAGAGTTTTAAAAAGTTATTCGGTCCATCTTTGAAGGGATGGAGAGTAACATAGTAACTTTTTGTCTCTATCTAACGCGAGCGAAGCTGTGGGCATAAGTTGGTAATTTATTACTTTCGTTATGTACTATTTATTGTTAAAAAAGCTATTCAACAAAAGTTCTCCCACATTTTATAACTATTGTGTGAGAGATCGATCCCAATAGTTTATTAGTTTATAACAACGTCATTGTTGTTTATAATAATATTATAGAAATTTAGGCAGTTATTTATCTTGTTAAACTTCTATGATACCTATTAATGCGAAGGCCTTACAAAACAATATTAACACAGTACTTCAATCCTACATTAACCTACATAAGAAACGCTTTGATGAGAAAACTATTCGTGAGTAGGAGTACAAAGGATAGCAGATGTAGTAAGCAGGAGTAGTACCTACTTACAAAAGATCTTTGGGAGTCGCCTTGTAAAGAACTTCCAATTTCATTGTCACCGAACACCAGGAGCCCAATTCTCGTGCTCGTGACATTTATTTTCATACGACATATATCACTGAAACATAGTTTTTTTGTATTGTTTTCAGGTGATATCCGCCATGTTTTCAAAATATCACGAGCACGAGAATTAGGCTCCTGAGGTTTTAGAAAATATAAAATTGTGTGGGATTATTCCGAAATAAATCATTAGCCTTCTACGCCTACCTACTCGTAGGTACTTAAGGTGACGGGTAGGGCATACTAGCGACGCCAATCGATTTTAATTTTTAGTTACTAAACTGGATCTATTTTAAACAATTTCGAGGTTACAACCTCTCGGCAAACACTTATACTATTTATTAAATAACAATGCACAAATGTTGGGTTCGTTTTTGTATGCGAAAAATTGACTACCGCCATAAGCGGCCACTTTTAGCGTGAATCAATTTTTCGCGTTTGTGCATGGACCCAACATTTGTCCATGGTTATTTAATAAATAGTATAAGTGTTTGCCGTGTTGTGGTTCGTGTTCTAGTGAAGAGGAGATGGGTAAAACTCGAAGTCCAGATTCGTATTGATTTTATTTACAACTTACAACTATTTATATTTAAACTAATCCTACATCTTATTGGCTAAAATAAATCTACAAAGCAGAACACATTATTTATTGCCAATCACAAATTAGTTGTGAACTACCTCCGGAGGACGCGCAGTTTTTATGTGGAGGGCCACGGAGAGACAGAGAGGGCGCGCTCGGACCTCTCGCGCCGAGGTTATAAATATAAGCGGCGTGGAGTGCGCGCGCCTCGCAGTCGTGCGATGTTTTGCTTGCGAGTATGACGGTCTCCCATAGCCGAGATGTTGTAATCCCGAAATAGTTTAAAATAGATCCGATTTAGTAGCTAAAAATTAAAATCGATGGGCGTCGCTAGTATACCCTACCCGTCACCTTAACGTAAAAAAGTGAGTAGGTTCAAAACCTACGCAATCTTCAAGTGACGAGTTAATGATGGACCCGCCTCGTTCCTGCCCCTGCCTTCCCTACCTTTGAACGGCCCTGGCAGGTCGTATTAATGCATAGCCAATAAAATATATTAGGTGAAGTTGTAGACAATTCGAGGGGTCCAAAAGCTTTAAATTAAAATTAATGCGTTTGGGAAAGGCCTGTGATAATATTGTTTTGTAAGGCCTTCGCATTAATAGGTATCATAGAAGTTTAACAAGATAAAACACTGTAGGCCTACATTTCTATACTCATATTATTATAAACCGAATTAGCTAACTGAAGTGGCAGTGGGCTGGTCATATTAGCCGCAGAACTGACAGCCGTTGGAGCCGTAAATTCCTTGAGTGGAGACGGCGACTCGGTAAGCGTAGTGTAGGACGCCCTGCGACAAGATGGGATGATGACATTCGAAGGCTGGCTGGTGTGGACTGGATGAGAGTGGCCGAAAATCGGGAGCAGTGGCGTGCATTAGGGGAGACCTATGTCCAGCAGTGGACGAGTGTGGGTTGCTGATGATGATGATGATGATGATGATGATTATTATAAACAACAATGACGTTGTTATAAACTACTTAATATACTCTTGGGGCCAATCTCTCACACAATAGTTATAACTTGTTGGAGAACTTTTGTTGAATAACGTTTTTAACAAATGTTACATAACGATAGTAATAAATAACTAACTTTTTGCGCTAACGCTTGCCTTAGAAAGAGACAAAAAGTTACTATGTTACCCTCCATCGCTTCAACTCAAAAAAATCACTCAATCCGTCGTTCTGTTTTGGCGTGATATAACATTTACGCGTGAATGTAATGATTTTACATTTACTATGATTAATTGGCAAATTATTCTGTATACTCCAGTTTATAACTGCATCAATGTCACTTTGTAGTGCTTCACAGTCGGACTGGTTGTCAATACCCAGACTTAATTTGAGATCATCCGCGAATAACAAGCATCTGGAAGTAATGACACTCTCGGGCAGATCATTAATATATAAGGAAGAGTAATGGCCCAAGCGTACTCCCCTGGCTTACACCTGATCTGGTAAAATAATCCCCAGATTCAAATTTACCAACTAACTATACTATAACTAGCGAGAGCTAGAGAGGGTACCGGATGCCCAATCCGGAGGAAGTTGGCAGCGCACTTGTGACTCCACTGGTGTCACGGGTGTCCATGGGCGGCGGCAATCGCTTTCTATCAGGAGATCCGTCTGCTCGTCTGCCACTAATCACATAAAAAATATTTTAACCACCATATTCTAAAACGCGATCAAAAGTTACTACCGTACTAAATATCATGCCATCCCGTTCCAACATGCAATGTCAAAAGAGGCTGTAACGAGTTTAATTCCGGAACTATTCTTTTTTTTTTTTTTTCTTTACTTAAGGAGCTTTATCAATTTGACAATGTCGCTCCGTTAAGATCAACCATTATGTAATTGAAATCAAATAAAAGGAAAACTTAACAATTAAATGCTAGTAACAATCTATAGCACGCTTTAGCCTCTTCTGACATTGGAGTAGCCAGGGCACTGCTGGGAACTATTCTTAGATCGCGTTTTATAATAAAAGAGTAAGAGGTTAATTTAATTGTTATAACTTTTAACACCCACCACTAGTCTGAATAGACCATGTTTCTTCAGAATGCCGTTGCACCCGCGAGGAGGCAAACCGATGCTCATAAATCAAAACACAATTCCAAAGGGAAAGTAATCTCATTATAAGGGCTGTAGGTAATTAAGTGTCGTTATCAACACAATCTTTGTTTTACACTTCGGCTCCGTGAATTAATATGCGCTCTGGAAGAATGCGCAACCCTTGTTAAAAAGGCATTATAACTGGACGTTTCGGCTATCAGATGAATTTTGAACAGGCTTTTGTACACAATCACGCGTTCGGGTCGTAGCAGTTATGGTATACAGGGTGTGTCTGTGAGCATTTACATCCCTTTACCATCTACGTGTTCTATCAACCATTCTGAACATTTACTGTTCTGCGAATTTTCTAAATTCGTCGAAGGTTTTTTCGACTTCCCATGCAAAATGACCGAATCACGTGATGACGTGACCGACTTTGTATGAAAAGTGTTTTTTTTTTCACAGATTTAATAATAGTAATCACGGCCTCACAAAAAACCGGCGTGAAGCAGCAGTGCTGTTTCGCTGCGTGAGTGAAGGTACCGGAGGCCCAATCCGGGAAAAAGGGGGATTAAAGGTTGGCAGCGCACTTGTGACTCCACTGGTGTCGCGGGTGTCCATGGGCAGCGGCTATCGCTTACCATCAGGTGATCCGCCTGCTAGTTTGCCACCTATCACATAAAAAAAAGTATTTTTTTATGCAGATTTTTTCAAGTCAGGTTGGTAAAACACGTGGTTAAAAGAGATGTAAATGTTCACAGACACAACCTGTATAAACATTTATTTGGGCAACCTATATTATATCTACCTGGTTTCGCAAACGAAAATTGTGTTACAAAATCTGATACTACTTATTTTAGTTTGTAACACAATTTTTGGAAGAACTGCCTATCGACATGACACATGACCGTGGGAAAGCCGCGCTTCGGCATGAATGAGCCGGCTCGACCGAGGTGATACCACGACCTTGCATAAAACCAGCGAGTACGGTCAGCATCAAAAGTAGCTTAACACATTAGTACCATGTCGAAGTAACATTTCGTACATACCCCTTGGAAACTGACAATAATAGGCAGAACAGTTACTTTGACATGGCACTAAAGTATTAAGCTACTTTTGATGTACTTACCAACTGTGCTGTTACGCCGTATGAGTGAGGGTCGTCGTCGTCAGCCCATTTAAGTCCCCACTGCTGGGACACGGGCCTCCCTCAATCACATGAGGGGTAATTGCCATACTCACCACGCTTGGCAGACGGGTTGGCGAGGGTTTTGATATAAATGCAGAGTTTTCCTGCTCTGGGTGCTGATGATCATGCCAGCAGCTTTACCTTAGTCGCCTTTTACGACACCTCGGTAAGAGTGAGGGTGGCCTATTCTACTCTGCCGGGACCACACGGCTGAGTAAGGGTACCGGAGGCCAATCTGGGGGTCGAAGAATCTAAATGTGCCATCGTACTTGTGACTGGTGTTACGACTGTCCGTGGGCGAATTTACCGAAGATTCGCTCTAAAACGGGGATCGCATAAACACAAAAAATGTAATTGACGTCGATAGTTGCAAACGAAAAAATAAAAGATGCTGCAATTTTAAAAGAAACTGTTTATTTATTCTTAACATTTACAACAATAAAATTAAACATTACAAACGGAAATCATAATCGTAATCAATAACAGACTGGAAATAGGACTGATCCTGTGTCTTCGGCATTGACATAGCATGCCTTACATTGTAATTGAATGGTCCTCAGTCTAGCTGCATTTTGTGGCTAATGCCATCTTCATATCTTCCGCGCGTCTTGTACAAGACAAAAAACACAAATTTGCTAAATTCTGACCTCTTCTGACAGTGGGAGAGCCACGCTTCGTCACGAATGGACCGGCTCGACTGGAGTGATACCACGGCCTCACAGAAAACCAGCACTGTGCTGTTTCGCTGCGTAAGTGAGGGTACCGGACCGAAGGCCTAATCCGGGGGATAGGGAGGTTAAAAGGTTAGCAGCGCACTTGTGACTCCACTGGTGTTGCGGGCGGTGGCAATTGCTTACCATCAGGTGATCCGTCTGCTCGTCTGCCACCAATCACTTTTTTTTTTTTTGCTTAAGTATGTTCACTGTGGTCCTACTGGGTCCGACATAATACTAACATTATGTGCGACTACGATCAGAAGGCATTTCAGTTACATTGGGGAGCCGAAACGTGGACACTTACGGTACGGCTGGTCCACAAGTTAAAGGTCGCTCAGCGGGCTATGGAACGAGCAATGCTCGGCGTCTCTCTCCGAGATCGAATCCGAAATGAGGTGATCCGGCAGAGAACCAAAGTCATCGACATTGCTCACCCGATTAGCAAGCTTAAGTGGCAGTGGGCTGGCCATATTAGCCGCAGAACCGACAACTGATGGAGTAAACGAGTTCTGGAGTGGAGACCGCGTCTTGGCAAACGTAATGTAGGGCGCCCTCTGGCTAGGTGGGAGGACGATCTGCGCAGGATGGCTGGCAAGAGCTGGATGCGAGAAGCCATGGATAGATCACAGTGGCGAACAATTGGAGAGGCCTACGTCCAGCAGTGGACTGCGATAGGCTGATGATGATGATGATGATGGGGGGGAGGGGTGCGTTTTACGACAGTTTTTGAATGGGAAAATTTCAAAACTAATGCTAGTCCTTCAGTTGTTCCCAGTCTTAATCCCACTACTTATTTTAAACCAATGGAATAAGAGGGACTGTCGTTTACAGTCACGTAATATTGGACATAATTTTAATCTATTTGTAATTTATGATTTAGGCATACAAAACGCTATGACCATAACTTTTATTTTTATTTTCGCTGTTCATGGCAACATTCCTTTAATATACCCAATGGTCAACCCCGAAAGCCAGGGCGGGGCATGGTTTCGAATGCGTACCTAACTTTTTATTTACAAAGTTTTTGTCTAGTTTACCACAGACTAACGTTTGCTGTCTGGCTTTATAAATGCTTTCTATGCTTTAAACGTAAACTCGATAATTCATACATTTTTCAATTATTTACGTCCAGAAGAATTTACAATAATTATTTGAAACATTTTCTGTATGATTGAACAATGTAAAAAAATACGAATTTGGCAACGCAGAAGACAGGCGAAAGATGGAAGATGACTTCGCTTGATAATAATACAAATGCTTATAAATGCGTTAAACTTATAAATGTCAACATTTGAATAAGAAAGTAATTAACATAATTTTCTGATTTATGATCGCCTCAACACCGGCCTGCAAAGAAAAAATATTATGTAAGTATTTATTTGTAAGATAAAACGAATTATTAGAAAGAAAGCAAAAAAAGTAATGCAGGGTAGAATCTAATTTTGCCAACAAAGCTATAGTATTTTATTTCATTTTTAGAGTTTGTTTGTGTTTCGCTGCGTGAGTGAGGGTACCGGAGGCCCAATCCGGGGAAAGGGGGTTTTAAAGGTTGGCAGCGCACTTGTGACTCCACTGGTATCTCAGGTATCCATGGGCGGCAATCGCTTACGATCAGGTGATCCGTCTGCTCGTATGCCAGCTATAACATAAAAATAATAGATATTTTAATGTATCAATACGGGGATTACGGACACGAGGGTCCCTCGTGTCCGCTCGTGACCACGGCTGCTGTAACGTAGCCGAAACGTCGAGCCAAATATGTGAGTACTCAATGTTGTTTCACATAATAAATATCGTGTTAATCCCCGTATTGATACATTATAGTTATAATGCAACGCGAAAATCTAAAAAACTATTAGATATTTTGTTATGTACGACCGAGTATCGATAGTACTGCACAGTCCAAAGTTTAGTACAAGTTACATTAAGGAATTTATACATCGTAAAGGATGACATGTGTGCTAATAAACTGACCACTAGGGATGCTCAAGATCGCGCGAAGTAAAGGAGTCGAAGTAGGAAAACAGACAACCGGGACAAAACGCTAACATGATGATGATGGTCGTGTTGGATATTAAAACTTACGGCCGCACTCAGAGACGTCATTTAAGCTAATGTTCATTAACTTTAGTATCGGTAGTCTTTCTAAGTCAAAATAAGTGTCAATATTTTTTCTTAAGTAACCAACTAAGTTAATCAACGACTCTGAGTGTGGCAGTTAGTCTCAAAGTTTCATAGGTACTCACTTCTTCTGAAAGCCGAACTTGCTCAGCAAAGTGGGCTGGTTGCTCGGCAGGGAAGACGTTCGCTTCAGTCCCGGCGCCTTACACGATGATTTCTTGACTCCATTTGGAGCCATCTTGTGTTGATCACTCACGCTCGACTGTGATTGGCTGCCGTTCCACGGCAATATCGATTTTGGCGGAGATTCGCCGTATGACACCTAGAATTGAGAAAAACTTTCACCAATATGTTTAAAATTATTATCTACCAGTCTCGAACTAGGGCACTCTGTGTATGCGTATGAGTAGGGGAGACCGGGTACAAAAGTAACGGCGGGTCGAAAGTAACAAGTGCTTTCTTGATTTAGCCAATGAGCGTACACCGCTTTGCTACCATCAGGTGATAGCCGGGAGCGCCCGCATCATTTGCAGTCGCCGCGTTAGCCACGCGCATTTAAGCTGTGTGACTAGACGCTACGTGAATTTACAAACCTAAAAGTAAGTGGTATTTAAGTTTTTTGCCGTTTTTTTATTCAATGTTTTGATAGTCTTAAAAGCATGATTAGTCTTCCTGCCCAGGCAGCAATATGGGGACTCCACTGCAATTTCGCATCTATAGTTATACCGAGAAAAACTGTGGAATTTGAATAGATTCATTGTTCATCTTAATACTTGTATCGACCTGCCTTACATTTGGCATGGTGAATTTTACACATTTAGTTTTCTTTGAGTTAAGAAGTAAATTGTTGGTCGTAAACCAGTGCAATACCTGTGAGAGAGTATCATTGACCTCGTCAATTGATTCTTTATATCTATTAACCTTAAAAATCAAGGAAGTGTCATCAGCAAATAACACTATCTCACACAGATCTTTCGTAAAGTATGGAAGGTCATTTACGTATATTAAGAACAACAAAGGCCCCAATATTGAGCCTTGGGGCACTCTAATTAATAGAGGAGCGCCAGAAGAGTCGATTCCATTAACATTAACCCTTTGAATCCTATCAGACAAATAAGATTGAATCATATCAAGTGCGTTATTCAATACACCGTAATGCCGTAACTTCATCAATAGTGTTTCATGATTAACGCAATCAAATGCTTTCGAGAAATCACAGAAAACACCTATTGCATCCTGCTTTTTCTCCCACGCATCAAAAACATGTTTGATAAGAGCCACTCCTGCATCAGTAGTGGATTTTCCTTTAGTAAATCCAAACTGTGTTCCATGCAGTAATTTATTAATATTAAAAGTTGAGTAAATATAATTTTTTCGAATATTTTACTGAGTGCTGGCAATATGAATATTGGCCTAAAGTTAGACGGGTCACTCCTTTCTTCAGATTTGAATAAATGTATGATTTTACTAATTTTCATCTTATTTGGATATTGACCATCGTCAACATTCCTTAAATATTATAGCTAATATATCTTTTATTAAAGCTGTCGAAATTCCCCATGCGTCCTCAGTCTTTTTAATATTTAAATCTTTAAATGTTTTAAGAATAATTACGTGGTCGAAAGTAACAAGTTACGTTTTTTTTTCAAGTTTCTGATATTCATATAAAACTTACATATAAAACTTAGCCGTGTGGTCCCCGGCAGAGTAGAATAAGCCACCCTTACTCTTACCGAGGTGTCGTAAAAGGCGACTAAGGTAAAGCTGCTGGCATGATCATCAGCACCCAGAGAAGGAAAACTCTGCATTTATATCAAAACCCTCGCCAACCCGTCTGCCAAGCGTGGTGAGTATGGCAATTACCCCTCATGTGATTGAGGGAGGCCCGTGCCCCAGCAGTGGGGACTTAAATGGGCTGATGATGATATAAAACTTACAATGATGTAATAAATTAAGTTGCTAGAGTACAGAACATGAACCGATTTTTATATAGTTATATTAATTGAATGGCAACAGTTACATCCATCCAGAAATCCAAATCCAAGGTAAAAGTATAAAGTGTTACTTTTGTACCCCTACTAGCTGATTGCCAGCTCCCAGTACACCGAGACCACGGTTCACCCCGGTTGCGTCCAAAGCTGTCGCTGGATCCCAGGGTACTCTTGGACCATGATTCAGGATTTGGGAAATCTGGTAATTACAATGAAGCGACTGCCGTATGACCTTAGCAACCCTTTGATAGGGGAAACAGACTAACTGAATCATGGTTCACGTTTCAGAAACTATCCGAAAGTGCAGGTTTCCTCACGATGTTTTCCCTCACCGCCGAGCTAATGGTAGAAATACGCACATAGATTTGAAAAATCCAGAGGTGCATGCTCGGATTGGAACTCGGATGGAAACAACCCCTGTAGGGAAGGCGCATTCTGAACCATTGAGCTACCATCGCTCAATGGACTATTCTACAAAAATGAAGATCAAATAACAAACCTGAGAGTCAACAGGAGTCACCAATTCCTCTAATGGATACGTATTGTCTATCACAGAGTCCTCGGACAGCTTATCGCATACTCTTTGCACCAAATCCATTTTCACCTTTAATCTACTCCTAACCCTAGGCGTGGGCTCCAATATAGGACTCCTCTCCTTCTTGACAGGAGAATGTTGAGGTGAATTCTCCTTCTGAGAACTACTCAATTGAGAATCAGGAATCTCCGTACACTGTGTATCGATTTCCAAAGCACCGTTACATTCAGCTTTCACTTTAAATGGATTCTTGCTCTCAGTTTGAGAATCCGGTATCTCTATACACTGAGTATCAATCAAAGTGATTCTATTATTTTCAGGAGACTTCACTTTGAAGGGATTTCTACTAATTTTCTCCGGAGACTCTTCTATCACTATACTAGTCCTGGATACGTTATTTTGATCGCTTGAGGTAGTTTCTTCGCTAGTTGAGGTAGAATTAAAAAACTTACTTTCTACTACATTATCATCTAATACTGTTCTAGGAAACTTGCTCAATCTTTTTAAAACAGAGTAGCTGTTTAACGTCCTTTTAAACGATCTATCTTTATTTTCTAATATCGGAGATTTGTTTCCTTGTGAGGCAGGCATATCTTTGACGATTTCGTCATCAACATGGGCTATGTTGTGGTCATTTTCGGTGTTCTGCGTGAAGGTTTCGCTTAAATTACTATCACAGTTCAACCTTTGCTTTTTGGAAGCCGGTTCCGCACAGTACATGCTGCTCAAAGATTCTATTGTTAGACTGAAAAGTAAGTGAAATTACAACAATAAGAAAACTAGAAGGTAATTTAACATTTAACACAACAGGCAACTAGACATCTTTTATTTCATTGCTTTTGAACCCTATCGTATCTGCACTAAGTTCAATATCTGGTGGTCTGTATACCTGGTTAAACGTTAAGAGGCTATGCAACATAACCAATGATCGGAGTAGGTAGAGCTATTTAGGTTCATTGACGCAAACATAGATGTTAATATGGACATGCCCCGGGTCTCTGACTATGATCCAGGGATAAAAATAAATAAAATTTTATTTTAAAGTCAAATAAGTAACGCATTTTAATCATGAAAGGGCTTATCCACGTTCCATACCACCATATTTATTTTCAGTTAGTTGCTTTTTATCTAGCGTACGTATCTAGAATTTCGAAAGAACAAATAGAACTATGGAACAGACGACCCGTTTGGAACAGTGGTAGTGAAAGCTGCCTTTGGTCCAAGGGTTGCGGGTTCGATTCCGCACAGTACAAACACTTGTGTGCATGAATATGTTTGTTTGTATTGGTCTGGGTGTTTCCTATGTATTATAAATATAAATAATAAATATAATATTTCACAACATCACATACATTGATCTGACTCCGAGATAGGTAGCTCAAGCACCTGTGTTACGGATATCAGAATCAACAGCGGAATTACAAATACATATATACATATAATACTTTTCTTTTGTAAATACATACTTAAATACATACACACACCCAGACCAATACAAACAGACATGTTCATACACACAAATGTTTGTACTGTAATATAATTATTGTATATATTATTTGTAATTATAAGTATGTATTTACAAAATAATAGTATTATTTGTACATATTTGTAATCCCACTGTTGATTCTGATATCCTTAACACAGTTGCTTCAGCTACCTATCTCGGAGTCGGATCAATGTATGTGATGTTGTGAAATATTTATATTTAACTTGTTAATTAGTCTCTCGGCAAACACTTATACTATTTATTAAATAACCATGCACAAATGTTGGGTCCGTTTTTGTACGCGAAAATTTTTTTCAATCATCAATCAAGTTTCAAATCAGTTTTTCGAGTTTGTGCACGGAACCAACATTTGTGCATGGTTGTTTAATACATAGTAAAAGTGTTTGCCGAGAGATTGTAACCCCAAAATTGTTTAAAATTGATCCGGTTTAGTAGCTAAAAATTCAAATTGATTGGCGTCGCTAGTGTGCCCTACCCGTCACCTTAAGGTAACTGTTGATACTATACATTGTTTTATTCACACCATTTGTAACAGAGTTTAAATAAATAAATAAATATTTCACAACATCACATACATTGACTCCGAGATAGGTAACTCAAGCACCTGTGTTACGGATATCAGAATCAACAGTGGGATTACAAATATATACATATAATACTTTTCGTTTGTAAATACATACTTATAATACATAGCAAACACCCAGACCTGATGATACTGAAACACCCAGACATGTTCATGCACACAAATGTTTGTACTGTGAGGGGATCGGACCCGCAATCCTTGTATCAGAGGCATCGTTCACTACCACTGTTCCAATCGGGTCGTCAGTTTATGCAATAAATGATTCTGATTCTGAGCCTTGTCAGTCTCAATAGAATTTAACTATTTAGAATAGTATAGATTACACAAAAATCGTATGATTGAATGAGTATTCAATCATACGTTCATTATTCAATCATGAGTTTCGTAGATTTACGAGTATAAATCTATTAGATAGATACTCTTTATTGCACAACATACAAAACTTAAAAGCTAGGTATACAGAGATACAATGTACAATTTAGGCGGTCTTATCGCTGGGAGCGATCTCTACCAGACAACCTTCTGGTAAAGGACATTAGATAGAGGAGGGGAGGGTGGTGCAGTCCTTTTGATTTTGAATATTGATTAAGTAAATTTATAGTATTCAAAATTACTATACAATAAATTATATCAAGTTTTACCTTTCATCCTGAGTTTCCGGAACATATTTAGTGACCAGATTGACCACTTTCTTCTTGGTCCTGGTGAGCGGCGCGGCTATGATGGGCTCCAGTTTTATCACTTTCTTAGCCCAAGGCTTTGGCTCGACCAAGTGCGGGGAGAAGTCGCCCTTCCAGATACTCGGGTGGGCGGACACGCCTTTGTCTTTCCAGCTGTCGGTTTTTACTTTGCCATCCTGAAAAAATAATGACGGACAAGTCAATACAATAAGGTGACAAAAAATAATTTATATTCCCAAAAACAATGATAATATTTTTTTTATAATATCCACCAACCTATTACGGCTACGGCGGCCAATATCAACGATCAGCCACGTACGCAGGATATGTTATAGTGCTCAAGTGTGTGCGCAAATCCAAGTGCACTCTCTATTCCCATTACCCTCATATTCCGATGGGACACTATTGTGACACGGTACCTATGGCTTGACGTGCTTTTCGAGGCACGGGGTTACAAGACCGCCAACTTGGAGGCTGCGGACCGAATAATTTCTTACCGAAAACTTAGGTACAAATTTTTGGCCTGACCCGGGGATCGAACCCGGGACCTCTTGCGCAGCCGTCACTTTAAAGTGCGACCCACTAACCACTGCGCCACCGAGGCAGATTTTTTTTATACAATAATAGTGACAAACAAGAATTCGGGTAACGGCAACGGTAAAAAAACATTGATTTGTTCACGATTACCGCAGCCTGTGGACGCCTGCATCTCATGCATGGGCCTGACTGACTTTTGTCTTTAATGTGATATGTAGGTGGCAGACAAGCTGGAATATCACCTGATGGTAACCGGTTTGCGCCGCCCATGGGCTACACCAGTGGAGTGACGAGTGCACCCGCCTTACCCCAAGATTGGACCCTAACGTACCCTTACTCTTTCGGGTCACTCACTGTGAGGCGGTGGTATCACTCCAGCCAGTCGAGCCAGTCCATTCATACCGAAGTTAGGCTTTCTCACGGATAAAAATAAATGTTTGTTGTTTTTGGGGACACCAAACCCGTAAAACTTATCTAGCAAACAGCAGTCGACAACTGCACTAAAAATGAATGCTTGTTAACTAACATACTACATACGTATAGCTTTTAGGGTTCCGTAGAAAAATGGCAAAAAAACGGAACCCTTATAGAATCGTCATATATTCGGGGGGGCTCCATACTTGAAACTGAAACTCAAAAACATTTTTTTCATCACACCTATATGTGTAGGGTATCTATGGATAGGTCTTTAAAAATGATGTTGAGGTTTTTAACAACATTTTTTTCTAAACACAATACTTTGCGCAAGAGACCGCTCCCAAAGTGTTAAATTGTGTGCCCCCTTAAAACTTCTATAATAAATGAATTATAAAACAAAAAAATATATATATATGATGTACATAATCATGAAAACTAACAACGAAATGGTTTGAACAAGATATAGTGAGTAGTTTTTTTTTTAATACGTTATAAACCGTAAACCGCAATTGACCTTCCATATATTCTTAGTTTGTTGCGCTAACTACTAACATGTGTTAAATTTTGACTTACAATCTCGCTCGTGTCCGGATGCCAGTCGTCCATCTTCTTCAGTGTGAAGGGGTCAAGGTTACCCAGCGCCAGCTGGAATGCAGTCTTGGGGTCCAACAGCTCGCCTGCATTCACACACAGTGCTTGCTCTATATCTGGAAATGTGATGACTAAAGTTAATCAAAGTTTAATGAAGAAGTTTTAAATTCATTGTACAGTACAGAAAATAAAAAGATTTGTCACCTTAAGGTAAATTTTCGCTTGCACGGCAAGAATCAGTTATACCAACATACCGTTTTGAAAAGATCTGCCAACCTTCTTTAGATTATCTTTACATCAAAAGGAATCAAAGTTGCTACAACCTGTGCGGATAAAGAATGGGATCAGAAATGGCGGCGCATCTAATCACTTCTCGCTCGCACACTATTTGCGTATATACTCGCACTCGTGGGTGTGTTAGCGAGAAGTGAATAGATGCGCCGCCATTTCTGGTTCTATTTTTTATCCGCACAGGTTGTGCAAGCAAATCTGCTTTCTGATCTTAAGCATAATTTTCTGTGCTACAGGTAATTACTCTATGTAAGGTATAGGTCATAGCATATCAAACGAATCATTTTGAAAATTGACGAACCTTTTCATTCTTTGACTGTACTATGCCTATTTTTGCATTCTATCATCATCATCATCATCAGCCCATTTAAGTCCCTACTGCTGGGGCACGGGCCTCCCTCAATCACATAAGGGGTAATTACCATACTCACCACTCTTGGCAGACGGGTTGGCGAGGGTTTTGATATAAATGCAGAGTTTTCCTTCTCTGGGTGCTGATGATCATGCCAGCAGCTTTACCTTAGTCGCCTTTTACGACACCTCGGTAAGAGTGAGGGTGGCCTATTCTACTCTGCCGGCATTGCATTCTATCGCTCACTGTATTTTTTACTTATATTAACTCTATAAGCCTGAAATATCTTAACGTCAAACCTACCAAAAATATCTGACCAAAGATAGCTGTATAGTATATATCAAATTGCAATTTCATTTGTTCATCATCATCATTTCAGCCAATAGACATCCACTGCTGGAAATAGGCCTCCACCAATGTTCTGCACACAGACCGGTCCTGTGCCGCCCGCATCCAATGGATTCCTGCGACCTTCACCAGATCGTCGGTCCACCTTGATTTCATTTGTAGCTTGAGAACAAATGAGAGTACACCTTAAGAATTGTGCTAAAAGTGATTTTTGTGAAATGCTCAGACTTATGGTAGGGTTTTTTTAATGCTAAGATATTTTTTAAGCTGTACTGCATTGTTCAATAATGAAACTAAAAACTATTCTAAAGAACTATACAACTGTGCAACTATAACTACTAATGACCGGATAGCGCAATCGGTAGTGACCCTGCCTCTTACGCCAAAGGTCGTGGGTTCGATCCCCGCCCTGGACAAACATTCGTGCGATGAACACTTGTGTTTGTTCAGTGTCTGGGTGTAATATATGTATTTAAGTATATATTTGTGTTCCTCTGTTGTCTGATATCTGTAACACAAGTTCTTAAGCTACTTATTACGGAATCAGGTCAACCTATGAGATGTTGTGAGAATTATTATTATTATTATTACTCCTAAATATAAGCGTTCTATATGAAAATCAGTAAAATTACCATCATCGTCAGGATCTGTAAGTCGAACCATTTTCCTTTCTAAAGGGTCATACACATATTGATGCTTGAATGTTGCCTCTGCTTTCAAAAAGTTCTCTCTGTATTCGTCGGTGACTGTCAGGGTTGATTTGTTGAAGAAGCTTGGCAGTTTTCTGAGTGCCTGAAAAAACAAAATAAGCCATTAAAATATTTAAAAATTTCATTATTCCATGTATATTTATTTTACATGCTTAACATCATCATCATCATTTTCAGCCAATAGACGTCCACTGCTGGACATAGGCCTCCCCCAATGTTCTCCACACAGATCGGTCCTGTGCCGCCTGCATCCAATGGATTCCCGCGATCTTCACCAGATCGTTGGTCCACCTTGTGGGGGGCCTGCCACGGTTGCGACTTCCTGTACGTGGCCTCCACTCGAGGACCTTTCTGCCCCAACGGCCGTCTGTTCTCCTCGCTATGTGCCCTGTCCATTGCCACTTGAGGCATGCAATCCTTTGGGCTATGTCTGTAACCTTAGTTCTCCTGCGGATCTCATCATTTCTGATACGATCACGCAGGGAGACTCCGAGCATAGCTCTCTCCATTGCTCTCTGGGTGACTTTGAGCCTTCTTAATCGGCACATTGTAACCGGCCACGTTTCGGTTCCGTATGTCATCACTGGCAACACACACGCATTGAAGACTTTCGTCTTGAGACACTGCGGTAGGTGGGCCGAAAATATGCTGCGTAGCTTCCCGAACGCTGCCCAGCCGAGTTGGATTCGTCGATCGACCTCTTTCTGGAAGTTGGACTTACCAAGCTGGACTTTTTGTCCGAGGTAGATGTACTCGTCTACAACTTCCAGTGCAGAGCTTCCAACCTTCACAAGAGTGGGTACGACATGGGAATTCGACATGATTTTCGTCTTGTCCATGTTATTTTCAGACCCACTTGTTGGGAGACTCTACTGAGGTCGTCAAGCATTGTGCCTAGGTCTTCTAAGGTCTCAGCCATGACTACGATATCATCAGCGAATCGAAGGTGCGTCATACATGCTTAAGGTGGCACACAATCAAATAGATAGTTATAATGTAAGCACAGATCACCACCAATAGATACCGCATAGGAGACTGGAAAAAGTCACCATACATAGTTGCATTTGCTACTATAAGTCTCGATCGCTGGGAATGCTACTTCACTTGTGACCTAGTAACAGACCCGTGCGTTACGCGTATTAAAATACTCTAAAAAATACTTTTCGGTGATTGACGGGTAAGAAAAAGGCAACATGTGCTATAAAATGGTGTGGAGAATCCGAAAAGAACTAAATTAAAATTAAAACTGTCGATAAATAGTGGTCTGTCACTATTTGAGGGCAAATGAAAGTTTGACCAAATCAACCAATCACAGCACCTCGGTCACGCTCCCCGCTTACCCGTGCTTTCCTCAAACTTTGGTGACTTTTATGCCATACAAAATGCTTAAGATGCGGAATCTAATGGGGATGATCTGTGAATGTAAGTGATGGATGTTCACCTCGGCCAATAATATCTATTCTGATACATAATCTTATTTAAAAAAAAATCAGTTCGACTTTACTAGAAATCTTGCTACCAACTTAACAGCCTATAGTCCGACAACTTCGTGTGAAACCGTCCTGCGGGGTGACAGACGTTGGCGGGGGACTATAGTCCGCATTTTTAAAAGAAATGAAATTTAAAATTCAGTAAGTTATATAGTAAAATATTTACATTAGCAAAATTTGAGTCCTGTGTAGTGGTGACAAACTGCCTTGCTTTCGCCAGTCCGATACCAGGCAAAGAAGCGAGATAATCACATCCAGACATTATGCACATCTGCCGGAATTTGTCGAAGGTGTAGTGCTCTATGGGGCATTTCATCACCAGGGGCAGTTTCACTGTCTCTACTAAGGTCCCCATCCCATCTAAATCCATTTTAAATAGCACCTGAAAGAAATATTTTATAAACTTTTTCATGCATGAAGTTTTATAAGACTTACAGCTGCAGGTAAAGCTTTCATATGGTAAATTTTACCGAGGTATTCGTGAATAAAGTCCATTTAGCATGTTAGATCAACAAATTAAGCGAAAAATGAATCAGCTGTTCCATACAAAATTGATTTTCCACTCAGCGATAATGTATGGAACAGCTGGTATTTTTTTCATATTTTTTATGCTAAATGGACGTTAATTACGATACCTATTATGCGGTTAGTGGGATGTAAAAAAAATATGGTGTATTATTAAAATTATACCATAGGGCAGGGATAAAGATTGGACCATTGAATTCCATTTCATTGTAGGACTTCATTATCATTGACCAATGTATAAAAAGTATAGACTATTGAATTATCTAAGTATCTGGGGTGCCAAGAATCCCCGGGTGGCAAACACAAACCGTCGAACGACCTTGGCCCTGGCAACGTACAACACACGCACACTACGGACCGAAGAGAAGCTGCTGGAGCTAGAGGAAGAATTAAGTAGAATTCGCTGGAATATCGTAGGATTATCCGAAGTCCGAAGACAGGGCGAGGATACGATAATCCTCAAATCCGGGAACCTGCTTTATTTTCGGGAGGGCGAAGATCTGTCCAAAGGTGGAGTCGGGTTTGTCCACAAGTCCCTCGTGAACAACATTGTACAAATCGGAAGTGTGTCGAATAGGGTGGCGTACCTTATACTCAGAATTAAACGGTATTCGTTAAAGGTAATACAGGTTTACGCCCCGACCTCGACACACCCCGACAAGGAAGTGGAAGTAATGTATGAGGATATCTCTCGGGCAATACATACTTCCAATACTCACTACACTGTTGTCATGGGAGATTTCAACGCAAGGCTAGGCAAAAAGGGCGATGAGGAGTCGAAAGTGGGGCAATTTGGATCAGGAATCCGGAACCACCGAGGTCGAATGCTAGCCGAGTATATGGAGAGGGAGGGACTCTACATGATGAACTCCTTCTTTAAAAAACGGTTGCATCGTAAGTGAACCTGGGAAAGTCCGGATGGCGTTACAAAAAATGAGATTGACGTCATCATGTCTACCAAGACCCGGATATTCAATGATGTCTCAGTGATGATTACCGAATGGTAAGAGGCACTTTGAATCTACACGTTACATCCGAAAGGCATCGACTGATGAAATCTACGCTCCGCCCTGTAGCCATTCAGATTGAAAACCCCGAAAGCTTTCAACTCGAACTGGAAAATCGCTTCGATTGCCTAGAGAGCTGCTCAGATGTGGACAAATATAATGACAGGCTCGTAGAAGCTGTCCTTACGGCGAGTGCAAAGGTCTTCAGACCCAGCCGTACGAAAAAAGCCTGTAAAATCTCGGAGCCAACTCTAAAGCTAATGGAGGAAAGGCGGAAAATGGTTCTGCAAACCTCTGATGAAGCTCGTCAACGACGGCAGCTCAGCAAGCGCACTGTCCCGGGACATACGCCGATTTAATACAGAACATATTAAAGAGGCTATAGAGCGGAACAATGGCTCCAAAGTCTTCGCTAGAGGTCTGGCTATTGGAGAGAGCTTGTTGACCAAACTGAAAACAGAGGATGGCAGAATCGTCACGTCACGCCCAGAGCTTTTGGCCGAGATCGAAAACTTTTATGGACAGCTTTATGCGACATCACGCGCACCTGTCATTCAGGCCGTCGAGCGAAGAACCAAATTAACCCGGCACTACACCGAAGATATCCCAGACGTCAGCCTATACGAGATTAGCATAGCTCTCAAACAGCTTAAGAACGGTAAGGCACCGGGTGATGATGGAGTCACAGCGGAGCTTATACAAGCAGGTGGACGACCTGTCCTAATAGCCCTTCAGAGGCTTTTTAACTCCATCAGATTCGAGGGAAAGACACCCAAAGCGTGGCACTCTGGCGTGGTGAGGCTTTTCTTCAAAAAGGGTGACAAATCCCAATTGAAGAAGAACAGGCCTATCACGCTGCTGAGTCATATAAGCTGTTTTCCTATACCCCTCCAGCGAGGTGTGAGACAGGGCGACGTTAAATCGCCGAAACTGTTCACCACTCTGTTGGAGGACGTGTTTATACTTCTGGACTGGGATGGACTTGGCATCAATATAAGTAGCGAGTACATGACGCACCTTCGATTCGCAGATGATATCGTAGTCATCGCTGAGACCTTGGAAGACTAAGGCACAATGCTTGACGATCTCAGTAGAGTCTCTCAACAAGTGGGTTTGAAAATCAACATGGACAAAACGAAAATTATGTTGAATTCCCATGTCGTACCCACTCTTGTAAAGGTTGGAAGCTCTACACTGGAAGCTGTGGACGAGTACATCTACCTCGGACAAAAAGTCCAGCTTGGTAAGTACAACTTCCAGAAAGGGGTCGATCAATGAATCCAACTCGGCTGGGCAGCGTTCAGGAAGCTACGCAGCATATTTTCGGCCCATCTACCGCAGTGTCTCAAGACGAAAGTCTTCAATGCGTGTGTGCGTGGCCGCTTACAATGTGCCGATTAAGGAGGCTCAAAGTCACCCAGAGATCCACGGAGAGGGCTATGCTCGTGATCGCGTGATCGTATCAGAAATGATGATATCCGCAGGAGAACTAAGGTCACAGACATAGCTCAAAGGATTGCATGCCTCAAGTGGCAATGGGCAGGGCACATAGCGAGGAGAACAGACAGCCGGTGGGGCGGAAAGGTCCTCGAGTGGAGGCCATGTACAGGAAGTCGCAGCCGTGGCAGGCCCCCCTCAAGATGGACCGACGATCTGTTGAAGATCGCAGGAATCCATTGGATGCGGGCGGCACAGGACCGATCTGTGTGGAGAACATTGGGGGAGGCCTATGTCCAGCAGTGGACGTCTACTGGCTGAAATGATGATGATAAAGGAAGAATGCTCACCTTAGTACAACCAAACAGTATTAAATCAGAATCTTCAGTGATAACAAGGTGGGCAATATTTTTAATGTTTAAGTAAGCTAATTGTGCATCAGCTTCATATGGTGCCACTATGCAATCAACATTACGCTTCCTACACTCTTTAATAAGAGCTAAAGCCATTGCATGAGTGATATCCACACTTCGTCGCATGTAAGATTTTGCTTCTTCAACCTGGAAAAATACAATTTGAAAATTAAACATTTAACAGGTAATGTTATTTTAAACTACATAATGATATATTTATATTAAATATTTAATTAAAAAGTATAATACACATGTATGAAACAATACCTTTCCAAGACTCAAAAGTTCAGCTGCCCTTTTCTTTGAAATGTCACGAGATCTAAAATATTATAAAACTAAATTATAATAGACAAAATCATTTAACTCCAAAAAACATAATTATTAATTTTTTTTACATAAAATCCCTTGGAATGAAATTTATTCCTTGAAAATGTTTATAATAATCAAACTTATAACTTTAAAAAACTCACTCTCTCCTCTTTGACTCGGTCATTGCTTTAGCAGGTAAATGCCTTCCATCAAATACCAATATAGGTTTTATATTCTTAGACAGGAGCATCGTTACGTACTTCAAGCAGTATTTTATGTGGCTGCAATCAAAACCAAATAGTTTTCATCAGTATGAATTATTACTTAAGTTATTATAAGAAATCTTAAAGGATCATTCTTCTAGATAATTATTGAAAAATGTGAAAAGCGAATATACACACAGTATGGAAATGTTATGAGAAGAAATGGAGCGCTTGTAACTAAAAGAGTAATGAGTAATTGTTAGTGTGAAGAATCAAATGATATGATTGGAAAGGAAGTGGATGTTTGTAATGATAGGGACGTACGAAAAAGAAGACATACTGCACAGAACCTAGAAAACCTGGGAACAGGCCATGAGGATGATGATAGCGGAAGCCAAATTATGGTTGTATAATTTATACAACCTAAAATTTCGACTTTTTAAATACATAAAAACTTACATGTCTGTACTTTCTCCTCGCACTAGTCTATCAGCACAGGCGAAGGCTCCTTTGTGGAGCCAGCAATATGAATCTATTGCCACAGTACACCCACTAAACTCCCCAACATTAGCTCTTCTTGATGCCTTCTCGATGAAGGGTATCAGCCCTGTTATGCCCATGATTAATACTTTCCTATTACGCTACAGATGTTGCTTACTTTTAATAATACTTATTAGATAGTATCAAGACATGATTTAATAGAAAACTAAATAAAACAGCTGTGAAAATGCATTCAATTTACGCTTACGCTTATGTCAAAACAAAAGAAATGTCACTTTGATTCTTTGATTCCCCGCCTTTTCTGCTGTTCTTACGTTCAAAAACTGAGCGTTTCGAATTAAATAATATTTTGTTTTTTTTTTTGTTAATAAATTAAATAAAAGGCGGACTTACACCTTTTCAAACATTTAAGGTTTTAGAATAATTTCGTGATTCTCTCAATAAAGACAACTTTGCACATCACATTCTATATATTGAACAAACACCGAAATGTGAGGGTAAATATAAATGAATTTACATTTACTGGGCCATGGTATTGTAATGGCACTGAGTGACCTCTTTATTTTATTTCAAAGTATAAAATTACAAGACCGGTCTTAGCTAGTGACAAAAACCATAATTTATGTTCTAAAACACATAAAATGAGAATACAATATCCACGCATCCTGTCGTCGGTAGCAGCTATAGTAATAACTTGCGTTGTTTCTGCGGCGGCTTTGTACTACAAGAGTCGTCACACGGAGATAAACGAAGTGATGATATTTTGCAAACTGCAGTTCAATGCGTATAACTACTTCGATAAGTTAATAAGCTACGTCGAGGCTGCTAAGCGGAGCGTCTGCGTGTGCATGCCTGGTATACACAATCCAGCGATCCAAGGGAGATTGGTCAATCTTATAAAGAAGAAAAATATCAAAGCTCGTATTTTGATAGACCGATCTGGATACAATGAGTCTACAGATTTTTTTATGAGAGAACTGATGGATGCCGGTGAGTAATATTTGGAATTTATTCTTACTAATAAATTGATAATATCTAGATAGGTACCTGCAGAAAATAGAGTAAATTACTCGTAATCAAACGACGAGATCGTTTGATTAAGGTGACGGGTAGGGCACACTAGCGACGCCAATTTTTAGCGTACGCGAAAAATTATATCACGCCAAAAGCGGTCACTGTTGGCTTGAATAAATTTTTCGTGTACAAAAACGGACCCAACATTTGCGTGACCAACAACATGTGCATTGTTCGGTTCAAATTGTTTAAAATAGATCCGGTTTAGTAGCTAAAAATTAAAATCGATTGGCGTCGTTAGTGCGCCCTACCCGTCACCTTAAGAGTAGGTAAATTACTCTATTTCCCGTAATTTTTAATTCATAAACACAATCAATTATTTGACGACCTCGATGTCGCAGTGGATAAGTCGCAGTCGAGCAGACGGATCACCTGATAGTAAGCGATTGCCGGTGCCCATGGACACCCTCGACACCAGTGCAGTCATAAGTGCGCTGCCAACCTTTAAACCCCCTTTCCCCCGGATTGGGCCTCCGGTACCCTCACTCACGCAGCGAAACACAGCACAGTGCTGCTTCACGCCAGTTTTCTGTGAGGTCGTGGTATCACTCCTGTCGAGCCGGCCCATTCATGCCGAAGCGTGGCTCTCCCACGGTCATCATTTGGATAGCGTTTTATATTCACGTTCAAACTCTCCACAGGTGCCGAAATCAAATGCATTGTCAATGATCCCATAAACAGAATGCACCATAAGTTCTGCTTGATTGATGATGAGGTCCTCATGACCGGCACGCTGAACTGGGGCAACGATCGCTCATCAGACCACTGGAACTATGTCTACATCACCAGCAAGTCCCAGCTTGTGGAACCAGTCAAAAAGAGCTTCTATCAAATGTGGAATGATTTTTCAAGCGACACACAACCAATCTCAGACAATAAACACGAAGACAGCGATGCAACTGTTGATGTTGAAGAGACTAACAATGTTCAGGAAGCCATCGCGAGAACAAACACATCCACCCCAGAGCTGCATTTAATATAAATAATATTTTATCAAAGATTTAATGATTTATGTACTTTACAAATGTTTTCAAATTCAAACATGCGCAGTAACATGTCTAACAATTATTTTATGGCAGAGACTTATTTATTTATCAAATAATGTTTATATTGAGACAATTAATTTATTCTAATAGGTGTATTGTAATAATTATGAAAATAGTCTTAATCGGTAAGGCTGGTCTTTGCCTTTTATCTTTTACACTAGTTCTTGTTTCAGATTCATTTTCTGTAGTCGAAACTGCTTTTTAGAAGAAAAGTGTTTCTTCATTCTTTTCCACCATATTTTATACTAAATTATTTTCTAATAATAATCTTCTTATTTTACACTTGTTATTTCAGAATATCACTTATCTATGTTCAGCTTTTTTATGATTTGTTATGTAAAATTGTATTTTAAATATGAATAAAGTAATAATTAACTACATTTTTAATCCAATTTACTTGACTTCACCTTGTACTTAGAAATTCTTTAAGTTGTACTAAAAACTCATTCATTCTTTTTTTATCTTGAATAGAAGCAAAGCTGTTGTAGTTCACCAGGGCTTACTAGTTAGATATAGAAGCAGAAAGTAAAAAAAAATATATTATTATGTATGCATAGCTTTCATATTCATTAAATTTATAAATAAGATATACAAATCAGTCTTAATAGCTAAATAAACTAAAAATTATTCTCTAATAGCCTTGTACTTGGCAATCTCATTGGGGAAGGTCTTCGACAGTTCCTGCAGTAAGTGACTCTTGAACCTTTTATAGGAATCTATCTTGCCCTTAACCTCTTCGTTCTTAGCCAGTGCCTTGTCGATGCAGTCTTTTGTATACAGCTGCGGATTACGGCCTTGATCAATGTAGCTGAAACACAAAGTAATACATTTCAGCACACAGCAAAAGTAAGTTGGTTCGCTTAATCCAATATCTAAGAACAAACCAATATCTAGTTCACTTAACTCAACTTACTCAAATACTTCTGTGGGTACATGTATATCATGGACTTGTGACTTCAGCTTGTCCACTTCTTGCAGGCCAGTGACCAAAGACTGTCTGAAAATCAAGTTTTATGATTAGACCTAATTCTTATTGCACAACATTGTCAATTGAGTTACATTGGACGTTTTATAGATCGAATACAGAGGTTTATAAAAACTAAAAGCTCTTGAAAGGCTATGTCTTGCTTACATCTTTTGATTCAACACACTTTGTCCCTGTGGTTGAAAATCGCTGACGATAATCCGTATCTGCCTGACGTTCTCTATGAACATTTCAAGTTGGGTTTCCAAATTTTCCAGAGGCGATGACATTTTAATACTCTTTAAACAGCAGCAAAAAGCATAAAATCAATAACTAAACATATAAAAGAAAATAAATCGCAATTTCTGACGGACGAAGCGAAGATTTATTTCACAGACCAAGATTAATTTCGTGACATTTATTCATCATTGATTGACATTTTTTGACACAGACCAAGAAAAATTAGGGATGATCGATGTTGAACAAACATCGATGGGTTGACTTCGATATCATCAAACATCGATGTTACCTGAATAAAATATCGAAACGTAAATTATTCTTTTGGGCGTGGTCGAGCGTGCAGTCCAGTAGGTGTACTATATTCATCTAAATATTGCTCAATCATTAGCAGATGACTATGAAGTTTCAACTATTTTCTTCCAGGATGACACTGATAAATATACTCAATACTCAATTGTAACATCTTATTGTACATTATGGTTTTGCAATAAATTATTGAGTATTGAGTTTATTTTGTTTCCTAAAACATCGATGTTTTTGGAAACAAAATAAACTCAATACTCAATAAATAATATTTATTTATCGATGTTATCTATAATATTTATTTATTTATTTATTGAGTATTGAGTTTATTTTATTTCCAAAAACATCGATGTTTTAGAAATATCGATGTCTTTCGATCGATATTTATCGTACATCGATACTTTTGGTTCGATGTTAACATCGATGTTTTTATAATAACCGATTGTCCCTAAGAAAAATTGACTAACAAGAACAACTCGTTCGTACTAAATTCTAGTGAATGAGTGAATGAATGAATACTTTATACTTTATCTTTTTAAGGTTAAAAGTAGGGATGTTACGGAGGTGATTTTATCGGAACCGAAGTCGGAGTCGGAGTTTTTTATTTAGGATTGTCGAAATCGGAATCGGAGGCAGAGGTAGAAAAAAGATATTTTAAGGGAAACATTTATTAATTACATTTATTTAATGAAATATTTATTTATATCTGACCACACTTACATCTTTTCCTGGTGAGACGCATCGATGAAACTAGTGCCGCTATTAGATTTATATTAACTGTGGATTGTGAGACCATATTTTATTTCTCTTTGAAAGTACAACGGTGAATCTATAAAGGAAAGTATTAAGCATTTTTTGAAACAATATTATGTTATAATTTGTTCCTACAAGTAACCATAACACAGGTCTGCAATGGTTTTCCTCTTCGAAATCTGAGTAACGTTTTCTATAGTTTCTGATGTGCTAATTACTAGAAAAATAATAAAAAAAATCCATCACGTCAGGATTTTTTGATATTGAATATTTAAGATTTTGCCTAAAAATATCTGAGCGCTTACATTTTAAAATTTATAAAACGTCATTAAATTACTTTAGCTTGAGTTTTATTGCATTTAATTAGTGTCAGGAGACATAAAAATTATTGCAAATCAGTATTTGTTAATTACTACATAATGAATATAAGTAATTCGCATCAATCATGTCGAAAACGGGTCATTTTGGCTTTATTTAGTAATGAGCTCATTAATACATAATGATCAGGTAATTGTTGTAAATATTATTGGAAAAGGGTGTAATAAAGATAAACCAAAGGGTTTTTGTATAAGTACCTGCACTAATTTAGAAAATTTACAGTTGAAGTGCGCATCTTGCAACACAAACTTAAAAATGTCATCGCGAAGTTGTTTAAATTCTCCGAATTGTTTTTGTTATATTTGCGGGAAATATATGGTGATTAAACAACGAAACAGCATTACAGACAGAAGAAGGAATTTTTGTGGGCCCTGATATAAGAAAATTAATGTCGGAGGAAAAGTTTGATGAAAAACTTAATGATATCGAGTTGCAAGCATGGCAGTCATATAAGGAAGTGGTGAAAAACTTTTTGGGGAACAATAAAAGCTCCGACTATAAAGAAATAGTGGCCAAAATGATTACAAATTTTGGTGTAATGGGTTGTAATATGAGCATTAAACTTCATTTTTTAAATTCGCACATTGACTACTTCCCAGAAAATCTAGGAGCCGTTAGCGAAGAACAAGGCGAAAGATTTCACCAAGATTTGAAAGAGCTGGAAATCCGTTATCAAGGAAGATGGAATACTAGCATGATGGCGGACTACTGTTGGTTATTGAAGCGCGACGATCCAAACCGGAAATTTAAGCGAAAATCGCACAACCGAAGCTTCCAGGAAAAAAGGACGAGGTTCCACAAATAAAAATTATAGGTAATTTAGACCAGTAATAAGTTGTTGTTATATTTTAGTAGTTTTTTAAGTTAAAAGTACTGTAATTTTTTAAATATAATTTTTTGTATATGAAAAATTGAGATTTTTTCTTATTTTCTATCCGTATCTTTTTTGAAAAATCTGGAGGTGATGGCGAAAACTAAGTACATATTCGCAATCAGCGCACCAAAATACCCTAGAATCAGCTAACAAAATCCAGAGAGGAAGTTATGACCCTCATTTTGCAGACCTGTAATTTATGTAATTGTTAAAAGTGGTCACTTTAGGCAAAATAAGAAGTATGGTTACTTTTACAATTAAGTACATATTTCGTACATATTCACAATTGTACATTTAAAAAAAATGTCTTGTCAACCTCCTGGCGGCGCTATTTACGTCAATGCCTCACCTTGTAAATCGAATGATATGTGAATTAAATCATAATGAAGTGATTCCAAAAGTAGCAATGGACAACATTTCAAATTTTTAACATGTCCATATTGTTTTTTTATATGAAAGTAGACATAAAATTAACAGACCCATATTTTTTCTTTTTTCAAAATTTGTCCATTTTCATGCATAAAATAATTATTGAAATTCTTTTTATTCTAAATAGACGTAAGCGCCAAATGACGTCATCGCACGGCTGAATACAGCGATATTCCTTTGCTTATCATTGTTTTAATAAAAAAAAGGTACTACTGTCAAATGTAAATAATACTAGTGTCAACATTGTCAACGTCATTCATACATTCAACGTTGACAAGTTGTCTTTTTTTTTTACAGTTACATGTCATGGGTTTGGCATTTCGTAAATTTAAAACTATAATGTGCTAAGCAAAGAAATATTTTACGTTCTGCCGTCCGATGACGTCATCTTACGTTTTTTAGTTTTTAATTTTTTTCTCAGTAAATAAGCAATATAAAAAATGAATAAATATATATTCGAGCAGCGGAAAAGTAAACAAAGAATTGGTATTTTTTGTTTCAGAGCTTAGCAATTTTGAAATGTTGTCCATTGCTAAGCTCTGAAACAAAAAATACCAATTCTTTGTTTACTTTTCCGCTGCTCGAATATATATTTATTAATTTTTTATATTGCTTATTTACTGAGAAAAAAATTAAAAACCAAAAAACGTAAGATGACGTCATCGGACGGCAGAACGTAAAATATTTCTTTGCTTAGCACATTATAGTTTTAAATTTACGAAATGCCAAACCCATGACATGTAACTGTAAAAAAAAAAGACAACTTGTCAACGTTGAATGTATGAATGACGTTGACAATGTTGACACTAGTGTTATTTACCTTTGATAGTAGTACCTTTTTTTTATTAAAACAATGATAAGCAAAGGAATATCGATGTATTCAGCCGTCCGATGACGTCATTTGGCGCTTACGTCTATTTAGAATATAAAGAATTTCAATAATTATTTTATGCATGAAAATGGCCAAATTTTGAAAAAAGGAAAAATATGGGTCTGTTCATTTTATGTCTATTTTCATATAAAAAAACAATATGGACATGTTAAAAATATGAAATGTTGTCCATTTTGAAATGTTGTCCATTGAATTTGATAAACAAAAGTCTCGCAGCTTTATCTACGTCCAATCTATTTCTTGTGGTTCGTGACCTCAAAACTGTCGGAGCCGAAGTTGAAGTCGGAGGTGTAATAACAATCGGAAGTTCCGACTTTTAAGAATCGAAGTCGAAGCTCCGTAACATCCCTAGTTAAAAGTATATGTACTAAGAAATAATAATTACACAGCCAAGAATACGGATTGGTTATATAAATGTGCATTTTTATTACAGCTTACATAAAAAGGCACAATTAGTAAATAAATGTCAGCAGCCGGTAATACCAAAACATAACCTAAATTATTTTATTTACATCTATAAAACATAGAGCGATTAATTTTAGATTGCTTGGAATTAGTCAGAAATGATTTATAATATTGTTTATCAATCTTCTGATCAATGTCTGAAGAATACATGACAATCTCACACAGAAAATGAACAACAGTATGATTCCATACAAAAAGTGATTACGAAACAGTTGTAAGTTCTTTTAACGCTTTTATTGACTTATAGACCAACCAACCTTATAATGAAAATGCATAGAGTAAGCCGTGAGGGAGATAAAGTCACCGTATTCCAATCGGCTATAGCCGGCGGTGCATCCGGGGCGATCACGAGAGCTATTGCGCAACCCTTGGATGTTTTAAAGATCCGGTTTCAACTCCAGCTGGAACCTATAAAGTACGGATCAAATTCGAAGTACAACTCGGTCTCGCAAGCCATCTGTTCCATTGTAAAAGAAGAAGGCACACTCGCTCTGTGGAGTGGTCACATACCAGCACAGTTCCTATCCATTTCCTACGGCGTCGTCCAGTTCGCAGTTTACGAGAAGCTCACGCAGCTATGTCAAAGGTCTGATCCTCACTTTTTTATTATTAACAAACATTGGATTAACTTCACAAATGGTGGTGTCGGTGCTACTGTTGCAACTATTGCCTCATTTCCTTTTGACACTATTAGAACGAGACTCATAGCTGAACAAAAGAATAAAAAAGCATACAAAGGATTCCTGGATGCATTTTCTACTATGATCAAGGCTGAAGGTGTTACTGCTCTTTACAAAGGTCTGGTGCCGACTTTAGGCCAGATTGCTCCCCATGCTGGCATCCAATTTGCAACTTATAAGCTCTTTACGGATAATATATTGAATAAAATACACTATTTCCAAAGACAAGACACCATGAGATCTGTGGTTGAATCAACTCTCATAGCTAATTTGATAGCAGGTTCTATAGCAGGGTTTGTGGCCAAAACGGCCATTTATCCTTTTGATCTGGTGAAAAAGAGGATGCAAATTCAAGGATTTCAGCAGCATAGAGCAGGCTTTGGCAGACAAATGTACTGTACTGGATTGTTAGACTGTGTAAAATTGACTATTGTTGAGGAGGGATTCCTAGCACTTTTTAAAGGCTACTTACCAAGCATCTACAAGGCTGTGTTGGTTTCTGCTATGCATTTTGCAGTATATGATGAAGTTAAACACTTTTTATTGAGAATACAAAGATGACTTGTGGTCCAATATGGGATTATGTTATCATTAGCATTATACTACCCAGTAAATTCTTTAAACTATTGCCATAACTAGGTATCCTATTTGGATTGTTGCTTACAAGTATTAAAATATTCAATCCATGTTATAACAGGAACCTATGAAATTGCCGTTTTGTATGGCAATTTTCTTAGAAGTTGTATTTTCCATACTAACTTTTTTTTAATTTGTAAAGTAACTACTATAATTGCAACTATTCCATATTAACTGTGCTTTAATGGACAACGTTTAGGAATGTGTAGGATAGTGTTTTTCAGAAATGTAGCTTTCAGAAAATAATAATTTTATTTAAAAAGTTATTATTGTTAAAAACATCAATTCTGCTAGGAAAAAAAGGGTAATTGTTAAAGTTTTTTTGGCATCACTAATGCAATAATATCTGATCAAAATGAAATTATAGTATGGTGACATTTTGCTTATAAAAGGAAAACCGGAGTATTAAGATTAATCTTATTGTGTCTAGAAAAAAATGCCAATTTCTTAGGAAAAGACCTATTATTCACCTAAAATTGAACTGTACATTTCTTTATCAATCAATTAACATTTCCTGCCGCGTTGTTTAAAAAACAAATAGATATGTTTATTATAAACTATATAAAGATGGTATAATTTGATTGTTTTAGATTCTCATTCTTTATAAGCCTAGAATTTAAGATTAATAATCAAGTTTTTATTATGTGTATGTTTGTATTTGGTATACCTAGTTTTCTAGACATTTTAAATTGAAAGATTAATAAGTTTGTAGAAATCAGTGTATAAATAAATGAATAAATAATTGAAAAATATATTTTTGAATTATTTATAAATGTTTATTTACTAAGTAGTAATTTTATTAACATAATATTGAATAGCTATACATTTTTAGTCTTTAAATAATCTGATTACAAATTTGACTACTGCTAACCATAAGATATCACATAACCCATATTTCTCATTAGAGTATCTTTTATAGCAGGTTGTAATTCCTTCTTCATATAGGTTGTGAGAAGAGTTCTTATTCCTTTTGTGAATATGTCTTCCATTTCCCGAGAAATATCCTCTACTTCGTCCAGGTCGTCCTCTGGTCTAAACAATTTACTCCTTTCATAATTCATTCTATTGGTACGAGGTTCGTAAATAATATCCCAATTTTTATCTGAAGATCGACTGTCATAACCATCTGTATAAGGCCGGTCTAAATGAGACTTGAATGAAAATTCATCTGATCTTTTTCTGCGCCTCAAAGGCAGATTGGCCTTATTTCGAACTGAATTCTTATTAATGTATTTTTCGCAACCATATGCATACACGCTTATGAAGCCTGGTTCCACAAATTCAGAATCAGTTTTCACGTTGAATTTTCCTGGTTGTTGGTTTAAGGGTCTCGTGTGGAACCCTATTCCAGCTTTTCTTAATCTCAGGATCATATTGCAGCCATTGCCTCGAGATCTCACGTAAGGGTCATCGGGATAGCGGCCATCGTATGGTCGAGTATCTCCATAATTTCGCCTTAATCTTCCGTTGGGGGGTACTCCTCGGTCTAGCTCGTTGGCATCGTATAAATCAACGTTGCCGCTTATAGTGATATCGTGGAAAAGAAGCATCGTGTCCAAGGAAACATTTCGAGGGTCGAAGTAGCATTTCTCCACTCGAACCCAGTTGCTGTTCTGCGGAAGTCGCACGCGCATCCGTGTGACGTACATGTCTACCGGAGCTGTCCTCATTTGCTGGTACAAGCTGTATCCGTTGAGGTCGATGTTCTGGCTCTGTGAAAAGAAGCAAATTAAATAATTTAACGCTATTCTTATTCGATAATTGCCTTTCATTGTTTGGTGGAAAATAACAGTAAATGACACCAATGGTATCAGAAAGTTTGGAATGCGAAGTCACTGGATTGTTAAAAAAAGAACCTAAATTAAATGCTCATATTATGCTGATTATAATAATAAAAGTTCAAGGATAATATTCATGGTGACAATAGGTTTTAGTCGTTACGTTAAAGCGAAGGTAACTGAACTGGATCTATTTTTAACAAATTCGGACAGTCCAGGTTCCGATCCGCTTACCTTTCCACTATCATTATGTTTTTACAGTCAACTTGGAGTCCGGGACTTAGTTACTGTGAGTGGCAGAAAGCGTATTTATTTTAAATCGTATGGCGAATGATACCAATTGCCAGATTCCTCTAATCGTGTTTCATGGTCTAAGGGTTCCAAAGCCGCTTTGGGTTCAACCAGGACACGCTATGATTAGGTGGCGAATGACACCTATCTATGGCGAAGATGGAAAGCGTAATTACAGTTAATCTTTCATAACATAACTCGTTACCTGCGGTGTATCCAAGCTTTTAGGCTGGTTTCGTTTCCGCCTTTTCAACTGGTCCAGAGCGGACTCCAAGCGGGCCGAGCATCTTTCGCCAGCAATAGGCACCGTGGTCAGGGGAGGCAGACCCCCAGGACCAACTCCTATGGGAGCGGGGCGGCCGTCAAAGCGCTTCACCTCGAACAAAGGAAGGAAGCGTGACTCTGGAAATAGAGATCAGAATTTCAGACCGGTAAAATTACGAGGCTGTTGTTCCCTGTGAACGTTAACAAACATATTTACTAGTTTTATGTTTTAATATATACTTATTATATAGCACAAACATACCCGAAACTAACTAACACACATGTACAAATTCAGAACTACACACGCACTCACACTCATGCACGTACATACTCACAAACACACCAGATACACGTTATTCAAACTCACATAGCTACAGACACACACACATATACTTACACTTTAGTCACACGCACTAAAGATACACACACAGAGATACATATGCAACACACACATAGTTATAGATACGAACAAATGCACACAAACACACACACACACACATTAGTTTGGTATGATCCTTATCTTTGTAAATTTCAAGGAGGAGCGGGGTCTCTAAACACAGGTATTGCATACTTAAATAGAGACCCCAGCCATTTGTAATGTATGTAATTTAAAAGATATTGAATAAACATTATTTATTTATTATTATTTATTTATTTACACCCTAGGCGCTACCGACAGCCCTCTATGCTGGGGATGCTTCAGCGCCAAGGAATCAGTAGCGCATTTAGTCCTGGAGTGCGATACGGTGACCAGTCGACGCGATGAAAACCTCGGAGCGGCGAGGTCACTGGTGACAAAGACAGAAGCTCCCAGGAAGCTTCTGCGCTTCTGGGCGGAGGAAGGCTGGCTAGAAAAGCCAGGAGCCGACAGGCACAATGGACCAAATGGGAGTCTAAGTGCGGTAAAAGGAGTCTACTATACATTACATTTACATTCCCTGTGAGTGTAATCCCATAAATAAATAAATGCGTCATCATTATCAGTTGCAGTTCACTGCTGGACATAGACCTCTGCAAATGTTTCCCATTACGATCTATCTTAAGCCACTTTTTGCGCAAATCATCACTACACTACGTTTAACGAGACGCGGTTTCCACTCCAGAACTTGTTCACCCCAGCGGTGGTTGGTTCTGCGATCCTATGTTCTTACAGATTTAATAATAGTATGCGCCGATCACATAGTCTGAAGTTAACTCCCTGCACTAAGTCCAGTCTCTGTATATATTATTTCCAATTCCTATTTTGTCATACTCTGTTATTATTCTGACCAACGTAATTTAGTATTTAGACTTTTTTATGTACAAAGAACATGTCTGGCGCTTTGGGAGACTGTAAGCCAGTACTTATGTGACAAATGTTTATGATAAATAAATAACTAAATAAATAAGTGCTCATGATGGACAGTAGTCGAGGGCTTCTCTCAGCACACACTACGTACTTAGTATAATGTTTTTATAATGTTTCTACAATTGCTATTGTTATATTAATAATGTTTATCTATATTAAGATTGTGGAATAAACCATCGCCTGCGGTGTTTCTGGATCGATAGGACCTGCAAACCTTCAAGAAAAGAGCGTAACTCCTTTTTAAAAAGACTGGCATGGCACCGCACCCGTTACTCCTTTGACGTTGCAGGTGTTTATGGGCGGAGGTAATCACTTACCATCAGGTGATGCGTTTGCTCGTCTGCCCCCTATATCATAAAAAAAAAGATTTATATTTTATTTGTTGTTTGGTCATCCAGTAGAACGTTGTCATCCCTTTTTTTTTCCGTCGGGCGGATGCCGCGCCGGCCCGGAGTGCTATGGGCCGACGTCGCTGCCTTTTGGCGGCGCCTTATGCATACCTACCGTCTACCAGGGAGTCGACAGGTTATGTCGGGCTCTCCTCTAGTTACGGCGGAGGCTTACCGACTATACCCCCGACAGCGCTCTCTTCTTCGCCAGAGTGGGAAGGAGACATGTGTATTAGTTGATGAACTTTGACTACACGTTCCTTTCCGGGTTTTTGTCCGCTTACAACGCAGACCCTACACTACCTTCCCCCGCTCGTCGGACTCAAGGGCGGATCCACCGTTGTGGGCACGATGGGCATGCCCACAACCTTAATAGACTTGTGACGTCACCTTTTTACGGTCTATTGAGATCGATAGGCTGATGATAATTAACGATAAGCCTTAATAAAATTTAAAAAACACAATGAATCATGAAACGTGCTTGATTTGGAACGCAGCAAAGAGCCATAGACGATATGCTGACATGTTATGACTTACGTCACATTTTTGACAACTTATTGCCGTGCCGCCAAAACTTCGAGCCGCGTAGCGAGGCGTCTGTGGCGCTACTAAATGAGGGTGCTTAAAATTTTTTAAACCGCTAGATGGCGTAACGTAGCCGTGAGGTCCAACTTCACCATGATTGGATTCAATAATGTCACTTTGAATGCTGTGACCACAACCTTTTTTGAATGCTGGATCCGCGCTTGGTCGGACTGGGGGAAGAAAGTTGTCATCCATGAGTAACATAGCTACATTTTATTACGTAAAAAGTCTTATTTCTACGGAAAATCATCATTTAGTCCACGCGGGTAAAGCTGCCAGAGGAAATGTGACTGAACTGTTACAAGCCAGCCAATCGGAGCGCAGCCAAATGTGACGTCACGTCCGCCTCACCTAGCCACCTAGCGCGCCATTTTGCCAGCCAATCGGAGCCAAGCCGACGCAAGCCACTTCCGCTTCCCCTGCGCCAGAGCGCCTGGGCGGGAGAAGCTTATATAAGCGCGTGCGCGCTCATTTAGAGTTACTTTTTCGTTACAAGCTAAACTGTAAGCAGAAACTCTGCCCAAATTAATGCAGAAATATAATAAAAATAGCCTGTTGATTTCTCGATTTGTTTTTTTATTTATGCCACCTGCTACAATTCAGAAGTGGGATAAATAGAGAAATCATGAAGCGTAACCACGCTGATAACATAGGCCGCCATGTCCGCCCACAAGGTTGGAGCGAATCTTCCCGGGAGGAGGCATCTGGAGACAGCGACGACGACCGAGAAGCAACACCGCCAGCCAGGAAAATCCTAAGAAAACTTCTACAAAACGAAGTAGAAAGAGCCATGGGTGAGCTGCAAGAAGACATTCCTTCCATCACTAAGAAGAAAGAACATCGTGGCGCGTCGCTGATACCTGAATTTGACCCGGACAGCGAAGACTGCACTACGGTAACGGTATGGCTGAAAAAAATCGACCAACTTGGTGAGATTCACGGCTGGAGTGAAACCACGAAGGCGTTTTATCTTCAAGATAAACTTAGAGGGCAAGCGAGAAGGTGGTATAACCGGTTGGACGAATATAATTATTCCTGGGATGAATGGAAGCTGATGGTAACTCGCGCTTTCCCGAGACACCGAGATTACGGAAAAATGTTAGAAGAAATGATGAACAGGAAGAAGTCACATACGGAATCTATGACAAAATACTATCAAGACAAAGTCGCCATGTGTTTCCGGTGCAAATTATCCGATAGCGCAACTGTCTCGTGCATTATCCGTGGCTTACCACCGTCACTACAGGCAAATGCAAGAGCATATCAATGCGAACGCCCAGAAGAATTGTATGAAGGCTTCCTGTGCGCATTGGATGACTATCAAGCTCCATCATCGGTCAGTATGCGTGCCCCACCAAGTAAAGATGCCACTATTCGCCATGCTGCCGACAGAAAGTATACGCCCATCAACCCCGACAATGACCCGTGCCCGCGTTGCAAAAAGGTTGGCCATATGTTACGCAACTGCCCATACCCAGATACGCGCTCATGCTTTAAATGTGGAAAGCAAGGACATATTTCTACGCGATGCACAAGCACCATGAAGCCTGCAATGCCTGATGAAAAGATCAAAGAAATAAAATTCTTACAAAACCACGACAAAATCTACGAAAAAACTACTAAAATTAATGGCATATACGTAAAATCTTATATTGATACTGGCAGTCAAGTGAATGTTCTCTCCACACACATATCTAAATTGCTGAACCTTCAAATCTGCCCCACGAACACGATCCTAAAGGGATTTTCCGGAGGAACGATGCCAAGTGGCGGAGAAGTAAGCTTCGAGTTGGAAGTCGACGGTATATGTATTCCCTGCAAGGCTCACCTAACAGACCTGGATATGGGAAATATTAATCTCTTAATTGGCCAGCCCGTTATCAACAGCGATGGCGTGTCGCTTACTGTAAATAAAGGTAAAGCGACACTCCAGCAGAACGCCGACCTTTTATCAATGGAGGTCATTGAAGTGCCTACAAGATTCAAGATATGTACTACAAGAAAAGAATGTTTGTTGCCTGGCTCTTCCATCATTAAGGTCAAAATACCGGGAAACAGCGGAGATAATGACGTCGTCACTGCGCCCCAACACTTCGAGCTGCAAGGCGTCTCCTACTCAATTCCTGCAACCCTACTACGAGGCACCACCGGCTTCATCAAAATCATTAACACTGGCGAGAAGAACATCGTCTGGGAGGAGGGAGAGGTGCTGACCAGAGCAGACAGCTGCATGGGTTCCCCGCCACCAGAAATAGAGGTCAGTAATCAGCCATTATATTTGCCACGTAATCTCTTAGCCACTGCCAATCAAAGCCAGCCTATAGCTTCTATCTTGCACACTAGCCTAGCCAATGTTAGCACTATCGGAGGGCTAAGCTTAGATCAAATAAAAGTAGGCTCATTAAATAAAGACGATCATAATAGTTTAATCAATTTATTAACAAATTACACTGACTGTTTTGCTAATAAAACACAAGATTTGGGTTGTACGGATTTATTACAAATGAAAATTAACTTAACAACTAATCAGCCTATTTATCGTCAGCCTTATCGTTTATCGCACAGCGAACAGGAAGTAGTTAGGTCCAAAGTCTCCGAATTACTAGATGCAGGAATAATCCGGGAATCCGAGTCTTGCTTTGCTTCTCCTGTTATCCTTGTGAAGAAAAAAAATGGAGACCACAGGCTCTGTGTTGATTATCGAGCGCTTAACGCTATCACTGTCAAAGATAGATATCCTTTGCCCAATATAGATGATCAGGTCTCAAAATTAGCGGGCAAAAAGTTCTTCACGAGTCTTGATTTAGCACAAAGTTATCACCAAGTCAAAATTCACCCTGACGATACACATAAGACTGCTTTTATTACACCACAAGGGCACTTTGAATATACTCGAGTCCCATTTGGCTTAGCAAATGCACCGTCTGTTTTCATGCGACTTATAAATAAAATAGTAAATTCCATACGTCATACCGATAGTTCAAAGAATACTGACAATAATCGTTCGGAAACTAAGTTTGTGAGTGAATGTGAGATACTAGCATTTTTAGACGATTTGCTTCTACCCTCCTGTGATGTACAATCAGGGTTACAGATTTTAGAGACAGTTCTGCATAAATTAAGATCTGAAAATTTAAAATTAAATATGAGTAAATGTTCATTTTTACAAGATAAAATTACATATTTAGGACACGAAATTTCATCAAATGGCATTCAGCCGAGTGAGTCAAAGTTGGCAGCGGTGTCGCAGTTTCCTATACCTAGTAATGTACACGAGATACGTCAGTTTATAGGATTATGTAGTTTTTTTCGCAAGTTTATAAAAAATTTTGCTTTGATCGCTCGCCCATTGACCGATCTAACAAAAAAAAATGCAGTGTGGGTTTGGGGCAGTGATCAATCAAATAGTTTTGAACAATTAAAAAAGTGTTTGTGTACAAAACCCATACTGGCGTTATACGATCCTGCACTGCCAACGGAGATTCACACGGATGCATGCAAATCAGGTATAGCAGGCATTTTGTTGCAAAAACAAACCGATAATACATTGCGTCCCGTTATGTATTTTAGTAGGGTAACGAGTAAGGAGGAAAGCGTTTATCACAGCTACGAGCTTGAAACCCTTGCTGTGGTCGAGTCCTTGCGTAGGTTTAGGGTTTACGTAGTAGGTAAACATGTAAAGGTTGTGACCGATTGTACGGCTGTTCGATCAACATTAACTAAGCGCGACATCATCCCACGTATTGCCCGATGGTGGCTATCAATCCAAGACTATGATATGAGTGTAGAGTATAGGCCGGGGGAACGTATGAAACATGTGGATGCATTAAGTAGAAATCCTGTCGATACTGTTAACATAAATCGTCTTGAAGTGGCAGACTGGTTTTATACTATTCAATACCAAGACGAAAAGTTGAAACGGATTATAGATCAGCTTAAAGATGACTCTGCTGCTACTGAAATAAAAAATAATTATGTAATTATAGATAATCGTTTGTTACGAAAAACATTATATGGCAATCGTCTTGTTGTACCAAATTTAGCAAGGTGGAGGCTAGTTCAAATGCACCACGATGACATAGGCCATGTGGGTCTTCAAAAATGCATGGATTTGATAAAAAAAGACTACTGGTTTCCGAAAATGTCGCGATTTATTCGAAAATATGTGTCTTCGTGTCTTCATTGTGCTTATGGCAAGGGAAACTACGGAAAGAAAGAGGGAACATTATTTCCTATACCTAAGCCCACAGACCCTATGCTCATGGTTCATGTGGATCATCTAGGCCCCTTCTGCAAAACAGCGAAAGGCTACCAGTATATGCTAGTTATCACAGATTCTTTTTCCAAATTTGTCATTGCTGAGCCAACCCGTACGGTGAACTCTGTGGAAACTATTAGGGTCCTTAAAAGAGTGTTTAGCTTATTTGGGTATCCTGAAAAACTCGTGAGTGATCATGGTAAGGCTTTCACAAGTAGGTATTTTAAAAAATTTGCGAGCGATAAACAGTTTAGGCACATATTGACTTCTATTGCGTGTCCCAGGGCGAATGGCCAAGTCGAGCGTACTAACCGCACAATCCTCAATGCCTTACGTGCAACCGACCCTAGTGAGGCCGTGAATAACTGGGCGAACTGTTTACCGGATGTTCTTTGGGGGATAAATAACACAGTAAATGAGAGTACCACCTACAAACCTTATGACTTAATGTTTGCTAGAAGTTCTAGATCCCGCTGCGATGTCAGGACTAGTGATGATGTTGAACCAGTTGAGGATAGACGTAAAAATGCAAGTGCTAAGTTAAGGGTAGCTAGTGATAGGATGAAACGTAATTTTGACAAAAAACGCAAACCGAGCCGTGTGTATAGGAAGGGGGACTTAGTTCTTTGGCGGCAAGCACCAACTAGCAGCGCAGCCAAAGTTAACACCAAACTTGATGACATTTACTCGGGCCCATACATTATAGTTAAGGTAGTAGGCAATGACAGATACAGGATCCGGAGCATCAAAGGCCTCAGAGGCTATAAAGCCTTTACAGGTCTAGTTGCAGTAGACTCCCTGCGGCCCTACCAAAGTGTAGCTCCTGTATCTGACAGTGCGAGCAGTTCTGATGACCAGCTTGAAACAGAAGACCTTATTGACCTTTTAGAAAGCTAATCCAGTGTTTTCCCCATTGCGGGAGCAATCATTGTTACAGGACGGCCGAATGTTACAAGCCAGCCAATCGGAGCGCAGCCAAATGTGACGTCACGTCCGCCTCACCTAGCCACCTAGCGCGCCATTTTGCCAGCCAATCGGAGCCAAGCCGACGCAAGCCACTTCCGCTTCCCCTGCGCCAGAGCGCCTGGGCGGGAGAAGCTTATATAAGCGCGTGCGCGCTCATTTAGAGTTACTTTTTCGTTACAAGCTAAACTGTAAGCAGAAACTCTGCCCAAATTAATGCAGAAATATAATAAAAATAGCCTGTTGATTTCTCGATTTGTTTTTTTATTTATGCCACCTGCTACAGAACTTATCAGAAGAAAGTATTACCTTATTACCTTGCACACTAGCCTAGCCAATGTTAGCACTATCGGAGGGCTAAGCTTAGATCAAATAAAAGTAGGCTCATTAAATAAAGACGATCATAATAGTTTAATCAATTTATTAACAAATTACACTGACTGTTTTGCTAATAAAACACAAGATTTGGGTTGTACGGATTTATTACAAATGAAAATTAACTTAACAACTAATCAGCCTATTTATCGTCAGCCTTATCGTTTATCGCACAGCGAACAGGAAGTAGTTAGGTCCAAAGTCTCCGAATTACTAGATGCAGGAATAATCCGGGAATCCGAGTCTTGCTTTGCTTCTCCTGTTATCCTTGTGAAGAAAAAAAATGGAGACCACAGGCTCTGTGTTGATTATCGAGCGCTTAACGCTATCACTGTCAAAGATAGATATCCTTTGCCCAATATAGATGATCAGGTCTCAAAATTAGCGGGCAAAAAGTTCTTCACGAGTCTTGATTTAGCACAAAGTTATCACCAAGTCAAAATTCACCCTGACGATACACATAAGACTGCTTTTATTACACCACAAGGGCACTTTGAATATACTCGAGTCCCATTTGGCTTAGCAAATGCACCGTCTGTTTTCATGCGACTTATAAATAAAATAGTAAATTCCATACGTCATACCGATAGTTCAAAGAATACTGACAATAATCGTTCGGAAACTAAGTTTGTGAGTGAATGTGAGATACTAGCATTTTTAGACGATTTGCTTCTACCCTCCTGTGATGTACAATCAGGGTTACAGATTTTAGAGACAGTTCTGCATAAATTAAGATCTGAAAATTTAAAATTAAATATGAGTAAATGTTCATTTTTACAAGATAAAATTACATATTTAGGACACGAAATTTCATCAAATGGCATTCAGCCGAGTGAGTCAAAGTTGGCAGCGGTGTCGCAGTTTCCTATACCTAGTAATGTACACGAGATACGTCAGTTTATAGGATTATGTAGTTTTTTTCGCAAGTTTATAAAAAATTTTGCTTTGATCGCTCGCCCATTGACCGATCTAACAAAAAAAAATGCAGTGTGGGTTTGGGGCAGTGATCAATCAAATAGTTTTGAACAATTAAAAAAGTGTTTGTGTACAAAACCCATACTGGCGTTATACGATCCTGCACTGCCAACGGAGATTCACACGGATGCATGCAAATCAGGTATAGCAGGCATTTTGTTGCAAAAACAAACCGATAATACATTGCGTCCCGTTATGTATTTTAGTAGGGTAACGAGTAAGGAGGAAAGCGTTTATCACAGCTACGAGCTTGAAACCCTTGCTGTGGTCGAGTCCTTGCGTAGGTTTAGGGTTTACGTAGTAGGTAAACATGTAAAGGTTGTGACCGATTGTACGGCTGTTCGATCAACATTAACTAAGCGCGACATCATCCCACGTATTGCCCGATGGTGGCTATCAATCCAAGACTATGATATGAGTGTAGAGTATAGGCCGGGGGAACGTATGAAACATGTGGATGCATTAAGTAGAAATCCTGTCGATACTGTTAACATAAATCGTCTTGAAGTGGCAGACTGGTTTTATACTATTCAATACCAAGACGAAAAGTTGAAACGGATTATAGATCAGCTTAAAGATGACTCTGCTGCTACTGAAATAAAAAATAATTATGTAATTATAGATAATCGTTTGTTACGAAAAACATTATATGGCAATCGTCTTGTTGTACCAAATTTAGCAAGGTGGAGGCTAGTTCAAATGCACCACGATGACATAGGCCATGTGGGTCTTCAAAAATGCATGGATTTGATAAAAAAAGACTACTGGTTTCCGAAAATGTCGCGATTTATTCGAAAATATGTGTCTTCGTGTCTTCATTGTGCTTATGGCAAGGGAAACTACGGAAAGAAAGAGGGAACATTATTTCCTATACCTAAGCCCACAGACCCTATGCTCATGGTTCATGTGGATCATCTAGGCCCCTTCTGCAAAACAGCGAAAGGCTACCAGTATATGCTAGTTATCACAGATTCTTTTTCCAAATTTGTCATTGCTGAGCCAACCCGTACGGTGAACTCTGTGGAAACTATTAGGGTCCTTAAAAGAGTGTTTAGCTTATTTGGGTATCCTGAAAAACTCGTGAGTGATCATGGTAAGGCTTTCACAAGTAGGTATTTTAAAAAATTTGCGAGCGATAAACAGTTTAGGCACATATTGACTTCTATTGCGTGTCCCAGGGCGAATGGCCAAGTCGAGCGTACTAACCGCACAATCCTCAATGCCTTACGTGCAACCGACCCTAGTGAGGCCGTGAATAACTGGGCGAACTGTTTACCGGATGTTCTTTGGGGGATAAATAACACAGTAAATGAGAGTACCACCTACAAACCTTATGACTTAATGTTTGCTAGAAGTTCTAGATCCCGCTGCGATGTCAGGACTAGTGATGATGTTGAACCAGTTGAGGATAGACGTAAAAATGCAAGTGCTAAGTTAAGGGTAGCTAGTGATAGGATGAAACGTAATTTTGACAAAAAACGCAAACCGAGCCGTGTGTATAGGAAGGGGGACTTAGTTCTTTGGCGGCAAGCACCAACTAGCAGCGCAGCCAAAGTTAACACCAAACTTGATGACATTTACTCGGGCCCATACATTATAGTTAAGGTAGTAGGCAATGACAGATACAGGATCCGGAGCATCAAAGGCCTCAGAGGCTATAAAGCCTTTACAGGTCTAGTTGCAGTAGACTCCCTGCGGCCCTACCAAAGTGTAGCTCCTGTATCTGACAGTGCGAGCAGTTCTGATGACCAGCTTGAAACAGAAGACCTTATTGACCTTTTAGAAAGCTAATCCAGTGTTTTCCCCATTGCGGGAGCAATCATTGTTACAGGACGGCCGAATGTTACAAGCCAGCCAATCGGAGCGCAGCCAAATGTGACGTCACGTCCGCCTCACCTAGCCACCTAGCGCGCCATTTTGCCAGCCAATCGGAGCCAAGCCGACGCAAGCCACTTCCGCTTCCCCTGCGCCAGAGCGCCTGGGCGGGAGAAGCTTATATAAGCGCGTGCGCGCTCATTTAGAGTTACTTTTTCGTTACAAGCTAAACTGTAAGCAGAAACTCTGCCCAAATTAATGCAGAAATATAATAAAAATAGCCTGTTGATTTCTCGATTTGTTTTTTTATTTATGCCACCTGCTACAGAACTTATCAGAAGAAAGTATTACCATCACATTATATATAATAATAGCTTTCCTTAGCTCTTTTTATACTGTGGTAATATAGTCACAAATTTAGATGGCTCGATTAGGAAGAATGCATCTGGCCCTAACCGCTTGATTTGCCGCCCCCTAAAATCTAAAGACTGGTAAATCCGCCACTGCCAAGATTACTATCTTCTCGGAATGTCAAGTTATAGCGCTTACACTTGGCGATACTGTCGTTAAGCTAGTATTGTTGTAATGAATAAAAACCATATGTTTTAAAGATGTTTCGTTTAGATAAAATAGAAAAGTTATAATACGTGCACTATTATAAGAGCGATGTTACATTTGTTTTCACTTCTATTGTTTGTGCTCGGCACCGTATCATGGCTGTAGGTTGATGGCACCATATAAGATTCAATTTGCTGTTTTTTTTAATTGTGGGCTAAAGAAATTATCCATGACATTACTTGTAGGTAGGTACCCCACATAGAGTAAGATAATAATAGTTTGGATAGTACCCCATCATACAAGGCAAAGACCTGAGAATACATTGTAAAAACACATCATCAGCCTGTATTTTGATCTCACTGCAGGGTATAGACCTCCTCCTGTGCTCGCCACTCGCAACGGTGCTATGCCAGCCTCATCCAGGTCTTACCCACCGCTCTGTCTATGTCGTCAACTCATCTGGTTAACGGGTGTCCTCTTCGTTTCCCTTGCCTTGGCCACCAGTGTGTTATGGATTGTCTCCATCTACCGTCACCTCGACGAGCCAGGTGCACTGCCCACTGCCATTTGAGTGGCGCGCGTTTTCCAATGTCCACCACCTTGGTACGAACCAACCGAGTCATCGTCAGTCCAGTTAAGTCCCCACTGCTGGGGCACGGGCCTCCCTCAATCACATGAGGGGTAATTGCCATACTCACCACGCTTGGCAGACGGGTTGGCGAGGGTTTTGATATAAATGCAGAGTTTTCCTTCTCTGGGTGCTGATGATCATGCCAGCAGCTTTACCTTAGTCGCCTTTTACGACACCTCGGTAAGAGTGAGGGTGGCCTATTCTACTCTGCCGGGCACCACACGGTTCGTAGTCTTATCTCTAAATTAGGAATGGACATGGACCGCTCTATAGCTCTCTGTGCTACGCGGAGTTTATATATAGAGCTTTTGATGTTTCAGCTCCATAGGTCATAGTTGGCAGGACACACTGGTTAAATAGTCTGGTCTTCAGGTACTCAATGTACGTCAGCCAACACATCAAAGTATACAAAACTGTCATATTTCTTCTGTCGATTCTCTTGTTCGGTTCAATATCAATTGAGGAATTTTGACAGATTATAGTAAGCTGATGTGTGGCTGTCTGTATCTGTTTTCTTACAAAGACCGACGATTTCTGTCGACTTCGATGGCACAGTGGCTAAGGCTGTGATGGTCCCAGGTTCGATTGCCGTGCTTGGTTTTGGGAGACGCCAAGCTTTCTAACATATACAGACATTATATAGACAGTTCTCATATTCATTTCATATCTGACAAAGACCTGAGAAATTATTCTGGTCAAAATGCCATTGATCTACAAGATATCACTGCTTAAGAATTTCAGGTGAATGTCAATTCCCATACTCAGGCTTTATCGTCGCATATTATCAAATGAGATGAAGGCTAAATACCTTCCCCGCATGAGATACATAAACAATTAAAATTTCGGCCATTAAAAATCAGATACAAGGTTTTTTTTGTTAAAATTCTTGCCTTATCGCCATTTGCTTTTCAACTGTCGCACATTTCCCAATCGCAGTGTTACCCACGCGAGCTAAATGATGTTCGATTTCCTTTAGTAATGACTTATTTTCCCGTAGTAGGGTATCCTAATGCACCCTTCTTCTTAACGTGTTGATGGCGATAAATTAAACTTTCTCATTAATTCTCGCTTAAAATGCTACCATTCAGGGTGTATCCGTAAAAATGTCTTCTTACCATTCTGAACAATATTTGTTGTACGACTTTTCAAAATTCGTTGAAAATTTTTGCGACTCCCCATACAAAATGACCAAATCACGTGTCCGACTTAGGAGTCCTCCTTAGTCGTTCACTCTTGACAGAATGGTCAAGTGGTTGACGATGTAGCATTTTCGTGTGCTGATGCGGCTCACGCGATGTATCTCCACTTGTTGCGGTCCACAGTGTCTCGGGAGTTTTGGACAATGGTTGTCTGTGTTACAGCCCTAATGAGGTCTGTCCAACGCGTTGGTGAGCGCCCGTGCGACCGCTTTCCTTCCACCTGTCCCTGGACAATGAGTCGCTCCATGGAGTATTCGTTGCGAACAACGTGGCCTAAATATTTGAGAATTCGTAATTGCACAGTTGACGATAACCTCTGATTGATTTTCAGTTCTTCCAGGATTGAAACATTGATCTCATGGGAAGGTTAGTCTTTGCGATATTTCTGTACCGCGCAGAAACGTGGACGGTTAGACACAATTTATATTTAATTTTATAGAATAATTTTATAGAATTAAGATCGATGCAAAAACGATAGAGATATGGTGTTGGCGGGCACTGCTGCGGATTCCCTGGATTTAGTAGTATGAAAAGTTGAATTTGTATGCGAATTTTCAAAAGTCATAGAACAAGTGTTATTTAGTATGGTTAGTAGAATACATGGTTAAAGGGATGTGAATGTTCACAGATAGGTATACCCCGTATAAAGTTTTAAGTGTACAGTTGTACCACGTTTATATATTGATTGATAGTAAGTGTTACACATCATTGCTCGTAGTCGGATTTCGTTCACTTGGCGAGACTAGTTGGGTAGTTCTTCTAAGAAAAGACATGAACGAACTACTTGCGATAGTCTGTATGTTATGCTACATTTCTACGAATAATTCGTAAATTGGGTATTTATTTTTAGGGTATTTATATATTCTAGTATAGGTGTTTGTTTTTGGTGTGTAAAAATTAAAATCTATTGGCGTCGCTAGTGTGCCCTATCCGTCACCTTAAATAGATAGAGCAATCTAAAAGGAAGGTTTATATGTATAATAATATTACACAAGTATAATCACTATACCTATCACTTCACTACATAGTATACTTAAATCAAAGTTGCTTTCGCTATCTGTCCCTATGTACCTACGTACTATACGCAACAGAATTTGATCCTGTCACTACAAACTCCCAGTACAAAATTACGACCCTTTTGGACCAGCGGTAGTGAACGCTGTCTCTCTAGTAGGTACAAGGGTTGCGGGTTTGTTCCCCGCACAGTACAACATTTGTGTGCATGAACATGTCTGTTTGTATTGGTCTGCGTGTTTTCTATGTATTATAAGTATGTATTTACAAAAGAAAAGTATTCAATGTATATTCATGTATATTGAAAGAAAGAAGAAAGAAAGAAACATTTTATTGACCATCACAATAAATAATTTAACAATGAACATTGGTAAGATAAAAGATAAAGATAAAACATTCTTTATTCAATTTTGGTCCACACAGAACACTTATGAATGTCAAAATAGGTACATAATATCTACCGCTGGTTCGGAATGTCGATTTCTACTGAGAATACACCAGCAAGAAACTCAGTAGTTAATTCCGCTGTTGGTTCTGATATCCGTAACACAGGTGCTTGAGCTAGGTATCTATCTAGGAGTCAGATCAACGAATGTGAAGATGTGAAAATATTTATTATTATTATTTTAAAAAATAAAGTCGCTTTTGCTGTCTGTCCCTCTCTATGATGCTTTTAAATCTTCAAAACAACGCAACGAATTTTGATGCGATTTAATTCAAGAGGAAGGTTTATACTTTATATCCCACGCGCAGCCGGGGTAAATAATAAATAAATAAATATTTTACAACATCACACATACATTGATCTGACTCCGAGATAGGTAGCTCAAGCACCTGTGTTACGGATATCAGAATCAACAGTGGGATTACAAATATATACATTATAATACTTTTCTTTTGTAAATACATACTTATAATACATAGAAAACACCCAGACTAATACAAACAGACTTGTTCATGCACACAAATGTTTGTACTGTGAGGGGATCGAACCCGCAACCCTTGGACCAAAGGCAGCGTTCACTACCACTGTACCAAACGGGTCGTCAAAACGAGAATAATAAACGAGCTTGATGTCTTTTACATTTTTATTTAGTAACTTGTGTTCCTACACAGCTGAGTAGAATAGTTGGTGCGTTTTGGGAAAGCGAAAGCGTGTGAAAAGTGGCTTAACTTTTCAAAGTAAACCGAATAATGGCCGGTGCGATGTCTTACTTTTCTTTTCTTTTGTTGTTATTTCGTATCTGATATGTTTTTATAATGTTGTTACGTATTGTTGAAGAGCCTACGTAAGTCACGAAATCATATTCTATCAAAAGTTTCGCTAAATAAAATAAGTAGGTGCATAAACACATCGTATGATAGGTAGGTATCTAGGATGTCCCTCGATATATAATAGAGTCTATTATCTAGGTTTTTTTATATTTTAGACTGGACTGTGCCCATGGCGTTGAAATCCGAGCACGCGTCTCTGAATTTTTTTATCTGTGCGTATTTAATAAAAATACAGACAGTTTTTCAAACTGTCTTAATTCTGCACTTCCGAACGAAGATCGTTTTGAACTAATGATTCTGAACGTGTAGCTAGGTAACCATGATCCCGTTGTTCTGGTTCCCCTGCCTAAGTGTTGCGAAAGTGAGATGACAGTCGCTTCATTGAAATTAACAGCCAGATATACCAAATTATGGAAATGGAGTTAAAGTACCGTGGAAAGGTTATCCTTTATCTTCTGCAAAAAATAAAAAAATCCTTATAATTAGATTATGCACCCACCTTTTCCCGTCTCAGCATCTGGCAACTCGTTGTCACTAGCCGACGCCGTTTTTGCAAATAATATGAACATCCACCAGAACCTCACCATTGCCAACACAACAAACATACATCTAAATAAACCGCGAAAATTTTCGAACGAGCTGTCCGCTTTAAAAAAAATAGGTAACTGTCAAAATATTGGCGCGCAGAGTGCGTTGCTGTCGCCTCGAGACCGAACTGTGGAATAATGTGCAAAAGCCAAGACGGTAAGAAGTGCAGTCTCTGGAAAATGGTCCCCGCTCGATTCGATCTGAGATTGTGCGCATTGTCATACTCAGTATGGCGTTTACGGTTGGCGGCAGGTGCTCAAAGTGGTACTTGCAGCCGAGATGCTGCCGGTAGATTGGTTATTAGAGCGGAGTTGAAGATGTCACTGGCTGTCTTTTGGGGCTTCACAATGAAGGTTTATTTTGATACAAAACAGTTGTTGACTAGCAATTAGTTTGAGTAATAGGTAAAGTTTGTTTGGGTCGTTTTACCGACTCAGTCAATGACCAGGCTCACGTTGCGGATAGACGTGGAATCCCACCGCTTTTGTCTTGGGTCGAAATCTGGAGTTCTCCAGGTCCGGCGCATTTCCTCAGAGGTTCGGCCTGATTACCGGTTATGTGTGATCCATTCCGGTGTGATCCAGACTAGGGCAGTCGCCGCGGACCCTGTCGCACTTTGACCTTGGGGAAACTCAAAGAGGCCTTATCCGGCTTCACCTGGGCTAACACCCAGACATGTGAATGCAACTTGTTGTGGGCCCCTGCAACTGGCAGCCCCTCTTCTCTAGAGGGGCTCTTGAGAGCTGGAAGCCTTTTGGGGCTTTTGTGACCTTCAAGAAAGAGGGGGATGTTGTCACTTGTATGGCCCGCCTTCCTATCCTCGGCGGCCGCCCGGAGGCACACCGCGTTGTGTCAACGCACGGCTCGAGTCGTGTCCCACAAGCCAGTGAATGTAGCTAGGTTATCAAAATATCACGAGGACGAGAATTGGGGTCCAGGCCCCCAATTCTCGGGTTCGTGATGTTTTGAAAACGTGGCGGATATCACCTGAAACCCATACAAAAAAACTATGTTTTAGTGATATATGTCGTATGAAAATAAATGTCACGAGCACGAGAATTGGGTTCCTGGCAAAGCTGAGTGGGATATACTTATATCATTTGTTACTATGTGCCTACACTCAACACCAACATTCCATAAGAAAGCCTTATCGCGTAATGCAAACAAATGGGGTTTTAATTAATTACCGAGATAAGTCGTCTCGTGTGTCACCGACCGAAACTGTCGCAGCCGGCCCCCAGGTCACTCAACTTCGGATAACTTGGCTGTTTAATACGCTTCAACCTAATTTCTTTTCACAATTGCGTTACACTCTAGTTGTGGACGTGATGTCGTTTGAGATAAAGAGGTGGCATCACAGTTTCTCGCGATGATTTTCTGTGGCGAAAATAGGTAAAGTAGGCAGATTGGGTATTTCTAAGTGTTCTGTAGCGTGGTCAGATGCTTTCTTTCTGATATGTAGAAGGGGTCCTAGTTTAAGATACACCATTGCCGGAAGAGACAGCGATGGAAAGGGCTATGCTCAGAGTTTCCTTGCGTGATCGTATCAGAAATGATGAGATCCGCAGGAGAACTATGGTTACAGACATAGCCCAAAGGATTGGATGTCTCAAGTGGCATTGGGCAGGGCACATAGCAAGGAGAACAGAAGTTATTTATGACGGTTTAGGTCAATTTATATGCACTTCATTTCATTTATTTCAACATCAAAGTACCTACTATGTATTTGGGTGCACGGGAAGTACCTACCTACCACACAAGGTAGGTAGGTATGTAGGTACAATGTGGTAGGAAAAGGGTTAAAAATTCATAATTACCTACCTACCAAAATTGGTGGATAGTAGGTGATATGGAGGCCTTGGGAGGTTTAGGAAATTTAGTTGTAAAAAAAACTCCTATAGCTTCCAAGTAATTAGCCAGTGAACTTATTACTTAACTACTTAAATATATAAGGTATTTTATAATTCCCCTCACAAAACAAACTAAGTATTCATCCTACGATGTTGGTCCAGCCAGGGCAAATCCACAAACAAACCCCTAGGACTTTGTTCCATTTTACATATTTGCTTTTATTCTTACATTTACTTACCTAATAACTAAACGATAACCAAAAAAAGTTATTAAGAATAATTACATATCTCGACAAAATTAAAGTGATTATTTCTACGTAATCTCTTTGTATTCCGTCAGAAATTCTTAGGCCTGCCTCATAAAAATTAAACATAACAGTAAAATGTGAAGCAACATCGTTAAAATAGTGATAAATTAACTACTAGGTCAAATTAATTGTGTTTCGAGTCACATATCTTATTAGATTAACACTTGCAACAAGGTGTTTCGCAGATATTTCTTAATAATAATGTAATTCGGGTTTTACGAACAATGGGGTGACCCTGATTGCAGTTTTGGGACAACCGGACGGCAGACAATGGGCGGAACGGATCTATGGCACCTGCTTGTACAACACACGTCTAGGTATTGAGAAATTAATAGGCCATAAGACTTAATTGGTAACAGCCACTTAAGCCTTATGAACAGTGGAAGAACCACGTCCTCACAGAAAACCGGCGTGAAGCAGTGGATGCTCTGTGTTTCGCTGCGTGAGTGAGGGTACCGGAGGCCCATTCCAGGGGAAGAGGGTTAAAAGGTAAGCAGCGCACTTGTGACACCACTGGAGTTGCAGGTGTCCATGGTGATCACCATCAGGTGATCCGTCGGCTCGTCTGCCATCTGTATCATAAAAAACCGGCCAAGTGCGAGTCGGACTCGCCCATGAAGGGTTCCGTAGCAGCAAGTAAGATATATGGAAGGTAAATTGCGGTTTACGGTTTATAACGTATTAAAAAAACTACTACAATATATCTAGTTCAAACCAATTTTCGTTGTTAGTTTTCATGATTATGTACATCATATTTTTTTTAGTTTTATAATTCATTTATTATAGATGAGGGGGGGCTCCCCCCCGGCTTTGGGAGCGTCTCTTGCGCTAAGTATTGTGTTTAGAAAAAAATTATGGTTAAAACCTCAACATCATTTTAAAGACCTATCCATAGATACCCCACACGTATAGGTTAGATAAAAAAAAAATTAGTTTCAGTTTCAAGTATGGAGACCCCCAATTTTTTATTTTTTCCAATTTTTATGTAAAAATCGTAATGCGGTTAACAAAATACATCTATTTACCAAGTTTCAATAGTATAGTTGCTATAGTATAGTGCTTGATATGTCAGGTCAATGTATGAGATGTTTTTATCTCAAATCAGGTCACCAATACATCCAGGCGACAGGAATGAAGCATCATAGCTTTGCAACATGGTTGAGCAACGGTCGTGTCCGCCGGCCATGGTGCAAGCCATTGTGAGCGAACAATGGGGAAAGCACGTCCAGGACTGCCGAGCGGCGGCTGGGCGCGCGAGCGGCCACACAGACAGCGGGTAACAACCTTGATGAACGAGCAGTGGGGTAGCTAGGGGGAGATATGGATTTCTATCAGCATTTGCTAATAAAGATGAACATAACATCGAACAGAGTCTGCAGAGACAGCCATATAAGTAACATCTTTTATGTGAATGCGACTCACTGGGCAGAGGCAGAATCTGTCTTTTAGGTAACGCTTATCTGAAACCAGAAGACTATAGTCACTTCAATCCGAAAGACATTGTGACGCTGAAACGAATCTTTCGTGAGTAGGAGTGCAAAGGTAGGGAAGGCACATTAAATCCGATAGGGTCGACGTGCTTCATGAGTATGTACCCTAACAGTAAGGAGAGTGAGAGGGGAGACCCGTAATGTGGGCGACAACCATGGGCGGATCTGAAATTAGTGGGGCCCTTGACCACCACAGACGGTAGATTAAGTAGAAGTAAGTAGATTTGGGTAGTGCAGCATTTCCTAAAGTGGGTGATAGGTAAAGCTCACATGTGGGTGCTGCAGGTCTAAAGGTAAGTGGTTTGAGATGAGTCCCAGATGTTTTTGATTCGTTTATTTCTATGTGGTTTTTAGAAAGTGGAAAATTGGGGGCGCTGGAAATATTATTTATTTTCAATGTGGGTGGCATGGGGTCTAATAAACCCCAACGGGGGGCTACAGAGCGGACAGACTAATATTCAGACGGCTAAACATCTGCGATACAGCAAGGTAGACCATTGTATCTTTTACATACTAAGTACCCAAAAAAAGGATAACAGGTTGGTAGGTTTATGTAATTATTTAACTATACTTAAACGAGTAGGTATCGTCTGAATTTATTTATGTCACTATATCTCCCAAATGCCTATAGTTTACCCTATAGTGTACCTACTACATAATTCATCGCATAGGTAGGTTTTCTTATTCGCCAGTACCGAAGCCACATAGCGTTTCGCTTATTTCGTGGCCCACCATCATCTGTTTCTATTATTCAGGCCCATGCTATTGTCATGATGGATTTGAAATAAAAAAACACGCATCCGTGTATGTAAACAACAATTGAGAGCGGTTATAGAACCTACAATAAGTACCTAGAAAGAGACTGTTTAGGTACAATCATTTTGCTGCAATTATCTAAAAATATTTCAATCCATTCGGTCCCAAACATCGAAGTAGCCTGAAGGCTAACAAGTACTGATCATGGTGCCTGGGTTCGCGCTTCTGAACATGACTAGATGGAAAACCGCTGCGGTTTAGTGGTTTGCCTCTGGTCGGCTTCTCGTTAGAAGAAGACCCCTCGAGAGGAGAGCCCGACATAACCCTCCTGCTTCCCAGCAGAGAGTATCTATACGTAAGGCACCGCCGAAAGTCGGTGACGTCCGCCTATAGCAATCCGGACCCGTGGCATTCCCCAGAGACAAAAAAAGGCCAAAAAACTCATAAAACCTAGCCCTATTGTGGCATTTCTTACCTCTAACATTTAAAAATATACATAACATACATTGTCCTGGTCCCATAATAAGGTTTTCCCATAGAATTAAGAGGGCGGTTTTTTATATTTGTTTTATGGGATAGGTGGCAGACGAGCAAACGGATCACCTGATGGTAAGCGATTGCCGCCGCTCATGGACACCCGCGACACCAGTGGTGTCACAAGTAGGGGAGCCAGGGGCATGTATTAACGGGGGTAAGTATTAACAAGCTCATAGACGCAAAACTATGAGGGTCATTCCTATTTTTTTACGAATTTTAGGATATGAAAAAAAAGTTCAGGTAATTACCGTACTTAATATTGTGACACATGGATAGCTAATGTCACAAGGATGCTAAAATGTTATTTGTAGGTACACGACTAAAGTTGATTAATTAAGGAATTATCCACATATTTAAGTTACGGTATGGACACAGAAACTACGGTAATGACAGATTTTTTTAAAACTATATATTAGTTTTATTTGAATTGGAGCGATTAAATTATTCAATTTTAGTAAGTAATTTTCATTGCTATTTTTAGTTTAATTTCTTTCGGAACTCGATAAACCATAAAGAAACGGTAAAAGGACGCCAGAAACATGGTAATGACTTATTAATACGGATTGAAAAAAAAAACAATATTTCGATTTGAATAATATATAATTATGTAAGCTTAACACAATTTATAATCATTATTATTGTAACTCATGTCTTGCTTTAATCTAATATTTGCGCCCTTAGTTCATTCACGAATATCTGCAAACAAAATAATATGTTTAATGTAAATGACAAGTTAAATTAGGCGTGATATAAACGAGGCAGCTAAATTTATTAGATTACCTTAATATAACTATGATAGTACAGATTGTACAATAATAGTGAATGTAAAAACATGCTAATAATCAATTAAATAATCAATTTAATATATATCGTTGATATTTTCATATAATATTAATCACCTATCAAAGCATTGATTATTCTTGATAATATAACTTCTTGAGATCAATAAATAATCATTTGCTCTTACGACTATAATTCTTCTTTTTTATTTATTCATAATCAGTCTTATTTTTTGTGAACTTATATTTGAAATTAAGTTTTTAACATTCATTCATGTTTTGGGTCCCATTTCTCTGAGTTATCAATGATTACTTCCCAACTAGATTTTACTACACTGTATAGATCGACTGCATGTTCTCTGTCAGTTATTTGTTGTATGTATGCAATATAGTTAAAACTATAATTTTGTTCATGTTCTCTGTACAATTTCGAATCACATGAATCTTCGCACAGAGCAAAGCATTGTCCACCCCGCTGTACAGCCAATATTGGATCAAAAAACATATTTAATACATTTTCAAAACCATTGGTGGGCCAGTTATGACTATTAGTGTCAATGTGTATAACGTAATACTGAAGTTTCATTTATGACGTTATCGTAAATAGTACCTAAAACAATTTGAATAACTTGATAACATGACAGCCCAAAATATAGTAGAAAGAAGAAAGTAGGTTGTCGTCATATTAGCTACGAGCGTAACTAATACTTTTGCTAATTTGCAAAACTAAACACTACTGCAAATACGATAAAGTAAAATGTCTTCAGCTCTGTACGTACACACAGCGAACCAGATCAACCTACCCAAAATGCAAAATATCCCAATTGATATCAACCCAATCTGCTCAGAGTTAGGTTCGAATTCGATGCGAATTTTAACAGATATGGGTAGGTTGATCTGATGCCGTGTGTGACCAGTCTACGGCAAAAGTTATCATGCCGGTTAGCCGGCGGCATTGGTACAGAGGCACTTTCATGTCATAACCGTGATAAAGGTGTCCTTACCGTAACAGTTTTATGACACCGGTAAGGACAGCGACGGTAGCGACAAAATGATGTTTTTGTTTAATAATTCGGCAAATACGAAGCGAATGTGGTTCATACATCTATTAGGTTATTTTCCTTAAAGAAACAACTAAATCTTCACTATAATACATGTGAATAAAATTGCGACTTACCAGTTAAACTGAGGGAAAGGAATGACCACTTTTTTAAATAATTTGCGCGAACTGCTCACATTGCCAAACAACGCAATCGTCCACTTATGCCGCGTGCCTGCCGACTGACATATCGGGTGAGGTGTCGCCTCGCGCTATGAATGGCGGCCTGAGATGCGTTTACTAAGCGCGGAGCTGCATCAAAGTGCGAAATACGGTAAGGACAAATTGTGGATACCCAAGTTGTTTCATCTAAAAGAATGTTGTTCTACTTAGCTGACGATAAGCATAAGTATTTTTTTGGATAAGGGTGCATATATAATACTAAAAAAGTGACTAAAAGAGGAGGTTTTAAATACATTTCTTTAATAATTAATTGTTAAAAGTATAAAATGTAGTTTGTTACACGACAAATCGAGCACTTGCCGCTCTTGAATTTTGTTTTTATGCTTCTTTTATGTAGTTTTACGTATGTATCAGTATCAGACTAGTTTAAGAACGTAGTTTCTAAAGATATTCTTTGAAAAAAACAAACGAAACAAGCATTGTTTACGAAATATCGACATGTAACATGTTTTTTTGCGGATTTAGGATTGACCCATGAATGTATGTGAGGTGTGTACGTGATGTGACGATAGGAGCGAAGGCCCGAACATGTTGCGACCTGTCAGTTGCCGGCCGGACACCACGTTCGACAGTTGTGGGGCATGAGTGAATTTCAACAGGTAAACGATCATTTTTACGTTTGCTCTTTTTTAATTTTTAGTTAATGTAATACAAGTAATTTATAGAGATTTTTGGAAATTGATGGTCATTTATCAAGCTATGGTATGACGTTTATTTTATTCGATTATCTTTTGTCGTTTTAACTGTGCAATATTTTATTTAAAAATGTAATGCTAGGGGCAAGTATTAACAAATGTCCAGGGGTAAGTGCTAACATGTTAATACTTGCCCCTGAAGGTTTACTAAGATGTGTTACAAAATTATTCTTTTTTTTTTATTTCAGAATGAGAAATTACAAGAGAAAAACGTCGCGGGGTTCTGCATCATCTGAAATATTTGAACTTGCAGCAAGGCAAATATTAGATATTGGTAAAAAATACCGTGAAGTTACAGAAGAGTTTGACATTTGTTTTGTCACGCTTCATAAATATGTAAAGAAGATAAAAGAAGGAATTCGACCAATTGTAGGATACTTGAAACCTAGACTAATTTTCACGCCAGAACAAAAGACCAAAATGTGCAGATTATCTTATTAATGCTCCAGTATATATTTTGGTCTCCTTCCCGATGGAGTTAATAAACTGGCATATGAATCTGCAACTCATCTTGGGATTGAAAAACTACCGCCCAATTGGCATACAAATAATTACCTACCGTTATTTAATTATTAAATAAAGGGCCTTTGAAAAGAAATGAAGACTGAAAAGAGTTGTAATATTAATTACCCATATGAATTAATAATATGCTTAGAAAAATGTTTTTTTTTTACTTATTGTGTAGGTACAATTGTAATAAAGGTTAAAATTAGGCAATATATAACCGTTAATATATGCCCCACAGAAGTTAATACTTGCCCCAATGACGGGGTAAATATTAACAACCGACTTTTTTTTTAAAATACCCCCTACAGCAAAAAGTATTACGAATTGTGGATTTTTTTATAACCATATCAAAGTAGGATAGTTATTATATGTTTATAGTGAACCCTGTTACTGTAACCTAATTAGATTAATAATTACAGAAAAAACAATAAAATTTGTTAGTACATGCCCCTGGCTCCCCTACGCTGCCAAGCCAACCTAATCTTAAGTCTATTGGTTTTCCCGTGTATAAATATCGGTTTCAACAACAAATATTTGTGTTGGTGCGGGAATCGAACCCATGACCCTTGCGTGTAATAAACCGACGGTCAAATCAAACCACTGTACCTACTGAAAATGGGTTCTAGCGCTCGTCGCTGCCATATAATAGGTAGGTACAGACAGGCCATGCCAAATAAGTCTAATGGTGACCTTGCTTGAGTGCGCAAATTCTATTATGTATGTATGTAAATCTATTATGTAGGTACTATTTATAAAGAGGTATCCTACCGACAGCGACAACGCTTAATATCTATTCCGAAAATACGAAACGCTTGCGCGATATAATCGACACCTAGCGACATCTATTGGTGTAAAGTGGAACTATGGTCCCGAAACGAAGTGAGGGCGGGCCACTAGTCTAGTATAAAGTACGCAAACTAAGGGCCAGCACTAGACTTACGTACGTACCTACTTAGTAGTTACTTAATAGGTTCATAACCTACCTAGTTACAAGTAAGTATAAGTACCTACTACCTATACCTTATCTGTATTTATTCAACTTGGACGAAGTGAAATAAATAATAATAGGTATTTTCTCAGTCTCAGTCATATTATGTAAAATTAAAAACTCTCTTATATTGCAGTGCCCTTACAGGGTCTATCTATAGTTTTGGATATTACCTATGTTATCATATTATATCACCTAACTGTAGGTAGGGGGTTGTCCATTAATCAAGTGAGGCTAGAAAGGGGGGGAGGGGGTTGATAAAAATCACGAAAATAACACAAACGGGAGGGGGGGTATAGTAAGATATCACGTGTATTTATTTTTTCGTTAAACGTTTTTCGTATGATTACACTCTTCGTTTATTATTATTTTTATGACAATCAAAAAGAACTTGCAACCTAGTCTAGACATTTTTATCATGGTCCTTAATTTCAGAATAAAATAAAATTATTGTTAATACCTGTATTTAATTACCTATATTTTAAAATTTTAAATATTCTTTATAGGTACTAAAAATATACGTGATGTTGCGAATAGGGGGGGGGGGGGGGGGGGGGGGGTTAGTCCTAAACCTCTCTACGTATCACCAAGGGGGAGGGGAGGCTTAAAAAAATGCTAAAAAAGATCACGTGATTAATGGACGGCCCCTAGGTACACGATGGCCGCAATAAAGATATTGAGTACCTACCTATTAAAGTTCAATAAAAGCATCGTTAAAGTAGGTACCACCTTTCTCTATTTAGGTAGCTAACTAAGTAACTATACGAAATATAGGAAAACCACAAAAATAAAATCATGTTCGCTCTGAATTATCGTTGATGTCTTTTTAACAACGGCGTTTACAAGCCGAGTGCGAAAGACTTCAACGCCATATTTTTTCATTAAAGTTTTCTTGCATTTGCTGTAAGTACTTTGTTAGTTACTTTTTTAATTAAAGTTAATTAAAATTAAGTTTCTAAATAAATTATTCAGAATGACTAAATCAAAACAAATTACAACCTAATTTTGACTCTACATCAACCCACGGAATAACTAGGTCAGTTTGGTAGGTACCTACTCTTTAACTAATTTTACCTAGTAAAGAAAGACTCGGTCGGTAAGGATTTAACATAATAAGCCATTTTATTTATTACTGTAGTTTTCTTCTAAATTCAACGATATTACTGTTTAATTCCTAGTAGGATCAAGCAAACAAATAAATTACGTAACTACCCTTTGAAGGTCAATCAATAAATGGTGCAATTATCTGCGGATCGACAGCTAAAACGTTTTAATTGCCACTACATCAAGTACATAACTATTAGAATTAATGTAAATTGTTGTGAAGTAAGTATTCTTGTAATAGTAGTGTATAAAGTAGTAGTAAGAATTCTTATTCTTCGCAAGCGTAAAATTTTTCATTGCTAAAGTGCTACGTAAATGAACGAATGAATGTACGAACTACGATCGCGGGCGGAACGATTACGGTCATGATGACATTTATTCAGCTCACTCATTCGTCGTAAATCGTAGTTCGTGTGAGGCTTGCATTGTAATTTTATTTAATTTTTAGATTGATTTCATGGAACATGTAAGGATATCGCGTGCGCTTTAATAAGTACTACAGTGGTGTGTTATTTGAATAATTTATGAGTGTTCAAAGCGATCGCAAATATCGAACAAGGTAACGAAGATGTTTTCAAGACAAAGGCTCCGTCCTTCACACATTATAGCTAGTAGCTAGCTAGGGCATCGTTTGTTTGAACAAGTCGTTATCAACGCACCGAGGTGATTATACAAACGCTAACGATGTCGCACTGCATGTAAGTACGCAACCAGCGCGAGACGCGTCTCCCAAGTCTCAAATCTCCAACTAACATTTGGTGGTGGTCTATCGCTTCTGTAACTTATAAGAAAGTTCCTCTACCCATCTTCTAGCTTACTAATGGGTCACGTACCATGGCTAACGTAAAGAGTAGACCGAAAACGCAAACTAGTGCTAAGAAGAGGTGCGGTGGTAAAAAAAATCATGTAAATAATACAGTTGAATCCATTGCAGTCATGAAAAATGCCAGTGTTAAGCCATCTGAAGATAAAGTGCAATATTTAGAACAAAACAAGGAAATATTTAATGATAATTTATCAAAACCCAAGTCAAATAGCAATAAGACAGATAATAAAGTGAAAAAGAAGATTTTTAGTGCTGTGGTGACCAAGGAGGGCCGAATCAAAAAGAAAGACAAGAAAAAACTAAGCTTGCTTGATAATATACTAAAAAGTGAACTGCTGATTACAGACACTGATAGGAATGGCAGATCTAATAGGAGAAAAGTTGTAAACAATAATGATATCGGAATTAACAACCAGAACAAACCAAATCACTTTCCTAATGGTATAAAAGCTGCATTTTACTTTAGACAGGGGGACGAGAAAAAAACTAAAAAAAAAGAACCAAAAAGCACCCCTGAAAAGGTGTCAAAATCTGTACAGGTGAATGTTGGAACATCATCGCGTCCGTTGGTCTATGAATGTGACCATTGTGGCAAATATTTTAAAACTAAAAGCTGTATTGAGAAGCACATTTACGGTCACCTCAATTTAAAACCACACCAATGCCCACATTGTCCAAAGAAATTCCACTACCGCTTAAATATGCAAGTCCATGTCATGAAATTGCATGCACATTCTGAGGAACTGATTGAACCCTCAATGTGCAATATATGCGGGAAGGTATTTATTTTAAAGGAATCTCTAAATGCCCACTTAGCGACACATCACTCTAAAAAGGCCAGCTTTTTTAAATGCATTTATTGTGAAAATAAATTCTCTGACTTCACCCAGCTAACGGAACACGAAAAGAAGCATTTAGTGACTGGAAGATACCAATGTCCAACATGTGGCTTCAGCTATGGCATACGTGATCATTTTGAAGCTCATCTTAAAAGCCATATCAAAATCAAAGACTATGTCTGTCAGCAGTGCGGGAAAGAATTTTTAAGACTCAACTCCATGCAGAGACATGTCTTAGTATGTCACGTTGGGCATAGGATACAGTGCCCAATATGTAAAAAGAAACTAAAGGGTCATCTAACTGAGCACCTACGAACACATGATAAGAAACGCCCGCATGAGTGCCCGGAGTGTGGGCAGTGCTTCACACAATCCACCCAATTGACAGTCCACCGTCGGTCTCACACTGGTGCTAGACCATACCCTTGCAAGATTTGTTCCAGATGTTTCTCCCACTCTACAGCTCTTATGCTTCATATTAGACGACACACAGGTGAAAAACCATTCCGCTGTGCTATGTGCCCGTTGCAATTTTCCCAACTACCTCACATGAAAGCTCATATGAGGACCATTCATGGGAAAGAAAATGCGTACAAATGTAAGAAATGTGCTCAATTTTTCAAACTGAAGGTTGATTTAGAGAGACATTCAAAGAACTGTTCTGCTGATGATAGAGAAATAAATGGCAAAAGGAAGAAAAAATCCTCAGTTCATTCTGAGGAAAATGAGTCTGCTACAAGACTAACTAGAATGAGATATTTGCTTGCTCTGCTGCTCACCATGATTTCTACCAAAGATAAACTGAAGTATTTAGGTGCGTAAAAAATATTTTTTAAATTTAATTTTTAAAGTTTTTACACAATTCTCATACACTGAATGCACAGTTTTTTTAGTGTGGAAAATTATGCTTCCTGTGTGTGCTAGTAACAGGAATCCCTCGTGGAAATGCCTACATACTCATAGTCATTTTAATATGTTTTTAATAATTTTGAAAATGTATTTTTTTAACAAGAGTTGTTATGTTCACATACATTAGACATCAACGGGTTCCCATACAAAGGCGACGCCATTAGGCATTCATTGATCAGTCACTGTAACAAGGTTGAACAATAACTAATTGTGCACTGTCATTGAGGATGCTAGTGCGGTCAGCTCATTTGTCATACAATGTGTAAGACAACACGCTTCACAATACGTGATACTTAGCATAGGTACATTTCATGGTCAATAATATTTTATGGAATTAAAAAACCCATTTTATAGGAAGCATTTTACCTCTCTTAAATCACTAAGGTTTGATAAATTAAAATCGAGGTGATCTTTTAATGAGTAGGTAATAAGTATTAAAACGAATAGTAGCTTGGTAGGCATTATTTTTAAACAATTTAGGCACATTCTAAACATTTTCTCTAAAACCGAAGAAAAATTTATTTACTATTGAAAAAATTATGCTGAAGAGACCAAAATAAGTATTTTTGTTAAATAACTATTTTGCACATATATAACTATAATAAATGCAAACTAGAAAATGAAAGATCTAATTTAGATGATGTGTTAGGTTTTAAATATTACTAGTTAGATTATATGTAATAGGTGTGTCCTTAACTAGTTTTTCTATTATTATAGGGTCATGATGACGATTACCTAGTTACTGAGTTATTGAGTGTCTGTGTGCTTTTGTGTTGTGCAGCGTACCGGCACGTTACCGTTGCATAGCTTTTCATCGTGGTTTTTATTTTAGCGTATAAACTTTTTGTAAGCCGACAGCGGGGCACGACGAGCGATCATTGGTAATGTCCCTCCGAGTGAGTTCATCAACCATTTTGTTTTTAATTTTTGGTGTCGGTCGGTGACGGTGGATGGGGTCGATGTCGGATTCGGTATTGGTCTTTAATCTTAGTTTCAAATCTAGCTTTGGATTTGGTGGCGGAATCTCCTATGGTCAAACGAAACATTTACATACAAATTATGGGTCTTATTCATAAATGTTTGTTAAACCTTTATTGACTTAAACGGTGTTATAATTATAAAGCAGTTTTCATTCTTTTTTTTTGTATGATTTTTTTGGTTCCAACCGTCAAAACTGCTCTATAACACTGTTTTACCTAGCAAAGGTTCATTGAACTTTTATGAATAAAGGCCTAAGTCTTTGAAACATTTTTTAGATTACCTTCCTACTCTACAGCTTTTTATCGATGATATTCCATCAATTCATGCCTACTCTTGATTGTTAAATATTTTCTTATTCACTTCTTTATCGGTAGCGAATTATGTAACATGTAAATAGCTTAGGCCATAGGATGTGCAGGAAAAATACTTAAAGGCACTTACAGCCAAACACAATTTTTGTCAAATTTCTTCAATTGATTTCCACCTTACCATCTAAGTTTTGTTCAATCAATATCAATAATTGAGGAAATTTGACAGGTTTCTTGTAACCTTTATGTAACTTTAAGAGTCTTATTTACGATTACTTAATGAAATTTCTTTGCGTTACGACACAATGGAGTGACTTATTATCATCCAGCAAACACTAGGTGGTAAGTAATGAAAGATAATAAATAAGAACTTGATAAAACATTATTTTCTCTAACAGGTTTCAACAAATGCTTAATAGATGACCTACTGATAGAATGTCTAGAAGCCATGGGTATCACACCATGTAAAGACGAATCTCTGTCTACATTGAAAAAATTGAAGGTCAACATTGATATGCTACTCGCTGGAACGATACCAAAGGAACAGATGGAGAAAATGAAGAGTGGAAACAAAACAACGGAAGAATTGCTAGAAATTCTAACTGACGAGAAGAAAAATGAATAAAGAAGTTTGCGTAAGTGTATGAACGATAGATACCTTATTTACGTGACAACAGCAATTAGGGTTAGGGGGCTTACTTAGTTAGTCTTATGCAAACGAACTCCACAAATAGATTCATTTTGATTCTAATCTGTTAGTTCTTTTTAACAAAAGCTATTGTACGATACCATACATGACCTACTTTTTGAACTTGGCTATTATTAATAATGTGCACACTTGTTTTCAAGTTTTAATTTTTCGCAAAGTTTTTGCATTTGTTGGTTAGCCCCCGAAACTCTTCCATAATTAAGTATTTGATATGTGTTGTTTTGTAGTTAATACGTATACCTACAAAACAAAACAAATCCAATAAATTTACTATAGAAACATTTCTAGGATGATCAGCATAATTATTACCTGGTAATCCAATAAAGCTGAATACTAAATACTGAAAATTTACCAATTTGGTGTATTTTCAATAGTATAAGACAAACAGTTTCATCTCATTTTAAACAATCTTATAAGAAGGCAATAATATCGTATTTTTTCTTTTTCTTGCATATTTTAGTGCAGTATAAGTTGTTATTGCTGGAGCATTGAGAAGTCAATTTCGCTTGCAAATCTTTCGTAGGTTGATAAAATCCCTACGACACGACTTTATTCTTGTATTCAAATTTGCAAATTCTTTCGAAACATGCAGACTGTTCACCTTTGTTGCCCGAGTGACATTACTTTGATATTTAAATAAGTATTCTAATGTTAACATCGACACATGCATAATTAATTGATTACAAACATAAGCCATCTCTATTGTAATTTTACATTGAATTGCTAATGTAGGTACTTTTACAAAGCCACGTAGTTAAAAAGCTTATTTTATTTTCATATTTTATACAAACATATTTAATTTGCAATGATGCAAAAAATGATGAGCATAGTGATAATAAGTTGTAATTATAATCTTGAACACTAGATATACAGCTCGCAATCAATTAAATACAAAGAATTATAGACTTCGTAATAGTTAAAAACAAAATTGATCAGTTGACTACAAAAATAAGAGACCATGGACACTCATTTTCCTTCAGAAGCAATTTGATATGACGTTATTTGCCTCCTCCATAGCATACATGTCGATATGTAAGTAATCATCAATGTAATGTAAGTAATCATCAATAGTTTTCTGTACATGTTCGAGAGCGTCAAATTGTCCTAAGTATTTTTTTTTCAAACTACCTACATAATTATAAATATATTATAGGTAAGGTGCGATTAGAATTTTATATACCTATGCAATACATTGCGAATTTACATGTGGAATTATTGAGCACGTTTACACCAACTTAGTTAAGGTAATTTATTATGCATGCTCCATTTATATGATCATTGTACATTTTACTATTTAAGATACACAGATATTAAACACATCACTTTACAACAGCTGTGTAAGGAAAATGATGTAATTAGGATAATATTTAAAAAATTAGGTAGTTTAAATGTAGCTAATACTGCATCTAATCACAGTAAATTATTGTCATCATGAGAGAAGTAGGAATCGTAAGTATTTTTCAATGAAGGTAATGTTTGTTATTGTATTCACAAGAATTACTAAATTTTTATTAGGTTTAGAAATAGTATGGTGTGCTTAGATTGGTGCTGCTATTTGATATGCTTTCTCATACCTAGTTTCATGATTATGCTGTGTATGCAAGGATAAGTTATCTTGCATCTAATAAAAATATCATTAATTAGGATTTCAGTACAACGAGATCGACGTAAAATATAGTAGCACCAAAATATCAGTATATTTTAGAGTGGAGTGTTCTAGGTTAGTATTTATAATGTTTGTAACATTTTTATACAAATAACTTGCCATTGAAAAAGTGATTGATCCAAAGATTCATTGATGTATAAAATACTGCTGCATTTGCCAATATCAATATTATCTATGTTATTTTAACTTTGGCATTCCTGCTGTGCTAGAATGATTGTGCCATTGACTTGTTATTATATGGTTAATTTTAAATTGTTATTGATTATTTGTATTATTTTAATTGATATGTGCTAAATTCCAAAGTTCTTTTAATTTGGCTTGTTTTATTGTTACGTAGGTATAACAGTTAATTGAATAATATTTTAATTTATTGTACTAATTTGTTTTTATTTTCATAAAACCAGTGCCATTGGCCACTAATACCTGTGTACTACTATTTACTAGAATGGTATTTGTGGCAAGTAGTATTAAGGTAACTAGTTCACGTATATGGCGACTAGTATAATCATATTATGGTGACTAGTTTACCTCTAAACATATTAAGGGAAGATTTAAGACATCTAAAGACAATTGTAGAAGGAAAATGTACTACATTAATGTATATTTAACGAATACTTAGGCTATCTTCAGTATTTTTTAGCTATTCTAAAACTTATCGCACTTGATAGCGTTCTTAAGAAGCTTCTTCAATATTATGTAGAATGTTTTTTTGTAGTATCTTCGATAATACCATCTTAGCTAGAATTGTTAAAATAGCAAATATGTAGACAGAATATTTTAAAATACTGAGTAACCAACTTGTGCACGTTACGTACTTTTCACGTATTGTATCGTAAATGGTTCGAATACCTTTTTTCATTATCTTTTATTAGAATAAAACGATGTAGGTATTTATTTTATTGATATGTATTAAAAAAAAATATGTGCTATCCAGTCGATTTGGATTTAAAGATGTTTATTTTAAACCAAAGAAATTAGCCGCCTTAGGTACTTCTTTAGTACAACATTTTTAACTTACCTATGTTGTCGGTATTTTAATTTTGTAAAGCAGCTGTTGAAAACTCAATAATTATGTCCCATTTTTATTTATTCTCTGGAGTAAATACCAAAGAATATTATATCGCAAATTAATACAAATTATGATTTTAGAAACTACTTTGATCGTTTTACTTACATTATTTTTTTCCTTAACCAGAATCCCATTATGATCCCCACTCAGAGGTCGGACATGATGAAGCGAGTAGCTTCATGCCGGTAACTTACGGTGAATGATAGCTTAGTGGCTATCCTAACCAATCGCGTCAGTTTCTGGGTTCGAGTCCCTGTCGAGTCTTAAGCCCTGTCCCTGGTGGATATCTAGTGAGAATTCCTTCATAGAAAGCCCATGGGCTCATCCATCATTCTCCGTTAGAATGAATAAGTAAACTTACTATTGCACACATATTTAAGTGTACAGACGGCTTCAGGTCAAGTGGCTAAATTTAAAGCCGTCCCGTAACTAACAAGAATATACCTGTCGCATCCAAACAAAGGAGACACAGCCCGTGTGAAAGAGAGGATAACTCCAATTTCGGTCGAAACGTGTGCTTTAAATAGGCCCCCAAAGTCCAACTCATACTATTATAGTCTTAGTCTATGGTCCAACCAAAAGGGTACCTATATCTGGTAAAACCTTACGAAGTTATAATAATAAGAATGGAGACCAATCTCAGTGTTTCAAGTTGAAGGCACACTAGCGACGCCAATCGATTTTAATTTTTAACTTCTAAACCGTATCTATTTTAAACAATTTCGGGGTTACAACCTCTCGGCAAACACTTATTTATTAAATAACCATGCAAAAATGTTGTGTCCAAGGCGTACGCGAAAAATGATTCACGCCAAAAGTGACCGCTTTTTCAATTATTCGCGTACAAAAACGTAATATACCTATGTAAGTCAAAAATATATTTTCCGTCTGTTTTATTGTGATATCCTAATATTTACATTATTTTCCTACTGCATCCCTGACAACAAAAGGACAGGGGTGCCTAACATTCCTTCTCGTTCCCACGCGTGGGTAATCGAGCCACGTTTTGAGGATTATGAGGTATTATGCTAACAAATGATAAATCAAAGTCAGGGTGAGCCGAAGATTTTCGAGTAAAACCACGTACTTTGGAGATATACTTATAATTGACTTATTTTTTTAACACTTTACAGTTTAACTTTAATCTAACATAGTCTTGCTATTACAAGTCGACTGCTTCGAAGCTGAATTTAGAATGAGCTCTCGACTCGGCATCGCTCACTTGTAAGCTCGGTTATCGCGCTATTTTTAGTTTGCTAGTCAGGCCACCAGAGGCGCTTCAAATATCGCGGTAACGAGCGGTTCCGAGTCAAGTGCATTACTTTTAAGTGATTTAAATAATAACTAGTTATTAAAATTAACTTTATTTTACAATATAGCTTTTAACACAATTATTTATTAAAATGACATTATATTAGGTTAATATTTATACATAATTATGGAACAATGCTTACAAATTCGTCCATCCTGACTAACAATCACGTCCTCGTGATAATAAAATCAATAAATGCAGTTTCGGAAATAAACTCATTAATCAAAACAACTTTATTTGTAGGTTGCATTAACGAATTAAAAGGTTCGTACCTAACACTACTCAGTTTCATTATAAATATTTTAAATAAATATTTATCCAAAAAAAATATTTTTAATCCATACAGGTGTATAATCATAAACAGTCATAAAATATTAATTTACTAAAATAAATCACTAAACTATACTGATTTAAACATTAATATTTTAAATATTTTAAAATAAAAAGAATCATCCTTTCAATATTATTTTACACATTTCTTGTCAAATTATCCATTTTATCCAGTTATCCAAAATGACTAAAAGTGTCATTTAATCCATAGCCTCCTGAAAGAAACATTTTTATTATCATCCTTCCAATGCGTTTATTGTTTTATCACAAATCATCCTTCCAAGTATCCATAATCCTCTGAAAGAAATTCTATATTATCATCCTTTCAATGTGTTTTGTTTTATTACAAATCATCCTTCCATCCAATTATCCTTTAATGATCTCATTTGTTTATGTCCCAATTACATCCTCCATATGCAGCAATTTATATACACTTTACTCATTTTCAATTGTATCCACATTTTTATCTTCATCACTCTCATGAAATTTATCTTCTTCCAAACATTCACCTATAATTTTATCATCATCACTTTTGTTCGCATTACTCATCTCATCGCCACTATCATCACTTTCATAAGACTTTTTGAAATTTAACCAAGGATATATTCTTTCTACCGGATGTACACCCTTATATACTGCCTTTCCTTTGCGCCTGGTAATGGGAGTATCCTCAACTGTATACCTGTCATTACTCATTACTTCTACAATTTTGTAAGGCCCGAAACATTTAGCAATAAGTTTTTTACTTTTACCCGGGCATAAAATAGACCTTTCTACCCTTACCAGGTCGCCAACCTTAAACTTACGCGGTGGACATCTAGATTTATCAAATCGCAGTTTTTGATCCCTTTGGGATTTTACTATGTGTTCATCTACTTGTGATCTTATTTTACTTAAGCTTGGGTTTGAATCTAATGGTTCTTCGTCATTTATTGCCGACCGTATCCTACCTTCAGCCATACTAGTCAAGTTAAGCCCAAATAGTACTTCCGCTGGTGTACACCCAATTCCCTTATTTTTCGTGTTATTTAGCCCCCACTGAACGTCCAAAACCTTACTATCCCAGTCAGATTCATGTAGCCCGTAATTCATCGCTGTTAAGGAATCTAGTATTGTACGGTTGTATCTCTCCACTTGCCCGTTGGCTCGTGGAGTGGCAACCGCATTCATGATATGCTTAACCCCTACATCCTTTAAGAATTTTTTAAATTTCTTGCCAGTAAATGATGAATATCTGTCAGTTATTAATCTTACAGGACATGAAAATGTGCTAAAGTACTCCTTGAATACTCTTATTGTTGTAGGAGCTTTTGTATTTTTGACTGGTCTTAACAATATAAATTTACTATAGGAATCTATTATGACAAGCAAATACTTATTTTTACGTTTACTAGCATTAAAGGGGCCCAAATGATCAGCATGTAGGGTGTGGAATGGTTTTGACACTTTAGGTATAGGGTGTAAATAACCGGACTTTTTCCCAGCCGGAGTCTTACTTAGGGCACATTCTAAACATGATTGTACATACTTCTTTACAAATCTTTTCATCTTCGGAAACCAATAAGTCTCTTTAATTTTGTCAATAGTTTTTTCTATAGAAAAGTGTCCAATTTCATCATGACATGCTTTAAGTATATGCCATCGCACACCCTTTGGCACTAACCATTTGAGTCCACCATCAGTTATCTTATAAACATTATTATTCTTTAGAGCAAAATTCTGTTTGATGTCTACAACATTTTTACTATCTGGGTCAACTAAAATATTTTTAATCCGTTCTACTTCACTGTCGGCCAGTTGAACAGTTTTAAGCCAGTCATTAGTAATTTGGAACACTGTCGGGAAATCCATGTCATCTATCTCTGCACAAGGTACAGGATTTCGACTTAGTGCATCGACATGACACATTCCTTGGCCTGATTTGTATTTCACATCGCAATCGAACTCTTGAATCAAACTCCACCAACGAGCAACTCTTGGTATCATATCCCTTTTCATAAATGTAGCACGTAAGGAATTACAATCCGTCACGATTGTAAACGGCATGCCAAGTAAATAAGGTCGAAATTTTACTAGAGAAGATACTACAGCTAGAGTCTCTAGCTCGTAAGATGAAAAATGTTGCTCGATTGGTGTAGTCTGACGACTAAAATAAGCGACTGGTTTGAGATCACCATTATCTTGTTTTTGAAGCAATATGCCACCAACGCCCCATTTACTTGCATCAGTATGCAATTCAGTCGTACACGATGGGTCATATAACGTAAGAATTGGTCGCGAAACAAGCTTTTCTTTCAATTCTTCAAATGCTTCTTGTTGCTCCCTATCCCAGACCCACTGAACGTTGTTTCTCAATAAACTAGTAAGAGGTCTAGCTATCGTCGCAAAATTCTTGATAAATTTTCTAAAAAAGCTTGCTAATCCCAAGAATTGACGCACGTTATGGATATTCTTTGGGACCGGAAAAGATTCTACTGCCTGAATTTTTTTATGACCTGGCTTAATGCCACTAGCAGATACCTCAAACCCCAGAAAGTCTACAGCAGTTTGAAAGAAATAACATTTACTCGGTTTCAAAGTTAAATTACATTCCCTTAACTTTTTTAGTATCAATTCAAGTTTTTGGAGCCCTTCATCTACAGATTTTGATGGTACCATAACGTCATCCATATAAGCCACAGCAGTGTCAAAGCGAAGCGATCCCAAGGCCTTATTTATGGTTCTTTGGAACACCGCAGGTGCGTTGGCTAACCCGAACGGCATCCTATTAAATTCCCATTGACCATCTGGTGTTACAAAAGCTGTTTTCGATTTTGATTCTTCCGTCAGTTCCACTTGGTAATACCCACTAGCTAAGTCCAGTGTAGTGTAAAATACATTCCCAGACAACCTATTCATTTGATCCTCCATACAAGGGAGGGGATAGTGTTGCTTAATAGTTTTCCTATTTAGTGCCCTATAATCGACACACAGCCTTTTGTCACCAGTCTTTTTGCGAACTAGAATAATAGGACTAGCATAAGGTGAACTCGATTCTCTGATCATACCTGTAGTACTTAACTCATCTATCATACCTTGAACTTCCTCTCTTTCCTTCTGAGATAACCTATATGGTCGGTATACTATCGGTTGATCATCACTTAGGTCGATTTTCATCTTTTCTAAATCCGTGCATCCTATCTCTTTTAACGATGTTGCAAAACAATCGCGGTATGAATTTACTAAAGCCAAAAGACGCATTTTACTATCCTTAGAAATGTCGCCAATGTTCAAATCCTCTATAACGAGTGGTTCTGCAACTTCTATCCTGTTCACTTCACATAATCCAAAAGACTCTAAAACAATTTCGACTCTAGCAATTAGTTCATTCCTTTTAAACATAATTGGCTTCTCGCTTAGTGATGTTATCAAAATTTCACCTAACCCTTCCTTTAATACATACACGCCCTCCTCAATTTGATATTCTTTACCAGGTTGTCCTCGATAGCAACTACGAACGTATACATCCCCGCTAAACTTAGAACCACAGTCTATTTCTACAAGGTCTATACCCTTGACAGTGACATCACTAGCTGTGCGCAATTGTAAAAGTGTTCCACTGTTCCCCTCCACGTCATAGTTTGTCCGAAATAACAAGTCCTTTTCAGTTTTAAGAATTTGTATATGTGGTTGCTCTGTGAATGTCTGACCCACCAACAATGGATACTTTAGTAAATAATCTGGTACTACCACACATGCAACTATGGCGTTAACATTTTGAATTTGTACATTTGCAACACATGAACCCAAAGAATTAACGACCGCTCCTCCGAAACCGACCATTGGGTGGCTAACGAGACTATCCATCTTATTAAAGATTCTTTTAGACTCACTCTCCTGAATTAAAGTCAACTCACTACCTAGGTCTATAAAACAAGTTGTGTCCCGACCGTTAACCCTCACTTTTTGGACATATTTATTTGAATTTATGTTACTCGAATTTGTAGTTAATATTGATTTGTTAATTGCTAATATCGATTTCTTCTCCTCACTCACCTTCTCGTTGCCCGCCTTCTTATGAAAACATTCCGATTCAGTATGACCAACAAGAGAACAGTTTGAACACTTTTTAATTGGTTTGGGGCATTTAGATAAGGGGTGCCCATCCTGTTTGCAATTATAACAGCGTATACCAGGATTAGACTTATGCTGCAAGTTTGGAAAATTGTTTGCCCTTGACTCACGAGGTTTCCTATTTCCAAAAATAGTATTTCTATACGTACCCGATTTAGCATTTCTCAAATATGCCAACAACTTGTCTGGGTCACTAAACTGAGCTGCCTCTGCTCCGAGACGTACAGACCTATCATCTATGCCATGTAGAATGCATTCTACTGCCCTCTTACCAAAAATATCACAACGATTCAAAAGAGCAACCTTCTCGTAAAAGTATTCCTCAAGTGAATCTCCAAATTTAGCTCGCTTCGCAAGCATATCTGCTAGCATTTGACCATAATTTTCTTCCGCAGGAAATGCAGATCGAAGTTTCATTTGCCACTCTTCCCACGTAAATAAAAGGGATGGTAACCCCTCGTACCATTTTTTCGCTACACCTATAAGTTTAGGTAGGGCGTAGTGTACAATCTGTCGCTCAGTCCATCCATACAACACTGCACATTCATTCACCTTAGTTAACCAATTATTAATACTCTGATTTTTTAAAGAAGGGTCAAATTCGGGTACTACGTTAGTAGTTGAAAAAGTTTCCCTATTATTGTTATTGGATGTGGATAAATTGCCTATGAGCTTTGTAAATTGAGACATAAACTCACGAGTGGTATCTTCACGTGACGGCTGTCGTTGGCGTTCATTCCTTGATCTGCTGCGGCGACGTGATGCTCGATAACCAACATAGTAGTCCCGATCTTCACAGCGACGAGATCGCGAAGGTCGGCTACAACTTCTTCGACTTCTTGATCGAGCACGACTCATTGCTTCTTGCTCCATAGTAAAATTTCGTCTTCCTGGATCCCTGCAGGGAAGTGGTGTACGCAGATCTCTTCTTCGTGAATACCTTGTTCTGCTTCGGCCGCGGCGAATGTCGTCGGTAGGTAGTACAGGCGACACAGCACCATCCTCAGCTGGTGTCACATCCTCATCACCTTCCATGTCGTCGCAACTGAAAATAAATGTCATGGACATGAAACGTTCACAAAAAAAATATAACTACATGATAAGCAAGCATTTATATATTAACTAATTACTGTGTTTAATGAGCTCATAAAAGTGTAGTTTATGAATGATAAGTGCAATTATTGGTGATAGCCCCAAAGTTATATCACAGGACAGTTAGTCAACAAATAACACGTGAGATAACTACAAAATTATGCACCCAACGCAACCAGAGTATCCTTGGCCTTGCGTCCGTACACAGTTAATAACTAGGCCTGCATGCAACAACAAAAGGTGTGCACCTAACGCAACCAAAGAGTAGCCTTGGCATTGCGTCGGTACCCAGGTAATAACTAGGCATACATGCAACAACTAACAATAAGATTATGCACCCAACGCAACCAAAGAGTAGCCTTGGCCTTGCGTCGGTACAAATTTGAATAACTAGGCATGCATGCAACAACAAATAAGTGTGCACCTAACGCAACCAAAGAGCCTTGGCCTTGCGTCGATACACAGTTAGTAAGTAACATAGGCATGCATGCAACAATTAAAACAAAATTGTGTACCCAACGCAACCAAAGAGTAGCCTTGGCCTTGCGTCGATACACAGTAAGTAACATAGGCATGCATGCAACAACTAAAACAAAATTGTGTACCCAACGCAACCAAAGAGTAGCCTTGGCCTTGCATCGGTACACATTCAATAATGGACAACATTTCAAATTTTTAACATGTCCATATTGTTTTTTTATATGAAAGTAGACATAAAATGAACAGACCCATATTTTTTCTTTTTTCAAAATTTGTCCATTTTCATGCATAAAATAATTATTGAAATTCTTTTTATTCTAAATAGACGTAAGCGCCAAATGACGTCATCGGACGGCTGAATACAGCGATATTCCTTTGCTTATCATTGTTTTAATAAAAAAAAGGTACTACTGTCAAAGGTAAATAATACTAGTGTCAACATTGTCAACGTCATTCATACATTCAACGTTGACAAGTTGTCTTTTTTTTGATAGTTACATGTCATGAGTTTGGCATTACGTAAATTTAAAACTATAATGTGCTAAGCAAAGAAATATTTTACATTCTGCCGTCCGATGACGTCATCTTACGTTTTTTAGTTTTTAATTTTTTTCTCAGTAAATAAGCAATATAAAAAATGAATAAATATATATTCGAGCAGCGGAAAAGTAAACAAAGAATAGGTATTTTTTGTTTCAGAGCTTAGCAATTTTGAAATGTTGTCCATTAGGCATGCATGCAACCATTCAAAAATAATTGTGAAGCCAACGCAACCGAAGAGTAGCCCTGGCCTTACGTAGCTACATAGTTAAATTATTAAATTTTTCACGTAATAACTACAACACTGTGCAGCCAACGCAACCAAAGAGTAGCCTTGGCCTTACGTAGCTACACAGCTAAATTATTAAAAAAATTACGGAATAACTACAACACTGTGCAGCCAACGCAACCAAAGAGTAGCCTTGGCCTTACGTAGCTACACAGCTAAATTATTAAAAAAAAATACGTAATAACTACAACACTGTGCAGCCAACGCAACCAAAGAGTAGCCCTGGCCTTACGTAGCTACACAACTAAATTATTAAAAAAAATACGTAATAACTACAACACTGTGCAGCCAACGCAACCAAAGAGTAGCCTTGGCCTTACGTAGCTACACAGCTAAATTATTAAAATTTTCACGTAATAACTACAACATAGAAGGACTATTGCAACAATTTAGATAGAATTTTAACTGCGTACCTTTTATTTGTATATATCCCACTTCTGACTTTGATAAATCAAAGTCAGGGTGAGCCGAAGATTTTCGAGTAAAACCACGTACTTTGGAGATATACTTATAATTGACTTATTTTTTTAACACTTTACAGTTTAACTTTAATCTAACATAGTCTTGCTATTACAAGTCGACTGCTTCGAAGCTGAATTTAGAATGAGCTCTCGACTCGGCATCGCTCACTTGTAAGCTCGGTTATCGCGCTATTTTTAGTTTGCTAGTCAGGCCACCAGAGGCGCTTCAAATATCGCGGTAACGAGCGGTTCCGAGTCAAGTGCATTACTTTTAAGTGATTTAAATAATAACTAGTTATTAAAATTAACTTTATTTTACAATATAGCTTTTAACACAATTATTTATTAAAATGACATTATATTAGGTTAATATTTATACATAATTATGGAACAATGCTTACACAAAATGGCAGGTGAACTACCTAAGTAGTGCCAAATAGGTGAGTCAAAAGTTCTAAACCGATTTATTCGTCCGGTCCGAGTATGAATTATAGTTGTATGGACACCCTAAGGTAGACCTACGGAGCGAGAAAGAATATTAGCCTTCAAATAGGTATTAGGAGATTTGTCTCCATTCTTATCTACCTATAACCTTCTTGATTTGTTTCTCTTCACAAAGCTCATGACGCAGTATGTATTCCACATCATGACATCATCTGCTTACTATAAAAAGTGTGTGCCCATGGGCCTTAGCGCGAAAAGTGCGAGAATACACCTGTCACATCCAAACAAAGGAAAAACACAGCGCGTGTGACAGGGAGGGACGACAGAAACACAGACTAGATATGGACAGAAATGAACAATCTTTGAGTAGATCGAGTAGATACAAAGTGAACAAAGGGAGGGGCGAGTATTTTAAATACCTGGAGCCCAATTCTCGTGCTCGTGACATTTATTATGATACGACATAAATCACTAAAACATAGCTTTTTTGTATGGTTTTCAGGTGATATCCACCACGTTTTCAAAATATCACGACCACTAGAATTAATTCTCGGGCTCGTGACATTTCTTTTCATACGACATAATATCACTAAAACATAGTTTTTTTGTATGTGAATGAGTGTTCTCTACCACAGACCAAGAAAACATTTTCTACTCAAAGAATATAATGCACAGACCAAGAAAAAAAATTAAAAGTAGTACTGTCACTGTCAGTCAGTTTCTTGAAACTGTCATAACATTTTTTGACGTTTTTAAAATCGTGATGTGGTGAATAAAGATTGAAGAGATTTTATTACGCATGGCATGGAGAAATAAATAAGTTGCATTATTAATATTATTGACTTAACACCATGGGGACAACGGGGCAATCTATTACTTTAGCTAACAGTATTATCGGGGTGGGCATTTTGGCAATGCCATTTTGCTTTCAACAAGTACGTATGAAAACTTAATTTATTTTCTATTTTTATTTCCTTCAAAGTATTCAGTCATTCAATAAAATTTTGCAGATGATATTGCTTTACAATGAACCAAGCAATATCATCTGCAAAATTTAACTCGTGTTTCTCATAAACGATATTTAGTAGTTTAGTTATTTATAAAAAAAAATTTTTAAATACTATGTATATATAGAATATTTAATAATGATTCAGTTATCTTACCAATTCATATCTTCTATGAATAAAAATATATAATAATTGAATTAAAAGGAGCTGAAAATTATAATTATCTCTTATTCATTTTACAGCAAGTATGTATATATTCTTAAGTTTTACTCTGTTTTAGTGTGGTGTCTTACTTGCAACAGTTATTCTTCTGTTTATGGGTTTAGTCTCAAGATTATGCTGTTACTACTTATTGAAGTCTGCATTGATGGCGAGACGGAGAAACTTTGAATTTTTAGGTAAGATTGCTTACACTGAAAATCTATTAAAAATATAAATATTGCAAATAAAACTATTTAAGTGAATGAAGACTTGTTAGAATTAATTATTTAAGTATGAAAACAATTTCAATGAGCAGCTTTTAATTTTACTATGTCTAAGTTGAGTTATGTTATCCATTACTTTTTTTTGTGTCAACCCCACTAGCCTTTACTGAACAATAAGTTATAGATTATATTCAGCCATCAATATATTATCAATGTATATACCTATAGAAGATAGCCAATGTGTAATTTGTAAGCATCACATTCAAAATACAGGAAACTTTTGGATGTGATGCTTACAGACAAGGTTATTTTTGTAAATGGCACTTATTTGGGGCTAAATAGTTTTTACCCAACTTCTAAAACATTGTGTGTTGGTTTCTGTTTCTATTTGTGTTTGTAATTAATGTGTATTTTTTTTTTGTATTGTTTGTTTTGTTGTGTCCAAATTAATAAATGTTTTAAAATTTTCTTTTTTTTTCTCTCTTACAGGCTATTGCATAACATGATCAATACTTATTAATTTATTGGAAATAATATACACAGCTGTGTATCTAAAGAAAGAGACATGAAAAGCTTAATGCTATTGTATTGCAAATTATATTGATTAATTAACAGCAATGCATATTGATTTATGTTGTAAGAGTCTTGAATTACAAGTTTAGCTCCAGATACATATTTGTGAAAATATAAATAAAGTTTAAACGCTTCATTGGTCTAGTGGTTTAAGTACTGGGCAGTGATCTCGAAAATAGGTATGTTTCGAATTTTTCGAACATAGCTCGGATTTGTGATCACCAATTTGTATTAGGCAGGCATCATAGTACCGATGACTTGATTTCTATGATGGAGGCCTTTGCCCTACAGTCGGATAGTATATAGGCTGATGCTTTGCTTTACTTTTTTAAATAAACTTTCATTAAAATTGAGTCCAATTTTGAATCCACAGCATTCCATGTGTTTGGGCCAGCGGGCAAGCTAGCTGTAGAAGTGGGCATCATAGGGTTTCTGATGGGCACCTGCATTGCATACTTTGTGGTAGTGGGGGACCTGGGCCCTCAAATAATTGCCAAGATGTTTAACATCAACCAAAGTGATATTCTTAGGTATGTATGGATTCTGAACATTTTTTAAATCATAAATCATTTATTTTCACAAAAGAGTGTATACAGTTATGACATAAAAGTAATAAAATGTGGTAATATTTCGCTAATGAGCATGCAAATAATTAAAATGTCAGTTATTGAAAAAAAATATATTATGTTGAATTCTGAATATAATAATTAATAAAAATGTCAGTAAATGTTTAAACTCCTTTATCCTACACAAACTTATGTACCTATTATGATTTTGCAAATTATTGTTAATTTAGAATATAATAAATATTTAGTGGTGTTTAGCACTTCCAAAAATATTTAGCTTTTAATCTATAAAATAAATTTTGTTACTGCAGTTTTAATGTTTAAGTTTGTAAATTAAAACAAAATCTATTCTAAAATTATCCCAAAATCGAAATCGAATGTAATGTTAATGTAACGCAATATTATTAAATGTAACTTATATGTGCACCATTCTTTTTTATTATTCCAGAACATCAATAATGGTCATAGTATCCCTTGTGTGTGTGCTGCCACTGGGCCTGCTAAGAAATGTTGACAGTCTCAGCAATGTCAGTGCTGCAACCATTTGCTTCTACTTCATTCTGGTTATGAAGGTACGAGTACAATAAAAAGACAATATCAAAACCCAGACTAAAATCTGGTTCAACTGTTATTTGATGGTTTAAAAGTACCAACTTTTAGAATTTAGTAGTTTACTTATACCAATAAGTACTATAAATTTTCCTCTCAAAAATAGACACATCAAAATCTCATTACATCCTTCTTTCCACTAACTACTCCACCACTACTTATATGTTGCAGGTGATAGTGGAAGCAGCTTCGCAGGTGTGGGACGGGGACTGGCAGGCGCGCGTGGAGACCTGGAAGCCGTCCGGGGTGCTGCAGTGCGTGCCTATATTCTCAATGGCCCTTTTTTGCCAAACGTGAGTACAATACCTACCATACCATACATACTAAACATTGAATAAAAAAAAATACAAATGTCTATAGCAAAAAAAATCAGAAAAAGTTAAATAGCAAAATAAAATCTTATTAATAAAACAAAAAGATTAAAATTAAAAAAAGATCTCTCCGGCGGGGAATCGAACCCCGGTCTCCCGCGTGACAGGCGGGGATACTGACCACTATACTACCGAAGACTTGAAGTAAGCTGCGAAATTGTGTTGTATAATAGAAAAGGCTTTTTTGTGACTGACGTGAAATCTGTTTTGTCTACTTCAAAAGGTTCTCAAATCGACAAAAAAAAATTGCCTAAAATAACTTAAGTACATATGTATACTTATTAATATTTTAATAGTTTCTTTGTGTCAATGTAATATAGTACATAAGGATTATATTTTTTAAATTTAAAAATACAAGCTAGATTTTTTTTTTGTAAATGGTAATTAGTAATTTAAAATATGTTAGTGATGATAGTAAGTACTAAAGGTAAAAAAAATCTTATCAAATTAAATTAATTTCACTCATATTAAGTAAAACATATTTGTCTCTTTATCTGACGAAAGTTATGCACCATAATTTGCATTGCCCAGTTTTTTTTAATGTGATAGGTGGTAGACGACCAGACGGATCACCTGATGGTATGCGATTACCGCCGCCCATGGGCACCCGCGACACCAGCGGAGTTACAAGTTTCATAATAAAATATTTCATTTTATTGTTCGCAGACAACTGTTCGAAATATTCGAATCTTTGCCGACTCTGTCGCTCGAGAAAATGAACCTAGTCACAAAGAATGCTATAAACATTTGCACAGGTGTTTACTTCACGTTGGGTTTGTTCGGCTACATCGCGTTCTCGGCACAAAATATATCAGGTGAGCTAACAAAGATTCACTGGCGTAGCGTAGTGGGTGCGGCGGGGGGATGTTTTTAGGGAGCGACCAAATCTCATCTTTAACCAATTTATTTGCATAATATAGGTATGGTACCGCAGGTCCAATCCGGGGGAAACGGGGGTTTAAAGGTTGGCAGCGTACTTGTGACTCCACTAGTGTCGCGGGTGTCCATGTGCGGGGGCAATCGCTTACCATCAGGTGATCCGTCTGCTCGTCTGCCACCTAAAAATACATACATACAGGTCTTAGATTTAATAGTGTGTCTCTATATTAAGCCTAAGACAGCCATGCAAATTTAATATAACCATATATTTAATAGTGTGTCTCTATATTAAGCCTGAGACAGGCATGCAAATTTAATATAACCGTATATTTATGATTAAATTCATATTTTACATTAAACAATTTTAAATCAAATTAATTGAATTTAATTATGTAAGGATCATAATAGTCAATATTAATATTACATGTGAACATAAAACTGTCACAGAGGAAAAAAAAAAAGATTAAAAGTAAAGAAAAAAAATAATATGTACATAATAATTATATTGATTTATCAGGCAGAAAATCGCTTACTGCATAATAACATTTGTCAATAAGTAAACTAGTGAACATTTTTTAAATGTATGAATGTCTTCCGAATTTCGACTATTCCTCACACATTGGAACCCAAATGGTCTCGCACAGTACGGTTCCAGAGGAATTTCCTCCCTCGAACGCTCCGGCTGTGGAATGAGCAGCCATCAGATGTTTTTCCGGGGGAATACAGCATAAGGTTCTTCAAAAAAGGAGTGTTAAGGTTTTCAAGGGTTCGGAAGCGCGTATGCAGGTCCACTGGAGTTGCAAACGTCCATAAGCTGCGGTAATCGCTTATCGTCAGGCGAGCCGCACGCTTGTTTGCCACCGAGGTGGTATAAAAAAATAATAGTCGCTGGTATTTTATTAAAGATTTGTGCAGCAAAATCTAAGCTTCATCCTGGGGAGAGGATCGAGGAACAAAATAAGAGTCTTCTTCCCCGGGTGACTTACACCCACGCTACGCCCGCTGCAAATAATGGGTACAATACAGACGAGCTCACGGATCATCTGATGGTAAGCGATTGCCGCCGCCAGTGGAGTCACAAGTACGCTACCAACCTATAAACGCTACTCTTCCCCGGATTGGGTCTCCGGTACCCTCACTCATGTAGCGAATCTGTGAGGCCGTGGTATCACTCCGGTCATGCCGGCCCATTCATGCCGAAGCGTGGCTCTCCCATGGTCTCCTCAGAATAGCTTACGCCAGCTATAATAATAATAATAATAATTCGTTTATTTTAGGCAACAAGATACATTCAAAATGATTTCATTGGCCCGTATAATAAATACCTTACAGTCTAACATACATACATAATAAAATAAAATACACAAAAAATAATAGGTATAAAATAATAGGTATATAAATATAATAGGTATATAGGTAGATAAGTACTAATTACACAGTTAACAATTGTTATTGTGTCCCCTAGACTTTGTATAAATTGTTTTGACTACAAGGTGATCAAATAAAATCGATGTTTTTATAGCATATTTGCATTTAACGCTCATGGTTACACAAAGAGGCTTGATAAATTGACCATTGTAATGAACACGGAGAGAATACAAGTAAACAACTTGTATTCTTAGTAGCTGCGCTATATTGATAAATCGACTGTGCGACTACCTCGGTGGCGCAGTGGTTGAATCGACGGCTGCGCTGCTCCGGTTCGATTGCCGGGTCGGGCCAAAAATGTTTACGTTAGATTTCGGTAGGAAATTCTTAGTGTCAGCGTGTGGTCGATTCACGAAAGTTGACCACAAAAGATAACATGCATAAACGCTGGCCATTTATGGTCATCTCTCGTCTCATCGACCTATACGCTGGTGACCCATTGGAATATGAGCGTAAGGGTATAGAGAGTGCACTTGTGTTTGCGCTTACACTTGAACACTATAACAGATAACAAATATTTTCATGGGGCACGTCGACCCTAAAGGATCTTTTGTACCTCCCCTCCCTATCCTTTGCACTCCTACTTGCGAAAGATTCGTTTCATCAGCGTCATAATGTTTTTTTGGATTAAAGTGCCTGTATTCGTCTGGTTTAGGATAAGCGTTACCTAGAAGACACATTCTGCCTCTGGCTAGTGAGTCGCATTCACATAAAAGATGTTCTATGGTTTCCGTCTCCTCCTTGCATACTCTCATTATATCATATTAGATGAGTATACTTATAATAATTATAATAAATACTTATATTACATTTTTATCAAGAAGCAGGTACATAGGTGTATACTACAAGCGATAATACCGCCTTGTTGTACTGTCTGTTTTCGTTGTGTGTACTGTATCATGTTTCTGTGCAATAAAGAATATCTATCTATTCGTTATCATCATAAGCAATATAGTACTAAAATTAAACAAAAGAATAAATAAATACACTACAAACAAAGATATACAATATATTTACATGCACCACAACACAAAATATAATATGGCAATAATTTATATGGGAGGACTGGCCTCCACGACACAGGGAATCCTAGTGTGGAGTCCAGGAATACTGGCTTTATGAATCTGTAGTTTTTGTATTTACCGAATGTAATACAGCAGTAATGTACATGTGTATCTGAACAGAATAAATATTTTCATTTTCATTTTCATACTCTGCAGTAGCTGTTCGATGTTATATTCATCTTCATCAGCATTGTGTTCGTTGCATAGTGCCCTGTTAACGCTCCTATGAGCATCCTTGTCTGTTGTCTATTTTGTACCTCCCCTATCCTTTGCCCTTCTTACTTACGAAAGATTCGTTTCATCAGCGTCACAATGTTTTTGGATTAAAGCGCCTGTAGTCATCTTCATCAGCATTTTGTTCGCTGCATAATGCCCTGTTAACGCTCCTATGAGCATCCTTCTGCCGTCACCCTGTGGCTTAGCGACTTTTTAGTTAGCGGACGGTAGCCTTGTTTGTTGTCTATTGCCTCCAAGATATTTTTGCCATATCTTAGTTTCTAATTCAGCAAATGACCGCTACACTTGCAGGTAACATCCTGATGAGCCTGAGTCCGACGATGGCGAGTGACGTCATCAAGCTGGGGTTCGTGATGTCGGTCGCGTTCAGTTTCCCGCTCATCATATTCCCGTGCCGCGCCAGCCTCTACTCTCTGCTTTATAAGAAGGTACGACTATCAGTTCATCATCATCATTTCAGCTAAATAAACCATTTATTTCTCTCTAACAAATTAAATAGGTTTGTTACATAGTGTATTTATACTATGATACAGTTCTCTGAGGTCCGACCGTAACATTGTGAGACTGGTGCCTTGTGTAGGCTACAGAGCCTGTGTTACATAAATAAATAAATTGAGACAATGTCACATACATTATCCTGGTCCTAAACTAAGGCTTTTTCCCTTGTACAATGGAAACCAGGAGCAACGACCGTACTACAAACAAACACCCAGACCCAACACAAATAAATGTTAATTAAGAAAAGAAATATTTCACAGCATCACATACATTGATTTGACTCCGAGATAGGTAGCTAGTGCACCTGTGTTACGGATATCAGAACCAACAGCGGAATTACAAATATATGCGTTTAATACTTTTGTAAATTCATACATATAATACATAAGAAACACCCAGATACCCAGGTAAAGGGAATAGAGAGTGAATGAATGAATTAATTAATTATTTATTTTTCTCTCACAAATGGTTACAAGATACGACATATTGTTAAGTACATAGATTTTAGGCTTAAACCCGTCCGTGAGAGACTGGAGCCTGAAATAGGTTTCAAGAGGAGCCTGTAACACAGGTCTCCAGGCTCCACTTCCTGGTAGTTTCTATATTTGATATTCTTGTGTATGCGTACACACTTGAGCACCATAATATATCCTGCGTATGTGGCTTTGAGATTGGCCGCCATAACCGAATATCGGTTGGATTGGAGGATATTATTATTATTAAAAAAAAACATTTGATTCCTAAATTGTGGACTTAAGAGTCCGCGCCACCAAAGAATCAAATCAAATGACATCAAAAAAAATTGAGCTTTATATACTTTATTGCATAAAATACACAACATTGGTATGTTGTATTGGAATGTAACATATCATAGATTCACTCCAACATTAAATTCTATTGCTATTGATTTTAAATAGTATAGTTTTATTTTTAATGAATATTAATATAGCTTTTATACCTACACACTAGAACACTACAATATTTGTTTATACTTAACATGTGGGTAACGCTGTTAGTTAAACATTTAATTATCATGTAATTGTACAATGTTTTGTTTAAGTTTTTAATGTGTAACTGTTTGTTGTCTAATAAAAAAAATAAACAACTTAACTACTAGGCATTACTAGGAGGCCCAATGGGGGGAAGGGGAAAAGGTTGGCATCGCACTTGAGACGCCACTGGTGTTGCGGGTGTCCATGGGCGGCGGAATTGCTTACCATCAGGTGATTCGTCTGCTCGTCTGCCACCTCTCATATAAAAAAAAGCTAAATGATACACTGTTCCGAATCTCTAATGTTCGCTCCGAATGTATCATTCGACTCAAATGGATCTCGAGTCCGAGTGAACCGAATGAGCTGAATGATCTGATGAGCCGTATGATCTGAATGAGCTGAATGATCGGAATGAGCTGAATGACCTGAGTGAGCCGAATGATAGTCGATGTTCCAAATGAAGCATTTTACTATTCCGCATCTCTGCACTGATCCAGATGCAAAAGTTCCAATCTTTTGAAAGATACGATTTGCCAGGTCTAGTTGATAGGGTCATCTAGAAAAACGCACTCTAACACCATAAGACTTATTTCGTGGCGCGGACTCTATCTTACCTCATCACTAACATTCCTATGTGCATACTCAGGTCCACTCATCCCACCACGACCACATCATCAACCACTCGATCCCCGAGCGCTCGTTCCGCTGCCTCACGGTGTGCATCATCGCCGTCGCGCTGGGCGTGAGCCTGCTGCTGCCCAACATCGAGCTGGTGCTGGGGCTGGTCGGCTCCACCATAGGGGTCCTGGTCTGCGTCGTGTTCCCGGCCGCTTGCTTCCTCAACTTGACGTTTAAGAATACCAACGAGAGGGTTCTGGCTAAGGTAAGGCTAATCGTGGGAGAGACACGATTCGGCATTAAGGGGCCGGCTCGACCGTAGTGATTACACGGCCTTACAGAAAACCGGCGTGAAACGTCACTGTGCTGTGTTTCGCTGCGTGAGTGAGGGTACCGGAGGCTCAATCCCCCGGATTAAATAAGGGGGTTTAAAGGTTGGCAGCGCACTTGTGACTCCACTGGTATCCATAGGCGGCGGCAATCGCTTACCATCAGGTGATCCGTCTGCTACCTATCACATAAAAAAAATGTGCGAGCCATGCTTCCGCATGAATGGACCACCTCTACCGAAGTGATACCACCTTTTTTTCGCCGACTGAGTGAGGGTTCCATTGCTCATTGGAGCGGCAATCGAGTGAATGCGGGCGTCACAGGATTGATCTGTGTGGAGAACATTGGGGGAGGTCCAGTGGACTTCTATTGGCTAAAATAATAATGATATGGGTGAGAGTGCCGGAGGCTTAATCTGGGGGAAAGCGGCGTTAAAATTCTCACCGCACTTCACTGGTGTCGCAGGTGACCATGGGTGGCGACAATTGCTTACCATCAGGCAACCAGTCTGATTGTCTTCCATCTATCACATAAAAAAAGCCTATGGATTCCCTGACAATTATAATCTTCAAGAAGAATAAGCGTACTCCTTAAAAGTTCAGCAACGCATGTTTTTTTTTTTATATGAGAGGTGGCAGACGAGCAGACGGATCACCTGATGGTAAGCAATCCCACAGCCCATGGACACTCGCAACACCAGTGGAGTCACAAGTGCGCTGCCAACCTTTTCCCCTTCTTGCCCATTGGGCCTCCGGTAACCTCACTCACACGGCGAAACACAGCGCAGGCGCTGCTTCACGCCGGTCTTCTGTGAGGCTACGGCATGTCGTAGATGGCCCAGTCGATGATCACTTACCACCTCTGGCATAACTGGTATTTAACACATTCGACTTGTATGTAGACATTGCATAATTTGAATTTTATCACCTCAAGAGGGGAGCTACTGACCCTATACAGCCCTTAAGGTCTGCTATTGTTGATAACAAGTGTGACTAATAATAATATTCCCCAATCGGCGGCTAATCTCAACGATCAGCTACTTACGCAGGATATATTATAGTGCTCAAGTTTGTGCGCAAACACAAGTGCATTCTCTATTTCCTTGCTCTCATATTCCGATGGGACACTAGTGTGACACGACCGGAGAGGAAACGTGCTTTCCGAGGTGCGTGGGTACAAGACCGCCAACTTCCAGACTCCGGGCTAACACTGAGAATTTCTTAACAGAAAAAACTCAGGTAAAAATGTTGGCTTGACCCGGGGATCGAACCCGGGATCCCAAGCGCAGGCGTCGCTTCAAAGTGCGACACACTACCCACTGCGCCAACGAGGCAGTCATGAATGACTGTAGATGTCTCAGATCATCTTTTAAGATCTACACTACTTTTGTTACAGGGTATATTAATCTTGGGACTGATAATAATGGTCCTAGGCACGTACGCAAACCTGCAGGCGGCAGAGAACCAGATAGACAAGTATGACGAGAAATACATCACCAAGGAGCGCATAGACAAGATGGTAGAGGACTTCTTCGAGAAGATGGAAAAATCTGATGGTAAGCACCTGTTTCAAATTGCTAAGCAAATTCGCATTTATGAAGATAAGTATTAGTAGTAAGTTGTTGAGATAACAGAATAAATAAGTAACTTGTTTGCAGAAGTGATGGCCAAACCTGATATTAGCAGTAACAATCATGAAGAAGCAAATAAAATTGACACGGATATAGTGAAGGAATCAGTTGTACTTCCGCCCAATCCGGTGCCACCAGAATCACAATCTAATGAGAAAATAAAAACCAAGGAACAGGACATACCGCAGAAACTAAAAGAAGTACCAGAACTAAAAAACGACATTATAGATAAAGTTTCCGAAACACACCCCAAGAATCTAAACAAATTAAATGAAGCAAAAACAACTAATGGACAAAAGAAAGAAAAAATTAAAGAACCAATGAAAGAAGAAATCAAGCCTCAATCAAATGAAGAGAAAATTAATTTGATGAAGCAGCAACAGCTGATAGAAACAATAAAGCAGCATGGAGAAGAACAAAAGGAATTGATAAAAGAACAGAAGGAGATCCTTACTGAGATTAAAAAGACCAAAGAAGAATTACAGAAAAGTAAAAAAGAAACAGCCGAAGCAGATGCTAAGAAAATCGCTGTAGAAAGCATAAAGAAAATAGCAAATGTAGCCATTCAAAGTCTAGCCGGCGTTTCTGACAAGCCTGGCCAAATACGAGACGATAATGCTGATAAATTAGAAAAAATTGCCGATGAGGCTGTGCAAAAAATCGCGCAAAAAGCCGCCGAAACTCTCGAGGCTATAAAAGAAAATAAAGAGGTACCTAAAGACAACGGGCACCTACCACCGAATGTGGTAAATCTATCGCAAAACAATATTCAGATGAATCAAAATGCTCAAGACAATATTCAACAGAACAATGTAGCTCCTAACGTCCAAACTCATCAGAACGTCAATAATCCTCAGGGATCACAAAACATTATGTACGAACAATCTGCAGTCAATATACAGCCAGCTGTCAATGTGCCCTTCTCCGGTAGAAAATGTCCCACCTCCTGTCAATGTCGCTCAACCTCAGCAAAATATTGTACAACCCAGTCCAAATGTACCGCAAGCGGAACAAAATGCTCCTCCTGTACCAAATGTAGCTCAGACTATACAAAACGTAGTTAATTTAGCGCCAAACGTAGCTCCACCTGTGCAAAATTTGCCCGAACCTTTAGCTCACGTACAACCAGTTGCTAATAATATACAATCTGCAGGAAATGCTCCACAAAGCTCAAATATTGCACAACCGGCCAACATCCAACAAGTACCAGTGCATCAAAATAGTAATAATGCACAAAATTCACCAAATAACATAGCATCTAATCAACCACTTCAAAATGAATTCGTTAAATCGAATGTACCAGCACAAAGTAATGTAAATCCGATACAACATTCGCATTCTCCAGATGAACCTCAATCTTATAAAGTAGGAGAAGAGGCAAATAATGTCGACCAAATTTTAAATAAAGCCGCACAAAAATTACATATATCACAAAATTCAGCGGTGAACAATGGTCAACAAAACGCAGATAACATTGTAAGTAATAACGTAGTACAAAATATTGGTGCTCAAATTGACCAAAATAGAATTGAAAATACACATGGTGTCAGACAGAAAAGAGAAGTAGTGGATTGCACAGAGAAGTCGAGTCTAAAGCCTGAAGACAAAGAAATATGTAACACTCTGGTAGATAACCCTGGTTTAAATATGGAAGTAAAAGATATTCTAGCGTCTAAAGTCGATCTAAGTAACGTAGCGCTGCCTAAAGATATAGCAATACAACACAACGTTATACATCACTTGAGCAGAACTCTAAAGAAGTACGAAGATCTAAAATATAGTGAAAGGTGAGAGTATACTTGACTTGCTATTGGTAAATTTTTGTAACACCCAAGAGGGATTTGTAGGATTTTTGCATTTATTTATTTGTGTTAGACCTGTATATTTGTAATTTACTGTTATGTAAATAAATCCGTTTTCGGGTCCGATCGGTGTTCACGTCCGAATTAAAACATTGTTAATTTTTATATCTGTATAAATTATCAATAATCTTTGTATATTTCTCAATTTCATAGTATTTCTAACTATTACCGTACAGCATTACAGACTTTGACAATATCACCAATTTATTATCATCACAAATAGCATGATTATATTTTGAAAGTCAATAAAAAAAAATCAATCATTAAAATTCACGCTAAGATTGTTACACTTGAGCTTTATAAGAACTCATCCATCACAACATACGTTTTTAGTGTGGTTTGTGATTGAGTTACAAGTTAATTCAAAGTTACTAAGGTATTCTAATGCATTTCAGTGATACAAATAATATTAAGTAACGTTACACATAAAATATGTTTAGAATAAATATTAGGAAATGTTCAGTATTGACGCTAGATCGGTCTTCGAGCTTTTAACATAAGGTCTATATTTGAGGGTGGTTTCATATTTGACTATAGGAAGAAATATTAATGATATTTACGGGTTACCGAATTCGGAATTCGGTTACCCGTAAATATCATTAAAAAATGTAAAGCATTCCTTCATTAGTTTTAGGGTCGCTTCTGAATTTTGGAGTCTCTTCCTGTGAACAAATATGAGTACACCTAGCTATATTATATGTATGTGATCTCAAAATATTGTTAAATATGTTTTAAAAACAACGCAATGCCTTATACCACTGTTTAAGTAATTGATCCTAATGTTAATATAAAACACGCATAACATTTAATTAACGTGTGATTAACGCATTGACTGATTATGTACTAAAATCTATTTATGTAACTACTTATTTATACTTTAATAAAAGGCTGTAATGATTTAACACATTTTATTTAAATATAAATGCAAAAAAAACACCTTTAACGTTAAAAGAAATAATTTAAACAATTTTACTTCTTCTTATCCTTACTTTCATCTAGTGTAGAGGTTTTCTTCGACCTGAAACAATTTTTAAGTATTGAATTTACTTTAGGTGGATATTCTATACTACAAAGCTTAATTTAAATAAAATATACGGCTGAAGCCTAATAATAAATAAGAAGAAAATATACGGCGAAGAAGGTAACATGATTGGTCTCAGACGCAGGCGCGGATCCAAGAGGGAAGGGAGGGGGGAGGGGGATGACTAAAACTGATCGTTCTGTAACGAAACACAATATACCTGTCAAATTCAACAGCGCGTGTGGAAGAGACGGCGATAAAGATTCAGTCGTGAATTCAGATTCGAAGTAGGCGTTGTTGAGAGATATAAGGAAAGCCGACTGACTGACTGATCTATAACGCAGGGCATAAACTATATCCCCCTTATTACAAATCCCGATCTAAGAAAAGTTCCGCAACTAAACTCGTAGCCTCTTAAGATTGAGTGCTGGAACAAGATGGCATGAGTTAGTATGGTACGGCTTTTGTAATTAAGGGGTAATGGTTAGAAACTTGAAATTTCTACAGGGATTCCTGTTATAGCGTAGGGGGAGCGCTAAGACAGGATTTTTGTAAATTCACCCCATAAGAGGATAAAACGGGGGTTCAAAGTTAGTATGAAAAATAGTCTATGACATTGTATCTCTGTATATCTAGCTTTTACATACCGACCAAGATTAGAAGGCACTTCAGTGAAATTGACAAAAGGGCGTTGTACAGTGTTGCGGAAATGTCAAAACAGCATTAGTACCATTTTTGCCACGTGTTAACCATGATCGGACTAAAGTTTTGTATGTTATGGAATAAAGAGTATTTATCTATATTCGGGCCTCGACGCCATTTACAAAAAGAAGATAATAACCGCTTTGACACTGCAAAATGAAGTCTCGAAACGAAGTGAGCTACTATAGTCCATTCGGTATCTGTACCCTAACCATGAGTTTGAAAAACTGTTCTCGCTATCGAAAACTATCGCTTTGTCCCTTTCATTGTGGTGCATGTGAAAGAGACAGAGCAATAGTTTTGGATAGCGATGATAATATTTCAAACTCATGGTAAGGCCTCTGAAGGTGAATAGGATAGTTCAAGCGTTTCGTATCATGCATCCATCTTTCTACAAATAAAAATATTAAGCTGTAAAAAGTCATTAACATTTTCGTGTTCTTATTCTTCCAAAATAACAAGTATTCGTCTTAATTAATTTGACCAAGAATTTAAAATAGTTATTACCAATAAAATTTATAAGAAATATCAATTTCATAATGCGCTAATCAATCGATTGACACAAACAATCGCAATAAATCAGTAATCGGTATGGCAGCCATCTTACCATCGAATCACGATTAATGTCTCGTGCAAAATATGGATGGATTTCATTAGAGACCAAGAACTGGTAATTTCTCTTGGTGACGAAGGTGGTTCCTACACGCCAATCGAGAGTTGTTATTTTTCAGATGAATAAGATGCTTATTTTTTCATTATTGGCGTGTGTACCACTAAGAATATTTACATTATTGTATTCCAAATCTAGAGTTCAAATTCGTAGATAAAATTTAGATTAAGTTTAAAAATCAAAGAAATAAAAAGTCGAATGGATTTCTAAAGAAAATTGCTCGATTCTTAAAAATATCGATCAGGTTTAAAAGGAGCGTCTCACTTTTAAAGTGACGGGTAGGGCACACTAGCGACGCCAATCTATTTAATTTTTTAGGTACTAAACCGGATCTATTTTAAACAATTTCGGGGTTACAACTTCTCGTCTAACACTTATACTATTTATTAAATAACCATGCACAAATGTTGGGTCCGTTTTTGTACGCGAAAAATTGATTCACGCCAAAAGCGGCCACTTTTGGCGGTAATCCAAAATTCGAGCGCAAAAGAAGACCAAAAAGTTAACTGTAAGTATTAAATAAATAGTGGTGTTTGCCGAGAGGTTGTAACCCCGAAATAGGGTATACGACTAAGTTCAAGATTTTACAAAATATAAATATTTTGTCAAAATATAGGTCAATATATGCCAAAGGCAAAAATTCTCAATTAAAAATATAACGTCTAGCCGGTTTTATGGTCATTCAAAGATTCATGGGCAAGTCCATTTTAAATGTATAAAATTATTAAAAAATTATTATGCCATTGAATAACCCATACATTTTGCACCAATTATTATAATAGAACCATTGACATAAACGAAACATTTGTAATAGCTACCATACAAAATTCAAATGAAATGCATACAAAATACTTAAGTGTGACGTCACATCTAAGTCGCCATTTGTATGGAGCGTTTTGGGTTTGCCCAAAATAATGTGATTTTAAAGTTGTGATATCTCAGGTAGTTTAAATGAGAATCAAGTGATTCTTTCAACGATGTTTCTATCATTGAGAGGTCTTTTGATTGCAAAATTAAAAAAAAAGTAGTCGTATACCGTATTGTGTAAAATAGATCCGGTTTAGTAGCTAAAAATTTAAATCGCTTGGCGTCGCTAGTGTGCCCTACCAGTCACATTAATGACAAAATAGAACTGTCCTATTCACCTTCACATACTGAATGGACTATAGTACAACCCGTGCGGATAAATAATGGGATCAGAAATGGCGGCGAATCTATTCACTTCTCGCTCGCACACTATTTGCGTCTATACTCGCACTCGTGGGGTGTAATAATAATAAGCAAATTAGACTAGACGGTGGTGGTGGTGGGGGTGGTGATGTCATTTACCTCTTCCCAGCATCGGGCTTGGTCTGGCTGGTGTTGGAGGCGGAGGAGGCAGCGCGGCGCGTGCGCCGGGAGGGCGTGGCGTCGGCCTCGGACGGCGCGGGTGACATAGACTCGACTGGGCTTTCCGTTTCCTTCTGGAAATATTATCACAACTAAGGGCCCATTCGACGAATCCAATACTTACTGCCACAATCAAAGAGCCGTGTGGTCCCCGGCAGAGTAGAATAGGCCACCCTCACTCTTACCGAGGTGTCGTAAAAGGCGACTAAGGTAAAGCTGCTGGCATGATCATCAGCACCCAGAGAAGGAAAACTCTGCATTTATATCAAAACCCTCGCCAACCCGTCTGCCAAGCGTGGTGAGTATGGCAATTACCCCTCATGTGATTGAGGGAGGCCCGTGCCCCAGCAGTGGGGACTTAAATGGGCTGGCGATGACGATGACAATCAAAGTCGCCGATTAACTTAGTTGGCTACTAAAGGCGACGGGTGGGGCACACTAGCGACGCCAATCAATTTTAATAATAGCTACTAAACCGGATCTATTTTAAACAATTTCGGGGTTACAACCTCTCTGCAATCACATATACAATTTATTAAATAACCACGCACAAATGTTGGGTCCGTTTTTGTACGCGAAAAATTTATTACCGCCAAAAGCGGCCACTTTTAGCGTGAATCAATTTTTCGCGTACGCGTTGGACCCGACTTTTGTATGGTTATTTAATAAATAGTATAAGTGTTTGCCTAGAGGTTGTAACCCCGAAATTGTTTAAAATAGATCCGGTTTAGTAGCTAAAAATTAAAATCGACTGGCGTCGCTAGTGTGCCCTATCCGTCACCTTAAGAAAAAATATTGACACTTATTTTGATATGCATAAAGACTACCGATACTAAAGTTAATGAACATTAGCTTAAATGACGTCTCTGAGTGCGGCCGTAAGTCTAAGGTATAGAGCTGTCATTCTATACAAATCTGACGTTATACCATAGATTTATCCACGGATAAAGATTGGTTGATAACGATGAAAATTTAGGTTTAAACAGGTTTTATCTTAAATGTAAATATTTTTCGCGTAATTGTAATGTTATGCAATAATAACAAAGAATAGTTATTTATCAGACAGACGTTATACATTTGCAGTTTTTATTTTACTTTGTATTGGGGTCATTTTGTTGAAAGTGCATCGTTTCATCAGATAATTCGTTCGTAACACATTTTGACGGTTTAGGCTTTGTTGTTCTGTTGGGTACCAGATTCTGGCGATTCTATTGGCTCTTAACAAACATTCGCTCATCTCTGGTGAAAACGCAGCTTAAAGAGACACTTAAGATAATGAAACTAACTAATGCTAAAAAACCGGCCAAGTGCGAGTCGGACTCGCGCACCGAGGGTTCCGTACAAACCTGCAAGGTTTACAAAGTTCGTTTATTACGACAATCGAGTCATAACTATGGTATTTTTATTGCAAAATGAAATTCATAACATTACAATGGGGAAAGATGGAGGAGCATAAATTTAAGACAAAGATCTCTTTATCGTTTAAGTAATCCTTTATTTTATATTAACACATATCATTTCGATAAAAGAACGTCGAAATATAAAGAAGAAGGCTATTTCGTCTTCTTTAAATGTTGCCCTCCCCATACATAGTATAATAACTCGCGGTCATTGCTGTAACTACAATTATGTTTACAATCACAATTTTTTTGGTGGTATAACTACTTAAAATTTTAAGCTTTTCGGAATATCTCTGTTACCTGTGCTGTAAGTTATTGCTTCTTACCAAATTTCGAGATTCTATGTCAACGGGAAGTGGTCTTTAGGTTTTAATTCCCTTGCATGTAGTTGCGAGTTTCAAAATATGCGGTATCAATGCTTGTACTTTTGCGTTTTGCGTTTTTGCGTTGACTTAGAATTTTTTTTTCACGGGTTAAAGGCAATTAGACCTAAGTATTTGATATGAATTTCAACTTGATAGCTCTACGCGTTCATGAGGAAAAAAGTAATAAGTTTATATTTATTAAAAAATATATATTTTGTAATGTAACTAAAAATTTAAGGTTTTCGGAATTTTTCCTTTATGTGTGCTATAAAACGTTGCTTCATGCCAAATTTCAAGATTCTAGGTCGACTGGAAGTACCCTTTAGGTTTTAGGTTTAGGTTTTTGATTCCCTTGCGAGTACTAGCGAGTTTCAAAATATGCAGCTTAAATTGCTGTTTCTTTTGATTGCGTTGACATAGAAGTTTGATTTTGTTACAGCTTAAAGGTATTATAGACCTGAGTATTTGGTATGAATTTCAATTTAATACCTCTACGCGTTTATGAGGAAATGGGTAGTAAGTTTAAAATTATTAAAAAAATATATATTATCTGATGTAACTAAAAATTTATGGTTTTCGTAATTTTTCCTTTATCTATGCTATAAGACGTTGCTTCGTACCAAATTTCAAGATTCTGAGTTCACGGGAAGCACCCTGTAGGTTTTGATTCCCTTGCAAGTGTCGAAAATTTGCGGCATAAACGGCTGTATCTTTTGATTGCGTTGGCTTAGAAGTTTGATTTTTTCACAGCTTCAAGGGACAGTAGACTTGAGTGATTGATATAAATTTCAGCTTCATACCTCAACGCGTTCCTGAGAAAAAGGGTCTTGACAGACGGACGGACGGACGGACAACAAAGTGATCCTATAAGGGTTCCGTTTTTTCCTTTTGAGGTACGGAACCCTAAAAATTGTGAAAGGTGAGAGTATACTTGACTTGCTATTGGTAAATTTTTGAAACGCCTAAGAGGGATATTAATTTATTTATTTATTTATTCATTGCATACATATTACTTACACATTTGAGATGTTATAAAAATTGTATCCAGTCGATACATGCACCCTATGAGAGCATGGCAATATACTGTAGGATATAATATTTGTAGGATTTTTGCATTTATTTGTGTTAGACCTGTATATTTACGTTCTGTGACGTCATACCCTTGTAAGCTACACCATTTGCAACAGTGCATTTTTATTTACATTTTTCACGAAATAGTTAAAAATTTAATTCAAATTTGGTTATATAATAATCTCAGTTTAGAGGGGTCCGCGATCCGGTGGTTCGTGCGAGCGTAATTTTAAACATACCCTCGTGTCCGTAGAAGTCCGTTTGCCTTTCGGCGTGTTGAGCGCCTCGCAAGCCTTGTTGAAGGAAGCGCGCCGTCCGCGCGCGGGGCTCCCGGCTGGAGACCCCACGTCTGACTCGGCTGTAAATTAAATAACATAATAAATAAATTGAGACAATACCACATACATTGTCCTGGTTCCAAACTGAAGTTTTCCCTTTTACTAACAAGGTGGCGATAAGTATCCAACAAAAAAAAAGTACGTATATTTTTAAGCTAATTGTCATCCATTTACTCTCCCTGGTGTACCACATAAACATGTATGTAACAAAAATTATGTAAAATAAACGATTTGTATTTGTACTATGGAAGCCAGCAACAACCAAGGTGCCACAAAGATCAAGCCAACACAAATACCTGTTTCATGGACACACGTTAGTGTTGATGGGGAAATCTAACCCTTGCGTATCAATCGGCGCTCGAACCACTGCGATAAATGATGCCTTGATTGGGGTTATGTTATTAAAAGCCGATTTTTTGATCCGAAGTTAAACTGATGGTAAATATCGCTCAAATGTGTTTTTAGAACAATACTTAGCATAACCAATAGTTATATTACAAGGAATTACGTCACTTTGACGCCGTCACGTTGTCAGACGGTTAACTATAGGAAATTTAACCAAAAGGTAACTACAGATCACAAAATCGGCCCTTGGGCGGAGTTCAGCGACTTTTAAACAGTTCTAACTGACATCTTGTTTGACGTTATTACAAAAGTCAGTGACCTCGACCACTATATATATCATAATTATGGAACTATGACTGCCTCGGTGGCGCAGTGATTACTTGGTCGCACTTTAAAGCGACGGCTGTGCAAGAGGTCCCGGGTTCGATCCCCGGGTCGGGCCAAAAATTCGTACCTAAGTTTTCGGTAAGAAATTCTTAGTGGCAGCCGGGAGTCTGGAAGTTGGCGGTCTTGTACCCCCGTGCCTCGGAAAGCACGTTAAGCCGTTGGTCCTGCGCCCAATCCCTCTCTGGTCGTGTCACAGTAGTGTCCCATCGGAATATGAGGGTAAGGTAATAGAGAGTGCAATTGTGTTTGCGCACACACTTGAGCACTATAATATATCCTGCGTACGTGGCTGGCGTTGAGATTGGCCGCCGTAGCCGTAATCGGTTGGAGGATATTAATTATGGAAAAGGTGTCAGAAGGAACTTTTATGGTGTACTACTGCCTATAGACTATACGGGAGAGACAATAGGGTATACCCTATTGTCTCTCCCTAGCGCATAGCGTCAGCTAGAGCCAACCTTCTGTGCCTATTATAATATACTGTTGCTCGTTTGAATGCAAGCTCTAAATTGATAGAGTAAAAGTCTAAATTTTTTTGAGGTATAATACCTCAAAAAAATTGGTACAAACGGCGTGAGGTCGAGATACTCGCAGTGCAAAAATAGCACTTGTGTCTAAAACATAAGGGCTGTACAAACTGTAACAAGTGTAACTCTACGTAACGCCGCGTGAGCATGGGTGAATAAGATTATTTCTACCATTAAAATACATAGTAACAAAAACTAACCAATATCCACTGAGGTTCGCCTTCCAATTTTCGCTGCTCGCACAACCCTGGACTCTGAGCCACCTCTTGCTGCTCGCCGTGCTGCGTCTTTTTAAGATTAAATAATAGAAGCTTATGTGACTATCATCAGCATATTAAGGATCATTAAAAAAACACAAGCGAAAGCATGATTTTAAAAAACGAGGCTTGGCGAGTATTTCAATAGCATTCGCGAGTGTTTTAATAACAAGTTATGTGCAGTCTCAAACACTACTTTATCTACACAATTTTTTTAATCTTCATAATAAGAAAACAAAGAAAAACATTTAATCTTTTTTGACAATACGTGGAATATAACTTGACTTTTACTTTTAAAAAATAACTCAAGCATAATTTGAAAAATCAAACCTTCAATGGTCATTATAACACACTTTTTTTTCTTTAAAACTATACGGTATACTTTATAGCTCATAACGTGTTATAAGTCACCCCACGGTTATTTGGCACGTGGCAAAATTCAGAACTAATGCTCTTTTGACATTTTCCCATAGAAAAAATGATGTACAATGCCCTCCTATCAATGTCACTGAAGTGTCTTCTGATCTTGGTCGGTTTGTACATTTGAGTTCTTAATTTGAAGATTATGACATGAGTGTAGAAAAACTACTATTATGTGTGTATTATTTGACAGTTCGTCATTAAAGTCTTGAAAATAAATCATTGGCGTACTGACGCTTACGACATAGTGCTATGGTATCGCCATTGGTGAATGGCATGGGAACCCCGTTAGATCTCCAAACATTCATTGTCACGACTTTATTGACACAATGTAACAATGTGTGGTCACCGGTGTCTCACTTGTTAAGGTGAATTAAATTTGATCAATTTCATCAACCACAAATCAAAAAAAAATCAACTACAATTCAACAAACACAAATAAAATATTTTTTAAACGGCTACCATTTTTATTGCTCTTGAGCCCGGTTGGGTTCGTTTATTTAGGATTTACAAACATAATAGGTAATTTTATGACAGCTTAAATAATAGGCAATAAGTTTTTTTTTTTAGAATAAAAGATTGTTCTACAGACTCTTGGTCCGTGCCTTTTTAGTTTATGTCTATTTATTATGTTAATTAGATTTTGGTTTAGAGCTCCGCGTTTGCTCATTCTCAAAACGATATTACTAAATATTAATACAATTTTCTAAACATCCGGCGACCAATCACACTGTATATTTTGAATCAGTAAAAAACAGTCAAATGAAGGCAAAAGAAAAAATCATAGTTATAGTTGAGCACTAACCTCTTCTCTGCTTACTGGCATCTGACGCGATGGACTCGGGCGACCCGGCGAGGGGGTACTCTTCCGCGTCCGGGGAACCTATGCGATATTAGTGGGATGAAGGTGCAAAGTGAGAAACAAGCGTAATGTATTTACATTGCGTTAGGTTGTCAATGCACTGCAGTGGCGTAGCTAGCTGGGGTTCATATACGTCATCTGATCTATCCCTCCTCTCCCCTAGAATGGGGTCATGGTCGACTTAGATTACCACTATCTATTATGGGAAATAAAGAGAATTTTATAGGTCCCAGTAAAACACATGTACTTACACTCGGCTCCAAGGCCCGCCCACCCTGGCTACGTCACTGATGCACTGTGCAACATTAATGCAGAAAGTAAGTGCATATAACTAGTATAAACCCATTCTACATACATACATGCATATGCACATGGACTATATGCATATAATATAGTAATTTAGATTATACAATAGGCTGACTAGTTAGTAAACAAGATGCTACATGTTACACTCTTTATGTGACATTATTAAATAGCGTAGTTAGGGGGTAGATCGGGCCTATATCGAAACTATCTAGTAACTAACGAAATCCCCTGTCGCATCCAAAAAAAATAGACGCACAGCGTTTGTGAACCAAGATTCGGTCTTAATTTCCATTTCGCTGTAGGCCCTTCAGTTGAATGAATAAAAAAAACAACAAAGAAAAAAAATCCAGGTTCTGCCAGACTAAAGCACGTAAGTCTGATACAATCATCATTATCATCATCATTTTAACCAATAGATGTCCACTGCTGGACACAGGCCTCCCCCAATGTTCTCCACATAGGTCGTTCCTGTGTCGGTCGATTCCCGCGAACTTCCCCAGATCGTCGGTCCACCTTGTGGGGGACGCCACGGCTGCGTCCTTCCTGTACGCGGCCTTCACTCGAGGACCTTTACACCCCAACAGCCGTCTGTTCTCCTCGCTATGTGCCCTGCCCATTGCCACTTGAGGCATGCAATCCTTTGGGCTATGTCTGTGACCTTAGTTCTCCTGAGGATCTCATTATTTCTGATACGGTCCCGCGAGGAGACTCCGAGCTGATACAATACCAAGTACCTATGTATTGAGTACTATGTATGAGACTTAGGTGCTTGTCTGCCAAATCAACAATAATAATACCACAAGATGTACCAACCTTCAAATTCTTGTGTAGCCAGCAAGGCGATCCTGTCCATATGCGGCACATCGAAGGAGGCTGTGGAGGACGCGTCATCCTCGTCACGGTCTGATACGCCACTTGCACGCGACGCGGCGCTTTGCCGGCGTCCACGAAGTTTCGATGACGGTGACGAAGCCGGTTCTAGCCAAGACTCGAGAACAGCCTTTTGGTGCCTTGTGAGCCTAAAATTGGTACAAATGAAAATAATAACAATAAAAAAACTTTATTAAATAGTAACAGAGTGCGACAAGTTCCAGATGATGATGGCAAAACTTGTAACTATAACAAAGAAAGTGTCACGTGAGTGACATTGTTTCTGACCAACGGTGACAATCGTGAGTGGAAAATTCGCTAGTGGCGTACGCATAGAGTTAGAACATCCACACAACAAACCACCTTACCGTAATAAAGCTCGTGTCATACTTTTTCAATACGCACACTCTTATTACAAAAAACTACTCTGATATAGGCTTTAATCCTAAACTTGCAAATTCACGATTATTACGTAATAATGTTAGTTAGGATTTTATTACAAATCCTCGACTAATCATAGACCACTAAGTGTCAAAATTGGTCGAATCATTCAATCATTCGTTCAGTGACATTTCATTTTACATAACCTTGCTTTGCTGTCTGAAGTAAAAATATTTTAAATGAATTAGAAATGTTTTAAATGTGGGAGAGCCACGCTTAGGCATGAATGGGCCGGCTCGACCGGAGTGATACTACTGCCTCACAGAAGACCGGCGTGAAGCAGCGCCTGCGCTGTGTTTCGCCGTGTGAGTGAGGTTACATGAATAAGCATTGCTTATATTTTTGGGAATCAATCCAAAAAATAAATTGACTACTCTCTCCCAAATAATTTTAGGGTAAAACGGAATGAACTGTAACAGGGACAAGCTGTCATTGTTATTGAATCCTCAAAATATGAGGTTATTATTTTCGTAGTCATTTTAAACTATTGATCCGGGTGGTTTAACTTGAGCATTATAGTTGATATACTAAGTAACGTTAACTTCGTTTTGTAATGTTTATATTCGTTCTTCAGTTATTCCCAGTATTCATCCCTCTACTTACTTTAAAAAAACACGTTTTTGAATAAGAGGGCCAATGTTAAAAGGGGCTGGAACGAGTTTAATTCCAGAACTTTTCATAGATCGCGTTTTGTAATAGGTGGGCCTAAGTGTGGCCGTACGATAGGACTGAGGTCCACCTACAGGTGATTGGTTATTTTTGTACTGTGATCAGTCAAAATTCAGTCTGTCAATTTGACTAATGAAGCAACCGATGCTGTTGAATTGGACCTCAGCAGCACGTCATCTTACGGACTTTTCACACGCGAAAGCCCACACTTCGCATGGTGCCAATACAAAACTTACAGAACAACGCCTTCCTGTAATTATCACTTTGTCGCACTGTAGTTTGTATAAAAATGGAAATAGTAAGATAATAATCATTAAAAATTAGGCCCTTTTTGAAATTAAAGCCACACAAGGAAACGCAGGTTAGGACAAGATGCATTTATCAGATATACATACAATTCAATAAAAATATAAATAATATGTTATATTCTCAACAATATCGGGAATTGGAAGCATGCTTTTTGATGGAAAATATTTTTATGTAGGAAGAGAATTTAATTTGCCATTCAAGAACATGAACATTGCTTTATGCACTGAATTTTTATACCTCTTAGCTTACCACGCTAGTCGACAAGATAGTCTCTTTATGACATCTTGTCGACTAGCGTTTTCACAATTTTCCTTTTAGTTCAGACAACATTTTATATTCATTTCCGAAAATGCAAGGGAAATAAAGCTTCTTACTGGTGAAATAATTTACAAAATATATCCTGTAGTTTTGGAGTTTACCGTAAGTTATGCGTTCAATAATTTATAACATTCCCTCAGAAAAGCGTAAACATTGGTAAAAATGTAAAACTCACCGTCTAGAGCTGGAATAATCGTTAATTATGTCCTCACTACCCTTAGACTCCTCTTCCACAATACTCTCCGGTATCACAGACAAATCTGGCTTCGTGCTCAAAACGGACTTTCTCCCTTTCCTTATCGGGGCTGCCTTCACATCTCCCGCGTCCTCACTCGCTTTACTCCTAACAGATCTCACGGAACTCTCAGAGGCTACGCTCTCATTATCATCAACAGCTTTAGCTCTGGAACGCGTCGAACGCCTTCTAGGAGTAGTTGTTACTGAATCATCTAGAATCTCTTTCGATTCATCTAATTTCTCTGACATTTCTTTCGACGCTCGTCTTGTTATAATTTTTCTAACTTCTGTGCTTGAGGGAGTCTTCGCACGCCTTCTAGAAGGAGTTGTGGTACTCTCTTCAATCGCAGTATTTTCTGGAGTCTTTTGTTCTTCTGCAATAGATTTATTAGAAGCGTTCGACTGTGTCCGCTTTCTTGTAACAGGCGTTTTTGGCTCATCAGCGACCTCTATCTTCAATTCAGTTACAGATTTGTTGGAGGAAGTGGATTTGGCACGTTTCCTTGTTTTTGGGGCAAGCTTATCTGTCTCCTTTACAGTATCACCTTCACTCTGGGTGGTGACTTCCATTTTCTCCTGTACTTCTTTAGGAGCTTCTATTGATTGAGAATCTGCTTTAACTTCCTCAATTTTAGTTTCACTAGTACAAGTGGAACTTTCTACACCTAATTCAGGCACTGATACTGTTTCAGTATCAGTAACAATCTTTCCTCGTATAGCTTCAGCTACGGGAGGCTTTTCAGCAGGCGCTACGGAATCAACTACGTCAATTTCTTTAGTAGAAGCAGATTCCTTTATAATTTCAGTAACAACTGGCGTGACTTTCTCAACTGTAATGAGTACTTGAACTGCCGGCTCTTCTATAAAGGTAAAAGAAAACAAATATTATTGAAAACCCGCTGCACTTAAAAAACATTACACGCATCTAAATTACAATAATTTAAATTTCGTTAAACAACATGTAGTGCATTTCCATGGGCGCTGGAGTTTGTTTCCTATCAGCCGACTCATTTGCTCGTTTGTATCCATTTCTCATATAAAAACTATATAAGTAATAAGAAATTGTGTTAATGGTATTAAAAGTTGGTTCACATCTGCTGACAGTCCTAATGAAATAAATAAAATCTGAACATACCTGTATCCATGGGAACATCATCTTCAGGTTTATTTTCTTCACTAGCCTTCGTTTCACCAGAATAATTCAATTCCATACTTGATTGATCTGTCTGTATAATTGAATTATCATCAGTAAGCATCGACATCTGGCCTTGATTCAACGGGTCAGTAACTTCTTTAATCTCTTCTTTACCCGTTTTATCTTCTTTACTATTATTAGCATTTTCTACTTCAACCTCAGCGATGACTTGCAGAAGCTTCTCTGTGTCATGTTCGTCGGCGTCTGTGGATGTTCCTTCGTCTATTTGGAGCTTGTTGCTACTCGAAGACTCGTCTGATTCTGTATCTTTAATTGATATTATTTCTTCGTCACTTCCTGAACTGGAAGTCTGAAATAACATACAAGTTTTAAATTCAGTGTGTTGCACGTTTGCCATATTAAAGTACTCTTAAATTAAATTCTTAAATTGAATTTTAAGATTTGTGTAGATCTGCTTTTTTTAAATATTTTTGAGTTTGAATATAACTTACCTCCTCTGAACTTTCATCTTCCTCAGATTGATTACTATCAGTAGCCTCCAAGATTTCTTCATCACCCGAGCTGTCCTCATCTTCAGCCTCCTCACCATCTTCATCGCCAGTATCATCACCCGTCATATCACCTTCAATCTCATTGATCTCCCGTTCAATATCGACAATCTTCTCTTTCTCCTTCTGTATGACTGACGCTGTATCCTGATTATCTATCTTAGGTTTCCATTGGTTATCTTCCTTCATATCTGCATCACTATCATTGGTTATCAAACTTGCGTCTTTGAGCGCTGACTTAGTAGATTCATCTTTTGAAATTTCCTGCGAAGTTTCCGCCATGCTGCTTTGGTAACTTCTAAGAACAGACTTCTCGAAATTTGTTTCAATGATTTCAGTAAACTCTGTAAATGGCTTTGATACACTAACTTCTGTAACTTTAGTTTCCTTCGTCTCTTCTTGTATACTTTGGGAAGATTCTGCTACACTACTCTGATAGCTATGTAATACGGATCTATTTATATCTGTGTCGTTTATAGTGAAAGCTGGTAATGACTTCAAATGTACATTTGTTGCACTTTCATCAGTTTTTGGCTCATTGTCTTCAACGATGCTTTGCGATATGTCAGCTATGCTGCTCTGGTAGCTATGTAGGACTGATTTTTCGAAATACGTTTCGTGTATAGTAGTGAATGCTGGTAGGGGTTTAAGGCCTAGATCTGTGACGCTCTTGTCTGCGGGTTTAGTTGTATCTTTATCGATAGTTTCAGACATAGCGCTGTCTGTCGAGCTTTGTAGGACAGACTTGTTGACTATAGGCGATAGGGTTACATCCATAAGACTTGGCACTTGTTTGATAGCCTTCATGGGCGTGCATTCGATGACATTTTCGACTTCTTCCTGGACTTGCTCCGCTTCGCTCTTTAATTTGGCGAACGTGTTGTTCTCTAGGACCAGCCTTGAGAGGGGTTTCTTGCCTCTCGCCGAATGTTCTTTCTTGGGTGACATGATTTTTTCTGGCGTTTTCGTACGGCTTCTGTAATGATAAGTGTTTTATATTAGCTATACAGTCATTGTCATCATCGTGTCAATCCCGGTTGCGTCTAAGCCTGTCGCTTCGGAACCCAAGGTCCGCTTTAAAAATTCATAATAACCGTTCACAGGTTTATGTTTGTGATTGTTATACTTTACCTCAAGCTGCGTGGGCTGGCTGGCATCACTGGTTCCGGAGTTACTACTTCAGGAGTACGGGAGCGGCTTCTAAAATAGACAAGATATAACATTAACAAAATGTTGCTGTACTCTTAGTACTAGAGCAGCCCAGGATCTATGGAAGTAGCGAGCAGTTGTAGAGGTATATTCTAGCAGCCGACTGTGATAATGATGACGGATTCTTATAGAATCAAACATTTATATGCTCTTATTAGTCTATGAGACGTAATTAGTGCACGAAGAGTAACATTCTACACAATACAATACAATCTTGCATACTACGAATGTAGTATACAAGATTGTATACTACATTCGATCCACGAATAATTAACGAATAATTGTTGCAAAATTGAAATTCAATGTATTCGTATTAATTTATCTTATTAGAAGTTGTATGAATTTAAAATTTCGAAAGTATAATTTACCTGAGACTGCGTCTCGGAGAAGCGGGCGATTCGACGATCGGTTTGGTGGGCGACTCCGTGATCGCCTCGAGTCTGGGCGATTCTACGACGCCTTTGTCTACGCGCTCCGGAGTACGAGATCTGCTTCTGTGATTCAATAATTTTATGTGAATTTCATAAAAAAACATTATTCGATATCTTAAATGCTAAATAGCAGCTTTCTAGCAATCCCTACTATTGTAATTCATTTCTTCTCTATTCACTAATGCAATTTAATTTTCTACTCATATTCCCCTTATTGCAAAATATATCCTGATTAGAATGACAGATGTCATTTGACCTTTATTTCAATGAACATAAGGATTATGGTTTTACCAAGTTTTATTCCATAGAATTTTATTACCATTGACATAAAGATCATTTTTCCGTTACACCAATAGCTGTCTTTTTAACAAAGTTATATTTTACGGACTATAAGTAAAGGAACATTCGCTCCCCGAGGTTTCGATTTGTTCGTTTATTATGAATAAGCTCTAGAAAGTAATAAAATACTTAGTTTGGAATGTATTTTTGTATATGAGTCATTATTCAGCTAATCACTTTCGTGGTCACCATAAGGTTTAAATTTATTTCTATAGTAACATCAGAATCTTAAAATACATGTAAAATTAATATTCCTTATAGAAAAGGCAGGGAGGTCAGCACGAACATTCAAGGAATTCATATCATACCCACGCAATACTTTGTCACTTTTTAATTGACTGACCGGATGGCGCAATTGGTAGTGACCCTGCCTCTTACGCCAAAGGTTGTGGGTTCGATCTCCACCCTGGACAAACATTCGTGCGATGCACACTTGTGTTTGTTCGGTGTCAGTGTGTAATATATGTATTTAAATATATATTTGTGTTCCTCTGTGTCTGATTTCTGTAACACAAGTGCTTAAGCTACTTAGTACGGAATCAGGTCAACGTATGAGATGTTGTGAGAATTATTATTATTATTGTGTTTGAAATATATAAATATATACTCCCATTTTGGGGTACGCTAACAAAATTGCGGGCTTTTGGCCAAGCAAAGTTGTAGAGGAAAAGTATTATGTTGTTATTATTATTATTATTATGTTCTTTATATGCTGAGTATCACAGCTATTTGCTGGCTTTTCAGAAATGTACGGGCCTAGGCCAAGTACAGTTCCTACACTACGGATCTGATTGTGATGTGGTGGGGGTAATGAGTCTTGATTGTGATGATCTGTGTGGTTGTGTGATTGGGCGTGTTTGTTATTATTATTATTATTAATTCCAAGTAAGAGAGTGAGTATGCTTAGGTAAGATAGAGGGAGCTCTTCAGTTTTCATATGCTATACGATCCTTTGAAAAGTTCGTGCTAACAATTAAGTTACGTTAGAACACAACCGTACCTCGGGGTCGGCACGCTCAGAGTGGACCGGCGGGCGTGCGGCTCGCTGGCCCGCTCGCGCGCCGGCAGCTCCGGGATGGGCTGGAGAGGCGACGAGTGCGGACTGATGTCCGGCGTGCGGGACCTACTTCTGTACGTATCAGATAGTTGGAACTTAGTTAGCTTTAAAACGTAGGCCACCCTCACTCTTACCGAGGTGTCGTAAAAGGCGACTAAGGTAAAGCTGCTGGCATGATCATCAGCACCCAGAGAAGGAAAACTCTGCTTTTATATCAAAACACTCGCCAACCCGTCTGCCAAGCGTGGTGAGTATGGCAATTACCCCTCATGTGATTGAAGGAGGCCCGTGCCCCAGCAGTGGGGACTTAAATGGGCTGATGATGATGATGATGATGAAAACGCAAGTAGAATACGCCATCATCATTTATTATATCGCACCTTCAGAATTATAGAGTCCTAAACCAAAAATTACTTGGACCTTTTTTATTTAAAATGTGTAGATCAAACATACCTAGTAAGATAATAAATAGTAACTCTTAAAACGATAAATCTTTGTATACAATTTCTAGATAACATTAATTTTCTATTTAATGTCGTGATATACGAATCTTTATTGGCTGTTTCCCAAATTTAGTTCTTTGCATTAGGTCTCTATATTTCTGAAGGTGCAATATATCTATTATTGTTACGTTTTATTTACAAATTAATTTACATAAATATCACACACTTCAATTATTTTTTTAAACACCTTTACCTACCATTATATATATTATTAAATTATATTCATACTACCTACCTACTGTTTACTTTTTAGAATATGTTTGTGATAGGATTGCAGCGCGTCTAGGGCGTTGGACGCGCTTATGCTTTCGGGTGGTTGCTGAAAATCAGCTGTTTGCTTTTGCTGCTTATGCCTTAGCAAAACATCGCTGAGATATCACCCTTTCGCATTGACACAGTGTGTCACACACACGTCATGATCCGTACTTTTGCATAATTTCAATGTTTGTTGGAATTTATTGTTTTTCCTTTGCATTTGTATTAATTGTACCTTATTTTTAATTTTGTTTTTTTTTCCTTGTGTTTATGTGTGTCAACTTAAATGCGAATAAATGTTTTATCTATCTATCTATCCATCCGCAGAGAACAGGGTTCGAAAATAGAAAATCCGATACTTGACATAACCCCATCTAAGAGTAAGCGTAGAGGTAAGAATTTGATGGCATTACACGAAGTAGTTTTGTAATTTTTAAAACCTATTTGTGCGGACTTTTGGTATTTCTACCATGTACCGGTGTCGATTGAGAGTCTGCCTGGTGGAGTATTGGAAGAACGGAACGAAGAATTATTTTGACATGACACGATTTTAAGCTTTCGCGTAGCTTAACAAAATAATTCTTATAACCGCGAAGTCGGTAACGCAGGTAGGCCGATACTTTCACTACGATGGTAATAAAAACATAAAAGTCCTTATCAGAACCGGATGCCCAATTCTCGGGGCGGGATATTTTGTCGAAATACAATGTATATTGCAAAACATAGTTTTTGTATGGCTTTCATACGACCTCCACCACGTTTTTTCATATTCAAAATCTCGCGAATTGGTCCAGGACCGCGACTAAGTAGCAGTTCTTACTGGTTGATGTTTCTAACGTGTTACAATGGCCGCTTGGTCACAAGAATCAAGTGACGTTTAGTTACGGTAGAATAAATTGTCACTAATGTCAAAAGATAACTCCAACACTTGTAGTTAGACCTGACGCCTACATTTGACTGTATATAGGCGTCAGGTACATTTGTAAAAGCCCTCATTAAAATGTTACTATTTCATTTTGGTGACTTAAAATTTATTTACCTTGTCATTCTTCCTGTGTGCAGTGGTGTTATAGGCGAATCCAATCGCTCTGGGGTGCCAGAACGACTCCTAGAAAGATCGAAATGAAGATATCTTAAGAATGCTTACCGCAAGATTTCAAAATGTTTTATGACGATACTGTAAACTTCAGATTCACTTCTTCAAGCCTTCACAACTTCAGGCCTCCGAAACAAGAGATCGCCACTTCGGTCGATCCTGCGTTACTTCTTGCCAGTTATTGATCAGATACTACTTTTTTTTTTTTACATTATTGCGGACAAACGAGCACACCTGATGGAAAGTGATCACCGCCGCCCATGGACATCTGCAACACCTGAGGTATCACATATGCGTTGCCGGCTCTTAAGAAAGGAGTACACCCTTTTCTTGAAGGTCACCACTACTTGAGATACGTCTTCTAATATTCCATAACCTATTGGTCTGGTGCCCTTGTATAAGGGGAACAAAGGTCGGACTTCAGTCGCTTTATTGTAATTACCACACTTCCCGAATCAAGGTCAAAGCGTACCCCGGGCTCCAAAGCGACAGCTTTGGATGGATCTGGGAAATTGGGTTCTTTGGTCACACCTCTGACGGGAGAGGTGAGCGGAAGAAGGCCTAGAGGCAGAAGCCCCATGCGCTGTTCCGATCAAATCAGCTCAAAGTTGAACACCACAGTCTGTGATGCGATCCACGCGGCCGAGGATAGAGTGAGCTGGCGGAAGACAGTCCGGGAGAAAATTACTCATAGAGACCACGCCCCCCAGCTCTGAGAACAAACGACGCAAGGAGGAGGAAGGGAGAGAATTACAACTCTCAGATGATGATGCGATTGTGATGAATGTGATGATCAGAAATGAAATAAAACATATATCAAGACATTTAAAATAAAAAAGAATTTGTGATTTTTTAAGCTTACTTTGCACACGCTATTCATGACACAATCATCTCTAGCAACATTTTTAGTGGCCATTTAATATATATAAACCAAATCCAATATAAATCATCGTCATCGTCAGCCCATTTATGTCCCCACTGCTGGGGCACGGGCCTCCCTCAATCACATGAGGGGTAATTGCCATACTCACCACGCTTGGCAGACGGGTTGGCGAGGGTTTTGATATAAATGCAGAGTTTTCCTTCTCTGGGTGCTGATGATCATGCCAGCAGCTTTACCTTAGTCGCTTTTTACGACACCTCGGTAAGAGTGAGGGTGGCCTATTCTACTCTGCCGTGGACCACACGGCGAATATAAATGCTATGGCTATAATTTAAAAAACGATTACAAACCTATTAACCAAAGGCGTGCTCTCCCCACCTAGAGACCTGATGCCCCGCCTGCTTCTAGGAGTCTTAGGCATAACATCTTTTATTGGAGTCTCCGCCCCCGTGGTCGTGGAGACCTCCACGCCGCGTGTCTCGGGCTCCGGCACGGCGCGGCGGCGTTCGCCGGAGTAGCGAGGGTTGATGAGCGTGATGGGAATGTCGGCGATGCTTTCGATGGACGTGTTAGGGTCTTCGGAGAGGCTGCTGTTCGCCGATATTGAGAGGGATCGTCTGGGTTAGAAATATAATAATTTGTTTATCTTTACCATTTATAAAGAGGTACGCTTGTACCACGTTTATAAGTTACATCGGCAAAATTCGTCTATGTAGAAGAGCAAGTTAAATCCGATTGATTACGATTGCGAAAGCAGTTGAAATACAGACTTTATTGGGCTATGTTAAGATTCAATACAATAAATCCAGAGACAAATGCTATCTCTCTCCGGATTTATTCATCATCATCATCATCATTTCAGCCAATAGACGTCCACTGCTGGACATAGACCTCCCCCAATGTTCTCCACACAGATCGGTCCTGTGCCGCCCGCATCCAATGGATTCCCGCGATCTTCACCAGATCGTCGGTCCACCTTGTGGGGGGCGCCACGGCTGCGACTTCCTGTGCGTGGCCTCCACTCCAGGACCTTTCTGCCCCAACGGCCGTCTGTTCTCCTCGCTATGTGCCCTGCCCATTGCCACTTGAGGTATGCAATCCTTTGGGCTATGTCTGTAACCTTAGTTCTCCTGCGGATCTCATCATTTCTGATACGATCACGCAGGGAGACTCCGAGCATAGCTCTCTCCATTGCTCTCTGGGTGACTTTGAGCCTCCTTAATCGGCACATTGTAAGCGGCCAAGTTTCGGTTCCGTATGTCATCACTGGCAACACACACGCATTGAAGACTTTTGTCTTGAGACATCCGGATTTATTAATATATTAAAATCTACCGCCAAAAGCGGCCACTTTTAACGTGAATCAATTTTTCGCGTACAAAAACGGATCCAACATTTGTGCATGGTTATTTAATAAATAGAAGTGTTTGCCGAGAGGTTGTAACCTCGAAATTGTTTAAAGTAGATCCGGTTTAGTAGCTAAAAATTAAAATCGATTGGCGTCGCTAGTGTGCTCTACCCGTCCCCTTAACCGCACTCGCACCGAACATGGCGCTAACGCATCAATCAACCAATAAGAAATTGTAATTTTTGGCGCGCATTGATGGGTCATTAGTTAAGATTTAGCGGCAGTTTTATAAAATAACAGTACATTGGTGTAACTAACAAAATTGGTAAAACTATAAATCCTACAGCATTTCTATAGAACGTCCCGTTGTTCTAGTGGTTTAAGTACCCGGCCGTGATCTCGGGGTCCGGGGTTCGATTCCCGGGTCGAGCGAAAGTATTTTTTTAATTTTTCGAACATAGCTCGGGTTTGTGATCACCGATCCGCATTAGGCAATCGTGGTGATTTAGCCTAACCCCATCATAGTAGCGATGACTTGATTTCTATGATGGAGGCCTTTGCCCTGCAGTGAGACAATATATCTGATACTTAAATCGTACAGACAGCGGCAATGCGTAATCCGAAAACACGAAACGTTTGCGCGATGTAATCGACACCTAGCGTCATCTATTGGTATAAAGTGGAATTAATCTCCTGAAACGAAATGAGGGCCGGCCACTAGTTTCTGTATTAAGAAAATTTGCCATAGATGTCGCAAGGCATTAATTTTACATCACGTAAGTAAAATGTGTTACGGAGCAACGACACCAAGCCAACTCCAACCAAAAGTAAAACAAGTGGACGGAGAGCTAGCAACGTAAGTAAGTAGGTGATTTATGGAGCAACGAAATCCCTCTAGTTAGTGCGCCATACTATCATTATTAAAGTTTCCTGGCACCTGGCAGTTGCTCAGCGGAGAGTGTGAGATTCGATGGACACAGCGATCTAAAAATGAATACTCTTGTACGATACATGAGTATTTTACCAAATGTAAAATGTGACTTTATTTGATGCCAAATCAACTTTCATCATTTGTTTAAGCAACAACATTTATGCTCACCTAGCTCGAACTGTATCCTTATAAGATTTTCTTGGTTTAACTTTCTCCTCTGACGCAAATTTCTTTGGCGGCGACTCCAACGGGTTAATCTCATCCTGAAATCAATTTGGGTTACTTTGAATTATCTTGTAACTTTGAATAAAACTGGTTTAAAGATTTTTTATTTTATTTTTTAAAACGGTATCTAAAGGTCGATCCATTCAACGTAGATACCGATTTTAATTGTATAGGAGGAATAAAATAAAAAATATTTAAACCAGTTTTATTCAAAGTTACCCAAATTGACTGTACTATTTAGAATTAAAGCTGTACAACATTATTTCACTAAAAAAATATTGAAGAGGGTTTTTGAACAAGCAACATCCGATGAATGATGTTGACATGAGGTCCAACTTCGACGGTAGAGTCCGCGCCGCGAAAGAAGTCCCACGGAAAAATACGGAACTAAAATTTGGGATTTCAAGAAATATGCATAGGAATTAGCTTATATTTTTGGGATTAAATCCAAAAAAATAATTAATTACTTTCTCACAAATAACTTTAGTGTAAAACGGAATGAACTGTCACAGGGATAAGTTGTCATGGTTACTGAATCGATATTTTGAGGTTAATATTTTAGTACTACTTGACTGACCGGATGGCGCAATTAGTAGTGACCCTGCCTCTTACGCCAAAGGTCGTGGGTTCGATCCCCACCCTGGACCAACATTCGTGCGATGAACACTTGTGTTTGTTCAGTGTCTGGGTGTAATATATGTATTTAAGTATATATTTGTGTTCCTCTCTTGTCTGATATCTGTAACACAAGTGCTTAAGCTACTTAGTACGGAATCAGGTCAAAGTATGAAATGTTGTGAGCATTATTATTATTATTATTTTAAAGTACCCGTTTTAAACTAGGGGTCCGGGTGGTTAAACTTAAGTATTAATAGTTGATATACTAAATGAAGTTAAACTTAGTTTTGTAATAATGTTTATTCTAGTTCTTTAGTTGGTCCCAGTATTGTTCCTACTTATTTTAAACCACGTTTTGGAATAAGAGGGCTTGTGTCTATGCGCACAGAGCTCAAATTTGAATGTTAATGGTGACTCAAGCGCGCTTTTCACGAGACTTCTTTTGTGGCGCGAACTCTATTGGATGTTTTACACAACATAGTTTTTTTTATAGTGACACAGTATATTGGCTCTCTTCAGCCTGATGTAAGCATGAGTATTCTTGACATGAGACTTCAAACTATAAACAATTTACTAATAGGCTATTTGACAGTGATAAAAATATACATTCCTTTTATAACATCAATGTTAATATATTTTTTGTGGAGCGATTTGTAATAACGCGAGATAAAAATGTTGCATTATTTCATCAAAACTAGTCTTTTAAAATTATTATTTTTTACACAGGGGTCACGTGACTAAGTCTACTGCCTATGGTTGATTGCCTTTCCTTCATAGGAAGAAATAAACAAAAAAAAAGTATATTTGAAAGAAACACTAAAACACCAACAAGCTCAATGTTTATTTATGGACAATCTACGTCATTGGCCGCCATATTGCTAAAAGACGCGTTTTTGCGGCATATTTGAATATTGCATTTTCTTTTTCGTTTTTTATTAAAATATCTTAAATAAAAACAGAAAAGTACTTTTAGGGCTCCTTATAAACAAATGAATACCCTAAGATAGTTTTCAGAATTTGTCAAATAGTCTATTGTTGGAACTGACGCTTATATAACACCATCAGTCGTATTTTTCATTTTTAAAGACCTTTATAATCATTTTGTATCTCACCATAGCATGCGAACTCGTGGTTGCATGACTATTCTCTTCCTGCTCCATCTCAACAATGACGGGTATAGATGCCTCTCTTTCCTTCACGATGTCCCGGTGTATGTAGGCTGGAGCGGCGGTTGCAGTAGGCGGGGATGGCGTCGAACCTGATTCTGACGCCGTCGGGATTGTGAACCTTAGATGCCTGAAAATAGGAGTCAGTTTACTGAGAACAGGGAATGCAAATCAGTTCCAGGTTTTCCGTCCACGATAGCCCTGAGATGGTTTCCTCAGGGGTTTTGGATATGGTTAGAGTCCCAAACAACATTCACTTGATCCCTACATGAGACAAGGTGACAGTTATGATAGTTTTCTCTAGTAGTCCCTGGGCGGCGGCAATCGTTTACCATCTGCCACTTATCACATAAAAAAATGTAATTATCAGACTTAACAAATCCTGGGTCATGGTCCCTGATTTTTTTTATGCTAGAGGCGACAAACCTGTACCTGATGGATAGTAATCAACGTGGCCCATTGACATCCGCGAAATCAGAAAGATCGCTAATCTTTTGCCGGCCTTTTTTAAAAAGAATCATCCCCAACCCCCCTCCCGACGTCGGGAGGGGCGTGGCCGCTAACCCCACGTAGGGGCTCGTGGCGGGACGGTCATCATCATCATCATCATTTCAGCCAATAGACGTCCACTGCTGGACATAGGCCTCCCCCAATGTTCTCCACACAGATCGGTCCTGTGCCGCCCGCATCCAATGGATTCCCGCGACCTTCACCAGATCGTCGGTCCAACTTGTGGGGGGCGCCACGGCTGCGACTTCCTTTACGTAGCCTCCACTCGAGGACCTTTCCGCCCCAACGGCCGTCTGTTCTCCTCGCTATGTGCCCTGCCCATTGCCACTTGAGACATGCAATCCTTTGGACGGGACGGTGTTGAGGGGCAAAGCTTTTCGGCAGTTCTCGTGACACCATTCCCCTTTTCCACGAGTGGGTGAGTCGCTGGGTAAGTTTAGCTGGTACGCCGCGCAAGAGGGTTCGATAGATAGATAGATATACTTTATTGCACAAAAAAAAAAACACAACTTAAAAAAACTAGGCATTACAGAAACTTAATTGTACAATTTCGGCGGTCTTATCGCTGGAAGCGATTTCTACCAGACAACCTTCAGGCAAAGGACATTTGATAGTAGAGGAGGGTTAGTTGGTGCAATATTGAAAAAGGGAAATAAAATATTTTTTTTTTTTTTTTTTTTTAATGGCTAGTAGTGTTGTACGTCAGAGACGCAGTCAACTCTGCCAATGTCAAGTGAGTAGAGACACATTCAGTATGTTATTGAATTGACCGGTGATTTGAGTAGATTTCTTAATTAATTGAGTTTTCTTTTTAGGGAAATCACCACCTATAACAAAACAAAACGCACACATAGACAAAGACAATAAAGAACATATATGAACGACAAAGACAACACAGTATTAAATGGGAGATTCATTTTAATTTATTTTACAGTCTAATATTATAAAGGTTAATATAATTACATAGATATTTTATATATGAGGAAAAGGATAGGGTCAGAAGAAAAGGGAAGTTGATAGGACGGGGAATTTTGGGGGGTAGAACGTCATACAACGAGATAGGATACTTCCGGCAGTTAAAGAAAATGTGTTCAGGTGTACCCTCGTCTAGACCACATTCGCAAAGTGAGCTGTCCTTCACACGAATCTTGTTTAAAAATACTGGGGTACAAGCGTGGCCAATACGCAGACGACAGATTGTAGACACAATAGATTTTTCAGACGAAGTTTTTCGTTTGAAAAACCATGGTTTACGTGGAATTGTTGGTTGTATAGCTGCATAGTGACGACCCTTTATACTTGAAGATTCGTTGAATGTAAGTTGCCAGCTGTTCAGAAGTGACTTTGTTGCCAGGGGTATGATATCCTGAGCATAGATTAGGTTTCGAGGAGTACCGAGCTGAATGGCTTCTTTAGCCCAAGTGTCAACCTGTTCGTTGCCGCGGATACCGCTATGACCTGGGATCCATACTAGTGCTACATCAATGTTTTGAGAATGACAAAGGAATAGTGTCTTTTTAATTTCAAGGATGATGGGTGAGATGCATTTGGCTTTAAAGAAATTACTTAACAGTGAAACTAAGCAACTTTTAGAGTCGGAAAAGATAACTGATCTGTTAAGTTTGTGTGAAAAAATAAAAGAGATGGCTTCTAAAATGGCAATAGATTCTCCGGTAAAGACTGATGTTTCCTTAGGGGATTTGAAGTTTAGTACTACATTGAATTTTGGTATCCATACCGCACTTCCGACATTGCTCTCATCACCATCTTTGGAGGCGTCTGTGAAGATTGGTATCCACTGATCCCAGTCTCTATTTAAATAGGCATTAAATTTGTGATCCGCCATGGGGTCATTTTTGGGGATGTCAAAATCTAATATAATTTGGGGTTCGAAAATCAATGCATCATAAGTAATTTTGAATAATGGGTTTTTATCAAATTGTAACGTTGGGTATGATAAGGAAGGAAGTTTTCTAAAGCTATTGATAGTTAATGGAGGATTTTTACGGGCCCAGTATTTGTTAGAAGGTTGAGAAATCAGATCGGATAAGTTTTGAAGACGAGAAAGAAGTGGATGACTAGAAAATTGACTTGTTTTAAATATGAACCTATCCGATAGGTATTGACGTCGAAGATTTAGAGGAGGGTCAACAGCCTCCACTTGTAGGGCATTTTTCGGAGAGGATCTCATTGCTCCCAGGATGATTCTAAGGGCTTTCATTTGAATAATCTCTAATTTGTTTATTGCCTCTTTGTTGCAGGGTTCGAGGAGGAATGCTGCATAATCGAAGTGGCTACGAATGATGGCGTTGTAAAGAAGTTTTTGGCTGTATGGGTGGGAGCCCCACCAGACTCCTGAGAGGGATCTAAGGATATTGATACCCTGTTCACATTTCTGAGCCACAATGTTGAAGTGAGGAGTGCCAGTCATTCTGGAGTCGAGAGTGACCCCAAGGAATTTAACCTGGTCATTGATGGGGAAAGGTTGGCCATCGCAATTGATATTGATGTTTGGGACAGATTTCTTCCTTGAAAATACTACAACGTTACTTTTTGAGACTGATAAGTTTAAATTGTGTTCTTCCAGCCAAACATTTAAATAGTGAAGAGCCGAATTCAATTTGTCACTAATATTTTCAATGGATTTGTCAGAAATATACAGACAAAGGTCATCAGCATATTGGAGGACATTACAAAAGCATGAAACGCATTGCTCAAGATCGTAGGTATAGAATGCTGTACAAAATAGGACTCAAGACTGAACCTTGGGGGAGTCCTTGCCAGATTTTCCTAGGGGCGAGAGTGTGATCAAAATACCTAATTTTGATCGACCTACCCATCAATAAATTTATTGCGCAATGAACTAACCTCACCGGAAGACTCATGCGAAGCATCTTCTGTCTGAGCACCGGAAGTTGAACATTATCGTAGGCCGAAGCTATGTCTAAAAACACGCCAACTAGGTATTCTTGTTTGGTAAAAGCTATCCTAATGTCCGTTGTAAGGATACTTAAGCTATCCGTGGTGCCTTTTGCTTTACGGAATCCGAACTGGCTATTCGCTAGAATATCCCTACTTTCAACGATCCATTCAAGACGGTTCTTTATCATATGTTCCAGGACTTTGGCAAGGGTAGAGGATAAGGCTATGGGGCGATAGGAGGAGGCATTGGATGGATCTTTACCTGGTTTCAACAGGGGAATGACAATTTGGGACTTCCAGGACTCTGGAATATTTCCAGTTAAAAAAATAGTGTTTAAAAGGTCCAAATAATATCGTTCTCCTGTAGAGCCCAGGTGGGATAGGAAGGAATAGGGAATACCATCTTCTCCAGGAGACGAGTCTCTTAAGCCTCGTAAAGCACATTTTAACTCAGATAGTGAAAATGGTTGGTCAAATCTGTCATTACTTTGAAGGAAAGGGTATGGAGATGGGATACAATTTTCAGGTGGGACAAAAGGGGGGGATAGTTTATCTGCAAATAGGTACAGCCAAGTGGAAGGGTCGTTGGAAGATGGGGAGACGCCTACTAGGGAACCACGGAATCTTTTGATGTTCTTCCATACAATGGAAGAAGGGGATCTAGGGGAAAGGGATTCACAGAAATTTAACCAACCATTTTTCTTCTTTTTAGACATAATTCGTCTTGTGCGGGCAGCAATTTTTTTGTATTGGATATAGTTGTCCATGCTCATACACCGGTTATATTCTTTTTCGGCCTCTTTCCTGCGAGTGACCGCTTCAAAGCACTCAGAGTCCCACCAAGGCGGTGGTGCTAGCTTTTTGCGGTTGGGTTTCTTAGGAGGGATGCTAGCGTCAGCAGCCGATGAAAGCCGTCCGCCGTCGGACTCACCGAGTGTGTGTGTGTCTGCATGCATTACCTCTAGTGGCATGTTTTTAAAAAGAGTTTGAAGTTGAGAGGCAACGTTGGACGGTAGAGCATCGTTGAACTTTGATAAAATGATAGTCAACAACGCTACCGTTGTCTCTATCAATCTATCTTCTGCCATCGAAGAAGGATCTATCAGGGCACAGCCATTAGGCATTGTTGAAGAGGGACTAGATACTATAGCATGATGCGCCTGCCTGTCATAGCCTTTGGAGAGGGGGGCTCTGGGACGGGGGATTGATGTCACAGTTTTCTTGTAGGTTTGGGTCATTGTAGGAATACTGAGGGGGAAGTTAGACATAGAGGAGTGATGGCGTGGGGGGGAAGAAGAAGTCTCCTTTGCTACCTCATTATACGGTCGTCTAGATGATGGAACTCGGGCAGATGCCTCAATGTAGGATATGCTCTCTTGAGACATTATAATTTTGATACCTCTTTGCCTTGTCTGTTCCGGACAGCCCTTGTTGATAGCAAAGTGATTTCCTGAACAGAGAAGACAAGTGGAGGCGACCTCTAATATTTCGCATGAGTCTCCAGGGTGGCTTTGTGCACAGCGGTAGCACCTGGGTTGGGAGCGGCATTGGGTCTTAACATGACCGAACCTACAACAGTTGAAGCACTGAATTGTTGGCAATTGATAAGGTTCAACCATTAAAGAGGTGTGGAAGGCATAGACCTTATGTGGAAGCTTCTGACCTGCAAAGGTGAGGACTACTGTTTGGGTGGGTAACCATATTGTGTTTCCATTAGATGTGGTTTTCCTGTTTAGTCTTCTGGCCTTTAAAACTATGCCGCAGTTATCTGGGAGTTCCAGTGACTCAACTAGGTGGTCCATGGACCATTCAACGGGAATGGTACGTATTAGGCCCATACGGGTGACATTGTAGGTAGGGATAAACGATTTGTAATTGTTCTCCTTTAAGTATTGAGCATTTGCAAAATCATTTGCATGGGAGGCAGATTTAAATTGGACAGAGATCTTATTCCGTCCAACATTCTTGATACCATCTTGAGCAATGCCGTTGACTCTTTGTTTGTGCAAAAATTGACCGAATTTGAGAGGTCTGATAGTGGTACCCGCTGCAGGATCAGGTTCGATTCTTGCTACATGGACAATAAAGGGTCCAGAGTCTTCATTCCTGTATGTATATGATTCGGAAATACTGGGATGGGTGTACACAGTCTGCTGTGAAGCAGATGTTTCCTCATCACGGTTATTGCGGTGACGTTTATCTAAGACATTTTTATCCATTAAATTATCTGCCGGACGTTTCTGTTTTCTGCTGGCAGAAACCCCAGAGGGACTAGGTTCAGAGATGTCGGTCGGAGAACCAAAATGTAATCCATTTTCGTTTGAAAATACCAACGGAGATAGACCAATATCCGGTGGATCTGGGGGCTGCGGGGGGATGTTCATGGTGTCTTGTTGTACGACACCCAAGGGGAGAGGAGGTTATGTATTTATAAAGTAAATAAATAACTGGAAACACAAAGTTTTTAACTATCTACAAACCTTAAACACCTTCACCAACATACACATACACATAAACTCAATTAAATAGAGGAAACTATATTATTAAAAACCAAAACAAACGAGATCACGTGTGTCGCTAAACAACAAACAAATGACAGTCCAATTAAAATAAAAGGGAAAAAAACGGTTTGACACCTCTTGAAGACAGACGAAAGGTGTTAGATCTATGTTTGTTATACGATATAGCTAATGGAAATGTGGATTGTCCGGAACTAGTCCAGAGTATAAGGTATAACGCACAGACCCGACGCAGCCTCCGGCGTGTCCCATCTCTGTTTGTAGATGCCAGTGCAAGAACTAACTATGCGCGTAATGCGCCTATCTCTCGGTTGCTGCGAACTTATAATAATGAGTTTCGTGACATTGACATGTTCACGCACAGCAAAGACACTGTTAAGCATAGGGCAATGGAAACTGTAAACAGCATTAAAGGGTAAATCCTGGTAGAATTTGGTATCTAGCTTTTATACTTATTACCAGTTTTGGTATTAATGTAAACGCAAGACGCGACGTATGTATGTGAATAGCGTGAATTAGTAGCGTATAATAGCATATGTAAGTACAAGCTAAACATTGTATATCTTGGAGTAATTTTAATGACACGTCTTAAATAAATTAAAACTATAAGGAAAACCTGTCATTAGCCTTATTAGTTGTAAGTACTAGTATAAGTTTAAATAATGATACGCTGTTGGTTTTCTTAATAAAATAAAATAAAATAAAATAAAAGTTAACTGTATACATCATCATCATCATCAGCCCATTTTAGTCCCCACTGCTGGGGCACGGGCCTCCCTCAATCACATGAGGCCCATGAGGGGTAATTGCCGTGTGGTCCCCGGCAGAGTAGAATAGGCCACCCTCACTCTAATCGAGGTGTCGTAAAAGGCGACTAAGTTAAAGCTGCTGGCATGATCATCAGCACCCAGAGAAGGAAAACTCTGCATTTATATCAAAACCCTCGCCAATCCGTCTGCCAAGCGTGGTGAGTATGGCAATTACCCCTCAACTGTATACATATTAAAATATTTAAAATGCTAATACATAAATACACATAATATTATATACTAATAAATATTTGAATACCCCCACGGAGAGCCCAGCTGTACCTAAGTGCCCTGCGCCGACAGACCAAGGGCCAATTCTGCTAAGGGTGCCTTTCCCCTCCACTTTGGTGGACTACGTGGTGTAGTGCGGATTAGGCATTCCTCTAGAGTTCCAAAAAAAAAAGGTTTTAATAAAACACTCACTTGTTAGTAGAATCGCTGTAGTGAGTATGATTGCTGGCAGTCTCCAGCATTTCATCGTCACTGTCGCCCAGGTAACGAGAATCCACTGGTGACGGCGCGTCGCGGTCCATCGCAGAACTCCTTCTTATCTGCAAAGGAATAAGGCATATTTTTGAATGATCTTTCCAATTAAAGTTATGATGATACACTGGCGAAATTTCCTTATAGTCCCTAAAATTTAGCTTGATTAAAATCATAGCCATTGATGTTACAGTAAAATGATATTAATAAGTAAAGACTCTATTAGACTCGGTTTATTTCCCATCTTGTCTGCAATAGTCCTTGCATCTGGCGGGTGCTGACTTTGGTTGTATCTCCTAAATAGTGCAGACAGAGTCAGTACCAGCTGGATGTACACATCCCCAGTATCATTATTGTGTCTTAAAGGGGCCTCTTCCTGGGCCAGATCTGTATCCCCCACGTATGTCTTCCAAAAGGACCGGCCTCCATGCCGAGATTTCCCGCAGGAGATATACATAATAATAAAAATAATGCATTTATTTCAGGCAACAAGATACATTCAAAAATGTTTCATTGGCCCATATAATAAATACCTTACAGTCTAACATACATACATCTAATATATAAAATTCTCGTGTCACAGTTTTCGTTGCCATACTCCTCCGAAACGGCTTGACCGATTTTGATGAAATTTTTTGTGCTTATCCGGTATCTATGAGAATCGGCCAACATCTATTTTTCATCCCCCTAAATGTTAGGGGTAGTCCACCCCTAAATTTTTATTTTTATTTTTTAGACAAAATTTTTAATTTCTCTTTTTTTATGATACAACATACAAAAATACATACAATCCTCAATTTTCACCCTTCTACGATCAACCCTTTTATTTATATGGCAAAACAACGTTTGCCGGGTCAGCTAGTAATAAAATAAAATACTCATTTTTTTTTACAAATTTCTACGTGCGGCGTTAATATACCGCATTATATCGGTCTATAGTAATAAAATTCTATAAAATTACACTTGATGAAATGTTAAACCAAAGGTCATGTGAGAGCTGTCATTCTAATCAAGCTATAGTCGCCCCACGGTTATTTGGCACCTGGCAAAAGTAGGAACTAATACTGTTTTGACATTTTCCCATAGAAAAAAAATGTTGTAAAACGCCCCCCTGTCAATGTCACTGAAGTGTCATCTGATCGTGGTCGCACTGTATATATATTTCACGGCACGGAGTATAGAGCGTAACTTTATATGAGATCGCAGGTTTTATTCTCATATTATCAATGTCAGTTTTGTGATGGATCTGGGATTTACAATTTATTCCTACATAAATAATGCATGTAAAAATTCTTCAATGTGTCTTCAGAAACCGAACCCGCCACCTTAATCGAATGAATTCTGTTAGCCAACTGAGTTTCCGAAGACCTTCACAAGTCTATAATTTTTTGTCTAGTATTATAGTATTATACTCGTAGTTTCATCAATATTGTAGATTTATTAACATTACAACAGACGAACATTTGAATTTAATACAAACATTTATACTGTAAATGAACCTTTATCTCGAGATGAATATTTAAAAATATTTTGTTAATTATGTAAATAAAAGAGATATGTAAAATACCTGTATTGAAATGTAACGTTTAAGTAGAATTAGATATAAACTACGTCATATGTGTATTAATAGAAATAAAAAATGAAGTAGGTAGATATAAATTAGTTATTTGAGCAAGTGCTACTTCCTTATGTTTGATACTATAATTACTACAATCTAGACATAATTAGTCCATGCTATAACTAAAGTAGGTAATTTCAATTTTGAATGCTTAAGAATTAGTATAATTGTATTAAGTATACACCATTATTAATAACTTAAATCGGTACCAACAAATGTATTCGGTTAATTTTATGGAAATGTATTTGGTACGTTCGGACGAAGATTTTGAAGTGCAGATTTTACTTAAAACTAAGATCTTATTTGTTCTGTTGTTAATACATTACATACCTTTAGAATACTATGCGGAGTCTCCGCCCCCGTCCTTTCATTGTACAGGTTCAGATCCGGACTCTGCACCAGCGGCATGTCGAGCAAGCGCCGCCATCTCGCGGCTTATCTCCGGGCCGTGTTTGGCGGCGCTACCGAATTTAGGCGTTTTCGGGGTCATGCTAAAGTCCATTTTCGGTCGCTTCGACGGCGACGACTCGGACGGGAAGTCGGTGAATATGCTGAAATATATTCATAATGTTACTATTTGAAAGTGACGATAGTCTTGTTGGGACTATACAAGTATTACGTAAATATCTAATCGGATATAGGAAGGAACGAAAAGCAAACGAGAAAGTATGATGCTTGATGGTAAGATGATCAGCATTAGTTGAGAATCGACGGCCAGGCCTCTTTTATATTGTGTTGGTTTTACGTATTAGCGGACAAACGAGCAGACGGCACACCTAGGACCAAAGATAGGACCTGGTGACCTTCAAGAAAAGGGCTTATTCCTTTTGATACCTCAGGTGTACCATCATGCGTTGCCGGCTCTTAAGAAAGGAATAAGCCCTTTTCTTGAAGGTCACCAGGTCCTATCTGTTCGGAAATACCACGGATGACAGATGGTTCCACAGTTTTATTGTGCGTGGTAGGAAATGACGTGAGAAACGCATTGTAGTCGACATAAATCCATCCAGGTGATGTGGATGGAATTTGGCGTTCTGACGTGATTTGCGGTGGTGAAAAATTGCAGCTGGAATAAGGCCGAACAGCTCCCCGGAACATTCCCCATTGTAAATGCGATAGAAGATGCACAGTGATGCTACATCTCTACGCAATATTTATGTTTTTTTTACTGATTTTGATATATTATTGCTTTGTTTTCATTGTCTAATTGTCTTTCCCGAGACATTGACCTTGAATATAAACCTATAGTTTTGCCGATACCAGCTATTTTTTGGCATCCCAACACCAGCGTTTATATACAAGCCAATCGCCACAATCGAATTGCCGGTGAATTGACTCTCTCTAGTCGACTTGATCCTCTAGCACTGCGGCGGGATATAGCTTCCCTCAGCATTCTATAACGCATCTATCACGGGGAGTGCTATAAGGAGCTGTTTGATCTTCTCCCTGCAATTGAAGTCTTGCATCGAACCACACGCAAGCGTTTGTCATTCCATCCCCATCATCTCGATGGATGGCGGTCTAATACTGTGCGTTTCTCGCGGAACTTTCAACCACGTACCTCAGTTCTGTGGAACGGTTTGGCTGCGGGAGTATTTCCCGACGGCTACGACTCAGGGACCTTCAAAAGAAGAGCGTACCTACTCTTTTTTAAAATGGCCGGCAACACATTAGCGATCTTTCCGATTTCGCGAATGTACATGGGCGGCGTTGATTACTTTCCATCAGGTGACTCGCTTGCTCGTTTGTCGCCTCAAGCATTTGTAACATTTTTATCTATTTAGTTACGTACTAAAATAATTAAATTATTCAATGGGTTACCTTTTAGTTCGCGTCAGCTTGGGTGTACAAATGAAAGGCGTGTCCTCTATATTGAGCACTCGTTTCATGCCCCTGCGCATCTTTGGCCTATTCATCCACGTCTCGCTAGCATTCTCTATGGTATCCTAAAAAAATGAACAGTGGTTTTGACACACGTTTTATTTAGAGGCTCGTCGTGAACTTCGATTGTGAGAAAATAAAATATTTTGCTTACTTGTATAAACGATGACTTGTAGGTGAATGTGTTTTTCGGTGATTTCGCCTGGACAAATACTGACATAGGTTTTGGTGCGAAAACTGAAATTATAAAAAGGAAAAACTGATCTAAAAAGGAAAAAACTCAATGTTTTTTCCACACGCTACCTACTGCTGAATTTAAAAGTAACTCATTTAACGTTTATGGAAAACCCATGTAAAGAATTAGATGGTTTTTCTATAAACATGCTACATTTCATCCCATCATAATGCAATAAGGTCGAAACATTGGTGCCATAATGTTGAATGTCGAGTTAAGACATAAAATATTATTCGATTATACATACGGTTTTCTAATTACGAACATATGTTGTGTCCAATCTAAGAACAAGATACTACGTATCAGAAAGGAATGTCCCATAGTCGTCCACTAGACCATTTTCAGAACGACTGAACGAAATCAGCATTGATTTTTGCTATATTTGAATGAATTGTCATAAAGCAGTTCGTTCATTCAATGAACGAATGATTAGCAATTTCAGAACCTAGACATTTTCTTTATAATAACATGCCATTTAACTCATACATAACAAAAATAAAATACAATCTATTAAACGATTAAATATCAAAATGTCACGAAACACACACTTTTGTCGCCTTATATATACATCCCTTAGAATAATAGTTATTTAAACTATACTAGGCCGCAGTCTATGACGGCAAATCTAGAACTGCGTGTGCCGCGCTGTGCTGCAGTGCAAGCATGCAAGTGGTAATTATTGTAACCATCTTCTTGGGTCCACAATCTTCGATAGGTACAAAATAATGAACCAAGAATTTCAATGAGCGAACTTGGAGCAATTTTTTATTTACGCTTCTGTACATTGTTTAGTTTCCTTTAACGAAATAATAAATGACCACAACATATATTTGCACTTAATTTATAATTTGTTTAACAAAATTCTATATTCTTTTTCTTCTTGACATGACACTCCCATCTTCTTTTTCTGACTCAGTGGATGGTGACAAGTCAAAAAGCACTTCAATCATTAAATGAACGAATGAGATGATGTCTCATTCGTGAGTCTGAACGTCTTTCTGAAAGATGATAGCATAGACAACGTGACTAATTTCTTTTCAAGAGGATTCAGAGCTATGGTTGTGTCACTTGTGTCAGTGTCAGTCAAGAAAATAGTTTATTGTTACGTTTCACAAATAGAACACAGTGCCAAAAGGTTATTAACCACGTAACAATTACTCCCAACACATCGGTAATGGTCGTATGTCCTCGCTCAAGTTGACGTTTTTGCACGGTTGCCCCTAGCAAAGTTCTGTCATAAATATTATGACTGACACGTTAAAATATTAGCTTTTAATAGCAAAAGTTTGCTACACGACATTCAACCTTAGGTGGGTCTCAAATTAAAGCTCGTGACTGTATGTGATGTTGTGAAATATTAATTATTTATTTATTATTATATCGCACCCTCAGTGGAAAATAAGCATAAGTGGTCTTACTTCGAACCATCGATTTAATCATATTTGTACATTTAAAGATACATAAGTAGATATCTTCTATTAATTAATCAAATTCGAGAAGAAAAATATGAAAACAATTAAACATTTGTATCTTTAAACATACTCTTGATGATAAGTCCCTATTTGGCTTCACCCCTACGGGTTGTATAATGGAGGCGGTGGGGAACAGAGGTGCAACAATGTTTTAGGTTAGCCGCTGAAAACCAGCGTCGGCGCTGGCTATACTCGGCCAGTGTCGACAAAAGCTGAGCGGTCACCTATTTGACACTTTTTTATTATTTTATTTAGTATTTATTTATGTTATTGTTTTGTTATATTATTACCTGTATTAACTGTATGTTCTTTTTACTTATGGTGTCAAATAAAGATTTATTCATTCATTCATTCATAAGTAGACCACCTGTGCTTATTTTCCAATGGGGGTGCGATTTATTTACCATGCGTTTCAAAGTCCTTCTGCGATAGAGCGACGTCCCGCACGGTGTTGGTGATGGCGGGAAGCGACGCGCAAACCGCCTCCACGATGGCGTCGCGCGCGCCCTCTCTGTCCACCATCTCCAGCAGCGACTCCACGGATCCCGAGGGCTCCTTCACCCTGGACGCCTTGGTATGCTTCAGCTTGCTGTTGTACTGTTCTGCTTCTAGGTATCTGAGGAAATTATCATCATTCATCATCATTATCCTTTTTTCTCATAGTTTACATACTTTGTTAATTAAAATTCTCGTAGATTTGCCAATTATGTAATTAGTCTCTTAGCTAACCGTAAGGGAAGAAGCGAGCCATACCCAATACAAGTGTCTATGACAACTTACTGGGTAGACTCGGCCACTCAATGTAACACAGACTATTGCAATAAATGAATTTTTATTTATTATTATTTATTATCATTTCAGCTAATAGACGTCCACTGCTGGACATAGACCTCCCCCAATGTTCCCCACAAAGATCGGTCCTGTACCGCAATGGAATGGAAAGGAACATGTTCCTCAGAAAATTATTTGCTTTCAAATTGCATTTTCTTATGTGATAGATCGCAGACGAGCAGACGGATTTCATGATGGTAAGCGATTGCTGACGCCCATGGACGCCCGAAACACCAGCGACAAGTGCGCTACCAACATCTTAACACCGCATTCCCCAGGATTAGGCCTCCGGCACCCGCTTACCATCAGGTGATCCGTCTGCTCGTCTGCCGACGATCACAAAAAATCTAAGCATTTTCAAATCTATGTGCGTATTGGTAGAAATACTAGCTCGACAGTGAGAAAAAATATCGTAAGCAAACACAAGTTTCGGATAGTTTTCAAACTGCGGTTACCCACTATTGTTTGAGATATTGACTAATAATTCGATAGGCAATAACTTTTGATACAAATATTATTCCGTACAAGGGTCCGAAACATAAACGTCAATATAAATAAGGGATTGCTGTAAAAATTCAACTAAAACCTGTTATATTTTTCTTTATCTTGATTTAAAACACCGTACGTCATGGTTCTACGTTACAATTATTGTAAACAAAAAAACGTCTAATACCATAGTTTTTGTTCCGATAAAAAGTTTATGACAGTCATGACAGTCACACGTATTTCTTACAAAAACAGTGACGTCACGGTACAGATATTAATAGACCATCATGCCGGACGGCTTTTATGGCTGTATAGCGAAGATATAATTTAAAATATATTAGGAAAGGTGCCATATATCCACTGACCTATAACTGCGCTAAAAAACACCTTCAGCAGGTGCTCCTGAAGTTGTCCTAACTAACCAAATAACTATTACCTAATTTTAATTGTTAGCGTAGAGTATGATTAAGTTTAAGTTGTAATTCATTGCTTATATGATTATAGTTTCTAAGTCCTATTTTTAGCCTGAAACACAGGTCACCCTAGTTCAGGCAAAATGTTAAATATGTGTACTATTATATAATTTCTATTGATCAAAAGTTGTATTCATCATCAGCCCATTTAAGTCCCCACTGCTGGGACACGGGCCTCCCTCAATCACATGAGGGGTAATTGCCATACTCACCACGCTTGGCAGACGGGTTGGCGAGGGTTTTGATATAAATGCAGAGTTTTCCTTCTCTGGGTGCTGATGATCATGCCAGCAGCTTTTTACGACACCTCGGTAAGAGTGAGGGTGGCCTATTCTACTCTGCCGGGTACACACGGCTAAAGTTGTATTAGACATAAGTTATTTGAAATAAATATATTATTTATTTATTTAAAAAAAAAAACATATTTTTTATGGCGTAATATAACCGTAATGAACCCGTTCTATCAAATAATAAAAATAGTGGCAACTAGCCTATTGGTCTGGTTCCCCTGTATTAAATTGGACAGTTGCTTCGTTGTAATTAGCAGACTAAACAAATATTAATAATAATATATAATAATAATAATTCTCACAACATCTCATACGTTGACCTGATTCCGTACTAAGTAGCTTAAGCACTTGTGTTACATATATCAGACAACAGAGGAACACAAATATATACTTAAATACATATATTACACCCAGACACCGTATTATTATTACGAGATTAGATCATGGTTTAAGCGTAAGAAAGGAACCCGACAAGACAAGTTGAAATGATTTTGTATGTTATATTTACCTGGCTTGCTGCAAGTAGTACATAACAAGGATGTCTGAGGTTTGCGTCTCGTTGCAGTTCTGCAGATACTTTATAAACACCTCCTCTTCTAAAGGCAGCATCGTCACTTGCAGTACTTTGGACAACTGCCCTGTGTTCCGACATCCTGGAATAACGAAGTTTTAATTACTTCCGCTACACCACGAGTGCAGATGTGTTGCCAGTCTTAGAAATATGTAGACTTGTTTCTTAAGGTGACGGGTAGGGCACACTAGCGACGCCAATCGATTATAATTTTTAGCTACTAAACCGGATCTTAAACAAATGTTGGTTCCGTTTTTGTACGCGAAAAATTGATTCACGCTAAAACGTGGCCCGTTTTTTGAATCGTGAATCAATAATCAATTTTTCGCGTACAAAAATTGTGCATGGTTATTTATTAAATAAATAGTATAGGTAAGTGTTTGCCGAGAGGTTGTAACCCTGAAATTGTTTAAAATAGATCCGGTTGCCTTACCGTAGTGTGCCTTACCTTAAAGATTTTTTTTATGTGATAGGTGGCAGACGAGCAGACGGATCACCTGATGGTAAGCGATTGCCGCCGCCCATGGACAATTGCAACACCAGTGGAGTCACAAGTGCGCTGCCAACCTTTAAATTCCCCTTTCCCGTCAGATTGGGCATCCGGTACCCTCACTCACGCAGCGAAACACAGCACACGCCGATGTTTTGTGAGGCCGTGGTATCAGTCCGGTCGACCCACTCATGCCGAAGCGTGGCTCTTCCACGGCCAATGATTTTAATGTTGTACCGGTTAGGAAATCATCATCAGCCCACTTAAGTCCCCACTGCTGGGGCACAGACCTCCCTCAATCACATGAGGGGTAATTGCCATACTCACCACGCTTGGCAGACGGGTTGGCGAGGGTTTTGATATAAATGCAGAGTTTTCCTTCTCTGGGTGCTGATGGTCATGCCAGCAGCTTTACCTTAGTCGCCTTTTACGACACCTCGGTAAGAGTAAGGAAAGAGTTGAGTTAGGAAATACCGCTGCGGAAAATTGATTCCACAATGATTACCACTAATTCTTATTCTATTGATTTTATTTTGTTCAGATTGGATGGATGTTATATTCATTAATTGTAATGCATTTACTTTTTCAAAGTGATTTAGTTTGGTTTTCCTTCCTTCTGATTTTTTAATGTTCATTGTGTAATTTTATATCTTCTTAATGTTATTATATTTCTGTTTAGATAATGTTGCTTGAATAATCGGTATGCTGGTTACACAAACTTTTGGATTTACAGACTATCATGATTGCACAGCTATGCAGCTTTTACTCTGTTGTGTGTAACTAACAAATAAATAAATGAGAATAATGGGGGTTATCGCGTGGGGAAAATCCGCAAGATGGTGTACTATAAGCCTTAGGTCCATCTACAAGGTGATTAGGCATTTTTAGATGTGTTATGTCAAATTGTCAATTAACTAATAAAATATGCTAATGATGTTGAAGTTGAACCTCAGTTCACAGGCACGCCATCTAGCGGATATTTCATACGCGATTGCCCCCATTAAATAACTTTTTAAAGAAACAAAAACACATGAAATAGAAACAAAGACACACTGAAAATCAGCGCTGCAGCGGCTGCTTAGCAGTTGTTGTAGCACATGCTGAGGCTGAACCTTGTTGGCCGCAACTTAATAATGTTTTGTCCTTATTTAGATTTGTATGTAATGTGTTGTGGTCAATAAATTATTTCTTATTCTTATTCTTACATACCTTTGAAAAAGAAGTTCAACACGTGCACCTTCTCCTCAACACTGGGCGCGTTCTGAACACACATCCGCACCACATCCAGAGCCTCGAACACCAGCCCCCTCGCCAAATACAAGTTGCAACTCGACTGCCAATCTTCTAACTTATCATGATCATTCACCCTACTCGTATTCATGGAGCCATCAGCATCCCTACGTTGTATGGGAGCTGGTTTCCTCACGTGGAGGTATTGGAGGGCGGCCTGAGTCTTCTTCTGGGCCAGTAGTGAGGATAGAACGACATTGTGTTGCCACTCTGAGAGCGTGTTGCCAGTTAGGCATTGAAGCTGGTCTAGGGCGAACTGTAAGGAATATAATGTTTATTGAGAGGATTCATATTCGCCTCGAAAAAAAAAAGTTCTTTCGCTTGTAAGAGGTAAATTGGATCAAACAATGCTGCGTCAGGAGTAAGTTTTTTTAATATACGTGACAGCAACACTAATAGTTATTACACATGGCTAATGTAAAGTAAAAGAAAGTAATAGTAACACATGAGAAGCAACAGGGGTCCCAATATTGAGCCTTGGGGTACACTCTTCTGTAAAGGGTCGCCAGAAGAATAATTCCAATTTTTTTAACGTTAAGATATTACTATGACAAACTCAGTCATCTGAAGACCATGTTATTTATTTATTTATATGCTTTACTAAGGGTTAACAGTTTTAAGCCAAGTGCCCTGCAGTAATTATTAGATTAGTACATAATTACTAAAAACATAGCCAGTAACATGCCTTTTTCTAAGTATATAACAACGTATATGGTCAAACTGAGTGTTAGTAATCTTACTTACGTCAAAATCTCTATGGTCGAGGTGCCAGAATGCTTGAGTGGCTTTGATGGCAGTGTTACTCAGACCAAACATAGTTGGAAACTGCATCAGGCGTCTGATCACTGCTTCATACCTGGACGGTAAAATCAAAAATCGTCATTAATTTAAGACAAAATAAGAAATAGATAAACTTTACTGCACAAAATACTAGTCATTATAGAATTTTTGTACAATCTCGGCGGTCTTATCCCTTTACAGTTTTTAATTTTGTCAGGTCGGATTAAATCTTGACATCGGGTCAGCTGTAATTGCAACGTGGGCTCATCTCTTGCTTACCATCAGGCTGAGGAGAGCCAATATACAGTGTTACTATAAAAAAAAACAAATCACCAATAATGAATAATAATGAAGCTACCTTTTTTTTAAGGCCAGAACACCGACTAACAGTAAGTGAGAACCAGTTTTGTTTTCAATAACAAGCGAGTATTAAGAACAGTTACTTACCGAACCTCGTCATAGACCACAGAGTAATCCACAAGCAGGTAGAGTACAAGCGAATGTTTGTGCTCCTCCGCGATGTCTGGTAATAGGTAAAGACGTAGTAGAGAGTACAGCGAGGGCGGCGGGTAGAGGCCGTTGGTTTCACTGCCGGCTTGTCTCCACATCCTAAATGGAATAGAAATTAGTAACCTTTTCAAAAGTAGACGAGTTTTTGAGTTTTAGAGACGGGCTGCTGATGATATTTCAAAAAGTGGTTTTAAATGTAATAAAACACATATTAGCGGTACGTTCAAGTTACTAATTTTCAATTTTATGAAAGCTTATGATAGAATCTAAATATTTTAATACCCTTTATATTATTGACTGGGTGGTGTCCCGGAAAATAAGGGCAAGGGAATAGAAAGTGAACTTGTGTCTGCGTAAACACTTGTGCATTATAATATAGCCTGCATAAGTGACTGACAATTGACATTAGCCACCGTTTCCCAATCCGCATTATTAACTATTATGTAAAGGAAAAACCTTAGAGCTATAATCGTCGCGACGATTATAGCTCTCGTCAGGATTCCTTTTAAATAAAAGTAACAAGAGTCGCGAGTGTCCATGGGCGGCGGCAATCGCTTACCATCAGGTGATCCTATCTACCACTTAAAAAAAAGTAAATACTTCGGAAAATCCTCAATTTGAATTACATTAATTCAAATTAGCGATAATTGCTTAAATAAAATATATATATTGAAGAGTAAAGGAGACAGTTTACAGCCTTGATAGACTCCCACTTCAGTTTATTTTTGTGGGGTAAATCAACACAAAAGCCTTAGAACTTACTCGTATATCCTCTCACCACCGAATTCGTTTTCAATCAGTTGATCGATGTATAGAAGCGAGCAGGATTTGTTTGGTTTGCCATCGCTAGACGAGTTGTCTTCTAATCGCTGGAGTTTCATACGCCTGAAATAAAGTATACCTGGGTAAAATCAAATCTTTGAACCATTGACATGTCGTATCTTGAAAACATCTACTACAATAACTTGACACTTATAATCTCCTATTAATTGTGGGTGTAGTAGGTGTGCAGTAGGTGTCACGTACTTGTTGGTGTAGTGTATGGGTGTCACGTACCTGTTGGTGTAGTGTATATGGGTGTCACGTACCTCTTGGTGTAGTGCGTGTGGGTGTCACGTACCTCATGGTGTAGTGTGTATGGGTGTCACGTACTTCTTGGTGTAGCATGCGTGTGGGTGTCACGTACCTCTTGGTGTAGTGCGTGTGGGTGTCACGTCCCTCTTGGTGTAGTGCGTATGGGTGTCACGTACCTCTTGGTGTAGTGCGTATGGGTGTCACGTATCTCTTGGTGTAGTGTATGGGTGTCACGTACCTGTTGGTGTAGTGCGTATGGGTGTCACGTCCCTCTTGGTGTAGTGCGTATGGGTGTCACGTACCTCTTGGTGTAGTGTAGTGGGTGTCACGTACCTGTTGGTGTAGTGCGTATGGGTGTCACGTACCTCTTGGTGTAGTGCGTGTGGGTGTCACGTACCTCTTGGTGTAGGCGTGTGGGGTCACGTACCTCTTGGTCGTAGTGTGTGGTGTCACGTACCTCTTGGTGTAGTGTGTGTGGGTGTCACGTACCTCTTGGTGTAGTGTGTGTGGGTGTCACGTACCTCTTGGTGTAGTGTGTGGTGTCACGTACCTCTTTGGTTGTAGCGTGTGGGATGTCACGTACCTCTTGGTGTAGTGTGTGGGTGTCACGTACCTCTTGGTGTACTGTATATGGGTGTCACGTACCTCATGGTGTAGTGCGTATGGGTGTCACGTACCTCTTGGTGTAGTGTGTGGGTGTCACGTACCTCTTGGTGTAGTGTGTGGGTGTCACGTACCTCTTGGTGTAGAGCGTGTGGGTGTCACGTACCTCTTGGTGTAGAACGTATGGGTGTCACGTACCTCTTGGTGTAGTGTGTATGGGTGTCACGTACCTCTTGGTGTAGTGTGTATGGGTGTCACGTACCTCTTGGTGTAGTGTGTGAGTGTCACGTACCTATTGGTGTAGTGTGTGGGTGTCACGTACCTCTTGGTGTAGTATGTGTGGGTGTCACGTACCTCTTGGTGTAGTATGTGTGGGTGTCACGTACCTCTTGGTGTAGAACGTATGGGTGTCACGTACCTCTTGGTGTAGTGTGTATGGGTGTCACGTACCTCTTGGTGTAGTGTGTATGGGTGTCACGTACCTCTTGGTGTAGTGCGTAGGTGGTGTCACGTACCTCTTGGTGTAGTGCGTGTGGGTGTCACGTACTCTTGGTGTAGTGTATGGTGTCACGTACCTCTTGGTGTAGTTGTGTGGTGTCACGTACCTCTTGGTGTAGTGTGTATGGATGTCACGTACCTCTTGGTGTAGTGGTGGGTGTCACGTACCTCTTGGTGTAGTCGTGTGGGTGTCACGTACCTCTTGGTGTAGTGTGTAGTGGGTGTCACGTAACCTCTTGGTGTAGTGTATTGGGTGTCACGTACCTCTTGGTGTAGTCGTATGGGTGTCACGTACCTCTTGGTGTAGTGGTATATGGGTGTCACGTACCTCTTGGTGTAGTGTGTATGGGTGTCACGTACCTCTTGGTGTAGTGTGTGTGGTGTCACGTACCTCTTGGTGTAGTGTGTGGGTGTCACGTACCTCTTGGTGTAGTGTGTGTGGGTGTCACGTACCTCTTGGTGTAGATGTGTGGGTGTCACGTACCTCTTGGTGTAGTGCGTGTGTGGTGTCACGTACCTCTTGGTGTAGCGTGTGTGGGTGTCACGTACCTCTTGGTGTAGTAGCGTGTGGGTGTCACGTACCTCTTGGTGTAGATGCGTATGGGTGTCACGTACCTCTTGGTGTATGGTGTATGGGTGTCACGTACCTCTTGGTGTAGTGCTGTATGGGTGTCACGTACCTCTTGGTGTAGTGTGTGGAGTGTCACGTACCTCTTGGTGTAGTGTGTAGGGTGTCACAGTACCTCTTGGTGTAGTGCTGTGTGGGTGTCACGTACCTCTTGGTGTAGTGTGTGTGGGTGTCACGTACCTCTTGGTGTAGTGTGTATGGGTGTCACGTACCTCTTGGTGTAGTGTGTATGGGTGTCACGTACCTCTTGGTGTAGTGCGTATGGGTGTCCACGTACCTCTTGGTGTAGTGCGTAGAGGTGTCACGTACCTCTTTGGTGTAGTGGATGTGGGTGTCACGTACCTCTTGGTGTAGTGCGTGTGTGGTGTCACGTACCTCTTGGTGTAGTGCTGTATGGGTGTCACGTACCTCTTGGTGATAGTGCTGTATGGGTGTCACGTACCTCTTGGTGTAGTTGTGTGGGTGTCACGTACCTGTTGGTGTAGTGTACCTCTTTGGTGTAGTGTGTATGGGTGTCACGTCCTCTTGGTGTAGTGCGTATGGGTGTCACGTACCTCTTGGTGTAGTGCGTGTGGGTGTCACGTACCTCTTGGTGTAGTGCGTAGTGGGTGTCACGTACCTCTTGGTGTAGTGTGTATGGGTGTCACGTACCTCTTGGTGTAGTGTGTGGGTGTCACGTACCTCTTGGTGTAGTGTGTGGGTGTGTCACGTACCTCTTGGTGTAGTAGCGTGTGGGTGTCACGTACCTCTTGGTGTAGTGCGTGATGGGTGTCACGTACCTCTTGGTGTAGAGCGTGTGGGTGTCACGTACCTCTTGGTGTAGTGCGTGTGTGGGTGTCACGTACCTCTTGGTGTAGTGTGTGGGTGTGTCACGTACCTCTTGGTGTAGTATGTGTGGGTGTCACGTACCTCTTGGTGTAGTGCGTATGGGATGTCACGTACCTCTTGGTGTAGTATGTGTGGGTGTCACGTACCTCTTGGTGTAGTGTGTATGGTGGTCACGTACCTCTTGGTGTAGTGCGTATGGATGTCACGTACCTCTTGGTGTAGTATGTGTGGGTGTCACATACCTCTTGGTGTAGTGCGTATGGATGTCACGTACCTCTTGGTGTAGTATGTGTGGGTGTCACGTACCTCTTGGTGTAGTGTGTGTGGGTGTCACGTACCTCTTGGTGTAGTGTGTATGGGTGTCACGTACCTCTTGGTGTAGTGTATGGGTGTCAAGTACCTCTTAGAGTAGAGTGCGTGTGGGTGTCACGTACCTCTTGGTGTAGTGCGTATGGGTGTCACGTACCTCTTGGTGTAGTGGGTATGGGTGTCACGTACCTCCTGGTGTAGTGCGTGTGTGGGTGTCACGTACCTCTTGGTGTAGTGCGTATGGGTGTCACGTACCTCTTGGTGTAGAACGTATGGGTGTCACGTACCTCTTGGTGTAGTATGTGTAGGTGTCACGTACTTGTTGGTGTAGTGTATGGGTGTCACGTACCTGTTGGTGTAATGTATATGGGTGTCACGTACCTCTTGGTGTAGTGCGTGTGGGTGTCACGTACCTCTTGGTGTAGTGTATATGGGTGTCACGTACTTCTTAGGGTAGCGTGCGTGTGGGTGTCACGTACCTCTTGGTGTAGTGCGTGTGGGTGTCACGTACCTCTTGGTGTAGTGTATATGGGTGTCACGTACTTCTTAGGGTAGTATGTGTGGGTGTCACGTACCTCTTGGTGTAGTGCGTGTGGGTGTCACGTACCTCTTGGTGTAGAGCGTGTGGGTGTCACGTACCTCTTGGTGTAGTGCGTGTGTGGGTGTCACGTACCTCTTGGTGTAGTGTGTGGGTGTGTCACGTACCTCTTGGTGTAGTATGTGTGGGTGTCACGTACCTCTTGGTGTAGTGCGTGTGTGGGTGTCACGTACCTCTTGGTGTAGTATGTGTGGGTGTCACGTACCTCTTGGTGTAGTGCGTATGGATGTCACGTACCTCTTGGTGTAGTATGTGTGGGTGTCACGTACCTCTTGGTGTAGTGCGTATGGATGTCACGTACCTCTTGGTGTAGTATGTGTGGGTGTCACGTACCTCTTGGTGTAGTGTGTGTGGGTGTCACGTACCTCTTGGTGTAGTGTGTATGGGTGTCACGTACCTCTTGGTGTAGTGTATGGGTGTCAAGTACCTCTTAGAGTAGAGTGCGTGTGGGTGTCACGTACCTCTTGGTGTAGTGCGTATGGGTGTCACGTACCTCTTGGTGTAGTGGGTATGGGTGTCACGTACCTCCTGGTGTAGTGCGTGTGTGGGTGTCACGTACCTCTTGGTGTAGTGCGTATGGGTGTCACGTACCTCTTGGTGTAGAACGTATGGGTGTCACGTACCTCTTGGTGTAGTATGTGTAGGTGTCACGTACTTGTTGGTGTAGTGTATGGGTGTCACGTACCTGTTGGTGTAGTGTATATGGGTGTCACGTACCTCTTGGTGTAGTGCGTGTGGGTGTCACGTACCTCTTGGTGTAGTGTATATGGGTGTCACGTACTTCTTAGGGTAGCGTGCGTGTGGGTGTCACGTACCTCTTGGTGTAGTGCGTGTGGGTGTCACGTACCTCTTGGTGTAGTGTATATGGGTGTCACGTACCTCTTGGTGTAGTGCGTATGGGTATCACGTACCTACTTCTTAGTGTAGCGTGCGCGTGTGGGTGTCACGTACCTATTGGTGTAGTGCTTATGGATGTCACGTACCTCTTGGTATAGGTTTCGGCGAGGTGGTGCGCGGGGTGGCGCAGCGGCTCATGACGCGCGTCACACCGCTCGGGCAGGAGCCCGGCGCGCAGGAACCACACCACCACCTGGAAGTACAGCGACACCGTGCCGATGCCCTTGTACTTCTCCTCCATCGAGCTTAGCGCTGGAATGGAGAATGTTAATAGGTGTACAAAATCCGTGTGGTCCCCGGCAGAGTAGAATAGGCCACCCTCACTCTGACCGAGGTGTCGTAAAAGGCGACTAAGGTAAAGCTGCTGGTATGATCATCAGCACCCAGAGAAGGAAAACTCTGCATTTATATCAAAACCCTCGCCAACCCGTCTGCCAAGCGTGGTGAGTATGGCAATTACCCCTCATGTGATTGAGGGAGGCCCGTGCCCCAGCAGTGGGGACTTAAATGGGCTGATGATGATGATGATGATGTACAAAATCGCTTTAAACTATGGTCTCAGCAGAGCTAATATCTACACAAATATACAAGTTTTTGTTTCATCAAAAAATACTAAGTATAAAGGTAACGGGTAGGGCACACTAGCGACGCCAATAGATTTTAATTTTTAGCTACTAAAACGCACCTATTTTAAACTATTTCGGGGATACAACCTCTTGGCAAACACTTAAACTATTTATTAAATAACCATGCACACATGTTGGGTCCGTTTTTGTACGCGAAAAATTGATTCACGCCAAAAGTGGCCGCTTTTAGCTTGAATCATTTTTTTGCGTACGCGTTGGACCCAACATTTTTTCATGGTAATTTAATAAATAGTATAAGTGTTTGCCGAGAGGTTGTAACCCTGAAATTGTTTAAAATAAATCCAGTCCGCATTTTGCTGGACCTCTTTCGTAGCGCGCTGTTATTGGGACCGTGCGGAGTCAGTGATAGGGGAAGACAAAACCATCAAGGATTCTATTCAGAAGTAAAGTATCAGCCTATAAACTGTCCTACTGTAGGGCAAAAGCCTCAATCATAGAAATCAAATTATCGCTACTATGATGGGACTAGGCTTAATAACCATGCTTGCCAAATGCGGATTGGTGATCACAAACCCGAGCTTTGTTCGAAAAATTCGAAACATACTTTTCGTTCGATCCGAAAATCGAACCCAGGACCCCGAGATCACGGCCCGGTACTTAAACCACTAGACCAACAGTGCGTTTTCTATTCAGAAACTAGAAACTAAATAAAGAAACTATACTGCGCCCGCGGCTTTGCTCATGCAGTTTTAGTCTGTTATAATATAAATGTCGTCATTGAAACTTCGAGCTCTTTATGGGCTTTTTTTAATCCAGTTAAGTAAATCCTAGTAACGAATCAGCACATTTCCTAGATATTGTCTCAAGTAGTAGTACATTAGATATTTACCTAAAAAGTTCGATTTTCGATAAATCGTTTTTCTAAGCTTCACCATAATGTGCCAATATAAAAAAAAATAAATGACATTCACTCACCATCAGGCACTACCAAGTTGCAGCATTTGGTCAGTATCGCATCCAGCAAACCCGTCAGCTGAGTCAGTTGCTGAACGCAGTGTTCCAAGCAACGAACAACATTTCTAGTAAAATAAAATCAGTTATTTGAAAATGGTCTTTGATTTTTTTAAATTTTTTATGTGATATGTGGCAGCAGGCGGATCACGGTAAGCGATTGCCGCCGACCATTGACTAAGTCACTATCTATAATAAGTCATCTGTCTACAGACCGACCAAGATCAGAAGGCACTTCAGTGATATTGACATGGGGGCGCAGTACAATATTTTTTCTATCGAAAAATGACAAAGGTACTGACACTTGTTAAATAACCGTGATCGGACTGTAGATATAGTTAAAAAAAAAACTTTTGTCACCTGTCTGGTAACGCAGACGATGAAAACAAAGGCGCTGTGAGTTCCCTGGCATTCTCTTTTAATTCTTTAGCTCGTTGCCAGCACCAGTCCACCTAAATAGAAATAAGAAAAGATTTTAAAATCCAATTCAGAAAAAAATAGGAACATTACTTTTCTATTAACAATTTTTTACTTTAGAAAAACATATTTACTACTTTAGAATAGTTATTTACGGGATTGCTACCATGTCGTACCTTATTTTTGAGTATCCGATATTTCGGCGCTGTTGCAAGCGCCATGGTCACGGAGTAACTCGATATTTCGGCGCTTGCAACAGCGCCGAAATATCGGATACTCAAAAATAAGGTACGACATGGTAGCAATCCCGTAAATAACTATTCTAATGTTAGTGACCATGAAAGTTTAAAACAATATTTACTACTTTACTTTTTTTTATTTAAGAAACACGGAAATACTCAGAAGTGGTTCTTTGAGCATCCTTAAGTTAAAAACGTCATATGATTAAATAAATGAAAGAGATGTAGAGATGCGCGATCAAATCCAGAATGATCCAGCAGAAAACCAAAGTCATCGCCATAACCCACCGGGTTAGCAAGTTGGAAGTAGCAATGGGCAGAAAATATCAGCCGCAGAACTGAAAACCGCTGGGGTAAACGAGTTTTGGAGTGGTGAGCGCGTCTCGGGAAACGTAGTGTAGGGCGCAATTTGGCCTGATGTAGTAACGATCTGAAAAGGATGGCTGGCAGGAACTGGATCATCATCATAATCATCATTTCAACCAATAGACGTCCAATGCTGGACACAGGCCTCCCCCAATGTTCTCCACATAGGTCTTTCCTGTGTCGGTCGTTTCCCGCGAATTTCCCCAGATCGTCGGTCCACCTTGTGGGGGACGCCACGGCTGCGGATTCCTGTACGTGGCATCCACCCGCCCCAACGGCCGTCTGGGTACTGTAAGTGGCCACGTTTCGGTTCCGTATGTCATCACTGGCAACAACACACACGCAATAAAAACTTTTGTCTTGACACACTGCGGCAGATGGGCCGAAAATTTGGGCCTTTGTTGTGTACATTTGGAGAAGCCTATGTCCTATGTAAGAGGCTGCTGTTAGTTAGGTTTTGCTTACCAGGAACGGCAAAGTACAGCCAGCGCCCGCGTGGCTCCCAGTCGCCCAGTCGTGCGCGCAGCGCTTCAGGAACCGGGACAAGCGCGCTTCCAGCGCTACTGACAACAGATAACTGCGTTGTTCTTCCTGTAATGCAATGTGATTTTTTTTATCAGCCTTTAAAATGTCCCACTGCAGGGCTAAAGGCCTCCATCATAGAAATCAAGTTATCGCTACTATGATGGGATTAGGCTTAATCACCACGCTTGCCAAATGCGGATTGGTGATCACAAACCCGAGCGATGTCCGAAAAATTCGAACTATTCTTTTCGCTCGACCCGGGAATCGAACCCAGGACCCTGAGATCATGGGCCGGCACTTAAACCACTAGACCAACAGGGCAACAATGTGATTATGATCATTTTAATAACGGCAGTATAGTATCACCTCAAAACAGAAAGAAACAGAACGCCGGCTACCTACGGTTCGGGGTGTGGTGAAACTGAGAGACACTATACTTGTGCGGGAGAAATACAATACAATACACTGTCTAGCGTAAGTCAAAGAACTCTTCAATGTTAAGCTAGAGCCGACGTTCTGTGTCTATTTAATTTGTGGTATTGTTGCCCACCGGTTACAATTCGTTTATTTGCGTAATCAATACAGTAAACCTATGTGTTTTATTTACTTTGAAACTAGCTTACGCACGTGGCATTGCCCGCATAGTTTTCATTTTTTTTTATTCCACAGGAACCCGATATTTATCGAGGACAAAAGGTCTTATGTCCGTCTCCCGGTTCTAAGCTAGCTCATTCACCAATTTTCAGCCAAATCGGTCCAGCTGTTCTTAAGTTATAAAGAGTGTAACTGACACGACCTTTTTTTATTATAAAATAAGTAGAGTATCAGCCTATATACTGTCCCACTGCAGGGCAAAGGCCTCCATCATAGAAATCAAGTTATCGCTACTATGATGGGATTAGGCTTAATCACTACGCTTGCTAATGCGGATTGTGATCATTCACCCAAGCAATGTTCAAAAAATTCAAAACATACCTTTTTTTGCTCGACCCGGGAATCGAACCAAGGTCTCCGAGATCACGGCGCAGTACTTAAACCACGAGACCAACGGCGTTCAGACCAACATGGCGTTTTTATTAGCCTCCCAGGCCTCACAGAAAACCGGCGTGAAGCGGCACTTAGCTGTGTTTCGCTGCGTGAGTGAGGTTACCGGAGGCCCAATCCGGGGGAAAGGGGGGATTAAAGGTTGGACAGCTCACTTGTGACTCCACTGGTGTCGCGGGTGTCCATGGGCGGCGGCAAGCGTTTACGACTAGGTGATCCGTCTGCTCGTCTGCCACCTATCACATAAAAATCTCACCTGAGTGACACTCATGTTATAAGTGTGTGTACGTGCCTGAGGTTACCGGAGGCCCAATCCGGGGGAAAGAGGGGATTAAAGGTTGACAGCTCACTTGTGACTCCACTGGTATCGCGGGTTTCCATGGGCGGCGGCAATCTCATACCACTAGGTGATCCGTCTGCTCGTCTGCCACCTATCACATAAAAATCTCACCTGAGTGACACTCCTGTTATAAGTGTGTGTACGTGCGTGAGGTTACCGGAGGCCCAATCCGGGGGAAAGGGGGGATTAAAGGTTGGCAGCGCACTTGTGATTCCACTGGTGTCGCGGGTGTCCATGGACGGCGACAATAGCTTACCCGCCAATAGGTGATCCGTCTGCTCGTCTGCCACCTATCACATAAAAATCTCACCTGAGTGACACTCCTGTTATAAGTGTGTGTATAGAGCGGAGTGAGGCCGGCCTTCACACACGCGTCGTACAGCCGCGGCGGATTGAGCAGCGCCGTGGGGCCGACGTCGTCCATAGAACTTATTATCTGACGCTGGATGCCGATCGTGCTGAGGACGCACGACTCTGACGTGTTCAGGCATATGCAACCTGGACGAAAAAAGCATTAATAGACTTAGAGGGAGGGTAGACTGCTATGTCCATCAGTCAGAACATACCCGCAAGAAACATCAGTTACTTCTTTAGCTGTCAGAAATACCCTATCTCACTGTATGACATCCTTCCTCCAAAAATTCCCCGCCCTATTAACTTTTCTTCCCTATTGTCTCTTTCTTCTTCCTCTGTTATAGAATATTTATGTAAATATATTTACAAATATAATATAAGACTCTAATTTTACATGAGAATCTCCCTTTAATATTGTGACGTCTTTGTGTATGTTTTGTTCTGTCTTGGTTTTAGATGGTGCTTGGTGATAAACTCAATTAAAATAAACATCAAAAGGATTTAACTCGCCACACCGGTCAATAACCATTAAATTAACGTGTCTCTTTGATCACTCGACATTGGCAGAGTTATTATGTGTTCGCCGTAGGCAACACAGTAGCAGCCAAATAGGAAAAAAAAAATAAAAAAAACATCAGTTACTCGCAACAACTCCGAAATATCGTAAACTTAAAAATAAGGTACAGTTTTACCAATTTTGTAAGTTACACCAATGTTCGAAAACACCGACAGAATCTTAACCAATCATAACGCTCCATTTACTCGCGGCAAAAAATACAATTTCTTATAGGTTAATGGCGCCATGTTCGCTGTGTGTGCGGTTAATATAGAAATAGCATTCCTCTCTGGTTTTATTGTATTTAATCTTAAAGTAAGGCAATAAAGTCTGTATTTCAACTGCTTTCGCAATCGTAATCAATCGGATTTAACTTGCTCTTCTACGTAGACGATTTTTGCCGATGTAACATAAACGTGGTACAGCTGTATTTTAATGTGTGACCAAGACACGAAAATCTACCTATGATCTATTTACTTATTTATTAGGAAAACAAACAGCAGTTTTAGAGATGTAGCCTGAAGAATATACACATCTCATTTGCCAAAATAGTTTTCAGTATTAAGTTTTACATTGGTATACGATGGAATACTCAATAAGTAGGTATGTTTATCATGAGCACCATGACCACTTTGTTTGGGGACTTTTGTGCCATTAGTTCCAAACTGTGCCCATAGAAGGTGATGGACGTAGTTTTTTTTATTTACGTTTAAGCCTTGTCGTTGTCTTTAGATTGTTTTTTTATGCTACAGGCGACAAATGAGCAAGCGGCTCACCTGATGGTAAATAATCACCCTCTACTAGTATTAAGAATAAATTTTATTTCTGATCAACATGTTAATCGTTAAATATTAAGGGTTCAAAATAACAGATTCGTTGAAAATGAAAGATTGGTTAATAATAACAAATTGGTCATTAAAAATACTGTTAAAAATAACAATAGTGTATTTGACTAAGCTGGAGATTTTAATTATCATCATCATCAGCCCTTTTAAGTCCCCACTGTTGGGGCACGGGCCTCCCTCAATCACATGAGGGGTAATTGCCATACTCACCACGCTTGGTAGACGGGTTGGCGAGGGTTTTGATATAAATGCAGAGTTTTCCTTCTCTGGGTGCTGATGATCATGCCAGCAGCTTTACCTTAGTCGCCTTTTACGACACCTCGGTAAGAGTGAGGGTGGCCTATTCTACTCTGCCGGGGACCACACGGCTGGAGATTTTACAAAATATAAATAATTTATCAAAATATAGGTAAATATGTGGCAATAGCAAAAATGTCGGCTTTAGTAGTACTCACTGTACTGTAGAGAGTTGGGATAGAAGTGTTCCTCCAGCCTCGTAGCGTGCGTATACGGCGAGACGCTGGCCGGCTGCAGCCTCACATCGAGCGTCAAGCTGGAGCCGTGCGCCAGCTCGCTGCACCAGGTCACGCTCATGAAGGCGTTGCTCACTAGCCGTCCGTCTGTCGCTGTCAATGAGTGAAATATAAATCGTCATCATCGGAGATCTATACATGGTGTATCTGTGAACATTTACATTCCTTTTTTAGGGTTCCGTACCTCAAAAGGAAAAACAGAACCCTTATATATACTTTGTTGTCCGTCTGTATGTCTGTCTGTCAAGAGCCTTTATCTCAAGAACTTATATAAAATATTAAAATTATTTTTGACATAAAATATTTTTTTAATAATTACAAACTTACTACCTACCAAAAATTCAAAACGCTGAGATAGGTACCTACCTATAATCATACCGCATATTTTCCGCGGAATCCGCTTGACTAATGATGATGAAGTACTATAGGAGTGAGATCCATATACAATCTGATTGGTTATTTTTAAACATGATCTGTCAAAATGTCAATTTGAAAAACTAAACAACCAATGCGGTTGATGTTGGACCCCAGTCCAACAGTACGCCATATAGCGGATTTTTTTTGAGTTAATCAGCGGGGAGCGGTGTATGCTTGACCAAACGAAAAAAATCTCTTTAGAACTCGCACAGTCGCACGAACTAGCTGCGAATGTCAATCTTATTGGTTTGTGGCGGCGACGGTCGACATCAGCCTCATTGATTGGCCCAATAAGAATATAAACTTTTTGGATTGGTCGAGCGCACTCCGCGCCCTGCGATTAGCGAAACATGGGAAGGTCGATTTTATAGCGGTAAAGCTACAGCTAGGGAAATATGTAGGTGTGTACTGAAATATGTAGATATGTACTGGAATCATGGTTACACATTCATGTTCATTATATTCATAATTGACTATTTGAGAGTATTTATATTAAAGATTTATTTATAGTCATCCGCATAGTTTATAGCGTTAAATAGGAATTAACAATAAAACATAAAAATATTGAATATTTACACCAAAAAAAAAAACAAAATAAAATTAATTCGTTTTGTGCTTGGAACCACGTGACCAACGGTTTTTATTTTTATTGGCTTTCTTTACTGTGACGTCAGCCTTTTGCAAGCAAAACAAGGTGATTCTCGATTCTACTTGCTCATCAATATTTCTTGACAAAAAGTTGACGTCACTCGAATGATTCGACGCTATATTACTGCGTAAAGCGTTTTTGACAAATTAAATAATCCTTATGTTTTATAATGATTTTTAAACGAAATATTCATAATAAATGAAAATAAATATTATTTTTAGGGTTCCTATACACCAATAAATAGTAGGAGAAAGTTTTTCAAAACAAGTCAAATAGCCTATTGTGAATTGTAAGTATTCAGTACCTAAACTACCTGAAACATAAAGGTTTCTTCACAATGTTGTCATATCTATGTTTCACTTAATGTTACTCACCTGGCATTTGAGCCTTATACCACTGATCTAAATCGAAGAGTAGCATTCCATATTGACATGAAGAGCTCGCATTCTCACCCCAGCATTCCCATACCAACTGGCAAATGTTCAACATACCTATAAAAAATATAATATTTAAAATACCAAAATAATTAACATGCTCATTCCTTAGCAGTAACTATATGTAGCAGTACTAATATTGACTAACAAGGCGTATTAAATTCAAATCGATGGCACCAGCTAGCAGCACATTCCCTATTCAATTATTGTTTTAAATATTATTTAACTTACTATCTTCTCCTTCAGACCCAAGCGTAGAGTCAACCGAGTAAGTGTGACAGGAGACACACTTGCCACCAACGACATCGCTGCAGAGGCGTAGATCGTTCAAGTCTGCTTGGAATCTGATTGTGGCCATTGAGAATTCCTGCAATATTGTAGATAGAACAACACCTCACTATATTATACATAGTATAAAACAAAGTTGCTTGTGCTGTAGGTCTGTGTATGGCCCAATGTATGCATGGATCTTGAACGTAAGAAGGTTTATATCTTTAATAATATAATACATGGATAATACCGACCCGTGAGAACCCAGGACAGGTCCCTAGTTACTATTATATTAGAGAAGACTAAATTTATAGTGAAGTGAATTCCTTTCTGATACTGTTACGTTGGTGTCCCTTTAAAATATGAGGGTAAAGGAATAGATAGTGCACTGAGGCAAAGTTCTCTAGTCTGTCAGACTACAAGAGTGCGGCAAGCCAATATTGCCTGTTAATTCCTGATTACTGTTCCCGCAGTTACGCAAAAAAAAATGATTTAAATTATTATTGTCATTATGTTTCTGCACATACCTGATACAGACATTTGGTGTCTGACAGCATCCTCTTGCCATGATAGGTAAGGGAGTACATCACAGCCAAAGGAGTTACTTCTTCTTCGAACCTATCAAGGACTGAGAATACAACCCAGAGGTAGCAAAACGCTCGAGGGTCATCACAGGGCTCCTGTAACACGATATTGAATAATGAACATGAAGATAAAAATTATGTTGGTGGTGATGGGAGGTATGTTAATGTAGCGGATGTTAAATATTTGTGTCACTATACAAGTGGTTATAGTTTATAAATATTTCACAACATCACATACATTGATCTGACTCCGAGATAGGTAGCTCAAGCACCTGTGTTACGGATATCAGAATCAACAGTGGGATTACAAATATATACATATAATACTTTTCTTTTGTAAATACATATTTATAATACATAGCAAACACCCAGACCAATACAAACAAACATGTTCATGCACACAAATGTTTGTACTGTGCGGGGATCGAATCCGCAACCCTAGTATCAGAGGCAGCGTTCACTACCACTGTTCCAATCGGGTCGTCCCTGGTTGCAAGGGGTATCGTCTAAAAAGTGCTAAGTAATAAAAATAATTTAACACACCTGAAATCCAAAATGCGTAACTGGCAAGCATTCAATATTGACTTGAGAAGTGAACTCCAAATCCAATGTCAATAAGTTCCAAATCTGGAATGCTCCAAAATTGAACCCAACTGCTAAACTTCCCAGTTGCGGTATGTATTGGAGAACAGTAACCCTTATATTGTCTCTTTTCGCCTTCATTCGAACAGTGCCATCAGGGTTTCTGAATATGTACTGCCCATCGATAATGGAGTTCTCATTCAAGAGGATGGCAAGGTGATCATTATTAGCAAGGGCAAGATCTCTTTGCTCTTCAAGTTGTTGCAATAAATCCAGAGACAAGAAGGACAGGTTCGAAGGATTGCTCTCATTTTGGACTAAGTGTTCGTAGCCTTGAGATATGTCTTTTAATGCTGGAAATATCAAGGACACAAATTAATTAAAAAAAATGATTATTTTGGGCGGGAAAAGAGAAGACAGGAATTAGGTGGTCACACTGACACTCATGACCATCATGGTTTCTGTAATGTAGCTGAAACATCTCACAAGCAAGTACATAATCATGTACTTAAAATTACCATTCTTATTAATTATAACTATTTAAATATCGAAAAAAAGACAAGAAAATCTATTATGTGGGTACACAATTAGGCTAGCAATTTGTGGTTGATGAAACAGAGTAAAAATATACCTTGTATGAGACCAGCTCTATTGAGATCAAAAGCAAAAACTTCTCCACTCCTCGTGCCAGCCATGATGACTCCATCAAAACATGTGAATGGCCCATCTGGCATCTCATCGCACACTGCAAGTTCTGACACCACTAAGTCTGTCTGTATACATCGAAGTATTTGGGAGCCATTTATATGGAATACGCAGATTGTACTTGTGATGTCTTCACATTGGAGACTGATAATGAGTTGCTTGGAGTTCTCCGTAAGTGGGGTAGTAAGTTCCACTACACTGGTGACAGATGTACGTGAGTTGCTGCAATAAAAAGGTTCAAAATTTAAAAGTAAAATCTAATAGGGTAAATAATATTTTTTATTTATTATTAATAGTAAAATGCAATATCTGTTTTAGTCATTCAAAATTTAAAAGGACTATATAAAATTTTGTATAATCTTAAGTAAATTGTGTTTTAAAATATTATGTATCTTTCTATATTCCACAATATTTCTATACTAGGTCCATATAAATTATTCGAAACATACAATTTAATCTTCAAAAAATATATAATCATTTTTTTGCATTAAAACATGAAATATGAAGTTAGATAAACAACATTGACATGAACCTGTATGGGGGCCCGAAGGTCCGAGCAGCAACTTTGAGGCCAGTCCTGAGATCAACCACACAGAACTTGGGGCCCAGAGCCAGCCAGCCATGATTGGTGTCATTGAGAATGCCACCAAGAGGGGTTTTATCTGAAAATATTAAAAGTACATTTCTTCTTTAGAGGGCTCAAAATGAAGATTAATTATTTTCTTTAATATTATCTGACAAATATTCACGATGCTTCATTGTTCATTTTTGTAATATTTTTGTTTTACACAATATGTTATATAACATCAAAAATGGAGGAGGTTCTGAATTTGTTTTTATAACTTTTTTTTGTTATAAAAATTGTGGTCTGTAAAAAATATTTACTTTATTTTGTCCAATTCTGATGTGTCATGACCACATTATGCCAGGCATGTAAAATAAACACAACTTTTTGTATAGATTCTGAATTTACTTAAATGTAAGTAATAATTACACACTTAAAAGTATGTAACCTTGACCTCTATAAATAAATAATAAGACTTTTTATTGAAAAGCCACCAGAACAATATAAATTATAATATACTTATACTAAAGGAACTAATTTTAAGTTTGTTGCCTGAACTAGGAATATCCTGTATCTTAGGCAAAAACGAAAGAAGGAAAAGGACGAAATGAGCTTATCAATTTTAACAATAAAACATTAAATTATACTAACACTACTTATTAAGTATCACTTTTGTTGACATGCAGTTAACATATTTTTAGTTATTTAATTGAATAAAGTACAAAAAATACTAACACTTAATCCAAATTTACCTTATGTAACACCCATATAAATAATGAAAACCATATCAAATATATCAAGCTCATGTAGATACATATTAAGGTAGAAATTTATGATGACAATAAAAATGTTTCTTCTCAATCTAAAGCAAAATAGATATTCTGGGAAGCTAGGAAATATTAAATATTTCTACATCTATAGAGAGTACAGAGTATAGAGATCAAAACTGCATAGATGAACATTACATCCGGTTTTGAAATTTTTAGCATGAACACCTACATAAATTATTGTAATAGATGATGTTCTCATCCTAACCAAACAATGTCAAACATACCTGTTAAATCTTCCGTAGGTTGCAGGAAACTAAACACAGCAGGCGATAGATTTGTTGTTTTAACAATAGAAAATACGCTATCCTGCAACTTCTGCATTTCGCAATAGGCTCTATTATCTTAGTTTCAACTTATAACCGAAAACTATTCTTACTAGGTTAGGATACAACAATGATCATAATTTAGGTAAACTACATGTATATTAAGTTGATAAGAACTTCAAAACCTAATTGTTTGTTTTACAAATTAACACAACCGCTATCTAAATGTAAGGAAACTGAAGTATTAAATCTATTTCCATTGTAAAATATTTTTACGAGAATGGCGGTACCAAGATTTTAATTTGACTGACAGCAGTGACAGCACACTGACAGACAGAATACAGTCAAACAGCGGAACGGTCTCTTATTATACAGTGTGAGTCTTCATAAAGTGCACATATTGAAAACAGGGAAAATATACTTAATTTTATCGATGAAAAACATAATAAAAAAATTTAAAAAAATATCTTAATTTATTTATACAATTTTAAAGTTTTTTTTTTCTACAGTGACCTTCTTTTTATTAAAGCGATGTAACTTTTGAACTAAACGATTAATCACAATAAAATAAACTTACTACTGATTGGAAATAACAGGACTTTCTTTTGAAATGAAAATTATAGGAAAAAAGGGGTTCTTAATTAGTGAATAAGGTATTTATTGTTCGAAAAACTTTTTTTTCTTACAAATTTTTACGATAATTGCAAAATTTCTCAATAAAACACCCCCTTTATGTACATTTTTTATTTCTTTAAGTTAATCTACATCATACAGGCTATTTATGGTGAAAATAGTACAATTGTTACTCAAACACAACATTTTCTATCAACTACGACAAAAAAACGCCTTCCGGACTCTCGGCAATTAATCTTTTAAGCAGACGTTTATTTGTGTTTGTAAATAATACACAAGAGTTCAATTAAAATCATTTATTTATCTAGCTTATAACTACTGCTTCTAAATACTATTCAGTAACAAAATCTAATGCATAAGGTTTTCAAAATGTCCCCCTCTTTGTTGTAAACACAAAGTTGCGCGCTGCACAATTTGTTGTGTCGCTCTCCTTATCATCTCGGGGTCATTACTAATGGCATTGGCACAGCTTATAACGCGTTCTCGCAAATCAGCCTCACTGTCGATTGGGGTACTGTAAACGCGTTGCTTCATGGTCCCCCATAAGAAGTAGTCTAAGGGAGTCATATCGGGTGAACGCGCAGGCCACGCTACCGGTCCTTGCCGGCCGATCCATCGATTTTCATAATTTTCGTTTAAAAACGAACGCACATCCCTTGCATGATGAGCAGGACATCCATCCATTTGTAGATACATGCGGTTTCGTGCGCGTAAAGCCAATGGCACATCCTCCAAAAGCTCCGGAAGTTCGTCTCGTAGCAGTCTTAAAAAACTTTCACCGGTCAATGTTGATGGTAATATCACTGGTCCAATTAACATATCATCAATGAGACCAGCCCAAACATTTAAAGAATACCTGACTTGAAATGTCGATGAGCGTTTTAGCCTTGGATTTTCACCTTTAGGGCACCATTTGTGCAAATTCCGGCAATTGACGATACCGTCTCTCGTAAACCTTGCCTCGTCCATCCACAGTATTCTTTTAGGGAAGTTGGGGTTATCTCTGATCTTTCTTAGTATCCAAGTAGACATCACGCACCTTGGACGAAAATCAACGTCTCCATGAAGATGTTGCACCCTTTGATAGTGATAAGGATGTAGCCCTTCCTTCTTCAAAATACGCCATGCAGATTTTTGGGAAATGCCGTGACGCAGTGCAAGTCGTCTAGTGCTAATGCTTGGGTCAGCAAATAAATCAGCCAACACTGCTTGTTCGACAGAAACATCAATTATTATTTGCGGCGGCTCGCGGCGATCTCTACTCAATCCAAGTCCAGTAATAGACAATCTTCTGTGGATCTCTTGGAAGTTGCGGGCAGATGGCACCGGATGCCGGTTAGGAAACGCAGCAATGTAAGCGTCACGCGCAGCTCGAGCACTTCCTCGTCCCAGGCCATAGTAAAAGTGAATGTCAGCAATGTGTGCTGGGGAGAATTCACTTAGACGCGGCATTGCGTAGGAAAAAACGAACGTTAGCGATATGTGAACGGAAAAAGAAATACTACTAGCAGCGGCGAATAATTCGGAGCGACTGTCTGTCTGGGTCCTCAACAAACAGGTCCTTTGTTTGGCTCTCTTTGCCCCGCGCACCCCACTCCGCGCTCACTAACAATGACTCAAAAAGGGTCTCTACCTGCCAAAAAATGGCACGTGGCCCTGCACACGACGTTATCTTTAAAAATTGATAAAAAATGTTATGATTGAGTTAGAAGCATAGTATTTTTACCTTTCTAAAGCTATTATGATGTAGAATAATTAGAATCAATAAAAAAAGTAGGTTAAGGGGTCGTTTTGTTGAGATATTTTGAAATTATTGTGTAAATTGATGAAAAAAAAAAAGATTTTCTTTAAAAAAAAATCTCTAAACTGTCAATCGAGCGTATTTTGTCCTCAAGTTTGATTTTGTGAGAATGCCCTGTTATTGCCAATTAGAAATAAGTTTATTTTATTCTGATTGATTCTTTAGTTCAAAAGTAATACCGTTTAAATAAAAAGGAGGTCACTGTAACAAAAGATAATCTTTAAAACTGTATAAAAAAATTATCAATTTTTTAAAAATATTTTAAATATTTTTTCCGTCGATAAAATTAAGTATAGTATTCGTGTTTTCAATATGTGCACTTTATGAAGACTCACACTGTATGTATAATCTATGGCGAAACGGTAGGACAGTGACAGTACCATAAACTACAGTGTGTAGCGAAGTACAAAAGCAAAACGTAGACGACTTTTAAATCGATTATAATAATCTCCACTCATTGTGACAGCCATTTATCATAAAATGAGAAATAGTTTCCTACTACTTTTAACTGCTATAAAATTTGAGTAGGTATGTGAACCTAATCATAATTAAATAATACTAAAAGAAGTGCTATTTAAACAGAAAAAATACCATTAAAAGAAAAATAGCTCTTGGGAAAACTAATAATATTTAATCTATTTAACCCTGTTTTGATAGTTTTAAAATCATAAATTATCTTAATCGATTAGGTACATTACCTTTATTTTAAGTTAATTTTATATTTACCCCTTATTTCCAAGCGTGCTCTGAACCCCTGAACTAGTAAGCCACAGCTTTAATTGGACACGCTGAGATGGTAATGAAGATTTTTTATTATTGCTTATTCTCTTTGTTATTATTAAAATAATTTAAGAAGTCTTGTTTTAACAGCTTAAAATTGATATACTTAAAAAAAACTATTTAAAGAAATGCAGAAAAATATGCCATTATTATTTTTGGTTTATTTTTTTATTATTGAGAAGAAATTTATTCCTACTATTGACTTTTCTTGCAAGAATTTTCGAGGAGCGGCAACTTAAAATTAACACTTAAAATATTTGTCTACTTTAAATATTTTGTATCAAATAAAATAGTTTTACGGCAACTAGATAAGAGTAAGATAATAATAGTCGTTTGAGGTTTTGAAATGATTTCAAATAAAAATATATTATAAAATATTTTATTCAAAACAGCTTAAATACATTGTCTTTATCTATTCATAAAAATAAAATAATAAGTGAACCTATCATAAGAAATGAAGTCAAAGTAAAAAAGTCAGAAGAACTTATTCTTTACCTTAAATTATGCAACAAAATAAATAAAAAGATATTACATTCTGATAATAAAATAATGAATATTATTTCATATTAATCACAAAAGAATTCATACACGATTCTCTTAATTTCAAGGTTTCAAATTACATACTTAAACTACCACCTCAAATGTTAAAGAATACATACAAGGTGATTTTTACAGTTTTGTGGTAAAATAGAGTATTTAGATACCTACCTAACTTACCTAAGTAACCAACATAGAGGTTTATATTTTTATCCAATACCTGGTCTGGTATAATATTCATTGTATAATCTATCTAATATTTTTCGTTTTATGTAACTGAGGTTTACCTATTAAATACTTAACTGGTTAAGATATTCGATTCAAAAAATATTGTAACAATTTCATTATATAAAATAAAAAAATATGGAACACAACATCTTAACTAGTAGGTATAATAAAAATTGTTTTATCGGGTTTAAAACTTTGAGCAATTACATCTTTACAACGCTTTTTTCTTGTGAGTTGTTACCGATACATCAACAATATTTCTATTCGTTTCATTTCCATGTGGCGATATCTTCATTTGTCCCTGTACGATATTCATCATGGAGGTGTATGGACTATCTAACTGACTTCCTGATTGATTCTCAACATTGCTTATGGTTTCATTGCGAGGAGTAACTCTGTCATATACAGTGTTTTTCATAGATCTGTATGAATTTGTTGATGGTTGTGTTTGTGGCTCCAGTTGAGGGTGCAACTGAGGTGGAGGTTGAGGTTGAGGATGAGGCTGCGGCTGAGGCTGCGGCTGAGATTGAGGATGAGGCTGCGGCTGAGTCTGCGACTGAGATTGTGGATAAGGCTGCAGTTGAGGCTGCATTTGAGCCTGCAGTTGAGGCTGCAGTTGAGGATGCATTTGAGGCTGCAGTTGAGGCTGCGGTTGTGGTGGTCTCATACCGGGACCAAAACCGTTTTGGGTTGTGACCGGAATCTTGGCCCTGGATGCAGTTTTTTCAATCTGAACTGGCACCTCAATATTTAAATTAGATGAGCTATCTAATGATCCGGTACGGGTGACATTTAGACTATTTGATCGCGATGAATTTCCTAATGAATGAAGTGTTGATGAACTTCCCCTACCTTCCAATTCTTTGGAAAATACTTCTTCGCTTCTTTGTATCCTCTGTGCGTGTGTAGTTAAAGGTGACCTGTTCTGTTGTATAGATCCACTCAAAGATCTGCTCGGCGAACTGTGAGCTGTGTTATCTAAAGAAGTAATAAGTTTATTATCAGCTTTGTAAGATGCCTTTGATGAGGTTACCTTTACTTCCATTGATCCATATGCACTGTCTTTTGTTGAACTATGTGAGGAACCTTCCTCTTTTACTCCATACCTTCTAACAACGTTCACAGGGGCCACAGGTTCTATATTTTGTACATCATAGGAAAGTGGGTTTTTGTCTGTCGGTTGAGGTTTGACTCCTTCGATTATTTCGCCAGTTCTCGGATTGATATGTTTTTCAGTATCATAGCGAAGCGTTACCCTGTGCGTTTCGTCAATTGGATGAGGTCTTGATCTATCTTCTAGTTCAACATCACTATCCTCATAGGCACTATGTTCAAAATTGTCTTCCTGAAAATATAAAATATTATGATTTGAGTAGGTACTTATTTACGATACTGTTGACATACAAATGTATACAAATGTACTATCTGAAACTATTTTAGTAAACATTTCTAATGTTCAGTTAAATCGCATGCTTACTTCCTCGTCAGCTTCTTCTATGACACTATTTTGAATCCAATCTCGTATCCTTTGCTTTTTCACTTGACGATCAACTGTTGTCTCGATTCCATTATCACGGAAATGTTTGAGCAATATATTTTTTTCATTGACGTCGCTATGAAAACTATACATAGACGGACAAAGCTCATCAATGTCCCCACCGGCTGTAAATAAAGAAAATGATTATTATTTCTTAGTTTATTTTAAGAAAGTTAAATTTCCACAAATACAAATCTATGTGAGATACTCTCTATCTATAATTACACAAAAAAGAGTACCTAATTTTATGTTATGGTCTTAATACCTATTAGGCTATGATATTTCCATAGCCTTTCTAATGGCTATCTTCGCGAGTATTAAAATGAAACATACCAACTCTATCCGTATATCCCTTTGCCATCCATCTGTCATCTAAGTAACGCGATAGTTCTGAAAAGTTGGTTGCTCGTCTATCTTCTCGAGGCTCCACAAACTTTTTGAACATTTTTTGTGCTTTTGAAGAAACCATTTTCCATAACTTTGGTTGTCTTTTTAATGGATTGGCGCTGTTGTACCAACTATAATAGCTGTAAAATGAATATCCAAAATGATTACATGAAAATCAATAAAAACCCGTGAAAGTTTCATCGAGTGTCCTTTACCGAAACGTTAAACGTAAGACCGCTGTTGTTGTACACTTACTGTAATACCAAGTTTTAAGTTTTCATACTGTTTTGAGTGAGATAAAAGTAGGTATATTCCTTCATTCATTCATTAAGTATTAAAAAAGTTTTGATACATACCTCGTATACCTAGGATCGTCAAAAGCGGCTTTTTGCCAAGGCAAACACCCGGTGAGGCATATGAAAATAACTATACCAAATTGCCAAACATCGTGTGTAATTAGCGATCTGAAAGCAAAGAAATAAACATGCCTAGGAATAATGGCTTGGTGAGTTTACATTTACTAAGTATTTATGAAGATTACGACGCTGCGAATGTAGCTGGAGTTTGAACATGTTCTGATAGATTGTTTTTGTAATGATGAAATAATTTACTAGTTTACTCTAGAACAGTTTCAAATAATAACCTCTTCCGAGGTTCACCAGAATACCCTTTGAAATAATAATATTTTCTTACTTGTAACTACTATCCATTGATAATTTCAATACTTCTGGTGGTGAATATGGTAGCCACTCATTTCTTCTTCTAACTACAGACTGTGCTTTTCGAGTTTCACCAAAGTCACATAATTTAATTCTTGAAAAATCTGACTTGAATATTAGAATGTTATCTAGTTTCACATCTCGATGGACTAAATCCCGTTGATGTAGATGTTCTAATGCAGAGGATAGTTGTTTGGCTACTCGTTTTGTATGTATTTCACCAATACCAGTATCTAGCATATTCGATGTTAAATCACCTGAAAAGCAAAACCGATAAGTAAGTCCAAGCTTCTGTTGAAATAGGCACCTAAATGCATTGTAAAGTAAAATTTAAAGCAATATTTATTTGCTAGCCTATACAAATATCGTACTAATGAGGGCTGGCAATGGATCTGTGTTAGATATTATTATTCATTGAAAACGTAATATTGGCAGGAATCCAATTTGAAGCGAGTGCAGTTACTGAAAATTTGTTCTGGTTTAGATAGCATTTCGCAGACATTGGCAGATAATTTGAGAATCAGTTGATGCATTGCAATGAAGCTGGCTCATAAATGTTAGCTTTAAATGAATAAGTAGAAGTACCTAATGGAGCATATTCCTGACAAAAAACATAAAAGCCAGCAGTCTCAAATGCTACATCGAATGTGGTGACAACGTTTCGGTGCGCACTTAAATGTAAACTATAATGGAATTCTCTATAGAAATCTCTAATGGATACGTAAGGCTTTGGTAATGCTTTCAGAACAATCTCTGTGTCGGATGCTCTGTGTTCTACCAATAGAATTTTTCCAAACCATCCTTCTCCTACTATTTGTAAAATGTCAAACTCTTCAACAAGGCTGACCTGAAAAAAAAAAAAGAAAAATTATCATACATAGGTACAACATTTTTTCTCAACTTGTTAAAATAATGAGTTAGTAATTTATGAGACCAATTAGCTAAAGAAAATTAAAAATTCTTGTATTGTTGTTATGGTTTCTATGATTTAACTTACTTTTTCTAGTTCAAATTCTCTGATTTTATGTATAGAGCCTGTTAAGGCTCTTCTAGCACCGTTATTCATCGTTGACGTTTTTCATCCCACATTATTTCATTCTGAAACAAAAGTAAAATAAATTGAAACCATGACCTCAGCCATATTGTTTAGTTATTTAAGTATTTGCTCTGATCCCGTGTGGAAGGTTCAAAACGTCCCCATTTCTTAAGAAATCGTCGAGTGAATGATCTTGGATGATCGCCAGGCCTGATGTCTACTCCAGATCCAGACGGCTGTGTGACGTTATCGTGACGTCATTCTCGGTATCACCCCGAGAGAGAGTGATAATGTCATCGTTACTTTTGTGTATTATGATGACTAATGAGATTGACTTCATGTTATGAAAACATAGGTAACCTGTACGTACAGTATCAGTTTGTTTGAAAGGCAAATTGATCGGGAGTGTTTTTAGCTATGTTAGATGGAAAATGATCTAGAATAGATAGATGTACTTTATTGCACAAAAAACACAACTTAAAAAACTAGGCATTACAGAAAATTAAATGTACAATTTCGGCGACATATTATTAGGATGGCCCCACCTCAAAATTTTTGATTAAAATATTGTACAACAGCCCCCCTCAATATAGGTATCAAATAAAAGGGGTTGAGTAGTAGAATACATTACACTAGGTATGAAAGTTTCAAATCCACGATGGCCGCTCCCACAAAATGGCGAAGTAATAAATTATAATATATACTTGAGTAGGGTGCCAATTGACAGCTTCAACTGATTTGTTACTTAAGTATAATAAAATTTACTTAGTCACTTTGAAAAGCGAAAAATAAAAAATAAAATTAAAAACTCCCGACAAAAATTTTAAAAACTCCAAATGATAAATAAAACTGCTGTTGACTGTCCTACGTATGAATATTTATCAATTAAAATTCAATTCAAATTCAATTCAAATTTCTTTATTGCAGACAACATACATAGGTCCATAGCTTAAAAAACTTAATAATAGGGTTAGTAATTTTTACTTAAATATTGTCACGTCGGGTGACCGCTTCTTACCTACTTATAAATGTGTGCTTTAACAAAACGTTATGCTAATATGTGATATGTAGAGCGGCCCCCCACGCGACAATATTTAACCAAAAATGTTCATACGTAGGACAGTCAACAGCAGGTTCAATTTATTTTTGGACTTTTTAAATTTTTGATGGGGGCTTTTAAAGTTTTAATTGATCCAAGTACTGGCCAGAAAAAAATGCTATATTATGTAGGACATGTCCCCCTGAGTATTTATTACTATGACACCAAATCTGTAGGGTTATTTCTTGGTTTTATTTGAGTTCAAAAATTACACATACCTACATCGCAACAATTGGTATCGCGGGTGTCCATGGGTGGTGGTAATCGCTTACCACCAGGTGATCCGTTTGCTTGTCTGCCACCTATCACATAAAAAAACATTTTCAGTAAATTACCTAACAAAAATTTGATTTAGGTAGCTCTAATAGCACTTAATAAAACTAAATACATGTAAGTAAATGAACCTAAAATGCATGGGTTTTTCATTTACTGTTAGAATACCACACATTGAGTAAGTAATATGAGGAATATCTTTTTTCTAGTAATGAAACTTGTAGATTTTTTATCCATTCCATTCATCAATAAATATCGGACATTGATTTAATTCGGTAGGTCATACATTATTCTATGTATACCTACATAAAATTCAAGGGGTTTGATATATTATGTTTTAGAATTTTCGTACCGTATTTAACTATCATTGAATACGGTACGCAAATTACATTACATTATTTGGGGACGATAATTTAGTTTATCTTAACACACGTTAGTTGTTGTAACATAATTAAAAATGTGAAAAATAAGTCTATAATTTATATTGACATGAATGTGATCATTAAAATAATAATTATTCCGTAATTTAGTGTCAATGTACGAACGTACAGATAGACGGAAGTAATAGTAATAGTCATCAAAATATTGTGCTACATAGCATAGACAGTTATAAAGAGATCAGTAAAAGTTTGACATTGTGCCAAATTGGTCAACGACACTAGCTAGAAGGATGGTGCAAGCGCCTAATATTTGGCAAAGGATCTAGGAAGATAAGACAACCCTCACTGTATTTTATGTGCGTAGGAGTATCATGAACATTCCATAAAATACCTCGTACAAATCTAAAGGCTATGAATTTGTGTAACAACTAGGTCCTAGGCTCTATATTAACAAGTAGGACATTGGACAGGTAGGTACTTAGGTACAATGGAAACCTCTGTTTTTTATCCTGTTATAACCGTCAGAAACGATTTTGTGGTCAAATAAAACGCTGCTGAGATGAAGATGGCTCATCTTCAACGTTTTGTACAAATACTTGTATCATCAAACTTGTGATTAATAAGAGAAAATTCATAATGACTACGATACAAATGTTTCCTTGCAAAAGTTATTCAGAGCCATCGCTAATGCTCGTCATCTCAGCGTATTATTTACCTACCTACTTCTGCTTGGATCCGAAGCCATCGCGTATGGAGCCCAGGAAATGGTTGGACCATGATCCAAGATTTGTAAAGTCTTTGTTTTATTTTGGTAATCATGTAATACCTCTCATTGATAGAAACATCGTTGAAAGAATTACTTGATTCTCACTTAAACTACCTGAGATATCACAACTTCACGCTCCATACAAATGGCTATTAAGATGTGATGGCACACCTAAGTATTTTGTATGAATATTATTATAATTTTGTATGGTAGCTATATAAAATGTTTTGTTTATGTCCATGGTTCTATTGTAAAAGTTGGTGAAAATTGTATGGGTTATTCAATGGTATAATTATTTTTTTAAAATTTCATACTTTTAAAATGGATCTTTGGATGACTATAAAACCGGCTAGACGTTATAGATATTTTTAATTGAGAATTTTTGCTATTGGCACATATTTACCTATATTAATATTTATATTTTGTAAAATCTTGAGGTTAGTCAAATACCCATAAACTCTATAAACTCAACAATTAACTCTACTTGCAGTTGTAAGTATCACACAGTTTAAAAATGTGAAAGAAAACCTTTCTGATGATAATTTCTTTCACCACAAAAGTAAGGGTAGAATTGCGCATATCATACTTTTGAAAAATCCAAGCGTATACTCGGATTTGAATCTGCGATCTCCCGTTTCAGAGCATAAGACGTGACCTATATCCACCCACTGAGCTACCAAAATTCTTATAACACATCGTGAATTAATACTTACTGGCATTACTGGCAATTAGACAAGGTAGACTTTTTTAGAATAACTCTGTGAATTTATTGTGTTGTCACGAGATAAAGACATTCTAATTTATTTTTATACATCATGTTGTGTGAATCATTTCAGTATTTAAGATTTAGTAAGTCGACATTGTTTTAAAGACAATTTATACAAGCACTACGCATATTCTATCATGCATGGCGCATTTGAAGCGTTGAGTTTATTTATATTATGAAGCGCATATGCAATTATACACGGATTTAACGTTTATGAAATCTTTTATTTAACTTTTACTAAGGATAATATTAATTCATAAATATTCTTAAAGAACTCATGCAAAAAATATTGATTTATTTGTATCGTCAACTTTTGTGACATTTCTACATTTTAAATCCCTACTTGTCGCATTTCTTTCTTCTAAGGATCAAATGTGGTCAATCAACTACATAATAAAACATTGTACTATTCTGGTTTGTTATGTTATAACAAATACGAAACCAACAGATTTCATTAGATTGTATTATTTGTATTAACATTACTCAAAAAACACTAAAGCAAATACACAATGTTTCCTATCTTTCCTATCTTTCCTTTTCTATGGATAAACCTTAGCTGAAACGCAAGAGACAAGAGTTGCGGGTTCGATGCCCGCATTACAAATGTTTATATTGAAATAGATATTTATGTTTAAATCTAGGTATTTAGGTTTAGTGTACCTTCGTCGTTTTATTTTGATTTCCACAGCACAAGAGATATTTTTTTTGGAGAGAAACGTAAGATGACCCTGTAGTCCTCACTCCGTTGGTGATTGAACTCTTTGGAATGTTTTGGTCGTTACAAATACCTATACTAATAAGTAGATTATTAGATACCTAGACACTGTGATGATGCTTTTTTATCCCTTATGCATAGTATCGTACTCTTGACACAACATAATGAAATACTTTAATAATTTAATCTCAGTGACAAAAAAGCTGGTTGATATAAAATAATTGAAAATTAATGCTTTTGTTTAGGTCTTTACATTATCTGGATTATGAATAAACACTGAAGAGCCCGAGTAACTAAAGGCTAAATCTGTGAACCCCTTTAACGAATTCGAATCGAATTTTCGAATTACATCTAAAATTCCCATAGAAAATGACCAAGTCTCGTTTTGTATGAATATATATTGTTCATAATGGTTGGCAGAACACGTGGTTAAAGGGATGTAAATGTTCACAATTACACCCTGTATAAATGCTATTACATTGCATTTATACAGGGTGTATCTGCCATCAGGAAAGATCGAACTAAAGCGAGTTCTATGATGCGACAATCATCAATTAATTTTAGGAGTGCTTTATCATCGAAAGCTCTGAAAAAGAAGGGTGCTCTACTGTGCTTTTGTTATCTTATCTATATATAGGAAGGTATTATGGATTACGGAACACAGAAAGATTCAAATGCTTGGTATATTTATAAAGAGAAAAACTTGTAAGCTATAAAGAGGTGTAGGTAATTAGGTGAGTAAATCTGGATTAGGTAACACATGTAACAGGCGCACCTGTAACTATTCTGATATATGGGTCACACACATGAGCGATGGTAGTTCAGTGGATAAGTACGCGCCTTCCAAACAGGGAGTCATGGTTCAAATCCGAACCCGCATCTCTAGATTTTTCAAATCTATGTACATATTTCTACCATTTTAGCTAGCCGGTGAGGGAAAACATCGTGAGGAAACCTGCACGTTTCAGATAGTTTCTGAAACGTGTAACCACGATTCGTTTGGTCTGGTTTCCCTGTTAAAGGGTTGCCAATATCAGACGGCATTCACTTTATTGTAATTATCAGACCCCACATGGCAAAGCACTAGCTTTGGACTCAACCGGTAATTACACGCTAATATGAAGAGAGCTGGTGATATTATTATGTATAAAAATTAACGACAGTGGCAGAAAATTTGGTGTTTTTATTTACCTACTCATACGTATCCAAAGACAAAAATGTAATTTACCACACATAAAAGGGCAGGCGCCCTTGCTCGGTTAAGGTTCACAATACACTTGGACGTCGTCCAGACACTAATTAAAACAATCACACTTCATAATCACATATTTTGGAATTTCCATATCACAGTCATTATAAAATGTGTTATTTGAGTGTCACTGTATCAGATTTTGTATTTTTATGACTGCAGCACTCGTAATACAAAGTATTTGTGGGTAAGCCCAATACGCGCTGGGCGGCCGAGTGGGTTTTCGGTACTGTCTGCGCGTACGCACTCGCTCCCGGGACGCTATTTTCGTGCTACTGCACATACAAACATCAATTCGTGACGGAAATGTTACGATCAACGACCTGGTAAGTGAAAAAAACTAGTAAGGCTGCATTTTGCTTTTATGGAATTGATTAACCCTTTCACTGCCGAAATCTTTAGTACACCAAATTTTGAGACATTAATAATTTAAGAAATACCTATACTAAACTCTAAGTAGTTCGAATATCAACTACTTAGCCATCATCTTCAGCGTTCTCTCCATCTGAGGGCCCATGCCCAGATGTCCACCCTGTACCCGGGCAAGCGGGGCAAGCTAAGAAGGTCCGGAGAACGATGGAGCTCATATGGTATTAACACAATTTTCGAAGCAAACTGAACGTTACTAAGAGAAAGAATACAATTTTCCGCAACGAAAAATATCGTTAACGTAAAAAGGATCAACCGTTTAATCCAACAGTTTTTAAATTTTATTTCAAACGTTAATTTATTACAATATCATTTTATCAGGCAAAGGTTTGATTTATTGAACGTTTTTAAATGGCTGAGGTTCTTTTTTTCAACTGTCAAATTGTGCTTATTTAATATTTTATAGTCACATTCTAATCGTTTATGGTGGTTTAAATTAGAATCGATTATATATTTTTACTAGCTGACCCGGCAAACGTTGTTTTGCCATATAAATAAAAGGGTTGATCGTAGAAGGGTGAAAATTGAGGATTGTATGTATTTTTGTATGTTGTATCATAAAAAAGAGAAATTAAAAATTTTGTCTAAAAAATAAAAATAAAAATTTAGGGGTGGACTACCCCTAACATTTAGGGGGATGAAAAATAGATGTTGGCCGATTCTCATAGATACCGGATAAGCACAAAAAATTTCATCAAAATCGGTCAAGCCGTTTCGGAGGAGTATGGCAACGAAAACTGTGACACGAGAATTTTATATATTAGATGAAATATACACATCATTATTGATAAATACTTTTAAGCCGTTCATATATAAATATAGCTAAGTCCTGTGGCATAGACAACGTAGAAACTTTTCCATCAAACAAATGTCAAACATAAAAAATGGCTGATTGTTTTTGATTGTTTTTGTTATGATGTGTCATGTGTTAGACAACGATTTTAATTATTTAGTTTTGTTTCAAAGCATGTGAAAACTATTGTGAATTTCAGTAACTTTATGTTAATTAAGTAGGTGTTGTCCTTAATTTTGGTAAGTTCCATCGTTGTTTCTCTTACACAGCATACAATATAGGTTATGTTATTGTAATGGATTTATAAGTAATTTTTATGTGATAATGTTCATATAAATACATGAGATTGATGGTTATTACTAAATCCTATATTTTGTGTGAAAGCAAAGTTTTTTTTTCTTGAATTAACTTTAATAGTCCTTAAAATTGAATAGTGCTTATTTTATAAAGTTAGGGAAAGGTGTCCTTTATCAATCAATCAGCCTATCGCCATCCAATGCTGAACGTAGGCATCCCGCAAAGAGCACCAACCAACCCGGTCCTGAGCGGTCTGCATCCAGCTCACACCATCCATAAGAAGTATAAAAGCATTACATTTAATTGCGGTTGTAAATATGATTAAATTACCTCATTAGAAAATGACATCTGTACATCAATGAGGAACTTAAAATTAACACTAACAACATAATTTATTTGTCTTATGGTAAATCCATGCTAGAAATCAAAGCCTTTCTAACTATTCATAGAATATTATTGTTAATTAAATATTTACAATATGAAGTGCCATACCCATTTTGTAAGGAGTAACATAGACAGCCAATTACGATTAATAGAAGATCTTAAGTTGACAGAAGAATGTAAATTGAAAATGGCTGTGCTGTTAGGCACTAGTTGCTTTCAGTGGTTGGTGGTGACTGAGGTTGTAAACTAGTAATGGTAGTCCATTGCCGAATGTGCGCTCGGTGTGCATGTTCTCAACATATTGCTTGTGCACATTATTTACTTGTATATTGGGATGTACCTTGCAAATAATTTAAAGGTACTTGCTAATTCTCTATTACCTTAAAACCTATCTATGTGCATATTATCTCTCAACCATTAGCTCGGTGGTGAAAATACATGCACTTTTTGAATTGTTTCTCCAACTGAGGATTATTAAATAAATTTAATTAAATTGAGACAACATCACATACAGTGTCCTCATCCCAAACCAAGGTTTTCCATTGTATTTTGGAAACCAGAAACAATGAAGGTTGAAGGTTGATGAAACAAATATTTCTTGAGCTGAGTAAGGTCAGCTCAAGAAATATTTGTTTCATCAACAAACTTTTGTGTTGGTGCGGGTATCAAACCTGAGACCCATGCGTCTCAATCGGTGCACTACAAGACCCGTCAAATAATGAATCTGAATGTGAGCAGTGAACTGATATGGTCTACTTTTGTATGTGGCAAGGGTTGCAGGTCAGACTGCAGTCATGTAGGTACCTACCTATATTGTAATTACCAGACTTAATCCTGGATCATGGTCCTGGCTCATACAATTAGCTCAGCGTTGAGGGAAAATATCGTGAGGAAACTTGCATGTCTTGGATAGTTTCCCAAAACTGTGGAAACCTACAATATTTTGAGATAGCGTCTGTACGTGTTACCGTGATCCAGTTGGTCTATTTCACCTGTCTAAGCATCGCGAAGGTCAGACGGCAGTCGCTTCATTGTGATTGACCGGATGGCGCAATTAGTAGTGACCCTTCCTCTTACGCCAAAGGTCGTGGGTTCGATCCCCACCCTGGACAAACATTCGTGCGATGAACACTTGTGTTTGATCAGTGTCTGGGTGTAATATATGTATTTAAGTATATATTTGTGTTCCTCTGTTGTCTGATATCTGTAACACAAGTGCTTAAGCTACTTAGTATGGAATGAATGAATGAATGAATATACTTTTATTGCACTCAAAATAAATGATAATAATGGAATCAGGTGAACATATGAGATGTTGTGAGAATTATATTATATATTGTAATTACCAGATTTTCCTAAAACTGGATCATGGTGTTCTTTTTATGTGATAGGTGGCAAACGAGCAGACGGATCACCTGATGGTAAGCGATTGCCGCCTCCACACCAGTGGAGTCACTTGTGCCCTGTCAACCTTTAAACATCCATGTCCCCAGGATTAGGCCTCCGGTACCCTCACTAACGCAGCAGTTCTGGTGCACGCCGGTATTCTGTGAAGGGGTGGTATCACTCCGGTCGAGCCGGCCCATTCATGCCGGAGCGTGGCTCTCCCACGCTCAAAAGTTGTTTAACCTTACTCTGAGCTCCGGAGCGACAGCTTTGGACGCAACTGGGAATTACATGCTAAGATAATGAGGGGGGGGGTTGCGAATAAATCTCACGGTTGTATAGACGTGATTCCTAGGTAGTTGCTTGCGCTTTTCTTTGGTAGTAGTTGAGTGCAACCAATTTGCTGTAAGCACTAAATCTAAGGTTTAAACGGTCGTAAAACGGATCCCATCTCAATGTTTATCGCCCCTAAAGTGGCCGGTCATGTGACGGTTCGTCGGTCTACCGGCCGTTCCTGCACAGTTGGAATGTAGACTTGTTTTTAGTCACTGTAGAGGCAGCGAAAATATAAATTGGCATCTTATCTTTTTTATATGTTAAGGGCCATTCTGGGGCACGTCGTCCCTAAGGATGTTTTGTACCTCCCCTATCCTCTGCACTCCTACTAACGAAAGATTCGTTTCATGAGCGTCACGATGTCTTTCGGATTGAAGTGCCTGTAGTCTCCTGGTTTAGCGTAAGCGTTACCTAGAAGACGCATTCTGCCTCTGGATAGTGAGTTGCATTCACATTAAAGATGTTCTATGTTTTCTCTTGCATGATCTGCAGTCGCTGTTCGATGTTATGTTCATATTCATCAGCATTTTGTTCGTAGCATAGTGCCCTGTTAACACTTACTAGTCGCATCCCCTGTGGCCCATAGATCCGCAACATCATTGGAGTCACAAAATGAATTGCCAACTTTTCCATCATCTCCCTAAATTGGGTTACAGAAGCGTAGGCCGCTGCTTCACGCTCACGGTTTTCTGTGACACCATGGTATCACTCCGGTCGAGAAACCATTCATGCCAAAGCAGCTCTTCCACGGGCAATGAATGGATGAATGAATCTTTATTTGCATAAATACGGTACATAGCAGGTCTTATGATATTAAAAGAGATCGACATACTTAACCATAACATGGCATGCAAATCTATATAAGTACACATGTCAGAATTTATATTAAGAATTTAGGTGTTAAAATTACAGTATATTTCATTCAATCCATTAACGCATGTCATTTATTATTTGTCACATTAACGCATGTCAAGGCAACGCATGTAAATAATGGAATAGTCAATATTTCAGGAAGTTAATATCTTATTTTGAACCCCCGACGCAATAACGACGGGGTGTTATAAGTTTGACGTTTCTGTGTGTGTGTGTCGGTCTATGGCATCGTAGCTCCCAAACAAATGAACTGATTTTGATTTTGCTTTTTTTTGTTTGAAAGATGAATAAGGAGGGAGTGTTCTTAGCTATGTTGGATAAAAATCGATTTAAGATGGCCGCCGTCACTAAGATTTGGATTTTATGATTTAACACAACTCCCACAATATGGGTATCATATAAAAGGGCTTGAGTAGCAAAATATATTAATTGTAAAAAATTTCAAATCCAAGACGACCGCCGCCGTCAGAAAATGACGAATAACCTATTTGTTGTTCCAACTGCCTCAATATAGGTATCAATTGAAAGAGCTTTAGTTGTGTCGGGGGTTTTTTAAATTTTCAATTTATAGTTTTATTGAGATTACCGTATTACTCACGAATAGGTAATCGGAATCAACACCTAATTTTATACAGACATCCTCAGATCGATGATAGCTCAATGGATAAGAATGTGCCTTCCATACGGGGGTCTTGGTTCGAAGCCGAGCATGCACCTCTGGATTTTTGAGGAATAATAAATAATAATAATAATAAATAATAAATATTTCACAACATCACATACATTGATCTGACTCCGAGTTAGGTAGCTCAAGCACCTGTGTTACGGATATCAGAATCAACAGTGGGATTACAAATACATACATATAATACTTTTCTTTTGTAAATACATACTTATAATACATAGCAAACACCCAGACCAATACAAACAAACATGTTCATGCACACAAATGTTTGTACTGTGCGGGGATCGAACCCGCAACCCTTGTATCAGAGGCAGCGTGCACTACCACTGTTCCAATCGGGTCGTCACTAGGAAAGCTGCACGTTTCGGATAGTTTCTGAAATGTGTAATCATGATTCAGTTGGTCTGGTTCCCCTGTTAAAGGGTTGCTAAGGTCTGATGGCGGTCGCTTCATTGTAATTAACAGACCCCCCAAATCCCGAATCTCGGTCCAAGTGCCTGTGGTCCCTGGGCTTCAAAGCGACGCCAATCGATTTAAATTGTTAGCTACTACACCGGATCTATTTTAAACAATTTCTGAGCTCCAGTCGCTAAACATTTTTTTATGTGATAGGGGGCAGACGAGCAGATGGATCACCTGATGGTAAGCGATTACCGCCGCCAATGAACACCTGCAACACCAGAGGAGTCACAAGTGCGCTGCCGACCTTTTAAAAAGGAATACGCTCTTTTCTTGAAGGTTTGCAAGTCGTATCTGTCCGGAAATACCGCAGGCGATATTTCATTCCATAGTTATATTTATTTAATAATTTTGCACTACTTTTTGATCTGGTTTTGCACTCGAAATTTGCATTAACGCTATCAGGGGCCGTTTTGGCGGTAATTTAATTCAATTCAATTCAAATATGGAGTACAAAAGCAGACCATCAAGTTAAATATAAGTATTAGGGAAATAGTATAAGTGCTTTTCGAGAGGCTGGAGCTTCGAAATTGTTAAAATGATACCCGGTTTAGTTGCTAACTATTTAAATTTATTGGTTTTGCTACTGTGCCCTACCCTTCACTTTAATGTATCAATGATGGGTTGTAATTTTAATGTAAATCATTGTCGAAAATGTCAAATATGTAAACTGACTACGGAAACATACCAATTTCCTGAAAACCAGGAAAATGTTTGATGAATGGCCCTTTTATCGGGACGCATGTAGTAGGTAGTGGCATGGCCAGGCGTTTATTAATGACCCACGTAACTATCTATCTGGTTTCCGTAGGACGTGGCCGAACTAGACTACTTACTAACACAGTCTTGTAGTTTTTCTGTTATGTCCAATGATCGGAGTAGGTAGAGCTATTTTTGGTACTTGCGATTTTTTCAAATAATATGGACATGCCTGGAATCCCGGGATTAAAGATATACTTTATACTACATTATATATAGCCAGTCGCCGTGGCCGTGGGGGCCGTGTGGTCCCCGGCAGAGTAGAATAGGCCACCCTCACTCTTACCGAGGTGTCGTAAAAGGCGACTAAGGTAAAGCTGCTGGCATGATCATCAGCACCCAGAGAAGGAAAACTCTGCATTTATATCAAAACCCTCGCCAACCCGTCTGCCAGCGTGGTGAGTATGGCAAATACCCCTCATGTGATTGAGGGAGGCCCGGGCCTCAGCAGTGGGGGACATAAATCGGCTGATGATGATGATGATGATGATGATGACATTATATATGAGCATTAACATCAGAACTTATTCATAAACGTTCTATTTGTTCTTTCGAATTCAAAATACATACGTTATATAGATAGGAACAAACTGTAAGTAAATATGGTTGTATCGAACGTTTATGGATAAACTCTTTTATGATTAAAATGCGTTAAATATTTAACACTAAAATAATAATTTATTTATTTGAATCCCGGGACCTTAGTGAGAATCCCGGGGCATGTCCATATGAACAGCTACGTTTGCGGTCAATGAACCCAAATAGTTCTATCTACTTATGTCCCTTCTTACTTTATTGCAAAAAAAAAGCGAGCCGATGGAACACTTGATGTTAAGTGATCACCGCCTCACATAGACACCTACTACACCCGAGGCATCACTGATGCGTTGCCGGCTCTTAAGGCGAAGGGTAAAGCGCATTAGCGAGGCCATATTATTTAAATTTTTGGCTACTTAAACCTTGGACAATTTATTGTGTAAGATTAAACCGGATCGGTTTTTAATAATGGACAACAAGACAATTTTTTTTTCCAAAATGAATAATACGGTTTGCTAGATTAGCTTTATAGGATTTTAAGAAATATTGTTTTAAAAAAATTTAAAAGATATTTAAGAAGAAATTAAATAAAATGTAAAAATCCCCGTGCGGCCGTGTGACGTCACAGCTCGGCATGACAAATAATGACGCCTTTGCTCACGGTGATTTAAGAAAAAAGAAAATGGCTGACAATGACAGTAGCGAATAAGACAGAGAGAGAGTCAACTTTTTTTATTGTATAGCAAAGACATCATCTACGTAGAGCCTTAGGACTACGTCACTTCCTGCATTGTTATCTATCATTTATTATTTTTTTATTCAATAAAAACACACATTCAATCAAAACAAAAAAATATGGGTCATCTTTTTTTTCTTTCTTTATTTGAAAAGCATATAAAAATGGATTTTTTTCTTGTCGTATTGTCCTTTGTCGACCTTCGGAGACTCAACAAACCTGTTATAGAGTATAAAAACAGACCAAAAAGTAATGCACAATAAATAAATACTACCTTTACAGGTTTTCCGCCATTTCGTGAGGTTGTCTGGAAGAGATCGCTATTAGCAATAAAACCGCCTACATAGGGCTAGTATAATACCATAGACTAAGATCTGTAAATTTTGTGCAATAAAGAGTATCTATCTATATTATTATATGCATCTCAGCTCAACATCTAATCGAATTTATTTGAGTCACGAACCCCAAGTAGTCTTAAAACTAACATCCTTGTCGGTTAATGATATCACTGGGCCAATTAATTAATTTATGTCTCTTAGCTGGATGCTTTTCCAAGAAAATATTGTTAACCATTAAAACGAATGATATCTATTTTATGCAAATCAAATCGTGTCGTAGGTGAATAATAACAGCTTTATCTGTGTTAAGGGACAGATTGGAGGTAACTAGTGCCAGCAATATTGACTTATAAATCGGACCAAATAAAAAAATCTTATACATTTCATGTACATTTTAGTATTTTAGTCAATTATGTTTACATGTGGGGTGAGCCCTTCGTCTCATAGCCACTGCGACCAGTAGATGATCTATTGTGGCAGCCCCGTAACCTATTACAGTACCTCATGTAGCTCCAGTTCCAGGATAAACCCGAGAATGGAGCTGATGGGGGAGCTCTTGATCTCGTCAGCTCAGATCATGTGTGCTCCCAGGTGCCGGATTTCGCAGCGGTGCAGCGCTATGCACTCGCCGAGGACGTGGATAATCGTTTCCTCGTCCTCGCGACAGAACCTGCAGATTTTGGTATCTGAAAGGCCCATGTTGTGCAGGTGATTGTTTAATTTGCAGTGCCCTGTGAGAGTCCGAGAGAGTGCCCTAACATGTCTTCTACTCAGTTTTATTATTTCTACAGCTCGTCTCTGATCGAACGCCTGTATCAACGCCTTAGACTGTTCTAGTCGAATTAGTTTTCTCCAGAATTCAGTGCTTTGCTTATGCTCCCACTCTTTTAACTCGAACCTGACCATGCAGGCTGGAACGCCATTTATTGGTTCCGGTCCGAGTAGTGGGCTCTCTGCCCCGGCCTTTGCTACCACGTCAGCGACTTTGTTGCCTCTGATATTGCAGTGTCGGGACACTGCAATATCAGATTTACGATGTTGGCATTGCCAAGCTGGTTTAGGAGCAGGACACACTCGCTAGTGAGTTTTAAGTCAAGTTCACAGGATGTTAACGCCTTGAGGGCAGCTTGACTATCTCAGAAGATGAATATCTTCTTATTCTGGAGATTCATTTGTAGACTCTCTTGGACACAGCCATTTATTGCGAAGACTTCCGCTTGGTAGGTACACTGTGGTATAGCGACCCAGGTTGGCGAATTTGCGTATTCCGAAGATTCGCATACATTGTTATATATAGTACTAGACGACCGTTATAGACGTTATAGATGTACTTTTCCGTTTTCTATTAATATTGTCAGTATTTTTTTCATGTTGTATGTTTTATTATGAGTCGTCGCTCGAAGGTACAGCCTGAAAATCAGCGCTGCAGCGGCTGCTTAGCGGTTGTTGTGGCACATGCTGAGGCTGATCCTTGCTGGCCACAACTTGATAATGTTTTGTCCTTATTTAGATTTGTATGTAATGTGTTGTGGTCAATAAATTATTTCTTATTCTTATATATATTTACATATACATAATTAGCAACTAAGTCTAAGATCTTAAGACCTATTTGGGACGAGAAATAAATGATTTATTAAATTAAAAAAAATTGTCCTGGTGGCAATCAAAAGTGTGAAAGAGAGGGAAAGTCACTCTTACCGAGGTGTCGTAAAAGGCGACTAAGGTAAAGCTGCTGGCAAGATCATCAGCACCCAGAGAAGGAAAACTCTGCATTTATATCAAAACCCTCGCCAACCCGTCTGCCAAGCGTGGTGAGTATGGCAATTACCCCTCATGTGATTGAGGGAGGCCCGTGCCCCAGCAGTGGGGACTTAAATGGGCTGATGATGATGATGATGATGAGGGAAAGTCCGACTCGATCTGCTTTAAATTAGGCCTTCTGGTCAAGAGCCACAACCACAGTATATCAAACATGGACGCAGTGGCCACTCGGCAACGAACGCTCTCCTGATCCGAAACTAAGGTTTCCCTTTGTACTATAACAATCAACATGCTACAAGCAATGGTCTGTTGCTTTATCATCAGAAAAATAATTTTCAGACAATCACATGATGGTTACTAAAATCTGTCAGATTTCTTTATCCGATTCTCACCTTAATATCAAACACATTTTGATTAATATTAATAGATGAAAATAGGATAATAATAGCCTAACGTGGTTTCTGAGCATTGATTTAAATACAGTATTCATTTAGTAATCAAGTCCTACAGATCCACTCATGCGCAAAAGTAGCATTCATCTGGAAAAGCACATACTTAGCCCCGATGAAGCTGAGGAATCAGTCAATGGACAATGCGACAAAAAAAAAGACTATTTTATACGCTTTTTGAACAAAGAAAGAAAAAAAAAGACCCATATTTTTTGTTTTCATTAGATGTGTGTTTTTATTGAAATATATTTTTACATTTTTTTTTTCTATAAAATGATTTTTTGTCGTATTGTCCATTACAATACACCATTTAAGCTTTAACGTGACGGGTAGGGCACACTAGCGCAAATCGACTTTAATTTTTAGCTATTAAACCGGATCTATTTTAAACGATTTCCCGGCAAACATACTATTTATTAAATAACCATGCACAACTGTTGGGTCCAACGCGTACGCGAAGAATTGATTCACGTCAAAAGCGGCCACTTTTAACGTTGATCAATTTTTCGCGTACAAAAACGGGCCCAGCATGCTTATTTAATAAATAGTATAAATGTTTGCCGGGAGGTTATAACCCCGAAATTGTTTAAAATAGATCCGGATTAGTAGCTAAAAATTAAAATCGTATATCATCGCTAGTGTGCCCTCCCCGTCACCTTAACCATTTTAAATTCCATCTGATTCAGTATAAATTTAATGAGATAAAAACATCTATGGCGCTAGTTGTCTCTTGTCTGCCCCTTAATGTATGTTAAGAACGTATCGTTTATTTTAACTACTATTTCTATTGGTATAATTGTGGTACGGTGTTGGTTATCGCGCGACCACAAGTCGTCTAATAGAAATAATGATGCAGAATTATCGCATGGGTATGATAATAATAACACGTTTCGTTTCAATTGTATTCGCCGTATTTGCATTGCTAAGATTATTGTTACGGTCATAGTTGAAAGTCTTTAGGTATGTTTTTACATATTCAATGTTTATTATTGCTAGCTTATAACTTTATCATGATATCCTAGTATCATCCTAGACGTCATCGTCGCTTCAGGTGCGATTGTAGTCAAGCGTTAGCCTATTGACCAAAAAAAAACTTCATAAATGTTTGGTATTTCAATTTTTCAGAAGGGTCAACATCATCATCAGCCCATTTAAGCCCCACTGCTGGGGCACGGGCCTCCCTCAATCTCATGAGGGGTGATTGCCATACTCACCACGCTTGGCAGAATGGTTGGCGAGGGTTTTGAATAAATGTTTTCCTTCTCTGGGTGCTGATGATCATGCCAGCAGCTTTACCTTAGTCGCCTTTTACGACACCTCGGTAAGAGTGAGGGTGGCCTATTCTACTCTGCCGGGGACCACACGGCCAAGAAGGGTTTAGAAGGGCCCATTAAGGCCAAGCAGGCCTTAATGGGCTCCATCTTAGTAAAATTGATGTCCTGTTTTCAATATTTGGGATATTTTATCTTTACTTCATCATCATCAGCTGGTCATAGACAACAGCTGTATACATATAGTCCCTCTCCTCCGTGGTAATGATAGAAATATGAACACGGATTCGAATCCTACGATGTTTTGTTAAGAAAGCGCTTCATGTACCATAAGGCGTAAGGCGTTTTGATAGTTTCTAACAGACCATACAATAGGACGGTCTTAAGTATTAGCACAAATACATTTGGAACCCCGTATCTTGCATTTAATGTCACAAACAAGCGAGGACTGAGCTTAAAGCCATCCATCACGATGAAGCGGAGAAAAGCGGTTTAAAAGATAGAACTTTTTAGGTAAGTAACATAACTAACGGTTTTGAAATAGAAATATACTTGAGGATATTGTCTAGAAAAAGTGCTAATTCGTCACATGATAGGATTAATTTTTTCTATCTAAAACCCCAACAAGTGCTCGTGTGAAAGTCTAAAACGAATTTATTAACAATAAAATAATTGATTTTCGATATTGTTTTATTCAGAAACATGTCTTTACAAATTTATTTATTTAGAATGATTTACATAGGACAAATACAAGGTAAATAATTCAATGACGGTACAACAAAAACCATCGTCGGTTTTACCGTGCACCGCAGATTCGACAATCGGTCGCGAATATAATAGGTAATGGACAACATTTCATATTTTTAACATGTCCATATTGTTTTTTTATATGAAAATAGACGTAAAATGAACAGACCCATATTTTTTCTTTTGTCAAAATTTGTCCATTTTCATGCATAAAATAATTATTGAAATTCTTTATATTCTAAATAGACGTAAGCGCCAAATGACGTCATCGGACGGCTGAATACAGCGATACTCCTTTGCTTATCTTTGTTTTAATAAAAAAAAAGGTACTACTGTCAAAGGTAATTTAATACTAGTGTCAACATTGTCAATGTCATTCATACATTCAAAGTTGACAAGTTGTCTTTTTTTTGACAGTTGCATGTCATGGGTTTGGCATTTTGTAAATTTAAAACTATAATGTGCTAAGCAAAGAAATATTTTACATTCTGCCGTCCGATGACGTCATCTTACGTTTTTTAGTTTTTAATTTTTTTCTCAGTAAATAAGCAATATAAAAAATGAATTAATATATATTCGAGCAGCGGAAAAGTAAATAAAGAATTGGTATTTTTTGTTTTAGAGCTTAGCAATTTTGAAATGTTGTCCATTTGGACTACAACAAATATAAACATCGCCCGCGCGCGAGCGGGACCCGCTCGGGCCGATCATATAAAACATGAAATTTTGTGGGTACGAGTAACTTGTATTAAAATGTGTAGGTCACACGGGGTGATTTTACTGTCATTTATTAATTAGATTGTGTTAGTGATAAGTAATATTCTAATAACCTGCTAAATTGTATGATTCTTTTATTAAAAGAAACTATTGAAATGTTAGAGTGTAATTTTTATACCCTTGCGGTGTTTTGACAGACCTGCTCTCCCATGACAACTTAGACAAACACAGGTTTCTGTGGTGATGCCTGAAGGCCTAATTTAAAGCAGACGTTACGACCGAATCGGAGTTTCTCTCTCTTTCACACGCGGTTTGTTCCATTTGTTTGGATGCGACAGGTATGTCCTCGTTCGTTACGGGACGGCTTCGAATTAATCCACCTGTTCTTATCGTTTCGCTCTGTAGCTTAGAATACTTTATCATCGGATGCTACCGAATAAAAGACAAGAGTAATTGCGCACAACTCCTGGTTACACCGGCTTAGTTAGGCTTGTATATAGTTTCCGGGGGAGTAGTTCAATTCATCAGTTCACTTAGCAAGCTCATTCTTGTCACTCACTTTTCATGTTCGGTCGGCCGGAGTTGTACGAGTAACATGTACTCACAGAAAAGCGGCGTGAAGCAGCGCTTGCGATGTGTTTCGCTGATTGAGTGAGGGTACCGGAGGCCCATTTCCAAAACTAATTGACGGATCACGTGATCAGCCCATGGGGCTGCATTCAACACCAGAGATGTCAAAGTGCGCTGCCAACCATTCAACTCCTTATTCCTCTCCGATCCACTTGGTTAATGGCAGCGCAGGCGCAGGTCCACGTTGATTTTCTGTGAGACCGTGGTATCGGCCGAGTCGGCCGATTCCTTGCCCAGGAAAAGAAGGCAAAAAAAGAAAGCTTCTCCCCCCCACGGTCGAAGTTCTTTAAATAAAAAAATAAACTGCATCACTCTCTTCAGTTCAGTGAACTGTTTGGCGCAAGTCTAGGCCCAGTACCACAACGCAGTTAGCTACCGTGGTTTATCTTCGGATACCTTTAATTGGACGCTTTTAATGTCACGAACCACTCTCCGTTTGTTGGTAACGGTACTTGACGAATAATAGTAATTTATGTGACTGTCACATAATTAGGGTTATTAAAACACGAGCGAGATTTTAAAAACCGAGTTTTTTAATAGTATTCGCGACTGGGGGAGCAACTTTCCTAACAAAATAACTATTTTGTACTTTCCTGGTTGCCATTCGCCAAATTCTATCTCCGTTGCTACTGAGGCGGGGCCGCTTAGACCATTACCAGATAGACCAAATCCTGGATGGACTGTCTGGTAATTGCAATTAACTGTAAATGAAATGTGAATGTTGATCTTCGCAATTCTTAGATTGGGGAACCAGACCGACTGAAACATACTATACAGAATCATTATCTCAATAATTAATCATGGGTACGTAACAAATGCACAGTTTGAGAAACCACCGTGGAAAAGCCACGCTTCGGCATGAATGGGCCGGCTTAATCGGAGTGATACCACGGCCTCACAGAAAATCGGTGTGAAGACTGTGTTGGTTGCGTGAGTGAGGTACCGTAGACCCAATCCGGGGGAGTTTAAAGGTTGGTTACGCACTTGTGACTCCACTGTGTTGCGAGTGTCCATCGGCACATTAGGCCGGGTCGGGCCAGAATTTGTACCTGAGTTTTTCTGTTAAGAAATCCTCAGTGTCAGCCCGGAGTCTGCAAGTTAGAGCTCTTGTACAGCCGTGCATTGGTAAGCACGTTAAGCCGTTGGTCCTGCGCCCGATCCCTCTCCGGTTGTGTCACACTGGTGTCCCATCGGAATATGAGGGCAAGAGAATAGATAGTGCACTTGTATTTGCGCACACACTTGAGCACTATATCCTGCGTAAGTGGCTGACAGATATGAGATTGCCTGCCTTTGCCGAAATCTGTTGGAGGATATTATTAAAAAAAAAACTATCCGAAACCATGTGTAGCCGCCGAAGTCCTGAATATGTGTGTAGCAAACCTAAGAGAACCTTCTATTATAGACACATATTACGATCTAACAGTAGACATGGCATAGTAATATCCTAACGTACTAAACCATACGAAGGGAGTGCAATTGAGCCCTTCTCAATGCCCTGGAGGCTCTCAAGCCGCTACTCAAATAGTAATGGTGTGTCTATTACCTGGAAGTCTAATATGGTGTATTGTAACAACGACAGTCACAATGAGACATACTTGTACAGTTTTTACATTAAATAAATAAATAAATATTTCATAATGTCACATACATTGTTAAGTAAATAACACACTTAAAACGTTTTCAGGCGGGACTCGGAGCCCACACCTTCCACAATCCGGGCGAATTTTCTATAAATTAGACCACTGAACGCGTTACTAATCCGTCGAAATTTGTAATAAGTGCTTGATTCTACATGAGCTGTCGATGGTCTCATCAACATTGTAGGTATATTTACAATATCCAGTGGAAATATTATTACAAATATTTGTACCACCAGTTAATAACGCGTTAGTAAAGCGTTCAGTGGTCTAATTAAATATAAATATTTTACAACATCACATACGTTGATCTGACTCCGAGATAGGTAGCTCAAGCACCTGTGTTACAGATATCAGAATCAACAGTGGGATTACAAATATATACATATAATACTTTTCTTTTGTAAATACATACTTATAATACATTGATAACGCCCAGACTAATACAAACAGATATGTTCATGCACACAAATGTTTGTACTGTGCGGGGATCGAACCCGCAACCCTTGCACCAGAGGCAGCGTTCACTACCACTGTTCCAAACGGGTCGTCTAATTGGTAGATCATTCACCCGGGTCGTCTAATTGGTAGATCATTCACCCGGATTGTGGAAGGTGTGCGTCCGTGTTTTGTCCCACCTGAACACGAGATGAAATTTTTAAGTGTGTTATTTACCTAAGAATAAATAGCAAAAGATTGCTATAAAAATATTAACTATCACATACATTGATCTGAATCCGAGATAGGTAGCTCAAGCACCTGTGTTTCGGATGTCAGAACCAACAGCAAAATTACAAATGTATTACATATAATATTTTTCTTTTGTAAATACATACTTATAATACATAGAAAACACCCAGACCAATACAAACAGACATGTTCATGCAAACAAAATTTTGTACTGTGCGGGGATCGAACCCAAAACGGGTCATCAAAACACATTATACGAAATGGCCCAGTTTGAAATCAAATCATTTCGATGCGAGCCTGTAAATATTATTGATCGGTATTTCTTAGTCTGGCTAAAATAATCATCTATGACTCGTGATCTCCCTTAGTTATATTTTGCCAAAGCTAACATCTTTTTTTTTCTAATTATCTGGCAAAATAATAAAATTGCTGGAGGCAAAGATGTATAATTTGTGACCCGTTTGTGCGGTGCATGGGTTGCGGGTTCAATCCCCGTACAGTACAAACATTTGTGTGAATGAATGTCTGTTTGTATTTGTCTGGGTGTTTATATGTATTATAAGTATGTATTCACAAAAGAAAAGTATTATATGTATGTATTTGTAATAACGTAGTTAGTTCTGATATCCGTAACACAGGCGCTTGAGCTACCTATCTCGGAGGCAGATCAATGTATATAATGTTGCGAAATATTTATTTATTTATAATGCGTGCTAACCCATGTCCCAGAATCTAAATGATATTGAGAAAAAATCAGAACATCCTTTGATCCCACTGCATACATATGTGAAAACGGACTAAAAATTACGAAACTTTTTTAGTATTCTCCTATTAGCCATTCCGTCCTTTCACGTCCTAACCATTTAAAAAGTATTTGTTCAAATTTCAATAGCAGTTTGTTTTGCCAGGTCCGAGCCCGTTAGTTAGATGCACGCCGCAACGTGCGCAGGCGACGATTTAATTAAAGTATTGTCCCGACCGCTATTAACGGACCGTTTCTGCTTTATTTAAATTTACCCCATTATTGGTGAGCATGGTCTTCCGGATCGCCAAGTTTAGAGGCTCCAATAAAGGGATGTTGGTTCTGTTATTTTAATCACAAACTTTTAAGGCTAGGTTTGCTGTCCTGCCTATAATCAGTTATTGTTTAAAGGCCATGATGAGCTTGATGTACCTACTTATTATTTCTTCCCTTTTGTCTTATTGTTGAATACCTCTTAATGCATCATGTATGTATCCCACCTCTTGTTGTAATTGTATTCGTGTATGTGGTCACTAAATATTAACTTACTGATGACGTAAAACGAACGCTCTGGTTCTCGATAAAAAAAAAATGTATTCTGTTTTGTTAAAATTGAGGAAAGTTACAAAATAAATGACACAGAAAGTCGGATCTAGCTGATATTAATATCGAGTTCGTCGACTTTTTGCGTTAGCAGTATATCGTATCGTGTCTCTTCCTCACTTCAGTCTGTCACGAAAAAGGGATTCTCAATGCGTCGGAATCTGTCATTTTCTTATTTTACGTCTCGGCACAAAATGTTCTTTCTCGATTTCTCGAAATGTCCTTTTCTAGAAACGTCCTTTTCTCGAAATGTCCTTTCCCAGAATGTACTTTTCTCTAAATTACTACCCAGCAGGTAAACTGTCCACATTACTTACTACTGTATTGTACTTATATACACAAGCTTCTAGAGAGAATTAATTATATAGTTTTAACATCATTAAATTTTATTCTACATTTCAAGAAAATGAAATATTTATAGTCTGAAACCAATTATCGCCTCCACTTTCCTTTCGTAAAGGAGTTTACACATTGCTGTTAGAAAGGCAATGTTAGGTAAGTAATTGACTGTACACTAACACTTTAACTCGAATGCCTTTCTTCCTTCTGTAATAATACCACGGTTGCAGTAATAAGAGTCAAGTATCTTATGTCCTCAATAGATTTAACGACGAGTGAGTGATACTATTTGAGTTAATCCAACTCAGTTTATTCATATCGCTTTGCTATTTCACTTGAGTACTTCCAAACCTTCTAACACCCTACCCATTCAGCCATCTTTTTCTTCCATCAGCATTATCATTTCATCGTATCATTGAGCCCGGCTCCGCTATTTACTCTGCTTATTAAATGACCTGTTACAATTCTTGAATCTGTAGCAGTCTCGCTCTACCACCTTGCTTAAATGATCCTGGAGCCCGGAGTTCGGAACTCAACTTTGACATCCTTGAACTTGCAGCAGATTTAAGGGGGTTGAATTTCGGATAGTCCAAGCATTCCTCTCCATATTTGACTTTTGGAGTCAGAATTAACTCTATGGTCTTATGTTCCATCACTATCTTTCAATAGACATTACGAGCATCCATACTGCATTGCGTATATGAAAACCTTTGCATAAAATATGATGCAGCGGTAAACATTTGTACTCAAAGTGAATTACGTTTACGAGTAGGCACTTCCCATATATTTCGCTTATATCAACCTTGTGACAATATGTATGTAGCTCTCCCCGTCTGGCTACTAGAATAGTTTCGACGGAGAGTCTATAAACTGTTGTATGTTTATTTTATTACGCGTATATACTACAGTCAGTAGTTTTCAAGGATATTTTACGTATTATCCTTTTGAGAACTGATCAAATTTCCTGTGGCTTAATATAAAGAAAGACACGACAATTATTCTTAATGTGTCTTTTAATGATGCTGCAATATAGAATACCAATAAAAATAGACATGGTGGTACATAACTTGCAATGATTGGTGAAAGAAAAAATTGTGGTAAGATATTGTTGATGTGAGGATGAAAGGTTGTCATGAAAGGGCGTGAAATAAGTTCGTATGCACAGTTAAGGTAGAACAGTATTATTCGGTTTATCACAAAGTTTTAATTATCTAGTTCAAGCATAGACTTGGATGCCGCCCTAAGCAATAATATCTTGTCTTTTTTTATCATCGGTTATATGACGTCTACCTCTAAAATTTAAATACAACATCCCTTGTTGACAAAGTGACTGATTGAATGTGGTCTCAAACAATGAATATTTCGTATGTCCACTGCTGGAAATTGGCCTTCTTCATGCCCTGCCATTGATCTCTATCCCAGGCTTTCTTTATCAAGTCACTGCTATCAATTCCAAGATCAGCCATCCAAATCGATGTGAGGCGTCCTACACTATACCTTCCTTACTTCACTCCAAGATACGACTCTAATGATAGCTTCACCTTGCTTATTTTTTTACTTTTTTATTTTATTTATTAAAATAGCCAGACATTTGGCCACAATCTCACCTGATGGTAAGTGATGATGTGGCCGAGGATGGATCATGCCTGTCTAGTTAGAACAGCCTAGCTAGAACAGCCTATTCACTCTTTTCTTGTATAAGTTCAGATCATAGCGTGCAGGGAACACATAAAACTTAAAATAAACTTGCGAAACCATAATTTCTCTGACGTTTTGCCCTCGCCTTAACTCTCGTCTCTCGATATGGGATTATCCACCATTATTATTCAGCGGTCTAAGGTTTCGGAAACTCAAGCGTTCTTCAATTAAGGTATCGGCCCATCTTCCATTCAGCTGAGTGCAGCCTGTAGTATAATAGTGTTGCTAGATCCAGAGTACTGAAGGGACGGAATGTACAAACATCGGGACAGTTAATCTCAACAGATAATCGGGACAATTGTTGTATCAGGTAATCATCTTTTCAGCTGTCAAATGCAGTATATTAAACGAGCCGAAAAGTACATTATGAGGATTAACATATCTATCACAAAAAACTGAAAGGAATTTAATGTTGTGACTATTCATTTAGCCTATATCTTCAGGTGAATATTTTGTCAAAAGCGTTCGGTCAAAAAGTGGGATATTGAAGCAACAGCTTACAGATGACGTGTATTTTCTGGCTGGATCAAAACAGCCTTGACAGTTTAGTGAGACATTGGAGCATTAGGGATAAAATGGGATGGGCCCGCATACCCTTGAAGATATTTTTTGACGAGCATGTGACGAGGTCGGGGTTTGAGCATTCACCTCTGGGTTTTTCAAATCTATGTACGCTCATAGATTAAAAAAATGCAGAGGTGAATGCTGAATGAAGAGAAATACACATTTCTACCATTAGTTCGGCGGAGAGGGAAAAAACGTGAGGAAATCTGCACATTTCGGATAGTTTCTGCAGACGCTGCTTCACGCCGTTTGTCTGTGTTTAGACTTTTAGCATGTCCGGCGCATAACGGGTCGTTGGCGTCCCGATGCAAAATAAATCGGGATGAGTCCTACATCCCCAACCATCGGTACACCAGGCAGCGCAAGCAGCACCTAAACGGCACAATAGTCTAGGAGCGGGTAATGAGCGTTCGTCGGACGATGCATAAATGGTTTTCGGTGGACGAAAGTTACATGAGAGTCGGTTAGCCACTTATTCTGAGCCCTGTACTGTCACGACGGCGATGTATGAGTATGGGACTTCATGCTATAATTGTGGTAAATCATGAATATTTGATTTAAGTATCTTTCTCTTAGGATTTATATTTACGTTGTCTTTCAATTTCCTTAGTTTCGAAAGTTAGAATTCTAATATTTTCCATTCACGGTTCATGACATACGTTTTAATTATACCGTACTTGAGATCCGCGTATATTCTTTATACTTACTGCGTTTGTATTGAGATGACTCAATACAAAACCAACCATAAAGAATTATCTTTAAAGCACCTTATTTCTGTTTCAAGCTCAAGATCAACCAACTGATCCTGGAATCCTCAATATCGAAGTTTAATGCCGCCTATTGTTATCGGGATAAAAAAAATGCGTGACAAATATCCCAGTTCATCCATGAGCCCAATTCTCGGGATATTCGATATGAAAAAAACGTGGCGTATGTCGTATGAAAACCATACAAAAAATATGTTTGTATTTCGCATGATGACAAAAATATCACGCCACGAGAATTGGGTTCAGGTCCGAATCAATTTACAAAAGTTTGTTTCCTAAATTGACTCGACTGGGATACGAACCCGAGGGCTTGGTATGAAAGTAATCCCGATAATTAAGCAGAATTCTAACTTTGAACCTTACTGTATCGTCGTATAACAGTTTGTACAGGCTCTATTTAACAGGGTGAAAGGGGTACAAAGTGAACACACTCGAGATGTTCCACGTTATCTCAACCAGAGTTTCTCAAACTATGGCTATACTATTAGGCTTTCGTACATTGAAGTTTGCAAACCCCCCCCTCGACGCAAAAATAAAAAAATTTCAGGCGTTTCTTTTAAATCCATCATTAGCATTTCGTATGGCTTTTGTTTTTAATGTACCGGCAATGACTTGCATCCTACATCTCGACATCGAGTTTGTCGGTCCACAACTGCCGAAGTAAATATGCGGAGTTCCTTTGTAGAGAAACAACTCAGTTGGCAATCTTGCGCCATATGCAGGGTGATGTGTTTTCTTTTTTTAAGTGAATGGCGGTTGAGCAGACGGATCACAGGATGGTATGCGATTGTCGCCGCCCATAGACAGACATCCACAACACCAGTGAACTGGAGTCACAAGTGCGCCATCCTTTAGACTCCCCTTCGTCTCCATTACCCTCGCTCACTGCGACACAAAGCGCTGGCTCTGCTTCACAGCTGGTTTTCTGTATTCAGCCCTGGCTCTCCCACACAAAGCAGTTGAAGTCGCGAACTTTAATTTGAGAAACCCTGCTCTATACGAATGTTACTTTTCAAACGAGGTGTCGTCTAAGATCTTGTTGGGTTAGTTAATTAAAAGTAAAATCAAGAGGTGAGTGCATCTGGGAACGTAGTTCACTTTCCTATTTGGTTCTATCGCGCACTTTGCATAAGGCACTTCTTATTGAAATTGGTACCTATCTCATTAAAATGTACTTTAAATGACTATTAAAAACACTTAAAAGGTAAGGTGAACATAGAATTGATTCTGCACAGTATAAATATGTTAGTAATTATAGGGTTAAGATAAATAATATTGTTTGCCATTGCTATTTCCTCTTCTTGCTATTTCATCTGTCCAATTACATGCAGGACCGATCTGTGTGGAGAACATAGGGGGATGTCCAGCAGTGGGCGTCTATTGGCTGAAATGATGATGATGAATTATGTAATAAAGAATCCAGATTCTTGCCCGCAGCCTATTCTCGGGCACTCGATATAGTAGTATTTAGACTGGTCGGTAGGCAGTTAGCTTGGGTTTTAGCCTCGGTCGCGTTGCCTAGAATTGTTAATGAGTTCCCGCTGGCATGAAAATTAGATGAGCACGGCAACTTTGTATGTAATTGAATGTAAGATGTTATTCATTAGGAAGCTGCTAAATCGAATCCTCGGAAACGTAAAATGCATGGAATACTACGATTTAGTTTCTGCTACAGTATACATATTTGTAGCAAGACTTATATACTCTCAATGGGGAAAAGGTTGAGGTAGACCTTAAGTTTTTTCCCCATCCCCTGTCCTGAATTCTAGATCTGTGGATCGATGCAGGAAGGGTAAGTTGTTCGTCGTGTTCGTCTTACCCTTGTATTTGGCATTTTGGCAGAGGTTACTCGCTGCGCGGGCGTCTTTGCTCACTATGACGTGACGTGACAGTAGACAGTAGAGTTGTAGTAGTGACGCTGGAATTCATCAGCCTTGACTATATTGACTAACTTGAAAGCTGGACCTGCCTTCGAGGGTAGCTAAGTTTAATACCATAATCCATTTGTTCAGGTCCCCTGACTAAGAATATATTATTTGTTTATTTTTTTATGGTTACTAACATTAGAATAGTATTACGGGATTTCTACCGTGTACCCTATTTTACTCCGTGACGATGTACTTTTTTGGCCAGTTACTCCTTCGGAAACTCAAAAATAAGGTACATGGTAGAAGTCCCATAACTATCCCTGACTAAGATTTATGAAAGTCAGGCAGTCGAGACAATGCTCCGAAGGCACGCTAAAATTACGATGATGATGATGGTATTAAAGTTAAAAACCCTTTAATCCGGTTTCTAGCAATTCTTCTTCATCCTCAGCATGTTTTTCCCACTGCTAGGCAGCCTCTCCAAGCTTCCTCCACTCACTGTCTTCTGTTTCTGAATCAGGCTGTTCGATGTGGCTTTAAATGGTATCACACCATATGACTAGTGGTCTGCCAACGCTCCTCCTGCTGAGTCTTAGTCTCCTTTCAAGGATTCACTTGCTCCATCTGGCATACCTGTTCGACATAGATGTTCAGCCTACACCCACTTCAGCAAGTAGAATTTCGAATCCCGCATACGTTTAGGCACAGTATTAGGTGCGCGCGCGACTGCTCACCGTCGTATCCCCTCGACGTTCTCACGAGCCGCGGGCGCACGCCTGTTTCTCGGACGACACGGATTTTAATCGCCACACAACGCTCGGGCTGATTTATCGACGATGCTGTATGGGACTTGGGTTTTAATGTTCGGTCTAGGACATGTTTGGCCGTGTTTGTTTGTATATCCGGGAGGAGGTAATATTGGATGATGAAATATTAGTGCCTTGAATGTCTTTCATACAATGTTGCGTGAATACTCCAATTGAAAACTTTGGAATGGAAAGAGTTTGTTAAAATTACTTCCAATTTAACATCATCCCAGCCCTACAGATAGATTTATATTTGAATTGAATTATGAATTTCTGTCATGAAATCTGTTGCTGTTGTTTTCGTAAAACAAATTGCGTTCTTAATGTTTGACAGCAATATTGCGGTTTCTAGTGTAGTATAATGTCATAAGTGCTATGTAGTTTTCTCACGAGTCCTCCTCGCCTATCAGACCACTGACAGTGGGTTTGCCCAGCCCGCCTCCCGCGCCGAAATATGTCGGACTGTCATCCGAGCTTCAAACGTTCGTTTCGTATCTGTGCTACATCGTGTTGCTATTGTAAATGTTGACATTTGTGCTATCAACTTTTGTTGTGGTTCTTTGTTATTTCTTGCAAAACGTTTATTTTTTTTATTTCAAAATGTAGCCGGAAAATCATTAAAGAAGTCAAGAGCATGTGCCCGTCCGATAGTGAACGAACAGTAAATTGGCGTGAAGCTGCGGTAGCTCGTGTTTCATTTTCGCCGAGTGAGTGAGGGCACAGACCCTATTCGGGGGTAGAGAGTTTAAAGTAATTACAATTTTTAACCCTGACGTGTATCTATATACTAGAAATTTGTTTATTTGTAAAAGGACATGTACAATATTTTAATAAAAAAAACTGACATTAAAAATAATCTACGATCACAATATAAACATGACATTTGGTTGGTTCAATCTTCCAGCTATATTTATGACAAAAGTACTTTTATAACGGGAATCAGGATATTTAATAAGTTACCTGTCTTCATTAAAGCATTAGATGGTCCGAAATTTAAAAAGACACTGAAAAATTGGCTGCTGTCGAAAGGTTTTTATAATTTAAAAGAATATTATGATTCTATGTGATTGCTATATGTACTAATTTTATTTAATTTTTATTTTAATTTATTAATGTTCATTGATAATGTAGTATATTTTTTTAATATTGTTTAATGTATGGACAAACTGTTGATTCCTATATACTTACATACAACAACTTTGTAACACAGTTCTGACAATAAATGAATATCTTATCTTATCTTATCTTAAAGGTTGGCAGCGCACATGTGACTCCACTGGTGTTGTGGGTGTCCATGATCGGCGGCAATCGCTAATCATCGGGTGATCCGTGCCATGCTTATCGCCTGCCACCGCCGATCACGCGATAAATACTTAGGTCACCTTCATGCTGCGCCGCAAATGTCTATCCCACGCTTTACTCGTCTACTTACTGTCAGCAGTCCTATGAGTAGCAGAGCATCCTTACTACGCATGCCTAACCGCACGTACGAACTGTATTGTATTCTAATATAATAAGTACATACGTTTTGTACAGATCACATCTCAATCCCTTCTGTGACTAACTTTCTTTACGGTTACGAAATCCTAAGTCCTTTCTTAAAAGGACTCCGAGTGACAATAATCGATATTTCATAGCGAAATAACTAAAACAGTATGTCAGCTTTGGTATCTTCTATAATGTTTACAATGAAAAACATCCTCCCATCATGAATTGAGATTCTGCTATACCGAGAATTGGTAGACGGAATTAAACTGTTTTTATCATTCATTAATTGCTAACCCTTATGAATTTAAGGACTACTAATAACCATAATTAAGGACCAAATAAGGAATCCAACATTTCTGCGTATGAAATAGGCTTATAAATATTTTTATCTGCAGCGGAATCGAAGTGTTGCCATAAATAATTAATTAGATATCTATTTCTATGCAAACAGCTAAGATTGGAGTAGTAAAATGTTTAGTGCTACAATTAATCGACATCGTTGAGTCCCTTTCCCATTTGAACAATAATAAAACCTGCCCATTAGTGGTGGGATGTATCCGCTTACACCTTTACAACTATTGCGGAATTTACATAAACTATTACCACAGTGAGAAGATTTCCAGCAACTGATCCAGTTGGTCTACCATGATCTATTTGGTTTATTCCCCCGTGCAAGGCGGCGACGTCGGCCCATTGCACTCCGGGCCAGTGGAATCAATCAGCGACATAAGAAAAAAAAAGATTGCGAAGGTCAGACGGCAGTCGCTTTATTGTAATTACCATACTTATGAAATCCTGGATTAGGTTCACCGATGCTTCTACCGGGAATGGCACGCTATCAGCTATTCGCCTTAGCTCAGCCCCGCTCGGCCCAAATTTATCCAGATAACAGCCACAGCTAAACTCTGCGTCACTCATCTTTGAGCAGCTTTAATGGAAACAACAACTGGCCCCGCTCAACTGAGCTTTACGTAGCCCACTTCTTTGGAAACCGTGGGAGAGCCACGCTTCGGCATGAATAGGTCGGCTCGACCGGAGTGATACCACGGCCGGCCACAGAAAACCGGCGTGAAACAGCACTGTGCTGTGTTTCGCTGCGCGATTAAGGATACCTGAGGCCTAATCCAGCGGAAAGGGGGGTTAAAAGGTTGCAGCGCACGTTTGACTTCACTGGTGTCGCGGGATGGGCGGCGGCGATCGCTTATCAAGAGCCCAATTCTCGTGCTCGCGACATTTATTTTCATACGACATATAATATCACTAAAACATAGTTTTTTGTATGGTTTTCAGGCGATATCCGCTATGTATTCAAATTATCACGTGCACGAGAATTAGGGTCCTGGCGATCTGTCTGTTCGTCGGCCACCTATCACATAAAAAAGCACCCTCATTATCATCTCAGCATATTATTTCCGGTTGCGAACAAAGCCATTGCGTCAGTGCCCGAGCAACGCTTGGACCATGATCTAGGATTTGGATAGTCGGGTAATTACAATTAAGCGACCGCCGTCTCACCTTTTCAACCCTTTAGCAGCTTTAGCAGGCAACCAGACCGACTGAATCATGGTAGCGCGTTTCAGAAACTATTCGAAACGTGTTGGTTTCCTCACGATGTTTAAATTACCACTCACTGACTCACTCACTGATCAGGGGTGTTTTAGGGGGGCGGTACTTTTTGCAACTCCTTTTTTTACAGGTCTGGGTAGTTTTTTTTTTTTTGGCTGCAACAGTGTTGCCTACGGCATACACATTTATAACTCTGCCTAGGTCGATTGATTAAGGAGACACGTTTTTAAAATATACATTTGACCGGACAAATGACTTTATAATTTGGATTTATTATTTTGTAATTGAGTTTTACACCATCTAAAACCAAACAACAAAACATTTATGTAAAAATAAACACATATACAGCACAAGTTAAGAGGGAGATTCGTTTGGGTAGTTTTTCAATAGAAACAGGTTTTTGACATTTCGAGGAAAAAAAAGAATTCACCGCAGAGCGATTTTTTTATGTGTTAGGTGGTAGACGAACAGACGTATCACTTGATGGTAAGCGATTGCCATCAGCCACCGTCACCAGTGGAATCGAATGGTAGAAATACGTACATATATTTCAAAAGTTCTGAATGGACAACATTTCATATTTTTAACATGTCCATATTGTTTTTTTATATGAAAGTAGACATAAAATGAACAGACCCATATTTTTTCTTTTTTCAAAATTTGTCCATTTTCATGCATAAAATAATTATTGAAATTCTTTTTATTCTAAATAGACGTAAGCGCCAAATGACGTCATCGGACGGCTGAATACAGCGATATTCCTTTGCTTATCATTGTTTTAATAAAAAAAAGGTACTACTGTCAAAGGTAAATAATACTAGTGTCAACATTGTCAATGTCATTCATACATTCAACGTTGATAAGTTGTCTTTTTTTGACAGTTACATGTCATGAGTTTGGCATTACGTAAATTTATAAAACTATAATGTGCTAAGCAAAGAAATATTTTACATTCTGCCGTCCGATGACGTCATCTTACGTTTTTTAGTTTTTAATTTTTTTCTCAGTAAATAAGCAATATAAAAAATGAATAAATATATATTCGAGCAGCGGAAAAGTAAACAAAGAATTGGTATTTTTTGTTTCAGAGCTTAGCAATTTTGAAATGTTGTCCATTGCATGCTCAGGTGCGAACTAACGACCACCCGTGAAAACAGCACGTTCTGATCCACGGAGCGCTTTGGAAACGCACCCTATTTCTGCATATTGCGTTGACCTATGCGTGTACAGACGGCGTCAGGTCAAGTTACCTTCCTATACAGTGCAAAAATAACACTTGTATCGCCGACATAAGGACGTTGACGTGATGCTTGTGTACAAGTCTTTCCACTGGGATCCTTTTAACTGTGCTGTTATGGTATAGCCTCGTTGGAGCAATCGTTGGAAATTAATATCTCAGTTGTTTTCTAATAGCTTTGATGGTCGTTGAATAGCGAATTTAGGATCGCAATCAAAATTCATTATTTATGATGATATGAATGAGTCTTTCCTTGAGGCAAGCGAATTGTAATTGAACATTAATTTTCTTGGGACTTGGAGTGACAGGGATATTTATAAATACTCGAGACGCGTATTAAGATTCTACTGGTTAAAACAATAATGGCCTCATCACGTCAAAAATTACTGAGCCTTCACTCACTATCTTTCACTATGGGACCAACATTGAAGTCGCGAAAAAAATACACCTGTTTCATACAAATTGATCAGCGCATCGAGCCATTTTGTATGAAACGGCTGTTTTTTTTCGCGATTTCAATGTTAGTCTCATAGTAAAAGATGTTCAGTTTCATGAGCTCGTTGAACCCGAGAGGTTTTACGCAATTTAAATAACGTTGTATATGATAGACAGAAGGTAGATATAGAAGAAGATATGTATTTGATTCAAGTAAAGGTGTTGAATGTTTATACAGCCTAGTAACCTATTCAATAGCACGATTGTCTTGTCCCTACAGGGATGTCAATAGGTTAAGGAGAGCCCTTGCTGTAGGTGTGGTCTATAACCTAGACACTAGGACCTACACACTAGGACATAGATCGTGAGTGTTCAATAGTTTCAATTTTAATTGGGTCAATATTTTGTCTGATGGTCACATAAAATCCCACCAAGCTCACTGCTGCTCTATGGCCTAAGTGAGAGAAATAAACGATTTGTTTATTTATTTAATGTTGGGGTTTCCTCGACGATCTGTTGGTCTAGTGGTTTAAGTATCGGGCTGTGATGTTCCGATTCCCGGGTCGAGCGAAAAGCATTTGTCGAATTTTCGAACATAGCTTAGATCACCAATTCGCATTAGACAAGCGTGGTGATTACGCCTAATCCTACCATAGCATCGATAACTTGTTTTCCATGATGATGGCCTATGCCCTGCAGTGGGAAAGGTATAGGTTGATACTTTAAGTTTTTCTTCGTCGAAAATCGGGACACCTGAGCCTGAACCCATCAACGAGCACTTCCATTTGTATACGGAAATCGCCAAAATTGTCTTTCTGTTTGAGACAAAGGCAAGTTTATAAAGTTAATCTTGTGCTCATCATGACATCAGCATGTCAATGTATTGTTTTAAAATCTGCATGTCACTCCCAGCTAAAGTTGCGTCCAAAGCCGTAACTTTGGAACCCGGGTTATGTTTCCACCATGCTCCAGGTTTGCGGAAGTCTGATGTTACAATGAAGCAACTGCTGACTTGTACGAGTATCTTCTATATTATTCCTGAGCTCATGATTCCCACTGGTAACAATACACACGGCGTATGCTCATGAGGTTTTAGGCGTCCATCATTACACGTTGTTAAGCCCGCGGGTGTGTTCCTTAATCCATCAAATTACAAGCCGGCCATCATCTTAATATCCCCCGCCCCCCAACCAGGCTTTCAATAAACCCGCACCGAAGTAGGGATGAGCAAGAAAGTAATCGATGCTTGGTATCGACCGCGGCAAACTTATCAATGTTCTATTTATTATTTTTTGGTTGCCTTATGCGATTCAGTAATGTGTCCCAGCAAGATTGAAAGGGATATCCGTTTACTTAGAAATATTTAAAAATGCTCATGGTAACCGCTTCTTTCCTACCGACTGTTCGGTGAGCTAATTTGACGTTTGCAATACCATAGGGGCCACTATTCAAAAAGTGTATTCTAATAATATATAGGTAATCGTTTCTATGGTACCTATAGATGATCAGGTATGAATGAATGAATGAATAGGTAATCGTTTGTATTTGTACAAAAGATTGTCTTAAATGTGTCAAAGAAAAATACAATGGGTTAAAAAAATATGGATGACTGAGTGAGTGGTCTTGAAAGTTGAATAGTAAAATCCTTTTTAGTTTTGGTGAGCTATCCAGAAATCTTACTTACTTTAATTTGCTTCTACATTTGTAATGCGGACGGCTAAGGAATGGAACTCTCTGCCGAGATCTGTTTTTCCTGACCACCTTTGGAGGATGATGTAAAAAAAGTAATAGATTAATATTTTTTATTACACTGAAACAAAACAAAATACAGGTACATCAACAACAACATAGAACAACATGGCGCTCCTGTAGATATTTTTTCTTGACATCCTTTGAATGGAGGAAAGAAACAACGTATTGGTGGTGGTATGACAGTGCAATACAGTCTAAATAAATGGAATATTTTAGGAGCTTCTTTCTTGGATTGGTAAAAGAATTCAATTTGCTAATAATTCCTTAGCATAATATCGATATTGAAATCCCTAGTGTGCATTGATAGAACGTAATTATAGTACGCTGGATGCGCGCGCGCACAAACTTGCTGCAAGCGCACTTGCGGTAATTCGGTCTGCTCAGTTTGTATTGTGGGATTGTTTAGATTCCGCCCGATATGGGGTTTGTTTGATTTTGTTGTTAAAGGTTATTTATATTTATGGTGTTTTCACAAGCGGACTTAACTTTTGTACAACACGATGGCGAAGTCTTACACTGTTTCTGTGTTAGAGAATGGGCATTATCTATTGCTATTTCCAGATTTTACATACAGTATAGCTACACAATTGCATTCTATTGATTTATATAAAACTTGACTTTCGACATTTAGATAAGACTTTCTGGGAAAAGATAGTAAATCATCGACTATTTGTTTAGGGAGGTTCATGACTAAGTGCGCTTCCAATTTAACTTTACTTATTTATTACAATTTTGTAAGAAGGCCAAGAAAAAAATTAAAGTAAAATGTTTGAAATTATCAATATTCTATTTTAATTATTTTTTTACATTTTAATTTACATCCGTAAAAAACGCTTATGAATATCAAATAATATAGGTACCTAGATTTCAGATTTTAGTTTTCCCCTAATAAACACCAGTAAGAAACACATTAGCTATTCGTTTCAAAATAATAATTTTGACTTGCAAATTTGTCTGCATCGGATTCTCTCTTTTTCTACGGGTCCTCTCCTCATCCACAACATTAGAATTCATTCTAGAATAAAACCAATGCGACCGAAACCTTGAGTCGATTTTAATTTATTCAATAGTTTTTTTTATTAACTATTGGATTGCATTGTTGTCTACATAAAAACAATGTTTGTCGAGGCCAGGATGCGTCGCTGCGACTTCTAAATAACATACAGGTGCATTCAAAACGCCTCATTTGCATACAAAGTTAGTTTTGACAATTTCAATGTAAATGTTAATTGCTTATTTAAATCGATTCCTACGTTTGGATTCAAAAACGTCTCCGGGGAAGGAAATACGTCGTAAAGTTTTAAAAATATTAAAAACAGCTTCTGCTAAACCTATTTAGAATGGTAATGGTGTATAAATCAGTGTTAATAGTATTGCGAGCCGTTGATTGATTATAGGCTACCTAAGTACAAAATAATTATAGGTAATTTTAGAACCGGCGTCTTTAAGACTGCATCTGATTATTGAAATACGCGTCATGATGAATGTTATGCACGCTGGTACCGGTGCATTCTTGTTTACGGTAGGAATTATACTATAGGAGTGTTTAAATTTGGATCTTTATGTTATTTCATCCTGGCGGGCTCGTTATTATTTCCTTGCCTATAGTATGTGGCAACGGGTATGCATCTTTGCTGATGAGATGAAATATTTTTATCACAAAGAACCGCATGAATGTGTTTTAGAATTTCTAAATAAGGCCCTGAGGGCCTATTCTTGAACACACGACATTGACAGTCGAGTTTGAAGATTCGACTTCAACGTGGAGTGCTCGAGGATTGCCCCTCTGTACTGCATTAGACTTTATTTTCCATTCAATGGTATATTAAAACATGAATAGCAATCTCAAAAGTAGTTCATCGAATTTCAGGACTTTTTTTATGTGATAGGTGGCTAGACGAGCAGATGGATCGCCTGATGGTAAGCGATCGTCACCGCCCAAGGACACCCGCGGCGCCTGTGGAGTCACAAGTGCGTTGCCAACCTTTAGACCCTTTCCCCCGGTTTTGGCCTGCGGTACCCTCACTCACGCAGCGAAAGACAGCACAGTGCTGCTTCATGCCGGTTTTATGTGAGGCTGGTATCACTCCGGTCAAGCCAGCCCATTCATGCCAAAGCGTGACTCTCCCGGTCGACTCCTCTGTACTTATTCAAACAAAGCTGCTAAGCTATAATCTTCCACTAGAAAAATTTGTCTGGAAAAATCACCCTCCTTTAGTTTGTAAGTGAAAAATGAGTATCTTCGCCCGGTCAGTGCCTCTAGTTCAAAGGCCCTGTTACTGCAAATTGTTTTAGCGACACATCAACCTTTTTACTGGCGCAGAGCCGCCACTTATCGCCCTGAGCCCTACAAATCGTCCCCAGCTTTCTCCGGTAAATGTCCTATGAAATTGCCATCGTGAGTCCCGCTCCGACCATAAAGCAGGGATCGCGACGCGTTTATGATCCAGTAATAATGTGCTAAACAATGCTATGCATGCCCGAACTTTGAGAATTTCTTGCAATTATTCGTAATCAGTAATGTTACAGTTTATACAACTATTCGAAGTACTTAGGCTAAGTGAGTAGATACCTTTGGCAGTATAGTTGAAGCTACACTGGCAGGGGAGGAGGCCTGGAAGGCCTTCGCCACCTTCTGTGAGGAGGTGGTGGCAGGGAAGGAAGCGGCGGAGCGCGCGCGGGAGAAAGATCCTTCCGCCGATGCGCTCCGAAGAGCGAGGAGGGGTCGGAGACGCCGATAATATGCGCGTCTTCTTCCTCTCGTTAGAGGTGGCCAGCCGGCGCACGGTGCCGGGGTACCCGCGCTGGCATTGCACCGGTCACCTCCAGTGCTCTTTAGGGACGGCTGCTCACCCTCGGCTGTCCCTAACGCCTCGTGCCCCCCCTCCCCCCCTCCCCCCAGCTACCCCAGGACGTTAGACGGGCTCCTTCCGGGAGGTCGTGCACATGGCTTCGTGGCCGTCACCACGACCCCCCACTATGGATAATGAGAGGGTGCCCAGGGGTTTTAGTCGGTAGACCCCCGCCGTCATGTGGGGGAAGTCCGACATAACCCGTCCGCCTCCAGGTGGACGGGTATGCGTAACGCATTTCCCCTGGGAGAACAAAAAAAAAGTGTTGAGTAGACCTAGTTCGCAATTGTACATTTGTGGCTTCAAAAAATTAACGAGTCGTTTACTCAACTAAACTTTTTCTACTGGTAAGTATCAATTCAAAACCGGTAGTCTACAATCAGTGTTAATAATATTAGATTTTAATTTTATTGTTAATTTTGCGAGCTCGTGATCTCCTCGTAAAGCTGATTAGGGTTTATTAGAGTGATTCCCACGTTAAATGTTAATGGTATTGTAATTGCAATCAACGCCAGCCTCTCTCTCACCGTCTTAGAATGTGTTCAATTAGTGTTGGAGCTGTTTGCTACTCCGTTTGATGGCGCTGTCCTAAATACGGACATCGTTTCTGAAATTGTTCGGACTATAGCCGGGAGGGTTCGGCGCCGTACGGTACCCGCCTGCGTGACCGTGCCCCCGGCTTCTTCTAAATTAATACACGATTGTGTGCCACCGACCACATTGTCTCGGTAGTTGCCGTGACAGCCTGTCGTTACCCCCGAACACTTTCTACTCGTGTACTGATTCAAATGGCATTTGCAGAATCCAACGAAATCGCCTTCAGCGGAATGTCTGCTGTCTCGTACAAACGGGTCTTATTAAGACTTCTATAAGGATTCGTTTGCCAATGAGCGTATAGTTATTTCTTGCCCACATTTGAGTCTTATGGAACTTTAACGTCATATAAACTACGATTATCTGACGAAGTTGGCATTTGCGTAGGTTTATTAAGTTTTTGGTATTTAAAATAATTTATGACTATCAGATTCATTTGCGTCTATGAGGTTTCTGAGATAATATTTTGCCGTACCTTCTCAATGTCAGGTTTAATAATTGTATTTATTACCAGACATTATCATTCGGTTTAACGTCAAATTATTTGTAATGTCCCCTTTGAATGTCCACGTCGTTTTTCTTGCTTAAGTGCGAGAAGAAATACGAAAGAAATGTATTAATGGAGTTTTAAATTAGCCTTTCCCCACTTTATTCGTACCACCATCTCAATAATTTCCTATTATCGTTCAGCGGCACCGACGTATATATTTCGCTACTGGATATCTTATTACTGAATATCTCCCGGTAATACCAGTACTATTTATTAGATTGAGTCGTGAGACCGCGAGCGGTGGCTGGTAAAATAAATAAATACGAAATGTACGCTGCCCCTTGTGCGTGTAACTGGGTTTTGCTACTGGTTATTTGTTTGTGTACTCTCTGGTGAGAAAGCCTCTTTGATTCCGATGCCCATTAGGTTTTAAGTGACTACTTGTTTATAAGGATAGAAACTTAATTTGCGCGGGGGAATATCAGCATTCCAGACATGTACACTTAGTACATTTCATTTATATATTCTAGAGAGGTATTCTGGAAATCTAAGCAACTATCGCTTACGATGTTCATGCACGATACATGTATGTAAAATTGATTGAAAAAGTTAAAATCTTTACTAAACTAAAACTGTTAAAGGGCTATAGGTACCATAGAAACGAACCCTTATGTGTTTATGGAAAGGGAAACCTTTAATGCAATAAAGGCTTATCAACTAGTTACTGAAATAATCATACCGAGTTGAAACATTTGCAATATGTTGCAATTAGAATTCGAAGATGTTTGATATCAAATATTTGAACCGTTAATGTTCTTGCATTCGCTTAAAGGTTGAAACGAACGTTATAAATTACCACATAGAGATGCCCCAAACCCAAGAAAAGACTATTCATCTCTTGAAAAATCGTAAAATAAAATGTCCTCTCGAATCACCATTGTAGACTAACTAAATAATTGTGTAGCCCAGGATTTCCACGATCCGCTTTAAGATGACGATGAGAGTACTCCTGACGATTAAGGGGATAGATATGTCTTTAGACACTATTATCAGACGGAAATCCCACCGCATGCATAAGTTCTGATATCACTATAGTATTTTGGCGTGCTGAGTTTTAATAAAAACCCCGCTTCTAACCTTGCAAATTCATGGATGGCGACAATGATTCCGGGGGTTATCGAGTCCTCATAATATAAAAGTACAAAACATCTGTAGACGATAAACAAATTCGGAAAATACATCTAATTTGCATTCTTAGACCAAGAGCTAAACGTACAACCATGACTAACATGAATTGATTTAATGACTCGCGATTTCCTAGAAAACTACTCGCTTGGTATTCGAATGAAAATGTTAAAATCCCATCACTACTAACCCATATACAGCGATTATCGAGTAGTCAGTTATTGCTCTATTACACAATGGTTATTTATAGCTTGATTGCGCGGGAATGTCGTTTTTTCCATATAATTAAATCACTGCAACGTGTATCTATTCAGCCATCGCTGTTATTGGCAAACCAGACGTGACAAGCAATATTGTCAACTAATTTGTTGTAAAGGCTGCGACTAATATTGTTATTGATATTTTACGACAATTGTTAAATAATGTATTTATTTCCTTGAATTACTTTTTGGCTATTACAACATCCACTAGGTCGCTGTGTATGTCTTTGGTAGAAAAAAAAATTCAAACAGAGGTACTTGATGACAGCTCTGATTTCGGTTTTCTCCATTTTGATGTTTACACTCCGACTGTTTGTATTCAAATGAATGTACCTCCCGGTAATGGTGTCCTATTTATGTGATTCTGATTATCATTACTATTGGATCACCCATCGTATATGTTTGTCAGGGATTTACATAGCACCTTCTCACCTATCTCAACTACTATAATTTTGGGGCGTCGTATTTATGTGTACCTATGATTGAACATTTGCACACACGCTAGACTTCTACGACCTCTGGACAAAGGAACCAGTTTGGACATCTTTTGGGTATAGGTAATCGGTTCTGTGCCCACTCTCCGTATCCACGAAATTCCCTCAATTGTTATCAAGTATTTTTAAACCTTGTGACGACGATGTTTTGTGAGGGAGGGGCCTGCAACTCCCGGTATGCGGCCTACAGTCGAGGACCTTTTCACTGCAACAGCCGTCAGTCCTTGCAAAGTAACCCTCTTCTGCTCACTGCTACTTGAAGCTCGCAATCTTTTCTAGACTGAAGACGTTTACTGAACTATTTTTGTATTGTGAACAGGATCTATTAAGTAAGTCTGGTTGAGGTATAAACATCCTGTAATGTATCTTATCGTTTTCAGCCTCCATTAGAAATTCCTAGGCGTAGAAGATGCTATTAAAATTCAATATGATTTATTGAAATTTCAAATACATTTGTCGAAAAGCAATTAAGTACATGACTTTAGATATTACTCACCATGACGTTATGATGCCTATATTACCCAATGGTTAGGTTACATTCGATATAAGTAAGTAAAAGTAAAGCGTTATTTATGAATGGTACATCTATTGCATATTTGTTAAATTTAGCCTAAGACTGGTTTTCTTGTTTAATTACTTTCAAGGCCGGATGCTTCCACCAGTGTTTACCTAGAAATTGATTTTTAATTCTTTCGTTGCCTTTCAATAATAATTTAAATCATAGTGAAACTCACTTTCAGCAGGATACATGAAGAAAGCTAAAGAACGGTTTCATATAAATATTCTGTCCTTATTTATCATTTGTTGCATTTTTCTTCAGGCAGCCAATCTCATTAGGCCATAAATATTTTGCTGATCGATGTACATATTTGTAAATCCTCGGGGAGGCCGTCAGTTGGTGACAGGCGTCTCTTGGCTAAGATGATGGTGATGAAGATGATGTGTTTGAGTTGCAGTTATACACATGTATGATGGAATTCCAATCTGCCCAAGTGCTCTTTTACGCTGTTCGTTTTTACCGATATAAAATTTGCTAATTGACCCTTCAGATTAATAACTTTACACCACCGGTTCCTTCACCAACGATCACGATTACACACTATCTTATACTATTCATTTGTTGTAGTTAGTCACTAATCTAAGGCTAAGTTTCCGATATCAGTTTACCCGTCGATAGCTGCGTTGATATACTCTTGTTGCTCCTATGCTATTTGCATGGAGATTACTTCGAAACTACTTCCGACGTGAGTTATCTTAGTATTTGAATGGTGATTGGAATATCAATACCTGCAGAAATAACAATGTAAAACATAATCTAACTTTTCGATGCTTTGCTGACTTTGTAATCGATAACTCAAGGTTGCCAAACAGCGTCGTACTGTCTGTGGTTTGGTATGCGCGCGCTACGAATCTAACGCATAAGATAGCTACGTGCGCATATAGCCCTCTCAACCAGAGTCAGTCGAAACTCGCGGATCAGTTTACTTTTCCCCCGGGCCACCTCTATCAGTATGGCGAAAATATATGCAAATATTTATATAACACGTTATTTGTTTCAGTTGGCTGGCAGAGGCGACATCGTTATGCTGAAAAGGTACGTGTTTGTTAAGTTGAAAGACTTACCTACTTTTCATTGATCAAACTTTGAAGCGTAAGTTTTTCCAAGCCAATAGATTTGATTCTTTGACAAGCTATGTTTTATCTTTATTTTCGACAGCACTTAAAAGATCTTGTATCATTCTAGATTCGGTTCCTCAAAACCTTTGGTCTCGATTCGACCAATCTTTTTCCGTGGATATATCTATGGATAACGTAAGATTTGTAAGAAATGACAGAGCTATACCATTGATTTAATATCAGAAAAAGATTGGTCGAATTGGCCCTTAGTAACGTTTTTTCTGCCATTTATGTATCTAGGTCTAAACAGATAAGATTAATTAGTAAATTAAAGTACCACAGTTTTATGAAACACTTGGAATATCTTGTATAAACTCACGTACCCATGTTGTAGTTTTGACATTGATTGCTCGCCATTACACCCTTCTATTTTATAGAAATTGTTCACGGATCTGCCATTTTCCATAAATAGCGTTTAACGAGTGTCGGTTCTTATAGAATAGTTATGGCTGGGTTTCTGATCGTTTTCGTAAATTCACTTGAATTAATAGTTTTGCAACCTTTGTTGACATTTGCGGTGGGCTTTCATTTGTAGTTTTTGTGTTTCGGTTTATTTTGTATTTAATAGTATCAGAGATTGTTACTAAACCTAACGACTACTCTAAATGCTAAAGCAAGTTTGTGTTTTCTGCACTGCTTCTGCGGAGTAGTGAGTTGCAATATTTTTTACTTTGTAATAAGCACAGAAGAGAAAGATGAAAAAAAAGAGGCCAAAGTTTTATGAATCTACCAACAACATACGAAACAGAAAATCGTGCCTTTTTCGTTCAACGATCTAAATTATCAAAGTTACTTCCTCGTTCATTAGGCAATGATGTCTCACTACGATGGCCGTTGTTCCTGGCAGCAGGCGAAGTCTGCGCAGCGCACAGCCGCCACACGGGTCGTGCGGCACGCCTGCATAATGCGCCGGGGCACTGCACATTCGAGACCTATTTTTTGCTGTAGCGGGAGTGAATTTTAAATCGAACATGTCTTTATAAGAGTCGGGCCTGTACTTCTTGTGCCTTCACGTTTTAGCCCCTACCATGAGACGATAGTTAATTTTTTTTATGTCATAGGTGGCAGACGAGCAGACGGATCACCTGATGGTAAGCGATTGCCGCCGCCGTATTTTTTTTATTCCAAAGAAAGCACGTTTTTTCTTTGTTATCTCCTCATCTAATAATAGAAAAATACAGTTCATTATGTTTGTCACCTGACCATGTATCCCTGAATTCATATTGTCGTCTTTATATCCATTAAGTAAGGAGGTACCTTGAGGAATGTTCTTGTTACTATTTAAGTAGAGTTAAATTTTGGCCAAAATTCAATAATACTACCTACGATCATCATTACCCTGCATTTTACCCGATGAAACGTAGCTATCACTACTTCTAAGAACCTGGCTGTCTATTTTTTAATTGCAGGAATATTGTTTGTTTAGTTCTAGTTTTGTGGTTTTACACAAATAATTTGGCTCAGGCCAGAGGTAAGGGCATATACCGTACTTGCATGTAACGGTAGCCGCGGCCAGAATAATTCTATCGGTTCGCTTTGTTTTAGAAATTGAGAGGTTGCTCGATCGTGACGCTTCTGAGCTTCTTTCCCGGTGTTTACCTGGTGAAATGTGTGTATTGCGGTTTCGGTACTGCCACAATCGCTTGTGGTTTTCTATTTGCTTCGAAACTGTGGTGTAACAATACTTGTTGAATCCTCCCTTTTGTGTTACTTTGTATCTTGGTTTATGAGGGTTTTATGAACATATCACGATTCTTAAGCTTCTCACACTTAAGTGCAGGCTTCAGTTGTTTAGACGACAATTCACTCAAGATGGCGCAGCTTCATAAATTTTATTGTTCTTCCATGCAGTTCCTTTTATAATCATGATAGTTTCCAAAATTAGTGTAGTCAAGTACAAGTTTTTTTAACTCACCCAGAACTTCCTAATTTTGCCTAAGATGCATACAAACTTGTCCACAAAAAGCATGAATATCGAAGGAGTACACCGTTACTCGTACAATAGTCTACCTTTGTACACAGTACAGGCAAAAGCTCTTACTAATTTCAAGTCTTACTTGCAAACATATTTATTATTTTAAAAAGTAGAATGTCTGTGTGATCGTTACCTAGAATTGGATTAATATTTTATCTAGTACCTATTGTTCGCAGTCAGACGCCCTGTTGGTCTAGTGGTTTAAGTACCGGGCCGTGATCTCAGGGTCCTGGGTTCGACTCCCGGGTCGAGCGAAAAGTATGTTTCAATTTTTTCGAACATAGCTCGGCTTTGTGATCACCAATCCGCATTTGGCAAGCGTGGCGATTAAGCCTAATCCCATCATAGTAGCGATAACTTGATTTCTATGATGGAGGCCTTTGCCCTGCAGTGGGACAGTTTATAGGCGGATACTTTTACTTTTATTGTTCATATATATATATATGTATTTGTAATTTGGAATCTTTTGTGGAAATCAATTTCTTTGAAACCAAAGTAAACATGACGTGTCTTTAAAATGTTTATGTCGTGTTACGTAAAATTTGCGACTGATGGAAATTTAATTTATGGAATATGACTATTAGAAGCTTAAAGTCTAATTTAGGTAAGCAATGAAATGGGAGGTTCGAAAATAATCTTGCAATGAAAACTTTACTATGCCAGATAATAGAAACCAGAGTCCTTCATAACACTGAAACTGTCGCATAATTGGCATCTATAACTGCAGACTCATCTTCATAACTTTCATTGTATAACAGTACATTGATTTTATGTACCATTTCTTGTTTCAACGCTACATCCTCTATAAATTACGTGCAATGTAATTCTAGTTTCAATATCACAGCTACAAACAAATTATTGTTTATTTCTTGTCTTTAAACCGTACGTTAGTCCGACCCCGCCCTCCGGACACACCTCTTATATCTAGTCGGTTATCTACCGGTGCGATATTATGAACAATATTAATCTTTTGCTGAGAGATATAAAGCCTGGAATCAGGGTTGGCATGATTTAATAATTTACATTAACGTGATTTTAAAAAATCTCTGATTGAATGTGATGAGCTGACGGATCGCCTGATGGTAAGCGATTGCCACCACTCATAGGCACTCGCGACGCCAGTGGAGTCACAAGTGCGCTGCCAACCCCCCTTTAATCCGGATTGGGCCTCTGGTACCCTCACTCACGCAGTGAAACACAGCACAGTGCTGGTTCACGCCTGTTTTCTGAGTGGCCATGGTATCACTGGCTGGTGTATGTGTCTGAATCAAAAAATATATATTTTAAGAATATTCAATAGGACTGTGCCACACAGCGATAACAACAAACGATGATAGTGTCATTTGTATAATCATCATCATCATCATCATCATCAGCCCATTTAAGTCCCCACTGCTGGGGCACGGGCCTCCCTCAATCACATGAGGGATAATTGCCATACTCACCACGCTTGGCAGTCGGGTTGGCGAGGGTTTTGATGTAAATGCAGAGTTTGGCTCTAGGTGCTGATGATCATGCCAGCAGCTTTACCTTAGTCGCCTTTTACGACACCTCGGTAAGAGTGAGGGTGGCCTATTCTACTCTGCCGGGACCACACGGCGTCATTTGTATAATACCTGAACATTAATTGTAACTTACTGAACACAAATCTAGACTATGCAAGGATTTTTGTGGTGAAAGAGGTTTGCTTAAATGAAATTCACTATGGGGAATGCTTTTGATATTTTAAGCCGACTTAAGGTTTTTAAAGAATCAAAGAAAGATTTTTATCATTTATGGAATTTTTAAAATGTTGTTATTGTTATCAATCCTGCTTGTCCTGGAAACGACATATGTATATAAATATGAGTACATGTTTATAAACAGTGCGGCATTATAATCACTTTACAATTTCAGGTCCTTAACTGCTAGAAGATTCGTCGCGAAATTAGTCCTTGAGTTTTGTATTGGAATGACATTTCCAGATAAAATTTCTAAGTTGGAAGCACTCCAATTATTGGTAGAGGAATCGCAGCTAATTGAATCCCAGTACTATTTGTAATAGGGCAACGAGAATTTGTAGTCGAGATTTGTTATTAAGATTACGAATGAGCGGTTATTCCTGCGATTAAACTCGGTTTATTGAGAATCGGTATTTTGATAATTTACAACTGGAAATAAACAGTCAGCACCATAATTTACAATTATTAATGTTCATTTTGTTGTGTCAAGATGCTGACGCGGACATAGTCTATAAATGTAATTAAAGAAAACCGTTCTATTAAATATTGTTAGTCTGCACTGAATCATTTTCACCTTTTCATTATAGAAATGGTTTTGGTAAGTTGGCCTTGTCATGGCTCAAATACTTATATATTATATAAATTAGCCATTTCACTTTTCGGTAATTCTCAAATCTTTTACAAGTGATATGAACATAAGAGAGAACCTATCTTCAATCCTTACATTAAGAATATATTGAAATGTGAATACATCGTTAAAAGTAAAACGGTGAAACAAAAACTAAAGCAATGTTTACTGCTTAGCATATAATAAGTATGTATGTAGGTACGTGTAAAAGTTCGCAATATAAATTGGTTTATTGTTTAATTTTAAACCAACAAATAGTTTTTATATCTTTGAAGAGATCTGTCCCGCACGCCCTTCAGAGGCAACTTAAAATATATGCGATATCGTGTGAGGCGTCGCCATATTGAAATAGGAGAGGAGCTAGACGAATGTCTCCCATTTGTACCGGTCAGTCGCCCTCGCTGGAGGCAACTGTGCAGTGTTCAGGTCACTTGACTGGAATGCGTGGTTTGTAATACCTGCGTAGAACAACTAGACAGAAGTTCGGGTCTAGCTGACATTGATATCGATGAGTTCGTTGACCTAAGCGCTAGGCAGTATATCGTTTCGTGTCTCTCGCGCACATGTTTGCACAGTCTATCTTTAATGAGACCCTTTGTTCTATCTGACATCTTAAAAGTGTAATAGGTACTGTATTATTGTTGTAGAAATGTGGCAATGTGGGAGAGCCACGCTTAGGCATGAATGGGCCGGCTCGACCGGAGTGATACCACTGCCTCACAGAAGACCGGCGTGAAGCAGCACCTGCGCTGTGTTTCGCCGTGTGAGTGAGGTTACCGGAGGCCCAATGGGGGGGGAAGGGGAAAAGGTTGGCAGCGCACTTGTGACTCCACTGGTGTTGCGGGTGTCCATGGGCGGCGGAATTTCTTACCATCAGGTGATCCGTCTGCTCGTCTGCCACCTCTCATATAAATAAAAAATATTTTGTAGTAAGTAGCTGAAGTTTCGTGGATATTTGTGGGCGGTGAAGATTACTTTCCACCAGGTGACTCGCTTGCTCGTTTGTCCCCTCTAGCATAAAAAAAAGTATTTGTCACTTTGAAAACCAGCCGACTTTGGGGATTTAGTACACTACAATAATATACATGAATCACAAGATTTTACAGACACTAAATAACTTTACAACATAACAGCATACTATAATAGGTACTTCGTAGGTTTATTTGAAATTAACTATCTCACGGGTGGTATACGATGCGTAATCTTCTCGCAACTCACAGGGATGACGTCTCTTCATTTGTGAATCTACAACCACTAGCTAGTGTAGATACTGACAAAGTTGTTTATCTATAAATCCTCTCCTTACTTAATGTTAAGGAGTGCTATCATCATAAAATGGAAATGACATGACATTAATGATATGAAATATGCCTTCTTACTTTTCAGAATATTTCATCACAAACAATTTGTGATAACAACGGAATTCGATTACAGTACCATTATTACCGAATCTATTTAACCAATAGGCTTATGTTTCTGCTAAGTTATTCGGTCAGTCCCAAGTTTTAAGTAGGACCAATTTAGGAGACATTATAAATTCGTGGGGCTTTTGCATTTAAGGGAGTTAACTTCTTACCGTAATTATTAAGTTTTAGGTCTCTAAACCCAAGGTTCGGACTTATTGGTTGGTTTGAATAATCTGCTTAACCCTTTAATGGATGTTCCCGTTGGAAATATCTGATTTAATTATCGACCTAATGGTCTTAAGATAAGGTTCAAAGTGAGGTGATATCTCCGAGTTGCCGGTCAAGTTTCGGTCTTAGAAGATTAAGGTAACGGCGAAGACGCAATAAGTGTAACAAATGGGATGACCAAGGAGAGGTATTATCGGTGATCAATTATGAATATCGACAAGATAGATAGACACTCTTTATTGCACAACATACAAAACTTAAAAGCTAGGTATACATAGATACAATGTACAATTCAGGCGGTCTTATCGCTGGCAGCGATCTCTACCAGACGACCTTCAGGTAAAGGACATTAGATAGAAGATGGGCGGGTGGTGCAATCCTAGGCTTGCCGTCCCGGTCCTCAGACTTCATAAAATCGGTAATTCGTTTGTTGGCTTAAGTATTAAGATATTTAATAAGCTACCACAAAATGTCATTAACCTATCACTGGATAAGTTTAAGTCTCATATTAAAACCTGCCTAATGAAGAAAGGTTACTATAGTGTACAAGACTATTTAAATGATAAGGATTCTTGGTCATGTTAATTGATTAATATTTTGAGTTGTTATTCATAGTACTCTATTAACTTTCATAATTGTATTTTTTTTTCTCGATTGAAACTCTGTAACATCATCAATATTTGAAAAGAGTAACTACTGAGTTTCTTGCTGGTGTCTTCTCAGTAGAAATCGACATTCCGAACCAGCGGTAGATATTATGTACCTATTTTGACATTCGTAAGTGTTCTGTGTGGACCTAAATTGAATAAAGATTTTTTTATCTTTATCTTCTGATATTCAACATTGATTTAAAATTTATATTATAAATAAATATATCGAGATAATAAATCAAACGTTATCCAGATCTGTAGCCAGTAGTAGCTCAACAACACGTCGAGCTAGAGATGGGGGATGTTACTCCCTATAAGTGCTATTGCCGTACTCTATTCGGGAAGGCTGTCGCACGGTGGGCTGAGATTACAAAGTTGGGACTTAAGGGATGAAAAGTATATTTTCGGTATCTAGGCATATATTTGAACTGTTTTTGTTCTTTGACTTTTTTATTAGACTGATATTTTCGGAGATATAGCCATTTCAAAAGTGTATGAAAATTCATGTCATTTTAGTTTAGTAATCAATAATCAAAGAAAGTAAGGTATTACAAATAGCTGACTGAAGCATCCATACCTATAAAAGTACTTAAAAATACATTCCACATTTTCCACCACCCTATGACGTCACTTGTTTTGACACTAATTTCCGAGAAACAAGTGCTATGAGGGCAGTGCGGGCGCCTGCTTATAGTAAGCCAACCAACGCGAACCATATGTACGACGCACTGTTTGGGAAACTACAACCACTTGCACATTATAGGATCGCCGACCTATTATGAATACCCGTCCTATGTCTCGCAGTGGTTATATTGGTGGTGCACCACTAAACCTACAAGAAGCCTTTTGGAAATGCACATTTGAACTGAGAGGCCTCGGATTTTTTTAGAAATGAAATGAACTGTACAATGCCATTGGAGCATCTCCGTTCTTCCACTACTCCACCAGCCAGACTCTCAATCGACACCGGTACATGGTAGAAATACAAAGAGGTTTGAATCCTGTTTCCTTATTCGTACTGCGAAACAGTGGAATCAGCTGCCTGAGGAGGTGTTCCCTAGAAGCTACAATTTGGGGGTTATCAAGGCGCGAGTGAATAGGTATCTTCTAGGTAATCGTGCTACATCTTACACCATATTATCACTTACCATCAGGTGAAATATGGTCTAACGCTTACCTATCTACAATAAAAAAAAAAAGAAAAAATCTCCTTGAAAATGAAAACCAAATTACCGTGAGGAAATCTGCACATATACCTACAATTGTTGAGATTCTGAACGTGTAATCGTGATCCAGCTGGTCTGGTTCCTCTGTCTAAGGGTTGAGAAGGTTTGACGGTAGTTGCTTCATTGTAATTATTTTCATCATCATCATTGCGTGTTCTGAGATATCTAAAATTCTTGGGGTGGGATTTCGTTGTGAAGGGCTCATGCGATACCGTGAGAGAAATCATGTTGTCTAATAGGCGTGTTTTATACAGATAAATCTTTGTTTATTGAACTTTCCCTACCGATTTGCTTCGAAATTGCCTATTTATTCAGTGACCTGTGCAAGAAGTAGTTTTTCATACACGAACCAATATACATTTTATGATATCTTAATATAGAAAACGCTTCTAATTAGAATCCACGAATTTTGTTCAAACTAAATTTTGATGTGTGTTTTTGTTTTACACCTTCGGTTAAAAATGTCCAAACGACGACAGCAGCTACTTATATGGATGTGGTATGCCCCCGGGTATTTTGAAGCGTAATTAATGAAAATCAAAGTGACAATTTATTTTCATTCATTGTGAAAATATTATGATCGTGTGGTGTAGATTAAGAAATTCTCTTAAGTCTAAGCAGCCTTATAATTGCAATAGTCTTGTTAATTATTGTATTCTGTTTCATCCAATTCATATAATGGAAAAGGAAAGATAGAGAGAGTTTAAGTTCCACAGTAGAGCTTGATTAACCTAATTAGACATTTAAATGAGCAATTTAGCAAAGACATTCTGCGTTTATTTACAGCTCAGTTTAATAATAGCCTTTTTGCTCAAAGACCATAATCTTCGGTTAGGCAATGAATATTTATGGAGTCATAATAATAACCTTGTTTATCTGTTTAATATTATTGACACAGCCATTTTTAGTGAAGCGATTCAAGCCGACTTTTACTCGAGTGACTGTAGGATTTGACATTGACCATAGGGAAATGGTCAGTTCACTCGGACTCAAGATGAAGTCGAGTTGAAAAGCTCATATATTTCCTAATTCAAAATAATGATTTACCTTCCCCACCTTATTCTTATTTTCTATCAAAGAAACCGAGTCTGCCAATGACTGGTAATATCCTTGAGCAGAATCTTTCCAGCCAGATTAGTCATATTAGTCAGAAGAAATGACAACCGTTGCGCGTTGGATTAAAAGAGTTTTAGAGTACAAGCACGTTACCATCGCTGTCATCATGAGTGATAAAGGCAGTCGGTGTCAAATTAGAAAATGACTAAAGTGGCGAATTTTAAGTCGATATCATTTACTGACACGCACTTAAATTACATTTATTGACGTGAAATTGTAGAATCTGTAGTAGTTTATTACTAGGCTGAAAGTTTGCTAAGAGGATAAATCGTGACACACCCAGATCTTGCGCCATGCTCTCTGAAATTCTGTGTTCATTGGTTGTATTAGGCGACGGGATATTGAGTTATGGGATATAGCGGAACCACGGTTTGTAGTATCGTAATAGTATCTAGCAGTATGTATCTTCATATAAACGGACAGAACGCGTGTCATACGAAAATTGGTGTACATTTAGTTAAAACAGTCGCCCATCGAAAAAATAATAAATATGCAGCGACAGACAGCGTAACCCTGCAATTCATGTCAACTGTACAGGTGTTGGGAAATTGCTCACAGCTGACGTTACTTAGTAAATAAAATTATTTTAAATAAATAAATTACTGTAGGCACATATTCGGGTATCATAATTGATGTTTGGGGAAACATGGTTGTTAGGCTTTGAACACACCGCTAGATCTAGAAACAAAGGCGTTGAAATGGTAACTCTTTGGTGGAATGTGCCCAGTCAGACCAATCTATAGCAAGCCAGAGGATGTGGTACTGACATTTGAAGAAGTTCATGAAGGTCAATTATTACGGTTGCCAAATTCGGTTGCGCCAGCCAATTCTAAGTTTAATGATATTTTCGTAATGCTATTATCATAAATCATACGTGCCTACTTAATGATGAATTAATTCATCAGTGTTTGTTTCGATTTGCCTATATTTTATATCCTGTGTAAAGTCACTTATGCGATTGCATAAGTGCTGACGCAGGTTCCAGGAAATCAATGGATATGGATCACCACTAATGGATTTTTTATCAGATATAATAATGTTAATATTGAAAGTAATTGAGTATTATGTCGACTGCTATTATCTCTGAAAAGGTATTGATCGAATGATATGTGTTGGAATATTCCAGAGAAAAATAAAAAATGCTTTTAAGTCGAAATTAAGTTTGGGCCTAGCAGCGTGCTGCCATACCCACTCAAAACCACCGATATAACTAGATCCTACAAGCTTAAGTAATTGACACTTCGGCTTCGAAAAAAAATAATTAATTCGATAAATGAATTTATTAATAAGAATAGATAATTAATTAATTTTATTTATATTTAGGTATAATGAATTAATTAAATTTTATGACAAGTAATGTATAATTTAATAAAATAGTATAAATGTTATTAAATTGAATTTATAATGTGACATTGTCGTGTGGACTAGCTGTATCTAACCTATTATTATAATTACGAGTATTTGCATGCTTTAACTAACAAAGCTAAATGTGCTGAACTATGATGTCTAACATAAAACCTTGTACAACCATTTTTAAAGCAAATAAAGTATTGTATTGTATTAGTTGAGACCCTAGATTGTCAACTGGCTATGTTACAATGTGCACCGGTATTCTCTAGTCTCGCCGTAAGCGACAAACGGTCAGTGGACACGCACACATGCGCAGTTAGTTGTATGGAGCTTTTTGTTTGTTTCGTGCATCTACTCATGTGCATTACTCCACAGATCTAGCTAGATCCTACGTCTTGCGCCGTCACCCTCGTGGCCGGGCGGTCTACCGGCTAATCGGTTTAAGTAATGTTCATTAATTAACGTCAGCGGCCCTCGGATTACTGCGGCCGTTGTCCACCCGCGAACAACAATATTTTGTCAACCACCGGACTAGGTTGCACTGGGAGCCTTAGCTTCGAGAGATGAATTTGCTAGATCTTTTGTCCACGTGCTAACGTATCGGTTTTGGTCCACGTGCTCGGTTTTGGTCAGTTAAAGGCCAGACCACCTCGATGTGGATTCATGGATTGTCGCAATGTTGTGCCTACTCAAAGATGAAGATAAGAGATGAATGCGTTACGCAGTTCCAAGCATTATAATTAACGGCTGGAATAACAGAGTGGTGCATCTCCAAATGTGAGATATCATAATTGATTACACAGTTTTAAATTGATTGGGCCTCTATCTTCCTTATCGGTAGATACTTGTAATGAACGCTTTTGGCAAGAGCCTGTTTGTATTGTCGTTTCTGAAAAATATTTTATTATTCGTTAAATAAGATATTTTTTCTCATTTCTTCGTATAAATTTTGGGGTGAAAAGCTTTTGCAGGATCCAGTCATGATCGTTTTTATACAGGTTTTTTTTTTATCCAAGGCAGACCTAATAATAATCACCTAATTATTATCACTCTTATTATGATTGATTTATTTAAAGTAAATCTAATTTTAGGATAATTTTAAAAAACTTACAACTCTATTATTTTTTATTTTCTTTTTCGTTTCTAGCATCCCAGTGTGATATACCCCATAAACTTACCGCCTATAGGATGGCATTAGGCATTAATCGTAATTATAATGATGAAGCGGTTTCTTGTCTATTCCTCTCTGTAATCAATTGTAGCGCATTATGTAAATGGCACAGTAAGCACCTAAATAGCTTTTCTAGAGTTATTGATTACCGTTGTAAATACTACTTTTAGTCGTAGCACCGAGAGTTAGTGGCCCTGCAGGCTTGAAACTGTTTTATCTGTGAATTTTGTTCCTTTTAAAACGACTAAAGCTACATAAACAAGCTTGGGTACATGTACAATGAATTAACGCAGGACTAGGTTGCTCAGCGGAGAGCCGTCCGTCATAGGAGAGCCAAACGGCACACAACGGCACGAATGGACCGGCTCGACCGGCTGCCAAAAAATTAGACACTAATAAGCTTTAAAAAAATTTTTCTGCGAAAAAAAACCGCCTTCTAAAAAGTTTTAAATAATATTTTCAACACTTTATTCCTTCAAATAACATTTTATAACAGTACACTAAAAGGTTTTACCGAAGTCGTTGAAATTATTTGATGAATTTTGAACTGAATATTGTGCATCCTTAAACCAAGAGAATTAAAGGTTTGCAAGTAAAATTTTACTGCAAACATGTGTAAACGCTTACCACGTGTAAACTTTTGAAAAGAAATAACCATCTTCAGCGGATTGTCCAGATTAATGGCGTACCATTTGTTACTCCTGATTGGGCCGTTCAAGGGCTGTGTCTTGGCTGATTGTTTTCCGCGAACCCTCAAGGGTTAGCCACGAATAATGAATACGTCGATGTGAGATAGCCAATCCCTCTGATGTATGGTTGGTGTTTAATATTCTGATCTTTTGATGGGTAGATCTGGTGGGTGGGGGGCTTTTCCTATGTCTTGAACGATAAGGACTGCTGGATAGATTACACCATCATTAAATAAAGATTTGTATTGGTTGATAGATCTGATGTCTTGCTTGCTTGCTTGACGATTTCCGAGATAAGAGAGTTCGACATGATCAAGCCTCATAGAAAACCGGCATGAAGCAGGGTCTGTGCAGTGTTTCCGAGTGTCGAATGAGGGATGGTACCGGAGGCCAGATATGGGTTTAAAGGTGAGCAGCGCACTTGTGACACCACTGGTATTCACTCCACTGCGTATCAATCGCAGCGGCAAACGCTTACCATCAGGTGATCCGTCTGATCTGCCACCTATCACATAAAAAAGATAAATAACATGATTATTAAACTTGGCTTGTCATGACATGATAAAGGTACTTTTGGATTTCATCGCGTTCGAACACATGTTGTAGCATAAAAATTGCTTCTAGACAAGGGCGCGATCTTAGGTATTTCCTTTTTTTAATTATCTACCGTAACTCGCAACAAAGTGGGTAATATTTTAAAGAGTTTTTGCCATATTTCACCCCCACCAGGTCCATTTGTTTGCGGGCACGCCGCCTCTAGGATTTATTTACTGGGAACATTATCTGGTCCCTTCAAGTGACTAACATGGTACATAGGATATTTGTTGCAGTGAAATCGTTTAAAAGGCCAAAGCCAGTTTTGTCCTGGGCAGACTAGTAGCAGGTTTAATTATCTTTTTGTCTTTGCTGAGACCTTGGAGTGGAAATATACCTATAGGTTTGCCGATACCAGCTATTTTATTGGCGTCCCAAAACCAGCGTTTATATGCAGTGAAATCGCTACAAATGCACTTGCCCGTTGGTCCTATGATATTGAAACAATATGGAGACAGTGAATAAGAGATTGAATAAAAAATTAAATAGAGATTTGTACGCGTCCTTACTATTTCAGATGAGCATCATCAGATCAGAGGCCGGATTATGTTTTAAATGAGAGTCCCGAATCAATCAACAGCTGTAATGCTCGTATAAATTTTAGGGATGTTCTTTGGTTAATTTTAGACTTCTTAGTATAAATTTAGGGTTAGGGGGAAACTTGCCTTATTAAAACTCGTCCCAGAATTTAAGGATTTTATTGCTGGTTACTGTTCTAACCTAACCTAACCAATATGTTTGGTTTTGTAGAGTTCAGTATGTATTACCGCCACAAAAATATTGTCTTAATAGGGCGAGTTTTCCCCTACCCGTAAAATTTAGATAGATAGTTATACTGTATTGCACAAAATATACAACTTAAGTACGTAAGTTTTGTATTTTATTCTTTATTTGGTACACAGAACAGAGATACATCAATACAATGGCATAGATTGCAACAGTGTACACAGCATAACAGTAAAACAAGAGGGCGATCGTGTAAATATTAAGTAGTTATAAAATGTAGCGAAACCAATTATGTCGTGCAATAAATAGTATATATCTATCTACCTACACGATGGTAAATGATTGCCGCCGTGCATATATAGACATACGCATCACCGAGAGGAGTCAGAACTTGCGCTACGAACTTAGCTTCTTCCCCCCGATTACTATTATAAAGAAATTCTGTCCTGTCTGATGTCTTTAATAGCCATCATTGTCATTATAATGTCATTCAAATATTGTAAAACTAGTCGAAACCAATTACGTCCTAAGAAAGGACTGTGTCCGCAACATATCCGCATTAATGGTCAGGGGCCTTATTCATATTTTACGCGGGCTAACAGATTGTGTGCAATAATTGGACATGCGTCAAGCGTGTCACGGTAATGTGCTCATATGTTATGTAGCCGCCGCAGGCTGTAGTGTCATTATGCCAATCTCGACAATTGAGCGTGGCGAGTGGGATGATCTATGAGGTCGGATTATGAGATGCCGGATTGGCGGGAGCTGGAATTAGCCTCCGGGGCACTTTGTCACCGTTATGCAGTTGGGTGAGCGTGTTGATGGATCGTTGTCGATGGATGCGATGCGACTGTATACCTTTGCACGTGGCCACGTGGACATTAATTGGTGAGGCGTTAATAGGTATCATCTCATTCTTTCCTACTCACTCATATCAGCTTGTGTAATTCCCAGCTGCGTCTAAAACTGTCGTCTCATTACCTTGATTGGATGATGCTTACTCACTACTTACTGAGCTATACACAGTTAGGTACTCTTCCCGTTCACTTTCGTGTTTTCAACGTTTTTTTTTACAATACTATCCTGTGCGGTATAACAACTCACAAAGGACCGCTGTACCTGAATGCGTTGTTGAAACGTTTCATTTATCAGACGATTCCAATGTTCCGGTTCAGCTATCGATCGCTATCGTGTTATCTAAAATCACAATCTTCGTAAAACATACAATAAGATGAGTCTCAAAATAACAATGCAGAAGAATCCAATAAGAGCAACAAGTCAAACCATTGATACCTTGTAAATATTATTACCAGGACCGGTCGGGCTATGTTCACACCCACTTCACAATTTACTGAATATCAGTGAGAGATTTACACCCTAATTACGAAACTGTATAAAAGTTTGGGAAACTGCCTGGTATCTGATTTTGGAATACTCACGAGGAATAAGAAGATAAAATTACCCACGTCACCTATATGTGCGGTTATACCTACCTGATATATTTTGTAATGGTGTTTGTCGATTCTTTAACAAGTTCAGTTTGAACTTTGCTTATTTGCTTCTGGAGCGTTTGTTTTCTCCTAGGTAAAGCGGGGTTATCCTGAAAACTCTGACTTAGTTAGAGTTTCCATAGACAATGGCAATGTATGTCGATCATATTCGTATGTAGGTACACAAACAAACACACATCCAGGTACTATAATCTGTCTTATTTTCTCAATTGGTATTGTAATGGGATTGTAGAAAATTGTCAGTGGACGTTTGGATGTCCATAGTGTCCGTGTACATATGACATTCATTATTTATTTTGTAAAAAAAAACTTGTGTACTTAGCATTCTCGTGGTAGAGGTAACATAAGGGTGTCTGTCTTCTGTTCATACATTCATCAGCCTAGAGACGTCTACTGCTGAACGAAGGCCTCCCCCGTTGATATCCAGTGTCCGGTCGCAGGTGCCCTGCATCCAGCGATCTCCTGTGACTCTGGTCAGGTGGTCCGTCCATACACGCATTACCTCACTATTATTGCTACATTGTACCCACCGGGCGTTTGATTAAGAGCGGGGTAATGAAATTAATAACCGTGGAACAAAGTCTAGCGCCTCCTCCGCTCTGACAAATGACCGAGTGTAATTTCACACGGGGCCTTAATAATGCCCATCGAAGTTGACGTCCTTTATGAGCTGTGTTGTTGTGTCACGGCAGGTATACGGGTTTCTTGTTTAACTTAGATCAGCATCATCGTTATGGAGCCGTCGATTTGAAAGAGAACGACGAGACAAGAAGACGGATCACTACGAAATTAAGGTTAAAGAACATTTATTTCCCATTAAAAACCTTACAGTCACTTTACATGAGCAGGAATAAACCATTTTATGTAGGTAGGTAATTAACAAATCGTTCAATAGCCAGAACAAGCAGATGTACATTTGCTGGACTCGTCCTAACATAGAACTTACGTGAACTTTGTTGTAGAATTTTATTTTAATAAGGAATACGCTCTTCTTAAAAGTTTGAAGGTCGCATGTCGCATCACACCTACTGGAAATACCGCGGGTAATATTCCATAGATTTGTCGTGCGAGGCAGAAAGTTTATTAAAAATGTACAGTGGACTGTCAGCCATCTTAATAATGGGGATGTAACGCTTAGACATTGATTCAGAAGTTGGGAAGTCAGGTAGTTAATTTAAATGAGGTAACTGCCGTTTGACCTTCGTAACCCTTAGACCGGGGAAACAGACCAAATAATTATGTCAACAATAGTGAGTATTCACAGTTTTTGAGAAACTATTCGATTCCCCGTGAGGAATGTATTCCTCCACTGCCGAGCTAGCGGTAAAATACGCATTTTTTTTTTAAATCTCGATGTGTTATCTCGGATTTAAACCTATGATGACCTCTCTCCTCGGAAGGGTGAACGTGTAACCTTAATCCAGTTGACCTGGTTCCCCAGTTTATGGGTTGGGGATGTCATGTGGTCACCTAGAAGCTTACCAAATCCTGGATAAGCTTATTGGAGCGATGGCATTGGACGGATGCAACTGAGAAAGAGACGCTTAGATATTTTTTTTATGTGCTGGGTGGCAGACGAGCAAACGAATCGCCTGATGGTAAGCGATTGATGCCGCCCATAGACACCCGCGACACCAGTGGAGTCACAAGTGCGCTTCAAACAGCACAGTGCTGCTTCACGTCGGTTTTCTGTGAGGCCGTGGTATCACTCCGGCCTAGCCGGCCCTAAATGATGGATGTTAAACAAAAACTGCTATTGAAACTATAACAAATTTATACTTATTCGCTCGTCTCCTTCACGAAACATATTAAAGAGGCTCATAGAAATGATGGCCAGATAGAAATCTATTTAACGACGTACGATTTGCAAGGAACGATGTAATCGTGGCACATTCGCGCAACAACCACCCGTGCGATATTTCCACCAATCACGTTGAGGAGGCTTAAGTTTCCCGTGGTAACGTCAGAAAGTATAATACACGACGTAAGAAATGTGAGAGTGCTTTAAGACTGGTGCATTTTGCACATTCTAGATTAAATAAAGCACTTTTCTACGTCATTCGTGATTGGCGCTGCCAAGGAATGGAACGGCCTGCCTGCGTCTATTTTCCCTTAAGACTAAAATCCAGCTAAACTGAATAGGCTGTTTCTGTGATTACTCCCACAATCAGTGATCGCAGTTTTTCCCAGACGTAGAAATGAGATTATCGGCCGGTTGGGTGGAACCAGACTACGCCGTGTCACAAATACTTACAGGAGATGGGAGTTTTAACAGCAGACTGCACGCTATGACTCTCTGTGAGTCACCTGTATGTCCCCGTGGAGAAGCTGATGAAACTCGGGACCATGTGCTGTGGGAATGTCAGCTGTATGAAGAAGAGCGGCAACAGATGCTGAATGACCGGAACAGGAACGAGATACGACCAGTATACCATCAAGAGATGGTCAGCTCTGCAGAAGGTTTTCGACGGTTGCGTGCGTTTGCACACAAAACAAGGCTTACACATTAGGAAGGAGTTTGATTGATGTGGAACTGCCCGAGCGCGAGTCGCTTATGTTGTGGTGTTTCACGTTCCATTTGGGGAGAAGTGACATTGAGATGGGACACAGACACAGACTTTGTAGGGAGTGAAGAAACGCACCGGGGATAGAGCCCGTAGCAAGTACCTGGTGAGCGTCTCCCAAGATTCGGTCCGTATGCCGAGACGGTAGGAAGGACCATGGGCTGGTGGAGGGAAGGTCTCATACTCCCTCCATCGTTGGATTCTCTTCAACTCTAGAGGTCAGTGTAAAGCCAAAAGTCATGATGACCACAATAATTAACAAAAAGAGGCAGTATTAGATAGTATCAGCCACACGATTTAACTGCAATGTCATAGCTAATTTGATATCAATAAATATATATATATTGCATAATTATTTAATTCAGTTCTTCCCGTTTAATTATATAAATATATACCTCGCCGCTGAGCTGATGGTAGAAAGACTCTTACGCATACATATAATAAATAATAATAATAAAAAATTGTTTATTGCTCTCTTATTGCACAGTTTAGGTACATACAGTTTTAACAGTTTGTTAATACAGCAATATGTGGAGACAATTGGAAATAACTTAGCTTATGCTGGCATGAGCGGCTGGCACCCATTCAGCGCTGGTTTTCAGATATACACATAGACAGTACAGTAATTTGAAAAATTCAGAGGTGCATCCTCGGATTCAAACCTACAACCTCTCGTAGTGAAGGCGCGCGTTCTTATCTACTGATATACAATCGCTCTAGTACCCTAGTAAAAAAAAGTAAAGTAGCCTATATACTGTCATACTGCAGGGCAAAGGCCTCCATCATAGAAATCAAGTCATCGCTACTATGATGAGATTAGGCTTAATCACCACGCTTGACAAATGCGGATTGGTGACCACAAACCCGAGCTATGTTCGAAAAATTAGAAACTTACTTTTTGCTCGACCCGGGAACCGAACCCAGGACCCCGAGATCACGAGAGTACTTAAACCACTAGACCAACAGGGCGTTTCTAGTAGGTACCTTATTTAGTAAATACCAACAGTATTCAAATTTAAATCAAATTTAAATCTTATCTTGATTGCGGTGTGCAATCGTCGCCCGCAGTGTTATTTTTGATTGGAGCAAGTGAGAAACTGCCGGGTCTATGCCAGCCTCTAACTACAGCTGAAATAAAAAAAATACCTAAATATCCTCTCCGATACGTCTTTTTTTATCTAATAGGTAGGCAGACGAACAGACGGATCACCTGATGGTAAGCAATTGCCGCCGCCCAAGGACACCCGCGACACCAGTGGAGTCACAAGTGCGCTGCCAACCTTTAAACCCCCCTATCCCCCGGATTGGGCCTCCGGTACCCTCACTCATGCAGCGAAACACAGCACTGTGCTGCTTCACGCCGGTTTTCTGTGAGGCCGAAGCTTGGCTCTCCCACGGTAAAAAGAAACAAAACGTCACCAGAATTTAACACACAATGAAATGAGGACTGCTATTTCCACGTATAAGAATATATGTTAGTCTAGTTTAGATTCTGAGCCTCGAATGTTATAAGCCATAAGACGTCCAATCCCGAATCCCGAGCTTAGTCAACCAATTATTTATGGGCTATTCGCATCCAGTCACTGCTAGCATTCCTAAGGTTCAGCAGTCCAATTGGTAGGGAATCCTATATTACGCCCGCCTAAACGTGATATCGTATCCACTAATGAATATCTAATTTCATTCAAAAATTGCCAATCAAAAGAAAGCCAAAACTGTAGCAGTATATCTTCCGATATGATATGAAAGTATTTATCATAGTGCACTTGTCCAGTCGCGGACGGGACGCACGGAAACGAGATCGTCGCTCGGGCAGCGCCGGCGCAGGCCGATAAATCTGCCGCACTTAACTCGCAACCGGTAAATAACTATGGGATTTCCGCGTGCGAGAACGCGATTCACCCGAGCATAAATCTATGCCCATATTGTGATATTGTGTTGCCATTATGGGCCCTCGGAAGGCTGGACGTCACATAAATACTTACTGGACTTGTGTAGTTCCTGAATATCAGTTCACTGGATTCACTCAGAGTTCGTGTTCACTCAGAATGAATGATGGGAACTTTTTTCTTGTCCCATTTATTTATCTAGTTCAGTCAGTTTATAATTACGGGGTAAAGACGGGGTCCGTTGTTCAGCAAAAGGCTGCTGTAGTTTTGAAGTTTGCTTTCTCATTGTCCTGTCCCTGCCGACTGTAATGGTCGAGAACAGGGTTGCCAGGAAGACAGTTTCTTCTTTCTGTGAGCATGTCATGCTCCAGAAAGAGGAAGCTGAGCCCGAACGCGAGCGTTCAAATCCCTCGCGTCGGAGGAGCCGTTTGCGTTTTAGAGGGACTGCTCTGTGCCCTGTGGCTAGGGGCGTCTAAGAATACTGCCAAGGTTTTCCCGGCCTGTCGTGAGAGGCGACTAAATGGGCTTTCGGAGTACGTGAGCGTACCCACTGCTGGGGAGTGTCTTGCTCAGCATACGACTCCGCGGGGGACGACATTACCGGGTGTTCTGGTAGGTCGTTCAGCGTTGTAGGGCTGTATTGCGCCAGATAGGGGTGAAGCGGCGAGCGTGATCAGCGGTACGGTCTAGTCCCGGCTGTAGGAGTTTCCGACCGCGATTGCGCGGAGATGGACACCCCATGGGTTTTAGTTAGGGTTTGAGTCCCACACACCACCTTGTTTCCTACATGTAGCAAAGTGACGGCCATGACGGTTTCCCTTGGGAAAAAAGGCTCCATTGCAACTCAATGTAAGTCCTCTGAGTCAGTTGCTGCATTCCAGTCGTCTGTATCACTCTGTTCACTCGAGTGAGCTGTTTTGTTAGTCTAATAAACTGTCTCTGTCCGGATAAGCCTCCCTTGCTTCTCAATGGTGTCCTCTGAGTCAGTTGCAGCATTGCAGTGAACTTTATCACTCTGTTCACTCGAGTGAGCGGTTTTGTTAGTAGTCTAATATCTATATTGTCCTTGTTCGGCTTACCCTCCTTTGCTGCTCAATGGTGTCCTCTGAATCAGTTGCAGCATTCCAGTGAATCATTAGCACTCTGTTCACTCGAGTGAGCGGTTTTGTTACAGTCTAATATACTGTCCCTGTCCGGCTAAGCCTCCCTTGCTTCTCAATGGTGTCTGTCTCTGACGCCCGCCGTTTCCATATCTCTTGTCTGACACAAAAAGCCGCTGTAGGTCGGGACTACTTTCTCAGTATAATTTTACGCTGCATGCGGTGGTTATTATCTTTTTACAACATACGTTTTTATACAGGTATTAAAAAATTCTGGCTCGCAATTACGAACCTAGGAACAGCATGACGTATTTTCGTTCGATCAGTGAAAAGTGTTTTTTGCTAATCAAATGTTTGCAGCTTATGTTTATCTTGAAGCCAATAACTCTGAAATTGCTTTCAATCATGTCTAATCGCAAACTTATTCAATAATAAATTATGTCTAATTGATGTCTCCAAGGCTCGTTTTTGCGGACATGAAGTTTTTGTGGTGATCAATTTTGCTGCATCGATCAAGTTGTAGTTACTTATTACACGGAAGTGTTGGCTTCATCGTTATATTTTTAAGGTTACTTGCTATCATAATATATTTACCCTGTGCAAACAAAAGGCTGGAAATTTTCAAAGCGATAGAGGAGTGCACAGGCCAATTCTGTCATCGAGGCTGCCTTTTGCACGTCCTAATAGGGCAGGTATGCGGCGATGCCAATCGCACCGACGAACGAGCGATGCTACACGTGTTCCGGGCGAAATTACCATTATTATCGATCATCTCGCGCCAGCGTCCCGTAACGACCCTCAATAGGCGCGAGTCCGACTCCGCGAATTTTATCGCAGAGCACCGCGATGCTACGACCACGTCCCGTTACAGTCATCTCACAATTTGAGCCTTGTTTATTTTACCACGATAATACCACCACATCGGAAAGGTCAATGACATGCAACCTCAACCGCGTTTCGGTACTGATTCGCGTCAAAAGTGAACCTATCTCAACGTCTGCCAGACGGCGCACTCCGGCGCAGCGACTAGCAACAAATCGCCGTTTAATCACAAGCCGCTTACGGAACGCTCTTAACAACAGTGATAGCCCCTTCTTATTACACACTGTTTAGTGCTTCACAGAAAATTGAATTGTAATTGCGCTCTAAGAGAAATGCTAAACGGCCCATTCTTTCTTGATTGTACGTTGTGTCGACGAATGCTGGGGCGCTTAATAGGCACTGCTTGATGCTTATGGCAATTATTGCATATTAACTGAATTGTATTCTCGGTACGCGCGCAATTTATGTTATCATTAAAATGATTATTTCGCATAGGTGTGTATCTGGTGTGTTTGTGATTTATTGAGTGCGTCCATTCGTTCTGTGGCTCGTTCGGCGCGAGTTATTGAGACCGCTTTGTTACTCTGTCATGTTGATGTTAATTTTATTTAGTGCCCGTGAAATTGGATGGCGAATGCCCTTTGTTTCAAGTTTGATATATTTTGTATTGAAATGTTTGGTGCATAATAACTGCCCCGTGCTATGATTATTGCGATGAGATTCACACAAATAGTCATCTCAGGATATCAAGGTAATAAAATGGTAAAAGAGTCTATTTGGATCCATAACGACATTTTGCTTTTATCCTTATCTGCTTGTACAGTCTCACATTTGAACGCGATATACATAAAAATGTTTTACTGTCAGTACGATATGATAATGGAGTATTGAAGGTAATATTGGCGCAAAAAAGACTAGCAAGGATGTTAGTTCAACATTCTTCGACTACGTAGTGGCTTTTGTATCTCTTGGTTGATAAGCTTCTTTTATTTGACGTGTAACTGTGGCGGAAATAGGTCCAACAGACACTCTTGTAATCAATAGGTTCTAAAATGTATGAAAGTCTTATTCAAAAGAGGCTAACTGTCAACTATAACCATTTAAGTTCAGGCGAGCTGGTAAGTCGATCGCTAAATCTTTGGAGCCGCTTAGCGATTGGTGGACACGCCTAGATATCCATATTAATAATTCTAAAACCTAAAAGGGCATGGGGAAGTCTCGAAGTGGCAACACCGTTAAGCGTAAGACTTGGTGTGAAATGCGAGTGGATTTATTGTCATAGCATGGGCTCTGCGTTTACTTGTAAATGGTGTTACTCGTTGCAGGCCGTATATTTTTGTGGTAGGGCCCTTCGAGTCCATTTACAATGATTATTTTTCAAGAAAGAGTGCTTCCTTGGAGTGATTAAAGAGTTTATTGACTCGTAATTCAGATTTTACATCAAGAGCGGTATATACGGTATCATCATCATCATCATCGTCAGCCCATTTCAGTCCCCACTGCTGGGGCACGGGCCTCCCTCAATCACATGAGGGGTAATTGCCATACTCACCGCGCTTGGCAGACGGGTTGGCGAGGGTTTAGATATAAATGCAGAGTTTTCCTTCTCTGGGTGCTGATGATCATGCCAGCAGCTTTACCTTAGTCGCCTTTTACGACACCTCGGTAAGAGTGAGGGTGGCCTATTCTACTCTGCCTAGCCTATAGGGAGGCCTATATACGGTATACATATAATGTACCCACACAAGAAATAAAATTATTAGCTTGAATTATAGACATCAATATTTTAAAGATTATGGCAGCTACATGAATGACTAATGTCAAATATCATTTCACCATGGACCAATGAATGAATTGATCTTGTCCTGCTGTGTCTAGCTAACTTATATTGATTTTAGATAAGTAGCAAGCAATCATAACGCGCAAGCGTTTGCTGTTTTCGTATTAACTATAAGCGTTGTGCCGCTGTCTGTAGATTTTTCCTTTTTACAAAAAAAGTCAATAGTAACGGAGTAATTGTGTTTTATGAATCAGTATGTTTTGACGTGGGATGCTCTTCTGCAAAGGCGCCCACTCGTACGTCCCCGACAAATATTTAATATTTATAACAGGGTAGAGCCTAACTAATGTCGTTACCTTAGCTAGGTTGTACCCTGTTACGGGGCTAGCTAAGTAATTCTGAGACTGAAAAATTACTATGCTTTACGTATTTACTTAATCAATATTCAAAATCAAAAGGATTGCACCACCCTCCCCTCTTCTATCTAATGTCCTTTACCTGAAGGTTGTCTGGTAGAGATCGCTCCCAGCGATAAGACCGCCTAAATTGTACATTGTATCTCTGTATACCTAGCTTTTAAGTTTTGTATGTTGTGCAATAAAGAGTATCTATCTATGCCATTAAGCATATTATAAAAGTAGTACACACATACACACATATGCGTGCGTGCATGCATGCACGCACGTAACGCATGCACGTACGCACGCACGCACTAACGCACGCTCGCGAACACCTACACTACCTAGTATCTACATTAGGTTTTCTTGCTTTGTTTTTAATTTTATATTTAGTTTTACACATAGCAAATTATATTTTTAAACTTAAGCTTTATTTATTAATTTTATTCCACGAGCATCTCTGCCCTCTGCCTTTAGCGTCCTAGCAGGGGTGTTCATTCATATTCCACCACACACAATGGCCACGCGTCCCCTTACCGGGCTCAGCTTACACTTTATGTTATTGATAAACTAACACGACTGTCAGGATTGTAACATAAATAGTTTCACTTATCACAGTTCGTCTGTGTACCGTTGGGACACAGTGTAACTTGATGGTCTATCAGTTTTTCCGTCAGTCTAACTAGACATAAAACTGCGGCTTCACTGAAATTGTTGTGTGCCAACTAGATTTTCCCACTCTCTATCATCAATCCGGCTCTCAGTCTTCGTTCGGACCAGTGACCGCGGACATGAGCGAGCGAACTAACATGTTTTGTAATGAACTGATCATCACACTCCCGGTCAGTTTAACGTGAGGCGCCGGCTTTCATGATTTGCCGTCAGTTACAAACTGCAGTGTTGATTCGACACTGATGATCACATTTTGGATCGACATCAGTTCAACTGACTGCCATCAGCAAGACCGTCGTTTGCTTGGAACTTGGAAACGGGATCTTTAGCTTGGGCGCTCGAATATGGGCGAGCATTTGGATCGGGGCAAGCGCGCGAACATTGCGAAATACGAGTACGCACTGCCACAGTACTATAAGAGTAAGGCAAACTACCTTAACTTGTCATTTTTTTTTTTTTTTTATAAATATATTTCACAACATCACATACATTGATCTGACTCCGAGATAGGTAGCTCAAGCACCTGTGTTACGGATATCAGAATCAACAGTGGGATTACAAATATATACATATAATACTTTTTTTTACTACACCGAACTTTAAAAAAGTCAAAGCTGAGGAGCTTTGACTTTTTAGAGAAGACAAATAGTACACAGAGCCAACGACGAATACTAATTGTCAAATTTTCTTTACATTCATATTGAACCAAATGTGTTGACATAAAAGCGAAAGTTAATTGATATAATTTGACAGATCTTAGTAGATTCTTTAGCACGTGGCCGGCTAGTACATAAGTCAAAACCACTAGTATATTTACACTGTGGTTTCGGATGCGCGCGCTTGCGCCTGCGCAGGATTCAGTACGAATTATTTTACACACGGCAGTCGTGTATGCGTTGACCTTACACGGCTCCCTGTAACTCGTTCATGAGTTTGTAGCCCGTATATGGCGGTTAAGATGACGCTTTCTGATTTAGCAGAGAAATATTAGAGTCGTAAAGTTTATTTTCAGTACTACTCAACATTTCTACCGAGGCTAAATAAAATTTTGACATTTTGTTTGAAAAACCTAAATGGACAACATTTCAAAATTGCTAAGCTCTGAAACAAAAAATACCATTTCTTTATTTACTTTTCCGCTGCGCGAATATGTATTTATTAATTTTTTATATTGCTTATTTACTGAAAAAAAAATTAAAAACTAAAAAACGTAAGATGACGTCATCGGACGGCAGAATGTAAAATATTTCTTTGCCTAGCACATTATAGTTTTAAATTTACGAAATGCCAAACCCATGACATGCAACTGTCAAAAAAAAGACAACTTGTCAACGTTGAATGAATGAATGACGTTGACAATGTTGACACTAGTATTATTTACCTTTGACAGTAGTACCTTTTTTTTTATTAAAACAATGATAAGCAAAGGAATATCGCTGTATTCAGCCGTCCGATGACGTCATTTGGCGCTTACGTCTATTTAGAATATTAAGAATTTTAATAATTATTTTATGCATGAAAATGGACAAATTTTGAAAAAAGAAAAAATATGGGTCCGTTTATTTTTTGATTCATGTACTCATCCTGATCGCCCAGTATGAAGTTGAAGGGACGATACGGATCAAAGCAGCTTGACTGGATATTTTGTCTTAAAAGGAAAGGCTGCTTCCGGGTTGATGATGATGTTATTCTTCTAATATGTGATCACAAATATTATGATAACGCCGTGAAATTTTGAGGATCGAGGCTCCAGGTTTTTTTTAATATTCATTGAATTCCACGGATACTGGTTCCGTGCCTTTTTTGTGCTTATTCTTTTTTAAGGGTTACAAAATTTAAAAATTTTCTTGCGACAAAATTAAATAAAATAAAATTACAATATCTTAAGTTTAGGCAGTCATGCATGGTTATTGTTCCATAGGTAGGCTCCAGGTCTGGACCAGCCTTATATTGCTAATATCCAGTACATTTACTGTCACCAACCATTAGATAGGTATTCTTGTCCGTTTCATTATTCATCACAATAGAATTGTAATTAATGTTATAATTATAATAATTTCCTCCAACCGATTACGGCTACGGTGGCCAACAACTGATGTCAACGATCAGCCACGTACGCAGGATATATTATATTGCTCAAGTGTGTGCGCAAACACATGTGCACTCTCTATTCCCTTACCCTCATATGGGTACAAGACCGCCAAACTCCAGACTACGGGCTGACATTAAGAATTTCTTACCGAAAACTTAGGTACACATTTTTGGCACCACCCGAGGATCGAACCCGGGGTCTCTTGCACAGCCGTCGCTTTAAAGTGCGATCCACTCACCACTGCACCACCGAGGCAGTCACAATGTCATAATTAATGTTATAAGACACATAAGTACATAAATGCGGACTCTATATTGCTCATTTATGTAGGTATGTCTCGCATGTTAGTGTATTTGTTAAAAAATATATTTTCAGAAAACAATGAACGCAGAAACTTGGCACTGACTCTGAATCTAGTGATATTTAAATAGGTTTTCTTCTCAGACAAGATTAACGTACTCCATACTTATAGGATTAATTTCCCTTGTCTAGTCAAAACAAGTAAACTGAATGGTGTCATCAACAGTGTAAATTGACTCATTTCCGGTACATCAAGCAGCAGTACAGACTCATTTCCTGTCTATTTATCGCAATCATAAGAGATTTCTTAATAGTTAACGAAAACCAATGATCTGCTTTAGAATAGAGATTTTATTGGACACTGCTTGCGCTGGTTTGGAGATGCCTATGTATGATGATGTTCAGAATTATTGAAAAAAAAAAAGTAAAGTATCAGCCTGTAAACTGTCCCACTGCAGGGCAAAGGCCTCCATCATAGAAATCAAGTTATCGCTACTATGATTGGATTAGGTTTAATCACCACGCTCGCCGTGTGGTCCCCGGCAGAGTAGAATAGGCCACCCTCACTCTTACCGAGGTGTCGATAAAGGTGACTAAGGTAAAGCTGCTGGCATGATCATCAGCACCCAGAGAAGGAAAACTGCATATGGCAATTACCCGTCATGTGATTGAGGGAGGCCCGTGCCCCAGCAGTGGGGACTTAAATGGGCCGACGATGACGATGATCACGCTGGCCAAATGCGGATTGGTGATCACAAATTATTAGAATTATTGAAGCATTAGAAAAATATCTTATTTTTAAAGGTATGTGGCCGAACGCAGTCTCCTAAATAATATGACCTACACAGATAGGTATAATTAACAAATAAATACAAGACACCATCACGAACTCACGTACAAGCTCCTGATATAAAAGTAAGTAGCTTAATAAAGCGTATTGTAGAACACCAGGGCACGATTCTATTAAGATGGCTGGTGATACCGATGATTTGGACTCTTTAAGAGAGGCCTAAGTTCAGCAGAAAACAACTATTGGCTGTTAAGGTGACGGGTAGGGCACACTAGCGACGCCAATCGATTTTAATTTCTAGCTACTAATCCGGATTTATTTTAAACAACTTCGGGGTTACAATCTCTCGGCAAAACCGCCATACTATTTATTTAATACTTATATTTAACTGCTTGGTCTGCTTTTGAACTCGAATTTTTGAATTACCGCATAAATGTGGCCGCTTTTGGCGTGAATCAATTTTTCGCGGACCCAACATTTTTGCATGGTTATATAATAAATAGTGTAAGCGTTTGCCGACATAGGCCTCCCCCAATGTTCTCCATACAGATCGGTCCTGTGCCGCCCGCATCCAATGGATTCCCGCGATCTTCACCAGATCGTCGGTCCACCTTGTGGGGGGCCTGGCACGGCTCCGGATCCGGTTTAGTAGCTAAAAATTTAAATCGATTGGGGTCGCTAGTGTGCCCTACCCGTCACCTTAAGTTGAAGACTTGGCCAGTATAGTTTACTTACTTTTAACCATTTCTTCTACTTCTTTTACTGTTTCTTGTATGATTGGCATTGAGTTTTTTTTATTCCTAAACAAACCACCAAACGCTAATCCAAAATCCAAGGAGGTTTTAGGGCCCTTACTCTCTGTGCGATTGTAAATAAATGTCTGGTTTATTTGCCGGCGCGCGCGCTCGTTTCCTCTGTTTTATTGACTTTGTACAAAGCTAAGGATGCGATGCTTGCATTACATTTCATGAAACCTGTACCAATGAATATCAATTTCTCTATTGAAATATGGGATTGGGGCTTTGCTTAAGATTTTCTCTCGTTATTGGTTTACTGTTTAATAGGACTTCTTTGATTCACAGTAAATTATATAAAATAGGTATATATAAATATTTCACAACATCACATACATTGATCTGACTCCGAGATAAGTAGCTCAAGCACCTGTTACGGATATCAGATTTTTAAAAAATATTAAATGGGTTTGCACTTGACCTCATCTCACCTGATGGAAATCAATTTAGGCTGAGAATCAATAGTGGGATTACAAATATATACATATAATACTTTTCTTTTGTAAATATATATGTACTTATAATACATAGAAAACACCCAGACCAATACAAACAGACATATTCTTGCACACAAATCCATTATCCAGACTATTTATAACTTACTCTATGCAGTAGATTCTGTAATGATTTTTCAAAGTAGATTTGAAATTAAAAATTGTCTATGGATTGTTTATAGATCGTGATACTGATTTGAAGTTTTTTATTTATTTGAAACAGTATACATAGTATAAAATGATATTTCTACATTAAGGAAGGTACAAGCATTATCACAAGTTTAATCTAGATCAACTTAGCATCGGAAATTGCTATTAAATTAATAGTGTATACCAGGGCTTTATATATTATCGTTCTAATTGCGGTAATCTTTAATTAATGTGCCTCAGATCTAAATCTCGTGTAACAGTACTGATGTAGCCTGCACTAAATCAAGACTATCTTCATTAGGGCAGGTTTACACGGACTTGGACCGTAAAATTACTACACTGTTGCTACATTATCATTATCTCAGCGTTATTCCCAATTGCGTCCAATGCTGTTGCTTCGGAGCCCAGAGGACCATGGTCCAGGATTTTTTGTAAATTTTTTTTTTGGACCGTCGGTGCGCCACGCTTTGGCATGAATGAATGAGCCGGCTCAACCGGAGTGATACCACGGCCTCACAGAAAACCGGCGTGAAGCGGCATTGTGCTGTGTTTTGCTGCGTGAGTGAAGGTACCGTAGGCCCAATCCGGAGGAAAGGTAGGTCTAATGGTTGGCGGCGCACTTGTGACTCCACTGGTGTCACGGGTGTCCATGGGCGGCGGCAATCGCTTACCATCAGGTGATTCGTCTGGTCGTCTACCACCTATCACATAAAAAATAAAACTGGTAAATACCACTGAAGTGCTTGCCTTTCTGTCTGATATTCGTAGCCTTTAAACAGGAGAACCAGACCAAGTGGATCATTAATACACGGTAATTAACAATTTCCTCACGAATGTTTTCCCTCACCTCCGTGCGAATAATAATAAATAATAAAAATTTCACAACATCATGTCATCATTGATCTGATTCCGAGATTGATGGTAGCTCAAACACCTGTTTTACGGATATCAGAATCAACAGACAAATATATACATATAATACTTTTATTACCTCACTCTTACCGAGGTGTCGTAAAAGGCGACTAAAGTAAAGCTGCTGGCATGATCATCAGCAGCCCAGAGAAGTAACTGCATTTCTATCAAAACCCTCAGCCAACCCGTCTGCCAAGCGTGGTGAGACATAGGTGCAGTTTACTGTCCGTACATGTGATTGAGGGAGGTCCGTGCCCCATGCAGTGGGACTTTAAATGGGATGACAATGCCGATGTATCACGCTGGCCAAAGTGCGGCATTGACTTGAATCACAAATTATTAGAATTTACTGAAGTCATTTAGAAAATATCTTATTTTTAAAGGTATAGTGGCTGTGAACGCAGTCTTCTCACTAAATAAATGCACCTACACAGATAGGTATAATTGACAAATAAATACGAAGAATCACGAACCTACGTATCAAGCTACCTGGATGCGTATGAGTATATTAGCTTAATATAAGTGCGTGTGTAGAACACACCAGGGCAACGATTCTAATTAAGATGGCTTGTTGATACCGGGCGGATGATTATATGTCATCTCTTAAGAGAGGCCTAATGCAGCAAAAACAACTATTGGCTGTTAAGGTGACGGGTAGGGCACACTAGCGACGCCAATCGATTTTAATTTCTAGCTACTAATCCGGGTTTATTTTAAACAACTTCGGGGTTACAATCTCTCGGCAAACCGCCATACTGTTTATTTAATACTTATATTTAACTGCTTGGTCTGCTTTTGAACTCGAATTTTGAATTACCGCTAAAAGTGGCCGCTTTTGGCGTGAATCAATTTTTTGCGGATCCAACGTTTGTGCATGCATATAATAAATAGTATAAGCGTTTGCCGAGGAGTGTAACCCCTAAATTGTTTAAAATAGATCCGGTTTAGTCGCTAAAAATTAAAATCGATTGGGGTCGCTAGTGTGCCCTACCCGTCACCTTAAGTTGAAGACTTGACCAGTATCGTTTACTTACTTTTAACCATTTCTTCTACTTCTTTTACCATTTCTTGTATGTGTGGCATTGAGTTTTTTTTATTCCTAAACAAACCACCAAACGCTAATCCAGAATCCAAGGAGGTTTTAGGGCCCTTACTCTCGGTGCGATAGTAAATAAATGTCTGGTTTATTTGCCGGCGCGCGCGCTCGTTTCCTCTGTTTTATTGACTTTGTACAAAGCTAAGGATGCGATGCTTGCATTACATTTCATGAAACCTGTACCAATGAATATCAATTTCTCTATTGAAATATGGGATTGGGGCTTGGCTTAAGATTTTCTCTCGTTATTGGTTTACTGTTTAATAGGACTTCTTTGATTCCCAGTTAATTATATAAAATAGGTATATATAAATATTTCACAACATCACATACATTGATCTGACTCCGAGATAGGTAGCTCAAGCACCTGTGTTACGGATATCAGATTTTTTTTAAATATTAAATGGGTTTGCACTTGACCTCATCTCACCTGATGGAAAACAATTTAGGCTGAGAATCAATAGTGGGATTACAAATATATACATATAATACTTTTCTTTTGTAAATATATCATCATCATCATCAGCAACCCACACTCGTCCACTGCTGGACATAGGTCTCCCCTAATGCACGCCACTGCTCCCGATTTTCGACCACTCTCATCCAGCCCACACCAGCCAGCCTTCGAATGTCATCATCCCATCTTGTCGCAGGGCGTCCTACACTACGCTTACCGAGTCGCGGTCTCCACTCAAGGACTTTACGGCTCCAACGTTGTAAATATATATGTACTTATAATACATAGAAAACACCCAGACCAATACAAACAGACATATTCTTGCACACAAATCCATTATCCAGACTATTAATACCTTACTCTATGCAGTAGATTCTGTAATGATTTTTCAAAGTAGATTTGAAATTTAAAAATTGTCTATAGATTGTTTATAGAACGTGATACTTATTTTGAAGTTTTTTATTTTTTTGAAACAGTATACATAGTATAAAATGATATTTCTACATTAAGGAAGGTACAAGCACTATCACAAGTTTAATCTAGATCAACTTAGCATCGGAAATTGCTATTAAATTAATAGTGTATACCAGGGCTTTATATATTATCGTTCTAATTGCGGTAATCTTTAATTAATGTGCCTCAGATCTAAATCTCGTGTAACAGTACTGATGTAGCCTGCACTAAATCAAGACTATCTTCATTAGGGCAGGTTTACACGGACTTAGACCGTAAAATTACTACACTGTTGCTACATTATCATCATCTCAGCGTTATTCCCAATTGCGTCCAATGCTGTTGCTTCGGAGCCCAGAGGACCATGGTCCAGGATTTTTTGTCAAATATTTTTTTTGACCGTCGGTGCGCCACCCTTCGGCATGAATGAATGGGCCGGCTCGACCGGAGTGATACCACGGCCTCACAGAAAACCGGCGTGAAGCGGCCAATCCGGGGGAAAGGGAGGTCTAAAGGTTGGCGGCGCACTTGTGACTCCGCTGGTGTCACGGGTGTCCATGGGCGGCGGCAATCGCTTACCATCAGGTGATTCGTCTGATCGTCTACCACCTATAAAAAAATAAAACTGGTAAATACACTGAAGTGCCTGCCCTTCTGTCTGATATTCGTAGCCTTTAAACAGGAGAACCAGACCATACACGGTAATTAACAATTTCCTCACGAATGTTTTCCCTCACCTCCGTGCGAATAATAATAAATAATAAAAATTTCACAACATCATGTCATCATTTGATCTGATTCCGAGATAGGAGGTAGCTCAAACACCTGTTTTACGGATATCAGAATCAACAGACAAATATATACATATAATACTTTTCTTTTGTAAATACATACTAAATACAAACAGACATATGTTCATGCACACAAATGTTTGGACTGTGCGGAGATCGAAACCGCAACCCTTGGACCAAAGGGTCACTACCACTGTTCTAAACGGGTCGTAGGGCGAATAGTAGCGATATGCACAAATATTATGAAAATATTTGGATTCAAATCTACGACCTCCCGGGGGGTTCCGTTAAGAAGGCGAACGTTCTTACTACATCTGCGTTCCTCCCTCAACTGACCGACCATCGCTCCTTCTCTAGTGTTACATACTATACTTAATTATTTTGTTCATACTTACAGGTAAAATAATAATATCATCCAATCGATTAAGGCTATGGCGGCCGATCTTAACGATCATCACGTACGCAGGATATATTATAGTGCTCAAGTGTGTGCGCAAACATAAGTGCACGCTCTTCATATTCGGTTCGTTCGTCCATAGAGTAAAATATCGTTGGTCCTGCACCCGATCCCCTCTTCGGTCGTGTCACTTACATCACGCTTGTGTTCCATCGGAACATCGCTAAGTGCTTTCCCAGGGACGGAGGTACAAGACCGCTAACTTCCAGACTCTGGGCTGCCACTAAGTACTTCTTACTGCTGCGCAAGAGGCCCCGGGTTCGAACCCCGGGTCGGGCCAAAAATTTGTAACTAAGTTTTCGGTAAAAAATTCTTAGTGTCAGCCCGGAGTCTGGAAGTCGTGCCTCGGAAAGCACGTTAAGCTGTTGTTCCTGCGCTCGACCCCTCTCCGGTCGTATCACGTCGTAGGTCGTAGTGTGGGACACTACGACCTACGAATATGATGTTAAGGGAATAGAGAGTGAACTTTTGTTTGCGCACACACTTGAACACTATAATATATCCTGCGTACGTAGCTGATCGTTAAGATTGGCCGCCTTAGCCGAAATCGGTTGGAGGATATTATTATTATTACATCAGGCAGGTAGGACATCCAGGTTCGTTACGGATTGATTTCTTTGTAGGCCCTATGATAATAATAGTGAGCTATCGATAATAGTAAATGACGAAACATGCTAAATGACAACCATGCAATTAAGAGGCTTGTAATTTACAAACTATTTTCCCAACGATGATAGATAGGTCTTCTAAAATCCACGACATTTTGCTATCTGGTTAGCCTTATATCGCAATGCAACGTTTCGCGGAAGAGCGGTACACTACGCAGGCTGTGTGTAGGGTTGTCTAGGGTCCGGACAGCCACACATTCATCATCATCATCTTTTCAGCCAATAGTCGTTCACTGCTAGACATAGGCCTCCCACAATGTTCTTCACACAGATCGGTCCTGTGCCGCCCGCATTCAATGGTTTCCAGCGATCTTCACCAGATCGTCGGTTCACCTTGTAGGTGGCCCTGCCACGGCTGCCTTACGTACTTCCTGTTCGTGGCATCCACTCGAGGACCTTTCCGCCCCAACGGCTGTCTATTCTCCTCGCTATGTGCCCACTTGCCATGCATCACTGCCACTGATGACATACGGAACCGAAACGTGGCCGCTTACAATGTGCCGATTAAGGAGGCTCAAAGTCACCCAGAAAGCAATGGAGAGAGGGGCTCGGAGTTTCCTTGCGTGATCGTAATAGAAATGATGAGATCCGCAGGAGAACTACGGTCACACACATAGCCTTAAGGATTGCATGCCACACACTTAATGTATACAAATATGTCAAAGAGGATTTAACTTTTTGTGAAGAATTAGCCTGACATACCCTCAAGTTACATTTGCCAATCGATAGAGAAAATAGTTTACACACAACAAATACTTACTCATTAAGAAAATGTCGAATATTATTTACAGGATTCCATCTGTACACTCTGGATGGGTGGCAGTACTAACTCAGTATTATTGTCATGCACCTTCTTATTATGGGATCAACTTACCGTAGCGGTATACCCGAGATTGTATTTACCAGTTACCATAGCATTAAGTTCTGTAAAGTGATGTGCAATAAAGATCTATCTTATATTTATCTGAATCCGACCCGGTATTTTATTGAAATCTTTAAGAAACAAGCCGGCCTTCCTAAAGGGCCGACAACGCATCTGCATTCCCTTCCGGTGTGCAGCGGATGTCCATGAACGGGACCATTTACCATCAGGTGACCACCTTGTTCGTTAGTCTCCCGGTCACATAAAAAAAGAAAAGTTATAGTAACCCTAGGTGAGCGTGAGAACGATCCGTGGCAAGTGTAAAGTGACATTTACAACTCAACCTCTGCAGTCCTATAATTAGATCGTAACTCTGAAAGTGCACTCATTATCGGTTGCGTTATCGCGTCCGTGCCAAATTCTGGGCGTGCTTTTTGTGCTGTTGGCATGTAGGGTTACCAACAAGGCGTACCTACGCTGGTTTCAAGTAAGTTCAAAAGGTTTTAATAGACCTTAGCTTAATATTCTGAGCTGGCTTTAGGCTCACAAATATACCTAGGCTGGCTCTTAAAAAATCACATAATAGGTATGTAACGTGAATAAAGACCATTTAGCATGTTAGATCAACAAAGTAAGCGAAACAAAATCAGTTGTTCCAGACATTATGGCCGGGTGGAAGTTCCATTTTGTAAGGAACACCTTTTTTTTTTCTCTTTTGGTATCGTTCACGATACCTTTTATGAGGTTTTCGGCATGTGAACGATAAAAAAATAACGGTGTATATAGCGGCAGACGGATCACCTGTCGCCCATGGACATCTGTAACACCAGGTCGCGTCACGTCTTGCCGGTCGCGTCATGTTCCGTAGAACCGAAAAATCCGTCAATCGTTGGAGCAGACGCGTTTTGGGAGTGAAGACCGCGCATGAAGGGGGCGTTCAGCAGTGGTGAGATATAAACTGATTACGTAAAGCAGTGGACAGACTGTTGATTTATTGATTGACAGGTCCAAATTTTGCCTAAAAAGAAAAACCTAAATCTTCACACCCTAATCAAAATTCAAAAGTGATTTCGGAAATTCCTGAGACTTTGGTGGAGTTTAAGAACTCGCACATGAACAATTAAAGTTTAAACACTACGGATTTAATTGATGAAGATTTTTTTTATTTAGCTTTTTTATAATAAATATCATTAAAATAGATGTACTGTATTTTATTGAAAACCTCATTTTAAAATCTCAGGACAATTCTTGAGATATGGTAGCCCTAGTGATATGTTGATTCTTGAACAGTTGCGTTTGTCTGTAAACTATACACTACATCAGTGTAAGTGCATCCAAAAGAGATGTAGTGAAATTCCGCGGATATTTTGTATCCTTGTTACGAGTGGTTGGGGTGCGATTCACATGATAATTTCGCTTTAATTGGTGATCGTAAATCGATAACAATCTTAGTAATTACGAAATTCTATGACACTGTAAATGCGTTACTAGACTTTACTAAAAATATAGGCTACGTTTCTTAAAGTGCTTCATACTATTGACAAATACCTGAGGTTTATCGTAAACCCGTGTAAGTGCGTGCTTGTTTTATACACAATCTGCTCAAGAAATAAAAATATATTGTCCTAATAAACGTTCCATGAACTCTGACGTTAGACCCATTAGTGTTAAATTTTGTGAATACTATCTGTATGTGAAGTTCTCGGTTAAGCCACAGTGTAACGTGGTGATTAGGCAGAAAACCGAGGTTCATAGCTCACTGGATAAGCAAGTTGAAGTGGCAGTGTGCTGGCCATGTCAGTTGCAGAACCAACACCGGCCGCGCTGGGGTAAACGAGTTCAGGAGTGGATACTGCGTATCGATATTCGTAGTGTTGGACGCCTTCAGGCCAGATAAAGTAACGACTTGCACAGAAGCTGGATGCGAGTAGCCAAATATCGATCGGAGTGGTGAACATTTGGTAAGGGCTACGTCTGAGTAGCATCATCAGCACCCAGAGAAGGAAAACTCTGCATTTATATCAATACCCTCGCCAACCCGTCTGCCAAGCGTGGTGAGTATGGCAATTACCCCTCATGTGATTGAGGGAGGCCCGTGCCCCAGCAGTGGGGACTTAAATGGGCTGACGATGATGTCTGAGTAGAAATAAGTGGGCTTGGGCCGGCCATTTATGCCGCCGATACGACGAAAGATGGAGTAGGTCTGTTATGGCCTGGAAGCCGCGTATGGATAGGAAAAGTCTAGGCAGTCCACCAGCCATATGGGCGGATGATCTTAGAAGTCACGCAGGCATCCTATACTCAATACTAAATTTCCTCCACAATGTTACATAGGTACAGGTTTGTACCAGAAAGACTAATTACCGAGCCGAGTGGAGGTGCTTCGGAAAGGCATTTTTTTTTCTTTTTTTTTATAAATATTGCATACATGCATACATATGCCCAAAGGTGGGCGAAAAAATGCTGATAAGAAGAAGAGATGTCTGGCCATAGGCATGCTGGCTGTGGGCTTCATCAGGCTGATGATGATGATGCCTACATCATACTCTCGAAATTGTTTATGTATAAACAACCAGTTAGCTCGTGGCGCTGCCCGCATATTTATACAAGAAAGTCATACTAGTGTATAGTATGACTTTCTTGTATAAATATAGATGATTATTTATTTAATAACATAGGCACTTGAACCTAATTACGTAATTGAAACATACATATATGTTTGACTTTCCTACTGTTTTGGCAACCTTAAGTTTGCTTTGAGCGGTATTCCTCGAAACATCCTTTGTCTTGCTACTGGCTATATTTATAATGTGGTTAAACAATGCGAAGTTCTTGTACAGTGACTCATTTGATTTGTTCCTTCTAGTGTTAAGATTCATTTGCTCGAAAATTAGTTTTGGCAGCGTTGCAGAAATTACTAAAATTGTAGGTCTTAAATCTTTACGGCTTCAAACAATGCAGAAAATATGACTGTAAGCTATACCACTGTACGGTACTGGTGATTTATTTATCTACAGCACAAATTACATGGTTTGTGATACTTTTGAGACATAGTAGATGTGAAATAGAACAGAGTATACATGCAGTAGATTTGCATCAAAAAGGAAAAAAATAATACAATGTTGGACACAACTACGAATTATATAAACACAACATTGAAATCTTTTTGTCACAATGAATTTTTCGACAGTATTTTTTCTATTTTGGCGCTTATATGTTTTTATTTTATTTTTGCACAAACAAAATAAATAGATGTTAGGTATCGCATATATCATCATGACAATCAATTCTAAATGTGATTCTTTTATATGAATTGAAGACATAATAGCAATAATCTCAACTAAATTTGCATGATGTATAATTTTTTGATCATTGTGTATGATGATGGATGGTATTCTCGTAGAGAAAGTGCCAATTATGAATTAAGTATGAATATTCAATGTTATCAATTTTTAGTCTGTCCTATCTAATCACAGCCTGTTTGCTTGTTGAAACTTAGGCTTAGTAGGCAAGATAGATAGATAGATAGATAGATATTCTTTATTGCACAAAAATAAAATACAAGCATGATACAACAGCAACAGACAGTACAATAAGGCGGTCTTATCGCTTGTAGCGATTTCTTCCAGACAACCTTTGGTAAACAAGTAAAACCTATATCCTCTAAGCTTTTAAATCGAAAGAAATAAAGAAAACATTTGGGTTATTTAAATATTTATAAGATGTAATTAAGTCTCTGAAAGGGGCATTTCACTTATGTATGTATCACTGAGAGGAAAACATAATCATAATACTTATTAGCATCGCCAATATAATTTTATGTTTGAAATGTGTTTATGAATGTGAGATAACGCTATAATTGTTCTCTTTATCGAAGATGCGGTATATTTAATTTCTTTACACAGATATAACAGTATTAAAACAGCACAAACTAAATAACAGCGATATTATTACAATTATGTCGGATAACGAAGCGCGATAATGAATGTTACGTTACATAAACTCAGTTTAGGTATAATATTGGTTTAGATCAAGGTCCAATTTGATAATTGACTTTGTGAAGAGCACATCCATTCAGTCCATTCATTCCAGTTATCTTAAAGCTAGCGCTTTATACTTAGTCTTTAGTAGGATAATAATAACGCAAAAGTGCAGAGCCCACGTTAAAATAAATACTTCATCATGCTTCTACCAAATAAGTGGAACTGGTCACTTTATCAGATTTATCGGCGATGGTAGTACGAAGACTGTGAGAGAGACCTAGGAAAAGATGGTGTGACGTTTAGACCGTGCATGTCAGATGTCAGGTTTGGCAAGCCCCCACATCCAACAGAGATTGCCGAAGGAGTTCAGGAGAGGCCTTTGCGTAGCCGTGCAGTGGGTCAATTCAGGCCCAAAAAAAATCTGCTGCGATAGAGATTTACTCTATGACTATTCTACGAGAGTGTTCTTCATTACGTTATTCCATTGTAGATATGTATTTCTGACAGACAATCAGTTATTATTGCCTGTTCGGGATCCTTCTTAACGTTTGTCCGATGAGCGTACTTTTTGTAAAATAAATAAAGATGAAGGCTTTTCTTTTCTCACGTTGGTGGTTTTCTATATCACATTTTATGTCACTGGTGAGAAAAGCGATGACATGGGCGGAATTTATGCTATTTAATACTCATGATTCAAATACGAATCTTCCATTTCCATAGCATCTCTGCACTACCGGTCTCTCGCTTTCTACCATCTACGAATACAATCGCAAACTAACACACAGTTATAATATTCCTGTATACTATAAATTTGAAGGAGCATCTCCGTCCCCGATAAATCCGGGCTCTGTTAACTTTCTCATAAGCGAGATTGGTGCTGATAAAAACCTATTGGTGTCAGCCTCTCAGATTGTGCGGGGCGTACCTGAAAGCGCATGTACTGCACCTATCGCGCCGACACGGACCATGGGCTAAACAAACACTGGAGAGATGCGGGCCGAGTCACAAGGAACGAAGCGTGTAGTCAGTGTAGTGTCTCGCAGTGTTCGGTAACTTTGCTTTGCGTCTGCGACATATTGAATACAAATTGTTAATTGCTTCTCTAGATCTTGCGGAGCATACCTGAAACGGGTTAAATTGCTAAACTCTTAGCGTATTCAGTTTCTCATTGTTTTGGGCTTACGACATATTACAAGATTATTAGAAAATCTGCGTGGTGTATTTGAAAACTCAGTACGCGTAGTTATTTAACGCCTTTTTTTGGGCGTATTCGTAATATCTATGTAAACACGTAAGTGTATGTAACACGTCTACACGTAGACGACTTACGTGATAGAAGGGAAGATAGATAAGATAAGATAAGAAATCATTTATTCGACACTTAACATGGACATGTACAGACGAAATGTCTTAAAAGCTAAAACGGAACCTACTACTTACCTAGATGTAATGAGGACGATAGTATATTCGTCATCATTACATATATCTTCCCTAAGTTCCCTTGGCTTTACTCATTAACTCCGTTCTTCTTCCGTCCATCTTTCGTTTAGAATTCCTCACAAAGCTTTCTGTTTCGCTCGATGCTCGTTTCTTTTCGCTTGAACCACTCCCATCTTACCTTTCACCGTCTAGAGATATTGTCCATGCGGCCGCGATCCCTACGCCTCATTACCATATACTGCGCCCGTGACAGCATCGCAATTAACTATCTGTTTATTGTTGTTGAATTATAAACGGCATTGCGTGATATCACTTCTGGGTATGGCTGGGTCGTCTCTGTTAGGGTTGCGGTTATATGAGTTTCGTTTCTCTAATCGTCATGAATCAGTTGTCGGATATTGATGTGGAGACGTTTTGCGTGGATGCGGTACGCCTCAAACTATCTATTAGTCAGGTGATCGTAGAGCAGTAATAATATGAAACCAGTGAGTAGGTTTAAGGGCCGAATCTGTAGGGGTATCTAAGTAGTTTCTTCAATCGATTCTTAAATTGATGATTTGAACTCATTTAATGGATTTCAATTATCCATAACCTACATCCAGGATTCAAATAATCTCAAGTAGGCTCTTAAAGTTTAAGTTTATGTTTTGAATTCGTAGGGTATTTTGTTGAGAAACTAGTGCATAAACGCGAGAGGGTAGGGCTATTCCCGGAGCAGTAGCGGGAACTTTTATAGTTGGAAGTGCATATTGCGTGGAAGAGAAGTCGGACCACAAGATTATCATCTGCTTTCTGAAAACCAGATCGGGCAATAGTAAAACAACTTTCGTATCTGAATCAATTAATTTCGAATTAAAAACGTCGGAGGTATATGATTATGCAAAGTCTGATCAAAGCTATATTTATTGATCGTGTCCAGTTTATTTTATGGCGTCAAAAATTACAGAGGATGTTTAGTTGCGCATCATATTGTAATGATGGGTAAGGTATTAGATTTGCGACAAACAGTTCACTGAACTAAAAAGAGTGATACAATTTTTTTAAAATATAAATAAAGAACTATCACTCATTTAATTCGGTAGTTCATTTAGTTCACCTGACTGATTTGTATGAAAAAAAGATACTATCTGCAATGAAAGGACTGTATGATATAGTGAGTTGATGTTGGTATTGAAAAGTGATTTAAATCAGCAGATTTTAACGCTGGCCTCGCTTCTTTTCCTTTAACCAATGTTAAATACGGGATGGGGAGCTGTAAATTATGTACTATAATGAGGGGTATTTACCTAATCTTTATTTTATTTGCAACCCACAATATTTTCACTAAATTGATTAACCAAAACTTTGACAATGACACAAAAAGATGTAGATAAATAAAAGTAAAAGACTATAGAAAGAGTCCGCATTTAACTCTTAACGTAATTTTTAGTTATAACGCTAGCCTACTTTGTACTATTTATCTTATAAGTGTCATAATTGAACTAGATGAATTACTGAGCTACATAAATTAAGAAAATTGTGAGTGATCTACATAGTCATGTGGTAAATTTTAACTGCTCACTCAGAAAATACACAAGTCTACAAGTTACCGGACCAGATTCCTATGGGCAATTTAACAGGCATTAACGAAGCTAATGAACATCTATTGACCTTTTACTTTTATGACCACATTAACCATTAATGAGCTTCAAATATATTTGAACTAAATGAAATCTTTTGAACTATTGGCCGTATTGAGCCTACTAATTAGAAGAACATCCGGTAAAAATAAATAAAATACCGTTATAATTAGTTTCTTCTCTTGAAGTTTACGTTATTTCCATTCCACTATGGTTTAATGGTATGGTTTAATTCATATTTTACAAATCAACTTTACTATCCTTTTAATGAGGTTGGCTAAACTAAATTTACTCTACTTACGTCATGTGACATGGTGTTCTGGGTTCGATTCCGTTGGAGACATAGTAGGTTGTGTGTAAAAAGTAAGGTCACTTTTTATACATAACCTAGTTTCGGAGGGTATTCTTGCTTCGTATTCCGGTCACGTGGTTGGATAACGGTTCCATTCGGGGGATGGGAAAAAGGTTGGTAGTGCAATTGTGACTCCACTGGTGTTGAAGCTGTATCAGGTGATTGATTCGTCTGCTCGTCTTCTACCTATAATTTAAAAAAAAGAGTATTCATCATAATCAGCCCGTATAATGATACCACTCCTCCTATGTTCGCCACTCGCAATGGTCCTTCCACCCGGCCGCGCGCTGGAAGTCGGCCGGGTAGTGTGGGGCTCTCTCCTAAATCTCCGCAAACCCGCTTAGGGCGAAAGAGGCTCGCCAGAACGGCCTCTTACAACACTCCGGTCCAACGGACCTAGGGCCTTTCCCACGGCCCACCCTTTTACGACCCTTTCGGTAGCAGCTCCAAACAGCAAAAATACTACCGAAAGTGTCTCACGAGGAGGCCGCTGCACCGTAGTCCCCACTCGCAACGGACCTGTGTCTTCCTCATCCAGGTCTTACCCACCGCTATGTCCACGTGACCACGTGGTTAATGGGCGTCCTCTATTTCGTTTCCTTTACCTTGGCCATCAGTATGTTATGAATTGGCTCTATCTGCCGACACCACGACAAGCCCGGTGCCAGCTGAAAAAAAAGATAAAGAAATTTGTTTTTAATTAGAATAGATATTATTATATTGGGCTACAATCTCACCTGATGGTAAGTGATGATGTGACCGAGGATGGATCATGTCTATCCAGTAACAGCCTATTCACTCTTTTCTTAAATAAGTTGTAAGTAAGTAAGTATGACGACCCTTTTGGAACAGTGGTAGTGAACGCTGCCTCTGGTGCAAGGGTTGCGGGTTCGATCCCCGCACAATACAAAAATTTGTGTATCTATGTATATAATACATAGATACACAAATTTTTGTATGTATTTACAAATGAAAAAGTATTATATGTATATATTTGTAATCCCACTGTTGATTCTGATATTCGTGACACAGGTGCTTGAGCTACCTATCTCGGAGTCATATCAATGTATGTGATAATGTGAAATATTTGTTATTATTTATTTATTATTTTAGTTCTAAATTACTGTTTTATGGATGTGTTGAGCAATTATTTTGCAAATACGCGCCGTATATTATCTTAAACAGCAATTAGTTTTTATGTAAAATAAAATATTTATTATGATTAGGCCCTATCGCCTGTTGCGCTCAAGCCAGCCTCAAAGCTTTCATCTCTCCAGGTAGCGCACGTGTGTGCCTTATTGGGCAAACTCGACTGGAGAGCTCTTCTCTAATGGCATAATTATTGTGTTTATTTTCACTGGCCATCTTTGCTTAATTTAAACAGAAATTTCACTTAATTAAGAGGAAATGGGAGGCATTATCAAGCAGACAAACTGATGGTTTGTTGAGACACAATAATTGCTATTTGACTTGAGACTGCCTTCGCTTAGCCTTTTAAGACATCTTAATTAAGTATAGGCGGACTGTGACCAGAATATAAAAAAAACTTGGATAATATGGGACACAGATCATAACCGAAATGATTTCATTGCCATTGATCATTATTGTCACTGTATAAAATATCAAAGAAACTGTTTATTTGATATAGATCTGCATTAAGGCAAGATTTGGCGAGGCGAGGTCTGCTTATAAATTTGCTTAGATATACTAAATTTATCTTTTTAACTATCTGATTTCCACGTTAGTATGTTATATATCTCTATTTTCTTTGACCATGATAAGATCACATCATTATAATAATAATAATAATAGTAATTCTCACAACATCTCATACGTTGACCTGATTTCGTACTAAGTAGCGTAAGCACTTATGTTACAGATATCAGACAACAGAGGAACACAAATAAATACTTAAATACATATATTACACCCAGACACTGAACAAACACAAGTGTTCATCGCACGAATGCAATTATGATGACCTACTTATTTAGTTGTTTTCTTGGTTTTTGAATTTTAAGTCCATATTTTAAATTAATTTGCAAGATGGAATGACTCTTTAGAATATTAGAATAACCACCGAATAACATACAATCTAGACCAAGTGATCTCAGAATTTAATGAATGTTCCCTATGTAGCAATATGATTATAATAAATACAATTTTGATATTTACAGGCTCGTCAATTCTTGCAACGAGCGCTCGGCTGCCTCAATAAAACTAAATCATGAAGTACCGTATGGAGCTCAGAATCCTCTTGTGCCCATATCTTGATTTGAATAAAACGTTGAGAACAAGCGTTGGGAGGCAGAAGTATCAGAATTGACAGGGATATTTTGATATTTACGGTACTTGATTCTTAGCTGTTCGTTTCTTGGGATGAAAAAGTCTTGAGAAATATGCTGCATATTTCACCCATTTAATTAAACTCTATTGAACTCTCAGTGCTATTATGAACTTTTGCCAATTTATCGGATTACTCTGGGTAGCTTTATATCTACTTTATTTAGCGACTCGAAGTAGCTCGTAGCCCCCGAAAACAGTTGTGCTGTAATATACATTGTTTTAGTATAATGAGAGATCGCTCATAGTGATACGGCGGCCTTCGTTGTACACATCCTGTAATATCTAGTTTTTAAGTTTTCATACTTTATTTTGAGTGCAATAAAAGTATATTTTGTCATTACATTCATTCAATAACTTAGACTAAGATCTGTAAATTTTGTGCAATAAAGTGTCTAAATAAAAATCTATCTATCTATACAAAATGATTTCTTCTGAAATCGTCATCTTATTAATATGTTATATTTCAGTATTAAGCGCTTGATGACTTAAAAAATCAACTAATTTAACTGAAATTGATCATCATCATCATTTCCCTAAGTAAAAAATCTTAAAGGTAAATATGAATTGATTTAAGCTTCCAGGATTCTCGTCCAATATCTTTCAACACATCTCAGACAAGCATTATAAGGCAGGTGTATCAAAAGTGACAGGGATATTTGATATTTACGATGCATCCAAGGTTATAATAACCGCGTCTAATACCAATTGCACATCGCACACGCTCCACGCCCCGTCTCGCGCGCAACAATATTATCGCACCTGCGCCGGCGCACCCGATCATTACCATTTATCTGCGCGCGACGCTCCGGTATAAATAATTATTAATAGCAATAATCATAGTGAAAACGTTATTATTAATTTGTGTAATCGACCGGGAAATTTGTTGGAAGAATGGGTTCTGGAGTTTTGTGGCGTTTATCTTCCTAAGCACTGCTTAGGTTTTCTAGGTAGAGTAATCTAGTGTAATCATGCAACCATAGTCATCATTTAGATAACCTTGGGTTGTCGGTTTTTACTCGTATTATGGAAAGCATGTATTAGTGAGTGAAAGAAAGAAAGAAAGAAAAAAATATTATTTTGGACATCACAACACTACATACGAGTACAACATTAGTTACAAAAGAACAAACAAACAAAAAAATTTATACAGAAAAAAAAGGAAAACAAAACAAAGGACAAAGAAAATAATGAGAACAAATAACCAGGCAATGCAAATATTATATTGTGTGTTGGGACTTAGCCTATTTCATGACCCTGAACAAGGTCATGACGCTGATTTTCAGTAGGGCCAGCTGAGTGAGTGACACGGATCAGCGATATCACGGGTCAGCCTTGTGTACCTAGCGTGTGTGTATATATATACATGTAGAAAAGTGTTAATGTAATTGTGAATAAATATATAAATAAATAATGAACGAAATAAAATTGTTTAATATAAATGTGAGCATGTTTATGTGGGCAAAAAACAACCGGCTTCGGCTAGCGCACACGTAGTCGTTTATGTAAACCCAGGCACACAACAAATGCACCTATAGATTTGTCGACGCAAGGCCATGCCGGGAGTTGGGTGCATTCGCATCAGTCAGCAATTCAGCACTTTAGCTCTGATAGTGAGAGTGATAATAGCTCTGTGCATATTATGCTTTCTGAATGTAGGTAGTAGGTAGGTATTGTATCTTTCGAATCCATGTGAGCGTGTCTACCACTAGCTTAGCGGTGAAAACTCTGTGAGGTATTTCGAAAATTACTATAAGCGAGATCCAGTTGGTCTGGTTTACCTGTCTAAGGATTGCGAAGGTCAGACGACAGTCGTTTTATTGTAACTAGGCACCATACTTCTCAAAACTTAAAACATAGTCCCAGCTTATTATGGGCTCTGAAGCGACAACTTTGGACTTTGGGAAATGACACGCATGGACTGGAACTGGATTACGCTCATTGATTTAAAAATCCCGAGTTGCGATTCGAAGTAACGACCTCCCGTTTATGAGGCGTACGATGTTATCCAGTTATACTAAACACAAACTTTTTACGTTTAATATAACTGGATAAGAACTTTAATCCTAAACTAGGAAGGTCATGATTATTACGACATAATGTAGTTCTTAATTTTATTACAATTCCTCGACTAACCATAGACTGTTTAGTACCGTAGTGTAGTGTCTAAATCGATCGAATCATTCGTTCAGTAAAGTTTCGTTTAAGGTGACGGGTAGGGCACACTAGCGACGCCAATCGATTTTAATTTTTAGCTACTAAACCGGATATTTTAAAGAATTTCGGGGTTACGACCTCTCGACACTTATACTATTAACACTTATACTATTTATTAAATAACCATGCACAAATGGTGGGTCCGTTTTTGTACGCGAAAAATTTAGTCACGCCAACAGTGGCCGATTTTGGCGTGAATCAATTTTTCGCGTACTCGTTGGACACAACATTTTTGCATGGTTATTTATTAAAATAATATAAGTGTTTGCCGAGAGGTTGTATCCCCGAAATTGTTTAAAATAGATCTGGTTTAGTAGTTATATTTAAAAACGATTAGGCGTCGCTAGTGTGCCCTTTTTTTTTTTTTTTTTTTTTTTGTTTTCCCGGGAGAAATGCATTACGCAGACCCTGCCGCCGGTGGGCGACAGGGTACTGTGGGACTCACCCTCCGGGCCGCTTCTTCTAACAAGAAGCGGCCTGAGGGCATACCCACTAAAACTCCCGGGGCTCAACCACCCGTGGGTATAGAATGGGGTCACGGGAACTGCACTAGGCTATTCCCCGCAACCCCACTCCCCCACAGGCCCCTACACGGGGTGTGCGGCCACGCCCCTCCTCAGACTAGGAGGAGGGGGGTTGGGGACAGCCGGAAGAGCTGAGCCGTCCCCAACGAGCGGTGGAGGTGCCAATGGCAGTGCCGGCACAGGGACCCCCGTCCCTGTTGCCGGCTGGCCACCTCCACGGAGAGGACGAAGAGTTCTCCGCCGAAACTCGTCCTCTCCTTGCTCGAAGCGGGCCTGCGAGGGGGTTAGTCTCGCGCTCCCGCTCCGCCGCCTCCTTCTGCGCCACCACTTCCTCACAGAAGTGGGCGAAGGCCGACCACGCCCCCTCATTATCCAGCATAGCTTCAACTATGCTGGGCAATGAGAGGTCATGTCCGACCTCCGCGACCAGCGCGGACCGCTGTTGGTCGAAGGACGGGCACACCACCAACGTGTGATGTGCCGAGTCCTCCGCAGCGCCGCACTGGTGGCACGAAGGAGTGTCCTCCCGTTGAATGCGGTGCAGGTAGTTACCGAAGCAACCATGCCCGGTAAGTACCTGCACCGTCCGGAAGGACAGAAACCCGTGGGGGCGCTCGAGCCACCGGTCCAAGACCGGGGCGAGCGCCGCGAGCGTGGGACGGCCGTACCTCTCCACTTGGAGAGAGACCGTCCATGCCTCCACCATTTGCTGGCGACCCTCCTTCCTTATTGCCTCCCTTTCCCGGGGGCAGAGGGGATCGCCAGCCGCTCGCTTGGCCGACGTCTTCTCTTAGACGGCGGCCAGCACTCCAGCCTCCAACTCCCATGGCGGGGTGGAGGCGAGTGCGCAGGCCGCGGAGAAACCTACCGTCCGGTAGGCTCTCGCGACCCGCTGGGCAATGGCCCTTTGCGGCCTCCTTAGGAGGGCCGCATTGCCCTTCTTCGTCAGGGCCCCTATCCAAATCGGGGCCCCGTAGAGGGCCATGGAGCGGAGGATGCCGGCATATAGCCGCCGACACCTCTCTCCAGGCCCTCCCAGATTCGGCAGCAGCCACGAAAGGTGGTCTGCTGCCTTTAGGACCCGCGCTGACACCCCCCTGAAGTGGGGGCTAAAGTGCCAGCGCGGATCCAGTGTGAGGCCGAGATACTTCATCTCGGCCCCCACCGGGATGTCCACCCCCCCGACGCGGATGGCTGCGCCGGGGGGTGGTCGGCTCTCCCGAGGCCCGGGAAAATAAAGGGCCTCGGTTTTGCCCAGGGCTACGTTTAGCCCCAGCCGGCCGATACGGCCGACGACCAAATCGCCGCCGACCGATGCGAGGCGCGCTGCATCCCGGAAGGACTTCCCCCGGGCGGTGACTAGGGTGTCATCTGCATAACAGATGACACCCATGCCCGGGAGAAGCGCGCCTCGCAACACCCAGTCGTATCCGATGTTCCAGAGCAGGGGCCCCAAAACGGACCCCTGTGGAACACCGGATACGACCTGACGCCGCTGGACAGAACCAGCGGCGTCAACAAACGCCACGGACCGGTCGGCGAGATAGTCGCCGACCAGCCCTATCAGGTATGGAGGCACCCGGAAATACCGGAGTGCCTCCATAATAACTGCATGGGGGAGGGAGTTGAAGGCATTTTTGATGTCTAACGAGACTGCCAACAACCCCTCCCCCCTGCTCGACGCTCCCTCGCAGAGGTAGCGGAGCCGGGACAGGGCGTCGATCGTGGATCGACCGGCCCTGAACCCGTACTGGGCCTCGCTGAGGTCAGGCCCAGTCTCCTCAAGATGCTGGACGAGGCGGGAAGCGATGATCTTCTCGAAGATCTTCCCCACCTCGTCCAGCAGCACAATTGGCCTATAGGCCGACGGGTCGTCGGCCGGCCGACCTTCTTTACGAAGGAGGACCAGCAGGCCCTCCTTCCAGATCCGGGGGAACCTCTCTGACCGGAGGCAACCGGTCAAAGAGGCCCCGGATCCTCTCCTCCATCAGAGGATGCGGGCCGGGACTCCATCCGGCCCGGGGGCGGTCTTCTTCCCCCGCAGTCGGAGCTCGACCATTCCGAGCTCCGTCGTCGTGACCTGCGGGGGGGCCTCCACCAACTGGTATAACCCATATGGTGGAGGCATCGGGGGGGGGGACAAACGAGCGGTCGCAGGGGGGAAACAACCCCTGCACCACCCGCCCCAAGAGCCCCGGCTCCAGGGTCTCGGTGACGGGGCGGCCAATGGGGCACAGCTTTTGCCGCGCCACCTTGTACGGCCGCCCCCACGGATCGTCGTCGAGACTCTGGAGCATCTCCTCGCGGGCGCGATCCTTGGCCTCGCCGATCGCGCCCTTGAGTGCGCGCCTCCTCTCCCGAAAGACCTCGTAGAGGCGCGCCTCCTCCTCCTGGTCCCGGCGCCGCCGCCGCCGGCTCCGGGTGTAAGCCCTCCGGGCGGAGAAACACTCCGCGCGGAGAGCGTCGAGCTCGGCCGACCACCAGTATACGGCGTGTCTGGGGTCTGGGCGGCGTGACCGAGGCATGCTAAAATCGCATACCTCGGTCATGGACTGACGAAGGCCCTCCGCAGCTGCATCGGCGTCGTCGTCCAGGACTGGGGAAATCCAGTCCTGGATTAAGGCCGCTTCCCGGGCCAGGCCTTTGTCCAGGCGGGACAGTGCCCACCTGGGGAACGGCGACCTCGGCGGCGGGCGGGGGCGGGAGGGTGGACGTCCCGCGGACCACAAATCTAATAAATCTGTGGTCCGACAGGGACTCTGTCAGGTCCACCCTCCAGTCGGCGACCCGGTCGGCCAGGGCGGCGGTGGCGAAGGTGACATCCACCACCGACCCGCCGTGCTGCCGAACGCAGGTGTGGACCGACCCCCGATTCGCGAGGGCCAACCCACACCCGACGGCCCATAGTTGGACCGCCTGTCCCGCGCAGGTCGGAGCGGGGATTGCCCCACGCATCCGACTTGGCGTTTAGGTCGCCAGCCAATATGACCGGCCGCGGTGCCAGTCGGCCCAAAACCGCGGTCAGGGAGTTGAGGAAAATCCTCAAACTCCCTGAAGGGGCGATTAGGGGAAAAATATGTCGCCACCACAGCATAGGGGCCAGCCATGGCGACGACATACCCCGACCCCTCTCCACCAGAGAGAGAGGGAAAAACGGTGAGCCCTGACGGGCGAAGATAGCGGCGAGCCCGTCAGAGCTCGCCAACCAGTTGGCGGAGACGTAATACGGCTCCGCCACCACGCCAACGTCCACCTGCCACTCAGCCATGACCTGGCTGACCATGTCCTGAGCTGAGCGGCAGTGGTTGGCGTTTATTTGGAGGAATGATGTCGGGACTGAGACCATCATTCCTCCATCGCCGCCCCTTCCTCTCGCGCCGCCGGAATGGGCCCATCGGCGGGCGCGGGTGTCGCCGCCGCCGGACGGACCGACGGCAATTTACCTTTTTAGGGGGAGGTTTACACCTTCCTCCCCCCATGCGGTGCCCCGCTGGCCGGCCGCTTTCGGCACAAACGGCGCAGTGGGGCTCTGCCGTACAGTCAGCGGCCTTGTGTCCCGGCTTGCTGCACCGAACACAGAGGTGCTCCTTCGGAGCAGCAGCGGGACAGAGGGGCCTGGTGTGGCCGGTGCCCAGGCACCGGAAGCATCGGAGCGGCCCTTGCTCCATCTCTCGGACCGGCGCCGACGTCCAGCCGACTAGTACGCGCCCAGTCCGCAGGACAGCTCTCGCCGCCACGGTGGGGACCTGGACTCTCACTGAGCCCAGGCCCCTTCGGCCGGTGACGAGTTTCCCGGCCTTCACCTCGCTGGCCGGGCACCCACCGGCGGCCGCGATCTTGGCAGCCACTTCCTCGCTGGTGACGGACTCGTCGAGCTCCGTCACCAGGAGAGAGGTGGTGCGGATGGGTTGCGCCACCCTGGCGACATCCGACACCACCTCCCTCAACTTGGCCGCAAAGGAGTTGGCTTGCTCCTTCTTGGCGGCTGGGAAGGAGAAAAGCCTTCCCCCCGCAGCTGTCACGCGGCATCTCGAGCCCTGCGCCGCCTCGTCTCCGAGAGTCTCACGAGCCCGCTTGAGTACGGACTCGTAAGACTCTCCCCTGGAAGTCGCCTCCTCCGTCAGTGTGACGACGACGGCGCTCCCGTTGCGGACTCTCCGCCTTTTATTTGGCGCCGATGGTGCCGCTTTGGCTGCCTGTGCCGAGGAGGGTCGCAGAAGACCCCGTTTTCTCGGCGACGGAGGGGGGGGATGTGGCCGGCACAGAAGCCGTCTTCTTCCTCCTCTGCCTCTTCCCCTTGGTGGTCCCAAGAGGGGAGGGGACGGCTGCCGCCGCCTGCTTCGCGGCCTTCTTGGCCGCCTGCCTCGTCTTCTTTGACGTGACCTCCCTCCATCCCGAGTTGGCTGGGGTGGTGGACGGGAGGAGCACGTCAGTCTCCCTCGGAGGCGGGGAGGGCACCGCGGGCTGTGCCGGCGCCGGCGCCCTCGAGGTGGAAGGTACCGGCTCAGGGGCGGCTGCAGGGGTAGGGGTCTTTGTGCGTTTCCCTACCCCCTTCCCCTTGCTGGATGGAGGGGGGGGAGGAGGGGGAGGCATTGTATCCCTCGGCGAGGGGGCGGGCATAGCCGCTCTCCTCTTGTCCGCCGCAAGTGGCGGGCGGACGCGTTCCTCCGGCAGGAGCCGGCCACTGATGCCATCCAGACACGCGCGCACAAAATTACGCTCCTGGATGGCATACTCACGGAGTCTCTCCTCCACCAGCTCCCCGATCCTGACCACCAGGTCATCCTCAGGGAGGGAGGGTGCAGAGGACTGCGACTGTCGTCGGTCTGTGGCAGGCGAGGTAGACTCGCTGCCCTGTTTTAGGAGCCGCAGCTCCTCTCTCACGGCGGCCAACTCTTTACTCAGGCGACTGACAGTCGCCTGAAGTACCGCCGCCTCCTCACTTGCCGTCCTTTTGGCCATCTCCTCCGTGATGGCCAAAAATGAGCAGCTGCGACTCTTAAGGGCTTTGACGAGGGTGCCCTTTAGATGACCGCTCTTTGTGGCGATGTGGGCGATATGTTCCGCGTCCTCCATCGCCTGCTGTTTGAGGTCGGCTACGGGCATGTCCGAGTAATCCAGGACATTCGACACCCCGTAGCCGACCTTTGCACGGTTCTGCCGCGCCGCCTCCTCCATTGCCTCCGTGCGGGCGATAAGGTCGGCCTCTTCGTCTGCCTTCTTTTGGGCCGCCAGCCGAGCCCTCGCCGCTCTGATCTCCCTTGCGGCGCCCGTAGTAGTTGGGCGCCCGCGGCCCCGCTTGGATCCAGCGGACCTACCGGAGGCGATCGAAATCGACCTCCCACTGGAGTCCGAGTGTGTCCCGGACTCCGCAGCGCGTTTGCGCGAATTGCGCAAGAAGTACTCCCGGCCTGTCTCGGACTCCGATACCTCAGTGAGGGTATCGTCTTCCGACAGGTCGAGATCTCCCGCTACGAAAAACCTGGGGGGTCGCCTTTTCGGACGTACCCTTGCGGGCGCGAGATCCGTTAGGGTTGCCAACGTCGTTGACAGCGGCACCAGAAGGGGCTGGCGCCGCTGCCCCAGAAACACCTGAATCCATTTCGTATTCGGAGTCAGAATCCGTAAGTCGTGAGCCGTGGTCGTTTTCAGCGATGCCGGAATGGGCCGACACCGCTGAAGCCAAGTCGCCAGTATTCAAATCGTCATGCACATCGGAGTCCGGTGCACAAGCCAGGTCGTCGATGAGGTCGCCCTGAGAAGGGCGCGCCTTATCGGAAGAGGAGTCCGATTTCGCCGAGGGGCCCTGGGAAGGGCGCCCCGAACGAGAAGAACGAGTAAGTCGCATTCTTACCGCTCGAGAAGACACAATACAAAGTTCGCCGCAAGTATAGCTCGAATCGGAATCGGTCACCCACCTGCCACCTGCGTTACCGGGGTCAGGATGGGGTCCAGGGCGTACGAACGTGGACGTTTCCGAGAGCACTTGGGGCACGCCCCAGTGTGCCCTACCTTAACATAACCTTATATTGTTGTCTGAACTAAAAACATTCTAGAATTGTTTTTACGCAAAAATAAATTAAAATATTTATTATGTAAGGTGTCCAAGTAATATGAATAGGAATTGCTTATATTTTTGGGATAATCTTCGATTTAAGTGTAATAGTAAGTGTTGTCAACATTTTCGCAAATAATTTTAGCGTAAAACGACATGAACTGTCACAGGGGTAAACCGTCATTATCACTGAATTAATATTTTTAGTACTCATTTTAAAATAGGGGTCAAGGTGGTCAACTTTTTTATTATAGTCGATGCACTAACTTTAAACTTAGTTTTGTAACAATGATAATTATTTTTCTTAAGTTATTCCTACTACAAATCCCACTACTTATTTTAAACCACGTTTTGGAATAAGAGGGAAATACTCGCGGTAGAGTAGAGCTTTTTATTCATTAATAATGAATGATGTACAAACGTTAAGTTGTTAAAAATGGGCAGTAGTAGATGTAAAATGAAGTAACAGTTATACAGGAGTCAAAAACTCGTGGCAGTCAATGTCATATTTCATTCATAATGAATGAACGAAATACTCTACCGTCTGCCGCTAGTCCTAGTGCATTAAGTAATAGCTGCAATGGCGCATATTATTTGAACATGTGTATAGATTTTGTCCCCTACCGTAATATACTTACGAGTGGTCCGTAAATCATGTTGACGTAAAAACCATTTACTTTATAACGATACGACTATCATTCCCTATAAATTTTGTTTGAACGTAAATGCCAATTTAGTTTACATTGTTTACGTTGTAATGTTAGGCCTGTCTGTTGGTGTCGTTGCAAAACTAAATACGTATATTTAAAGCTAGTGCCATTGTTTGGTATTTAAATCATCTGATCAGCTGATTACGTGCGGTGCGCTCAACCTTTCACGATGTCTTACCGACATATTGTAAACGTATACTGAATAAATAGTAATTTGTGGGGAAGGAATGGGTTTCATGATATGTCAGGAACGTATTTTTGGTTTAATTCGGGCTTATTAGCATTGGAGGTGTAATTGAATCCGAATGGCTGGATGGTCTCGGTAAATGTAATGTAGAACGCCCACAGGCCTTTTGGAGTCTCTGAGGTGGTGGCGTTATGTGGCGGGTCATTACATTCCCTCTAATATGGTTGAGTGAAATGATGGCTGACACATACGTCATACTTGTGAACAGGTGCCACCTTTGGGGACTGGTCCGCTTCGGTTTACCTCATATTTAGCTTTTAATTTGCTTCATTCTATTTTGTGTTGCATTAGACTGTATGACTTGGTATGAGGATAATAAACCATTGTAAAAAAGTTGGCGATTAAAAAGAGTAACTGGCGAGTTTCTTGCAGGATCTTCTCGACCAGAAACAACTTTCCGAGCCGGTGGTAGAATCGCATAATGTTTATTTACTTTTTTTAGTATATTTTATGTATCAACATATATATGTATTAACATGTAAATTATTACATAAGTACTTATAAATAGTTTTAAATCATTCAAATGTATGACGATTTGTAAGTGCTGTGTACAAGCTTATGCAAATAAAGAATTATTTTATTGATTGATTGAGTGACGATTTGGCCAGAATGGCCGGTTAGAAGGATACGAGTAGTCCAAGATCGATTAGTGGCGAAAATTTTAGAGGCCTATGTCCAGCATTGGACTGCAACAGACTGATGAATTTCTATGGCGGTGGCAAATCTCAATGATTAGCACACTACTTAGTAGATATTAGTAGTAGGTACATAATATGAATTATGTGTTTGCTTAAAGCCGCATACAACATTGCTTTCTTTATGATTCAAACCTAATTTTTTTCAATCCACGGGGGTACAATAACTTCAAATTCCAGTCTCTAGGATAATATTGTATTGAAAACTCCTAGATCCTAAATTATAACAGAAAATCTCAGACTTCTTTCATCTATTAATTTATACTTAGATATAAAGAGGTAAACCCTTCAGATAGCGGCAAAGCTTATAGGTAAGCCGAAATCACAGAACGCTTGCGCGATATAATCAATACCTAGCGCCATCTATGTATAAAGTGAAACTAATGACCTGAAACGAGGTGAGGGCGGACCACTAATTACAAATAAAGTGAGTGTGTCCAAAATTCCTAATCTTTTTGAGTGTAATCAATTTATTATTTTTTTAATATTTGAATGTCAATACCTTATGATGATAATATGTTCATATTGTGATGATTGTTTTTGAAATATTTTTTCAAGTAATTTAAAAATGACGTGAATACGTTATGTATTCAATCAACCAACACCATTATGGTGTGACAAATCAAAGGAAAGTATTCATATGCATCGAACAATAAATAGTGTTTGCGATAGCTTCGACCTCCTCATTACCATAAGCACAGTGTATATATTGTTACAGTGAAGTGGGCATACTCTCGTAGGATTCAATAGCGATGTCGTTAAAACGAGTGCTTTTACTAAATACAATGTACAAATAATACGTAGTATTTAACGCAAAAATCTTTCACTACATGAGTAATAAGACTAATACTTATTTTGAAGCGCTATAAGTAAAAAATTAGAAGAAACTAGAATCAATATACTCCGGCTTTTTTTGTAAAAAAAATATGCTAAGTTCCCTTCGCTTCCTAAAATCGGTTTGATTCTAAAGACTCTCATTATCGTAAGTCAAGGGCGCATGATGAACGAACATGAACATGTCCAAAATCGTAAGAAACTTGTAACGTCATACTTTTATGATAAAGTTACAAACCTCTGTTAGATTCTACTACTGTAAATGATGATTTAAATAAAATTATTTCCGAAAATAATCAATCTTATTATCATTTGTAAGTTTTTCTACGTAAATCGAATGTTAGTATAGAACAAGGATCAATGTCGAGACAGTGAAAGTAAAAGCAAAGGTCCAGATTCACCAAGAAGTAGTTGTTCAAGAGTCATGATTGTTTATGTGCAAGTACGTAGGTACAGACAGTCACACGTGATGTGTGTCTGTACGTACATCGACTTGCATTTGAGCAATTTTCAAGTGGCTGTGACTACAGAATTCAGACAGATTACAACTTACTGGCTATATACAAGACTTTTACAATTTAACGATTCTTACGCCAAATTCAAAGGGAACATTTTGCACTTCCATAAATCAGAGGCACTTTGGTTCAACTGAATATAAATATAGCAAATTGTAATTTCAATTAAATACTTAAGTCGTCTTAACATATAACTAATAAATAAACTAACACATTTACGTTAAGAAAGCTGTACTCAGCTGTAATTGATATATGTATCAGAACTATATATATGCTATATTTATTAGTCCTTATCCTTACTTCCTTACTTCCTTACTAATATTATAAAGGCGAAAGTTTGTTTGGATAATATGTGTTTAAGTTTAAGTATTAATATTAATAAGTATAAATATTTTAATAAATATACAGTTCACTTTTATTTCCCTTTTCAATATTGCACCACTTACCCCTCCTCTACTATCAAATGTCCTTTGCCTGAAGGTTGTCTGGTAGGAATCGCTTACAGCGATACCGACCGCCTAAATTGTAGAATTCAGTTTCTGTAATGCCAAGTTTTCTCAAGTCGTGTTTTTGTGCTATAAAGTATATCTATCTATCAAACTTTAGTAAGAATTGTAACATATATAGCGAATAGATCATGCATGTATTGTTGGTGTGTCTTTAATAAATAAATAAATAGTCATCATAAGCCATAACGTGAGTAGTGACTGCATTGGGCGCGTGCTACTGCATATATTTTCCGAATCAGTTCAAAGCTATCTTACGGCTAAATGACTCTATTGCGCCATAGCTGCGTGTGACAACGATGAGTTGCACAATATATTGTTTTTCGAGAAGCCACGTTACGGCCGCGGGCGATTGTTCGGCCTAGCGGGAATAGCCTGACTTATGAGTTAATTAAGAAATGTCTTGCTCGGACTATTTGCGTGTGCCCGTACCACCTATTTGCATCGGATGGAACTTTGAACTCTGTGCTTATTACCTAAAGCCTTCAAATTAAGAGTCAATAATGTTTTCGTTTCAGAACTAAGTTTAATTATAGTACTCTTGATTGAAATGGTTTGGCTATTTCTTTGGAATAAGAAAAGAAAATTTCCTGTCGGTTAGCCTATATTCGTATGGCTACTTCCGTGCTCTAAGTTTTGAGCTTTGGTAGGAATGAATGAAAACATTTATTTCGACCATCATGCGGATCATCTGTACTATTTATAAAGTGGCAAATCCAACAGACAGCGGCAACGCTTTTATTAATTCCTAAAACACAGTAAAGCCTTGCGCGACTGTAATCGACACCCAACGCCATCTATTGTGGTATAAAGTGGAACTAATATCCGAAACGAAGTGAGGGCGGGCCACTGGTATACAATAAAATGCAGAATACGGATTATAGTTCTTACAAATTACTGGCGCTCTCGGATTTTATTTGTGCTTTGTTGTTTCTACATCCTACTCCATAAAACAAGTGTGTTAATTTTGTTGTTCTGATAGCTATTCGTCCTTTTATTTGGTATAATCCACTTTCCAATAAAACCTGCTGAATATAAATGGAGGCGCCTAAAATCTCCCGTTTACTATGTCGTAAATTATAAAGATACTTTTATTTCATTCTTATTCTTAATGGTTTTATAATTCAGGACATTTTATTTTTTAACGGATTTTTAATTACATATTCTCAGATAGGCTTATGATAGTCTCATTTGTAATCGCTTAATAACTACAATTACCCAGATTGTATTTACTTTGGAGTTCTGAACCTTTTAGTGCATTAAAGATATTATATTTATCTATCTATCTAACAATTATTGAGTCGTCAACAGTTTATACCTGAGCAATAAATATAATTACGGGTCCATGAGTTGTAGGCTGAGATGTGATGGAATTCCGTGAACGTAACTGATATAACCATGGATAAATAAGGTGTAGTTTGTATAGATATATTTATAAATAAAGTTGAGTGTTTGTGAAAAATGTCTCTAATTAATCTAAATGGAGGATATATCACTTTGTGTGAGTTGTCCCAGCAGTTGCTGATAGTTCAGTGGACAATAATATGCGACTTTTTTACTGCAGGTCGTAAGTTCGAATCTAAGCACGCACCTACTCGTATATATTTTAACAACCAATCAATAGAGCATATTTTTCAACAGTTCGGTGGTGAGGAGTTTTCATGTGGAGGATAGTTTCTCTATGGATAAATTGATTGAGACCGCGAAGTAATTATCCAATTTGCATGGTTCCCCTGTTTAAGAGTGCGAAGGTCAGTCGGCAGTAGGTTCAACGTAAACAATTCGTGGCAGACCCCCATAAGGTGGACCGACGATATGGTGAAGGTCGCGGGAATCCCCTGGATGCGGGCGACACAGGACCGATCTGTGTGATCATTGGGGAAGGCCTATGTCCAGCAGTGGACGTTTATTGGCAGAAATGATGATGATGTAATAATTCGAGATCATGAACACAGATGCAGCTCTAGGCAACTGATTATGACATCTGATTTAGTACTTCGAAAGGCACACTAGTCTTCAATACTGGTCTGCCTTCTCTTCCAAAATGGTTGCGAAATTCTGATACATTCACACATGGGTACAAAAAATAGATAAACTTTTGGTTTTGTTTGCCCGAAATACCTAAATTTATTATACCTATTCGTCTAAATTAATCCTTTTGGTGGGTTTTGCATATTTACAATAGTATGAGATCCGGTTTGATATCATTATTGAGTTAAATAATTTATACATTATTTGAAAGCGAATAGGTTGCCTACATTTATCAAATACCACTGACAGATTTATTTATTCTTTATTGCACAAGAAAATACAATTGGCGGAATTAATGAACCTTGTACAGCATTCTTTAACAGTCAACCATTAGGCGATGCAGAAATATCTATGACGGGCTAAATAAATATATTTCCATAAATCTATTACATGTAAGTAATATATATTACGACTAAATATTCATACATCATTATATAATATGATAAACTAACAAAAAAAAACACAAAAAATCTATCACAAGAACAGAAACAAATCGATCAATTAATCACGAAACCTCAGAAAGTAAAACCTTTGAAAAATAAATTGGCAGGTAGGTTCCATAGAATGTAGGTAGACATCCCCTAGAACGGATTTACGAAGCTCCCCCCTAAAAGTGTAAAACGGGGGTTGTCTCTATGCGTACGAAGTAGCGGGCGCCCACTATACTACACGCAAAGGCACGTTGCAGACGGTAGAGTACCTAATCCATGCAATAATAATGAATAATACATGACAGTTAATTGTTCAAAATAGTTAAATTTTAAGGTGACGGGTAGGGCACACTAGCGACGCCATTTGATTTAAATTGTTAGCATCTAAGCCGGATATTTTTTTAACAATTTCGAAGTTCGAGCATCTCGAAAAGATTTTATACTATTTATTCAATACTTATAATTAACTTTTTGATATGTTTCCTACTCGAAATATAAATTACCGCTAAAAACAGATCAAAAACTTAATCATAAGTATTAAATAAAAAGTATTATATTCTTACCGAGAGGCTTCGAAATTGTTAAAAAGATATCCGGTTTAGTTGTTATCAATTGAAATCGATTGGCGTCTCTAGTTAGGGCCACCCGTCGCTTTAAGGAAAGTAACTGTATACTTAAGATAAATACACGTGGCAGATGATATCTCATATTTCATTCAAAATTAATGAATGAAATACTCTACCGTCTGCCGCGAGTCTTTGCGTTGAGTGTAGCAAAAGATATTTCTTCATCTGACCTTAAGTCTATATGTAAATACAACGCAAGCGACAACTCCTTATATCATCTTAGCGTGTAATTCCCGATTGCGTCCAAAGCTGTCGCTGTCGGAGGCACCGAGGTGTGCTTAGACCTTGATTCGGGATTTGGGGAGTCTGGTAATTATAATGAAGCGACAAACGTCTGCCGTATGGTCCCCGGCAGAGTAGAATAGGCCACCCTCACTCTTACCGAGGTGTCGTAAAAGGCAACCTATCAAACCCTCGCCAACCCGTCTGCCAAGCGTGGTGAGTATGGCAATTACCTTTCATGTGTTTGAGGGAGGCCCGTGCCCCAGCAGTGGGGACTTAAAAGGGCTGACGATGACGATGATGATGACAAACGTCTGATTTTCGCAACCCTTTTGACGGGGAATCAGACCAACTGAATTATGATTACACTTTTCAGAAACTATCCGACGCGTGCAGGTTTCCTCACGATGTTTCCCTCACCGCAGCGCAAGCGACAACTGCGACACATAATATACGAGTGAAGACGACACTTTCTAACTGCGTTCAATTATCGCAATTCTCTACAAGTCTCACCCTTCATTCATTTCTTAGAACTTAATAACTCACTTAACTGTATATCTTTTTTTCTCTAACGAACAACATCTTAGTTGCTCGGAACAAGCATTATGATAGAAACGACTTTCGATTTTATTTTTCTTAATATACCACAAATCACCATATGTAGCAATTAAGGTATATCTATCGAATGAAAGAATTCATAAAAACAAATCTCACGGCTAAATTGTAGAATTTGAATGGCTTACTTTTGTGGTAGTAGATATTTGAGTTGCATAATCTTTGCAGTTAGAGGAAATTATAAGATAAGTACTTTAATTTAAAAAAACATGTTCGTAAAAAAGCATGTTCGAAATATCGAAATGATTAATACTAAAAGATCGCTTTATGTATTATAAATCATCGCGAGCTAACATTGTGTCTCTACTATAGGTAATTACGACAGTACCTACATGTAAATTGACAACAAACATTTAGATACATGGTTAACTATACCTTTCTACTTCTTGTTCAACATTCGTAAACATATCACTTGGAGATAAATATGAGATAACCGTCAAGTTAACGGTCAGTAATTAGTCTGTCACTTTACCGCCATCCTATACAAAAACTTTATCTCGGCCCCATCAGCCGGCTCCGTCTCAGGCGCAGACTCACCCACCAAAAAAAGGAAAACAAACGTCTCACCGACGATTATTATTAATGAACCTCCGCGTTTATCTAATGGACTTTCGCCGTCGAATAAACAATTAACATTGCGAGAGATTTCGGCGTAGCGTTCGTCTCGTACGTGACAGTGAGGCGTGTACTTATTTAAGTGTTAACATGCGCATATATCACCGTTCGGCTTGATACACCTGCGAGGCCCCGCCCACCGCGCTTCGCCTCCCGCACTCCTCCCCCGCCCCTGTCTTTCGCTTCGCCATCATCAAGATACCATTCCACGTTGAGACGCCGGCTGAGGCAGTCCTCACTCCTCACTGCCGCACGCCTGTTCTATCGTATCGTGTCTTACAATCGTGTGCAGTGTGAACTAACTTTTGGTGTTGAACATTGACTGTTTTGTTCCCGTCATTGTTTTTCAAGGCTTTCAAGATAACATGTAAGTTACTTTGTTTAATTTTTTATGATAGGACATTAAATTGTTTAAAGATAAGTCATTATAAGTTTGCTCGATAAGGATATTAATAAATCTTCGTTCATTTACCACATAATTGCAGTGATAAAAATAATTGCGTAAGAAAAGAAACAAGATAATTTTGTAGCCTGTAAGTTACTTCGAAACCTGAAAGAAATATGTATTTGCAGGCATCTACTTGTTGCTTCATTGTGGGCGGAGTTTAGTTAGGTTGACATTATTTGTACGCACGCGCCAATAGCCGCCTTTTTGTTATCTCAATGAAAGCAAACGTTTCCAAAAGTTTTGAAATACTCCACGTAATTGCCATTATGTATGCTCAGCTGCTCACATTACGTTAGAGGTTATAAGAGATATCTTACATCGAAAATGACGATATGAGACAACAGCAGAATACAGCATTGTTTATTAAGAGGAATCCGAAGTTAGGGAAAGCCGCTTTTACGTGAGGGGCTGTTAACAAATGTGGAGCGAGCTACTAAATATAATATTAACAATAATAATATCATTATGAATGAAAGTTTTATGCAACTGGTTTTTGGAAATGTGGATTTAGAGCAGCTAAATAATGCGAATGAAATAACAATGATGATGATGTAGCGTGACTACAATAATAAAATCTAAATAGAGGAAGTTAGGTAAACATCTAGTAACATTGATTAAAAAGGAACAGAAGTAAAAACTACCTACTAGATCTTAAAGGTTTACAGACTCCAATGTCTCTAATATTATTTTCTATTATTGCGAATCACGATTCGAGTTTCTATTCTATCCATTCGTAATGTAAGGTTGTAATTATGCCGTCACAATTTGAGAAATTATACAAATGTGATTTGGTTACATATCCTTGCAATTAAATAATCTATTAGTAAATCGTCTGCTGGTGGACCTCAGTAAAGTCCGAAATAAGTCATCTTAGAAAATGATAGCATAAGATATCCGATGGAATTAGCCATGTTGACGATTATGTCAAACAGTAATCTCCCCTTTCATCCTTATTTGAGAAGTTCAAACATGAACTATTGAAAGCTTATGATCGAAATGGTAAATATTATAATTCTCGACGTAGGGATATTGAGTATCAAGTAGGTGACTATATTTAGAAACATACTTATAACGTAACTTCAGAGTAACGCTCCTAGATATTTTGCTGCTAAGTTAGCACCAAAGATTGAGCGTTGTAAAATCCTAAGGCGATTGTCGCCTTGTTGTATATTAGTCGGAAGATGCCAATGGGTATTGAGTAATATTACCCTGTAAGCTAAGACACTACATAATAAACAAATCTGTTAGAATATTTTCTTGGATCTTCAGGACATTTGTAAGGAAATTTCCCGGCGTGGGTGACCCACCCAAGGAGTGCGCCTGTTCGTTGTTTATGGGTTTTATGACCGCTAATGGGCAATAATGTGTGGCTCGTGGCGCGGCTCGCGGGGGGTAACTGTGAGGTGTCGCGGGAGCTATGCTCTGTGTGTCTTAATATTTCTTTAGTACCAATTGTGTAGAGTCCCTGTAAGCCCCTGTAAGTCCCTGTAAGTAGTAACTGACAGAAGTCGCATAGGTCTAGGAGCCGGAGAATGTAGCAACAAACATGTTTAAGATAATGTTAAAATTATATATGCCCCCATTTCACGTCACGGGAGGGAGGCTCTGTGGTATCGCAGGAGTACTTTCTACCATACTCTACCATACCATAATATGTGTAATATTGTATAATTGTTCCTTAAATGATTCTCAAGTATTTGACTCATACATGCGAGTACTGCAACTCACATATATGAGTCAAATCAAATAAGAGTCGTGTAGATGAGCCAGATTTGAATTAAGTATGTAGGTATGATGAAGTAAAATTCAATTTCTGAAAACACTCCATAATGGTTCTAAATTTTTATCAGCACAATTTTGTAAAGTAATAATTATGCAATCAGGTAGGTGATCCTTCTGCTCATCTGCCACCTAAGACTTAAAAAAATCTTCTATATGTCCAAAAGAATTCAAGGTCCTGCATATTATTAAACTCTAATCCTCATGACTGAGGGTCGTGATCCCCCTTGGAGAGAATCTTCTCTCTGACCACATTCTTCCATCGGCGTCTATCTTTGGTAACGAGAAAGGCCTCGTGAAATTTGAGTCTAAGTTATTGCGGATCTGGTCAGACCATCTCCACGGGCTTCTTCCTCTTAGTCGCTTGCCCTCGACTTTAAAGTCCAATACGGACTGCCAAAAGGTGTCTCAGTTGTTCTGGCTTTCCACCGATGGCTAAAAATCGACATGTTTTTTTTTATTGTTTGCTCAAGGCACATAAGTACACATTTTGCAAACGTTCTACATAAAGGACGTGCTATCAGCGAGAATCTATAAAATTAAAATTGAAATCACACAGTGCAACATTTGAAAGTGAATAAATGTTAAAGTTCAAGACCAGCATCATCAGGTACCACGAGGTGACCCGCTTACTCGTTTGCCTCCCTTCCTCATAAAAATATCTTTATTATTTGTACAATAAACGACAAAAACCAGACAACTGACTATTTAAACCAAAGAAACGGATTAGACTGAAAAAGCATCTCGCAAATCGTATACAAATACAAGTCAATTTCTTTCTACAACCGTTATCCGTAACAATTTCAAATGATAGGTAAACTTGATTTCAAAGATTTGCCTTGTGTAAGAGTCGCTACCAAAAGGCCAGTCATTTAAAATTTTACCATTATGATTAAAATAAAGTCACCTGTATAGGAATTAATGAAATAAAAAACATACTGCGTTGATCATAGATGACCAAGAAGCAAGTCAGGAGAATAATGATGACGAATACAATATATAAATAAAAGCAACAGACAATTCACACCGACCATATGGTCTTAAACAAGAGCATTCCATGTATTTCTTCTTCTTTTTCTTCAGCAGCGTGTATTTGCCTACTGCAGAACATATACCTCTCCAATTTCTCTCAACTTTGTTCTGTCGTCGCTCTTCCTGGACCACGCTGCGCTTAAGCCTTGAGTTCGTCGGACCGTTTGGCAGTTTGTCCGCCAACACTCCTCTTTCCATCTCTTGGTCTCTCCATATCTTTGTTGGGTTCCATTCCATGCACTATATGTACTAGAAAGAAGCTAATAATTACTTTTTAAATAATTTAGCAGTCCTAAGTGCCTTAGCTTCGTAGTATGAAATCAAGTTGTAATCAAGATGTATGAGATGTTCTATGTTTTTTGTTAGCTATTGTCTCACTGCTGGACTAAGGCCTCTCCTAAAGAAACCCCTCTAGTGATCACTATTTGAAAGCCTTATATTCAAGCTCTGGCCAATCCTGATTCCTGGTATAGGTCTAAACCGTTACACCGTCCTTTATTATGTATATTTTAGTTCGCAAAATATATGGCAGGTCCATTCGATCCGATATGTCATTCTGTGTGGGCGAGTGCCGTTTTGTGTTAATGAGTTTTATGACTGCTAATAGCCAATTGTACCTCAAGCACTACGGCACTACACGTGGGGGTAAATAAACGAAGAGCGCTGTTCCGCGGTCTATCTAGACGATTTCGTTTTCATTCATTTGATTAGTCCTTTAAAGAATCTTAGATATTATGAAGCAAAAACAAATACTTGAGAGTATATAATAAAATTTATTGATCTCTTCTTTGTCTCAGAAGATCAGTATACTCATAGAAATTTCCACAGCAAGCAATATGCTGTAAATTTTCGACGTTGCCAGGATTTTAAACAGCGTGTCATTCACGGCTGTGCCCAATTCGGAGACCAGGGTCCGCTGAAAATCCTTTGTTCCCGTTTATAAAGCCATCCAGGACTTGGCAACTCCGTTAATATTCATGAAGCTTGTAAGGTTTATAAATAGTTCCTTCAAATAATGTCGACAATGTAAAACCTTTATCCTAGTGAAGAATTATTCAAGTCGTTTTTTCTTCAAGTCTACAATAGATCGATCACATACTAAGGGCACCAATTCACCAACGGTAATCATACTTTAACCTTGCTTTAACCACTGATTAGTATTGTCAAAGTAAGGTTAAAGTGCGATTACCGTCGTTGATAAGTTGCAGAACTCAGTCCTAAATGCCTAGCCTACGTTCTATTAATTGCTGGTTGAATAATCCACTTTGCCGTTAATCGTGACTGGTCGTCGCATGTTCCTTGTCTGTATTAATTAATCACCACTAGTCCCCGTGTTTCCGTTATTTGGCCGTATCTGACAGCAGCTATCTCAATCGGGAGCGCGTGTGTTCGCATGTCTCCCAGTCTTTAACCCTTTAACTAATAGCGGAGACGTGACTAATATGTTCGGATCTCGCCAGTTAATCGCAGATCCCTAGGCTCGCCTGGCTTAATGTGATGTTGATTCTATACTATTCCCATCTATGGTTGTCAGGGCTTAAGGAAAGAGATTGACAGAGCACTTTTGACTCCACTTGTGTTGCGGGTGTCGGGGCGGCGTCAATCGCTTACCATCAGGTAATCCGTCTGTCACTTATCACTTAAAACAGGTATTTATAGCAAAACTTTTTAATTAACCAATGAATATTCATTAGGTGTGTTGGAAAAATGAGAACAAGCCCTTGTTCACTGCTCTAAGCAAGGTGACGCAAAAGTCTGCCAAGCTAGACGTCTATTTTGGCCGGTCAACATGCAACCAAAAAGCCTATGTCCGATATGAAACGCCTGGCAACCCTGTTCCCACTTCCTATCCTTCAGTATTAGCCCCGAGCCTAGCTTAATGCCAATAGAGTCGTTGCACGCCGCGCCACTCGTATGTTCTCAAATTGAGATCAAGATTGATGTGTGTGCACTATGTAAATCATATCAACGTGTCTCGATATTTCATTGTATTCCGTCAGTCTTACAAGTGTAGCCTTTCGTGTGCTTTCGTGTTCCGTTATGTGTTAGAGATGGTTTTGTACCTTTGTTACCGTAGCTTGTTTCGCTTTTTTATTTGTGTGTTGGACACTCAGAGAGATTGATTGAATAAAATTTAGCTTTTAATATTACTATTTATTTAAATTAACGAACCGTACCATTTCTTAATTATAATGAAGCGTCTTGATATTGTAAAACTGTATTTACATGATAAATTATTACTAGTTTCGTACGGTTAGATAAACTAAAAGTTACATGATTGACAAAACAGACATTTTAATTATAGTGCCACTGCAAAAACACTTCGACTAGCATTAATATTAAAACAAATACAAAGTTGGAATAAAATGAATCGCGATCAAGATCAATGAACTCCAACCACATAATAAATAAACACAGATCGCCTAACTGACATTGATATCTATGAATTCGTTGAATTAGGCGTTATATCGTATATTGTCTCTCTCGCACACGTCCCGTATAGTCTGTTCTCTGTCTCACGCCGACACACGCTGAGATCTCTACTCGTGTGCATAGCCTGTATAGCACGCGGTAGCCGGCATTCTGTGTCTATACTAACAGTGTTATATAACCGAATAATTCGAGTAATCATCGCGTTAAACAAACAATAGTTTTCTCGATTTAATCGATTTAAGTCCGGTGTTGGTTGAAGAGACGGGAAGTCTTCAATTACGTTTATTGTCTACTCCATTCGTATCCGAACGAGTGTATCTTGTTATATCTCCGAACGTCTATGCGTGAGTATGAGTAATATCCGGCAAGGAGCATCTGCTTGCATCTCCTTCGCAACTTATCGCCTCGTTGATGTCATACTTAATTATTGTTTCAATGTTATTCTTATCTTCTCACACGATTCGGAGAAATCTCCCTTTATACTCGAAAGTACAGATAACACATTAGGTTATTATAATCTGTCGAATTTCCTAAATTGATATTGAACCAAACTTGTTTGACAATAGGGTGAAAATCGATTGATTGAAGTAAATTAATTAGTAATACATTGATGTTTGGTTTTTTTGCACTAAAATTTTTTGTAAGTACATGTTTTTATAAACCGTGGGTATGGCACGATTCCGCACGAAAGGGTTGGTCACCCGGAACGATACCACGGCCTCACATCAGATTGGCGGGATTCACCTGCGCTGTTTCGGCGATTGAGTGAGCTACCGGAGGCCCAATCGGGGAGAAGGGAAGTCAAAAGTTCAACAGCGCCCTTTTTATGTTATTGGAAGTTCTTGAACGGCGCAAATGGCTTACCATTGGAGATCCGTCTGCTCGTCTGCGTCCTACCACATAAATAAAGGTATTTTTTAAATTAATTGTGCGACCATTACGTACCAGCGAATGAAATATATTGCAATTTCTGATTCGTCATAAATGACTGCACATTGATTTCGAGTCGAACTCCTCAATAAGATTTATATCAATAGACTCCATTCATTCGTCTCTTTTACTCGGCAATCTATCTCGGGTTCGCTTTGAATTATGTAAATGCTATTTACAGGACGGTCGGTTTAATTTTATTCGTCCAATCTATCGAACAGTTAGAGCCGAATTTGATTTATGGCTGGGCTGTTTACGTATGACGTATCGGTGCGGCTCTTTATAAGTCAGCTCTGCTCTGACAGGAGATGGATGTCTGGAGGCGAGCTGTTCCTTATTGCTGTCGTTTGTTCTTGAATTTATTGGACACGAAGTAACGGTCGCTCCTCGCCGGCCCTTCAGTGGTCGCCATCCGGCGTGCCCGCATAATGTATGGTGCAGGGAAATGCCATCCGCGTAAACCTGTTGACTTTCTTAAACGTCATAATTTATTGCCCAAATGTATGACTGCACGAGCCTCTATTCCGTGTCGTGATTGAATTTATTTTGCTGCATTCTGTTGGCTGGAAGCGTAGGTGCTTCTGTGATTCATAGATTTATTTTGTTGAAGATTGTAAATTTATTCTTTATCTGATTCAAATAAATTAAAGAAATAATTTTGTATTTGCGTACACGGTGCGAGTATATTTTAAATTACGGCCATAAATATTTTTCGGAGTCAAAATAAAACTGCAGGTTATATTGTGATAAATAATGACTTAATAATGAAAGGCATTCATCTTAAAATTGCCCCTGGCTTGCATGAAACGTGATATTGTGAATATTTGAAATTAATTTACTTAAATATTTGATTTCATATAATAAATAAACAAACGTAACTAATAGCACGGCTAGCATGATAGAGCAATGAATATGTACTAACTAGCAGTGGCGGTGTTATTTATGACGGCCGATACCATCGACACGGACTTGTCAATCACACTATGGGTATTTCAGACGTCAAATCTGAACCATTAGAAATCAAGATCCGTTCAGATTTCGTTCTTATAGAGATGGAGATAAGGTGTATACGTATGAGGTAAGTGAGGCAAGTGCGGGCGTGCAGGCTGATCTGCCACGGCTATCCATCATTCGTAGGCGCAAGCGTAACGAGGCTTTATTCGACGTGCTCGAGGAAATACGAAGCAAGAGACGCGACCGTTTTCACGGACTCACCGTCCCGCCTGCCACTCCGACTCCGACGTTTATACTACAACTATCTTCTCCGCCGCATCTATTCGTAGGTACTTCTATTTGAACACCTTATCTACTGTATACTTTATTTCCTTAGGAACATGACCTTTTCATTCTTATTTTAGAACGTTTCGAAACATACTTCTTTATTCATATTCATATTTAAATTGCATTGTAAACGTTTGGCATTGTTGTTTTCATTCGGAGTTAAAGGATTTCTTGAAAACCTCGTCGCTATCAGATAGTTGGGACTGTTGGGAGTTTGCATAATTGAATAACTAATGTGGCCCGGGCTCCCCACGTACAGTGAACAGTCTGACGTCGGTAATAGGCGGAGGAACCCCTAACGATCATCTGATGCTATCGCACGTGACGTTTCAATACAACGTGGATCAATCCCTTTCGGTGGCCGATACATCGACGTATCGCGCAATCAGTAAGGATCTGTAGATAGACTATACTGGCCGCGTTATCGTTCTATAGGAGGTACTGTTACGCAAAGATGCATTTCTCCTAGATCTTGGCCTATTAATATCGAGCATATCCAAAATTCGCCTTCATTATTTAACTATCCAATGGCGCATTTGGTAGTGACCCTGCAACGTGCTCCATAGGTTATATTTTGGTTCCTTCTATTATTCTGATATCCGTAACACATGTGCTCAAGCTATTTAATTTGGAAGGTTGATATTTGTGAAATCTGATATTTATATTTGAATTAATAGTAATATAATTTAATATTATTATTTATATATAATAATAATATATATTATAGTATTTGAATTAATATTAATAGTTATATCAGACGTGGAAATCCTGTCTAGGTTATATTGTCCACCTCATCTTAGCGTGTAATTCCCAGTTACGTCCAAAGGTAATATTGTATCAAAGATATTTGAGTCAATATCGTAAGCCAAATAAAAAAAGAATGTAGATTTGCGTAAAAATAAGCTCACATAAGAATGTGTCGTATTTGTTTATTTGATTAGCTTATCCACAGAATTAAAAAAACCAAAAGAACCTTGGTATATTGGTTTTATTTACCTACCGTTAGTGTATGTGAGAATTATCGTGTTCAGTTTCCTGTTTGGTTTTTTATTGTCACTGGTAGATACGAGTAGAATGTATTCGCGGAATGTGAGCGCCCAATGCTCGAGGATCGTGAGTATTCGTGAGTGGCGGTTCCAAGATATTATCGTAAACGTTAAGTACTTTCTTTTGCGGAATGGACGAATCTACGGCTCGCGGAATTCCGCGTTTCTCTTAGTCTAAGCTTCGAAATAAACCCTAGTCAAGGTTTATCTCTACTATGGTGCGGCTCCCGGCGAATTTCTTAACGCTAACTTTAATTTTTTTTAGATATGTTAATACTTATTCCCCTCTTCGGGAAGCGAATTCAACAAAACTGAGATTATTAAAATTGCCATATCAGTAGTACTTTTACATAGTTATATAATGGCATAATGTGATGAAGATACCGATGATAACTTACTTGTTTGCCAGCCGATTATACTATTCTTCTTCTTCTTTTTTAGCCTGTTTCAACTGTTTTAGTGTAGGCCTCCTTCAGCATTTTCCATTCCATCCGGCATTGCGCTTTTTGCATCCAGTTTGAGCCAGCCACTCTTTTCACGTCGTCCCTCCAGCGCATTTGGGTTTTCACTAAGAATACCATCACCAGACTGGAAGTAGCCCAGAGGGCAGTAGAGAGAAAGCTGGTAGGAATAACACTAATGGACCGCAAAACAAACAAATTGCTTCGAGAGCAAAACAGATGTAACAGAAAGAGTTGCACACTTAAAGTGGAGGTGGGCAGGACATATCGCCCGCAATGAGGCATCATGATGTAAGCGTCTTCTTGAGTGCAAGTCGTGGGGAAATACACGCCCTCAAGGAAGACTATTCTATTATCATTTAGTATACCTACTTTTGTCTTTCGAAAATAAATCTAAATATAAAACTTTCTCACGACAAGTCTATGGAATGAACTATCTATCGCTTGCGGTTATACCAATTCGACCTTCAAGAAAAGAGCGTGTTGCTTTTTTAAAGGCCGTTGGCATACTGATTGTGGCTCGTCCGGTGTTCCAGGTGTCCGCCAACTAATAATCACATAAAATAGTTTCCGTTTGGACGTTCCTTTTCGTCTATCACGATATCAAGTCTATCAAATTAACAGCTACGAGTAAATGACATCATAAGTGCCCGGCATGATTTCCCAATTGAATGAGTTCGTTAATATTATTTTTATCTGTGCATGCGCTTGCGACGTCCAGTCGGCGGAATGTCTTTAATGTGGCACCGGCTTGAGATATGAAAGTAGGCTATTGTTCGTTGTTTCCCGTTTTAGTTCATCATTGTAACACGCGTGACGAGTAGGTATTTATAATCATGGATGTCGAACACCAACAAGCACATTGTTTATGCTAAGAGAAAGTGTCGCCGTGTCATTGATGCCTGAATGGACAACATTTCAAAATTGCTAAGCTCTGAAACAAAAAATACCAATTCTTTATTTACTTTTCCGCTGCTCGAATATATATTTATTCATTTTTTATATTGCTTATTTACTGAGAAAAAAATTAAAAACTAAAAAACGTAAGATGACGTCATCGGACGGCAGAATGAAAAATATTTCTTTGCTTAGCACATTATAGTTTTAAATTTACGAAATGACAAACCCATGACATGCAACTGTCAAAAAAAAGACAACTTGTCAACGTTGAATGAATGAATGACATTGACAATGTTGACACTAGTATTATTTACCTTTGACAGTAGTACCTTTTTTTTATTAAAACAATGATAAGCAAAGGAATATCGCTGTATTTAGCCGTCCGATGACGTCATTTGGCGCTTACGTCTATTTAGAATATAAAGATTTTCATTAAACAACTGTACCGTTATTCGAAGCCTAATAAATACATGAGAGAGATGCCATCGCTTCCGCTTCCTCTTTTGTCCCTTTCCTTCTACCTACACATCCGGTTCCCCTACTCTAGTCTCTCATTCCCGCCACCACCCGAGGGGACGAGTTAGCATCGCGCCATTTTTCGTCATTGACGTCGTTGTTTCCGCAGTGTCAACAACTGCAGTGATCCTCACAGTGACTCATAGTTAGGTCATACTTAGTTGTTACGATTTTTCAAGTGATAATTAGTGATTTACTATTGCAAGCGTTTACTTATGTATGTGTTCGAAGTGTAGATACTGTTGGACGAATTGAAGGTACGTGGTAGTAAACATTTTTAAATAGCTGTAATCGTAACGTTTTTTTTCCGATACTACCTACACAAAAATTATGCTTTTAGGCTGAATTGAAATTTTTGTTCTTTATTTTTTTTTTGTTTTCACTATTGGATTATAACGGTATTTGCCGTTCGATTATCCTTGAGATAATTACTTTCGTTTTACAGCGATTATCGTTAAAAACATTAATAAATAATTCATTAAGTATTGAATTACGTAATAATGATACCGGTCGTAACCTGTTTGTTTTCTTTCTATTTTTGAAATATCTAGATACAATGAGTGCTGATCATTCGGAAGTTCCGAACAGTGTTAATAATGACGAATATTATGAAAATATAGATTCAAACAGACAGATTTCAAATTTTACTGATATGGAGAACGTTCGACAACCTTCACATATTTCGGAAAATGTTCGGGCGGAGGTCGCCCCATCTCGAAAAAGAAAACGCAGGAGTAATTCTACAAGTTCGAGTTCGTCCTCGTCTACTTCGAGCAGTAGTAGTAGCTCTAGTAGTTCTAGTAGTGGGCATAAGGGTAAATCCAAACGTCGCCGACGTAAATACCGACGCCATCGTAGTCGTAAAACCGACAAATTAGATAAACTAATTTCCGAGGTCAATAATTTGAAATCCCAAATAGCTAGTGGGTCTACTAAACAGGAGGATTATTCGGACTTTATTGAGGATAATGTGAGTGGTCAGTTGTATTCAAACGCCGACCCCGATTATTGTGAACCACAATTTTCTTTATCTATTGGCACTAAAGTTAAAGACCCAGAGGTCTCAAAAACACCTTTATCTTACCTTGACATTTTAAAACAAATACAACGACTAGGACAACCGGACTGGAAAGATGTAAGATATGCAGACGTTCAGAAAAACTATCGTCACTCTCCAGGTTTTACGGAGTTAGAGGTCAATGAAGAGGTTAACCGTTACCATGTTTCACGTTCTATGATAAATACTGAAAAAGCTTTCGCTGCTCTGAGCTTCGCTCTCATTAAACAGAAAGATCATCTAGAGAAAGAGCTTCGTAGTTTTCTGTCATGGGCAAAGACCTCGCCTAATTTGTCATATGATGAGATCCACGACAAGTTTCAAGACGTTTTCGTAACGGGTGATTTTTCCAAAATCTCTAACGAGGCTCTTCAGTTGACTTGCGGTCACAGGGCCGAGATAATTCAACAAAGACGGGAATGTATAATTGCTTCTGTTAAAGATCCATTGCATAAAAGTATGTTGCGCAAAATACCCCCATCTTGCGAACATTTATTTGATTCTGAAAAATTGACCTCCACTTTAGAAAAGATCGGAGGTGTTAAGAAAGTATTCTACCCAAGCGAAAAGGACCGCGCTGTCGCTCCGCGACCCGGGCCTAGTACCTCATTTGGCCATTCTCAGCGCAACGCGCCGGCCCAACAATCCATGAAACCATATTATGCCCAGTCCACTGGCATAAATCAAGGCAATGCTCCAAGCTCTAACAGGCCCTTTCGGGGGAGAGGAGGAAAACCATATACTGCACGTCGCCCAGACTACACCTCGTCGGCACCTGCGCACAAACGAAGCCGCAAGCACTCTCCCTCATCCCAACGGGATAGGAGAGGTAAGTCTAGGAAATACTGACTCACCGAGTCACTTTCAAGCCGGACAACTAGCCAGTCATTACAGCAGGTGGCAACGATTAGGTGCCCCAAATCACATATTGAAAATTATCTCAGGCTACCGTATCCCTTTCCGAAGGAGACCTCCGCTACAATTACCAACCAATGTGAGCCAAGTGCACGTCACACCAACATCACTGGCCATGTCAGAGGCGATAAAACTAATGAAAGCAGAGGGCGTGCTCTCCGTTGCACCCCGCACAGCGAGCTTTCTCTCGCCAATGTTCTTGATCCCAAAGGGGGACGGTTCTATGAGGGAAATCTTCAACCTCAAAGCTCTGAATTACTTTGTAGACAAAACACCATTTCGGTTGATAAACCTATACAAGGTAGAAGATTTTCTACAGCCCAACGATTGGATGGCAAAAATAGATATTGCGCAGGCCTATTTTCACGTGCCTATACACCACACGCACAAACGGTTCCTGCGACTGATATATCAACACGAACTGTTGGAAATGAACTGTCTACCCTTCGGGTTGAGTTCGGCACCGAGGGCATTCGCTATGATAACCAATTGGGTGGCCCAGTTGCTCCGGAATCAAGGAATTCGTCTTCTGGTGTATTTGGACGATTTTTTGCTTGTAAACATAGATCCTGTCGCCCTGAAAGCGCAAGTAGCCACCACGTTGCAACTCCTGAAATTCCTCGGTTGGCAAGTGAACATCAAAAAATCCAATATAGAGCCATCCACAACTCTCGAATATCTAGGGATACTTTGGGACCCTTGGGAAAATCGCAAGGTCCTTCCAAACGAAAAGATACAGAGACTTCATTTAAAAATCACCAGAATGCTGGAATCACCATCGATAAGATTAAAGGACTTACAAAGCGTAGTGGGCATGATGAACTTTGCCAGCTTTGTGATACCACGCGGGAGGCTCAAATTCCGTCAGCTTCAAAATCTAGCTATCGGTCATTTAAAGAGGGAAAATGTCATCACAGTCACAAGAACTGCCCAGATGGAACTTCATTGGTGGTTGGCACATCTAAGAGACCATGCCATGATTCACAAACCTTATCCGACTCATTATATGGTGACAGATGCGTCAGATGTAGCATGGGGAGCACGGATAAACAACCAACATCTGTCCGGGATTTGGTCGGAGACGGAAAAATTGCTGCATTGCAATCACAAAGAACTATTGGCCATACTAAAAACTCTACAAGAGCTCGGTCAGAGCCTCCAATTTGCCACAGTACATTTGCAGTGCGACAGCCGGACTGCGGTCGCCTATATACGCAATCAGGGAGGGACCAAGTCACTCAGGCTTTTGGATGTGACCTACAAAATTTTTCAGCAATTGGACATTTACAAGACGGATCTGTTGGCTCATCACATTCCAGGGGTATTGAATACAGAAGCAGATCACTTGTCTCGGCAGAAAGCAATGCCAGAATGGCATCTATTACCCCAAGCTACGATGCCAGTATTCGAAAAATGGGGCACTCCCATAATAGATCTGTTTGCGTCCCGCAACTCGCGAGTAGTGCCCAAATACTGCTCCCTAGATTATCGAGACAGTCGGGCAGAGTTTCACGATGCCCTCTCGGAAGTGTGGAATTATGCTCTTGCATGGGTGTTTCCGCCCCCTTTTCTAATACCGAAAGTATTACGACACCTCAATCAGTGTCAAGGGATTTATCTCATAGTAGCTCCGAGATGGGAACAAGTTTTTTGGCGGGCAGATCTGAGACGCAGAGCCACGACCGCCCCATGGACAATCAAAAGGCTGGCGAGGGTCCTAGTCGATGCCTCGACCGGAGAAGCGCCTCGCAAGGTGTCGGAGATCACGTTAGAAGTTTGGAGATGTTTGGGTGGACCGACCACCTAGAAGGCTGGTCTATACACCAAAGGCAGCTTCTTTTAAAAAGCTGGCGTGATTCAACAATGAAGACATATAAACCAGCATGGGCTCGTTGGAATGCTTGGGCTCAGCAAAACCAAATACCTATTAGTAAACCTACGGGCGAACAGTTCGCAAGATTCTTGGCAGACTTACATCAAGTGGATGGGTTAGCCTATAATACAATACTTACTTACAAATCTGTCGTATCGACATTGTGTGATCCTGAATCTACTCAACCTTTAAGCAATCATCCATTGGTAAAAAGGATCCTTAAATCTATATCATTATCCAAGCCACCAAAACCTAAAACACCGGTCTGGGATACTGACTTGGTGATACAATACATGGCTAGCCTAGATCCAGATTGTAATAACTTGTATCAAATTTCTAAATGTACTGCTGTACTCTTATTGTTATGTTCCGGCCGGCGAGTTCATGACTTAACATTATTAAGGGTTGGTTTAAGTGATTATGTTGCATCAGATGATCATGTTATTTTATGGCCTGCCTATGGCTCCAAAACTGATTCAGTTAATTACCGTCAATCAGGTTGGAAATTGAGTGTAAATAAAACAAATAAGAGCTTAGATCCTGTTCACTGGATAAAACGATTAATTACTCGCGGTCAAGAGCGAAGAACAGTGGCTGGCTGTGATAATCTTTTTATTTCTATTCGTGGCAAGCCAAAGCCTGCAACAAGATGTGTTATAGCTGGGTGGATAAAGACTCTCCTGAGAGAATCAGGTATAGAAGCTTCAGCAGGTAGCTTCAGATCCGCAGTGGCGTCAAAAAGTTGGCTAGAAGATTGCCCTATCGAAGAAATTCTGGCACGTGGTAACTGGAGATCTGAAAATACCTTTAAACGATTTTATTGTCGTGAGGTCCGATCGCATAAAAATAGTACCACTGTTCAGGAGTTGTTTAAAGCCGTTTAATTTATAGAATATTTTGAGATTGTAATTACTCGTAATTTTATTTTGTTTAAGAAAACAAGAATAAGGCATACCTTATGCTTAACTTAGTATCATAAGAATTTGGGTCGATCTTTTTATAAATTCATTGATTATTTACAAATTATTATTATTTTTCTTCGAGGGTAACTGTATGGTTTCACAGAAGTTGTATTTTGAATAAACCGGTCTATTTGACTGTAGTTAACCAAAAAAAAAAAAAAAAAAAAAAAAAAAAAAAAAAAAAAAAAAAAAAAAAATACACTATTACTTACCATAAATGAATTTGAATTTTATTTACCTAAATTTAATTTTACATTATTCCGAGTACAATACTTACTTGTTTACATTTTACATACTCAATCACATTGACGTCTCCCGCCACCACCAGGCGATAACAAACAAGTCTCTCATGTATTTATTAGGCTTCGAATAACGGTACAGTTGTTTAATGCAGACATTTTACCTAAAAATAAAATGTATATTAAACATACTTACCTTATTCGAAGCCTAATAACATTAATTCTGCCTGGTGCAAAACAACAACGTCCAAATGACGAAAAATGGCGCGATGCTAACTCGTCCCCTCGGGTGGTGGCGGGAATGAGAGACTAGAGTAGGGGAACCGGATGTGTAGGTAGAAGGAAAGGGACAAAAGAGGAAGCGGAAGCGATGGCATCTCTCTCATGTATTTATTAGGCTTCGAATAAGGTAAGTATGTTTAATATACATTTTATTTTTAGGTAAAATGTCTGCAATAATTATTTTATGCATGAAAATGATTCAAATTTTGAAAAAAGAAAAAATATGGGTCTGTTCATTTTATGTCTATTTTCATATAAAAAAACAATATGGACATGTTAAAAATATGAAATGTTGTCCATTGTTCACATTTGAAATGTATGGTTTTGAAAGAATGTCAAGTGTATCTTTGAACACAACAATTGTCTTTAACTTCTTGAAATATTGACGTTTTCATGCTACAGTCTTTTGTTTCTTTTTAACAGAAAAAAGTAGTTTGTATGTATTTTCGCGTTCTAAATCTTATCTACTTGGCGATCTTGTATCGTATTCAATACGGGCTCCGTTATCTTTGTGAAAGTCATTGGCTATGTAACACGCTTATCTTTTAATCAATAAATGTGTTTTGCATAAAAAGTTTAATTAATAGATGGGCCATTGCGAGCCGCACGAAAATGCTACATCGTCAACCACGACCACTCTGTCAAGAGCATAGACATGACGGGGTTCTCTGTGGTCAAGAGTGAACGACTAAAGAGGAGGATGTGACATTACTTAATACTTTTATTATCATCATTGCTGTTACGGATTCTACAAATACTTATAAGATATTACTTGCTCGTACTCCCGGGAGTTATTTAATTAAGATCGACTAGCTTATGAGATAAATTATTTGGCATTGATAAGTTGTGGATATAAATGGTCTATACAGATTAAATGATTTTGAATCCGACTCGTAGCAGTGTGATGTAACGTCTACGGACGGTGTAGCGTCTCACGTCTGTGCACACGCACCCGGCCGATGATAAATGACTCGCGCGATAGCGAGTCGAACACTCCAGCGACGGACCCACCGACAATATTGTCTCATTTATTGCTAATGATCTATTGAACATAAGGATGTTGGTGTCTATCGGTACTTACCTAAGGAGGAGTCTTCTCGCAACTACTTTCTAATAACCAACTTTAAACTTCTAATTAACATACGTTAATCACTTTACAGCTTGTTTTTAAACACTCATTTCGAAGAACCAAATAATGACGAGAATGAAAAATTACATCCCATAATTCACTTGTAAAATTATCAAATTCACCACATTCTAAATCGACCCCATATTTTACATAAACATATGCTACGGTGCGTACGCAACGTATAATTTTACAAAAATATCGCTATTATAATGTTCCACGAAATTGCTGTGATTTGTTTGTGAAGTTTCTGGGCCGTCGATATTATGCGTTCATCCGTGATTACACTAGGCTCGAGTCCACGCCGATTCCGCAAATATTGTTCCTACATTGTGGTGAGGTTCTTGTGTAAATACCAACTTTCTCTACGTGAACACAATAAAAGTCATTTAAATCAACACATACTTTAATGATTGCATTATCATTTTTATTTTTACAGCCATTGCGGAAAACGTGACAAGGTAACAATGTAATACTTTTGACAGCTCTAAATACAATATGAAATCACACAAAACGTGATAAACATTTTACCATGTGGAGAATGATATTGAACCTTCCTCCTAAAAAAATAACGATTAGGCCCACGTTTTCTGTGAACAAATAAAGTCTCTAGTAAAAAATACCTTCGCTACGGACTTTTCGTCAGTTGTTTTTGTCGGAATTCTCGGAACGATGATAACGTGGCCTATACTCAGTTCGGCGACGAATATTTGTTTATTTATAATCTCGTACTTTCAAAATTTTAGGATTTATTGACGAATTTGTCACCGCAACTGATAAGTGTTACCACTTGCTCGAACAGTTTGATGGGGAGAGAGCTTTTAACGGTTCCTAAGTTGTATTTTATCGCAACGATAAGGGCCTTTTTGTGTTGGCTCGGTTCTTGTAGTTCGTTATCTGGCCGCGTTAGTTTCAGCAACCCCGCACCGGTTGCACCATTAGTACCATCAATAACGTAGCCTACATAAAGCATGCACTATTTCTCTAAGCTCCAAGGAATTAATTTCATCGTCGGGCCCGTACTGCAAGCCTGTAATTATCGTGGCATCGATTCTGTGCGCCCAGTAATGAAGATATCGCCCCATCTTCTTTATTGCAATAATGAAATATGGAAACAGTTGGAGCGGAATGACTTACTGCGGGGATTTATGTGAATGGAGATCCGCTAGGCGCAGGAAGTTCATTAAGATCGCTCGGGTGCTTCGAAAAATGTTCACGCTCTACGCGATATCGACAAGCTCGGAATTTTGCCAATTTCAAGTCACTGACACCCGTGTATAAAAATATTTGACTTCTTTCAGCTGCTCTATGATATCGGAAATGGTTGTCAGTAAGAACATTAAGCAAAATCCATTGAGTTCTTCCTTAGACAATTTAACTGTCTAAGAGTTCTCCGAAGACTGAGCTTTGTCAAATGTAAAAAAAAATTGCGCATATTTATGGTTATGGCATTCTAAAAATAATTTTTTATACGAGTTTTCTGATAAATTGATTGCTTAGGTCAATAAATATTGACCAAATATTTATTTGAGAATAGATGTTATAAATCGATTTAAATATATGAATAAATCACATAAACTATACCTGAATAGCTTTTATGTGTGCCTAAACAAGGTGATTTAATGTTGTGTAAATTTTGACGCTTAGCTGTAATATATTATGTTAGCAACTACTACTGGTGAAAATATTTTGAGGCGTAAATCATATTTATTTTTATGGTCCAGTTATACCCAAGATGGATGCGACGCACGCGCACGCGCTTCTTATCATGGTCGCCACTAAATTTGTCTTTTATTAGAATTAGTGATGTTTTCTTAGATTATTATCTTAAAGAATGAATGATTGAAACTGTATTTCGACCAATGAAGATCATCAAATTACATACAAATTGTACCAATCGGTAGTAAAATAATGTCAAGCAATTTATTATAAAATCGCTTAAACGAAATTTATTCTATGCTGTCAATGTTTTTTTTATGTGATAGGTTGCAGACGAGCAGACGGATCACTTGATGGTAAGCGATTGCCGCCGCCCATGGACACCCGCGACACCAGGGGAGTCACAAGTGCCAACCTTTAAACCCTCCTTTCCCCAGGGCCTCCGGTACCCTCACGCAGCGAAACACAGCACAGTGCTGCTTAACGCCCGATTTCAATGTTAGAATGTCTAGTTCTAATTCGCCTATATTTAGATTACTTTTTTAAAAGACAAAATATCCTTACGCAAACTCTTTTGTATATTAATTTATATGTAGCCTGCTACGTCGGCAACAGTGAGTTAAGATATTGGCGTAAGTTGATGTCTCCTGAGCCTGTTTTCTCTTTGTAGTCTGTTCTGTCAACCCTAGGATAATCTCTGGGCAGGCCGTTCACCGCTGGGACAAGACGCGGGACGTGCATAAATAATCGAGCGTAATCAGTTTTTATCAAGCGCGACACACTATTTAAGCGATTATTGATCTCTTCAGCTAAGGCAACTAACATTATTAAACTGATAGGTAACTTACCTTCATCGGTTTTGTTATTTATTTTAATCTCTTCCTTTTCGTTAGTTGTTTGCCAGACAGTGTTATTCTAATGCCTTATTCGACGAAATCTTTATCCAGAATTAATCTATAAAGCATCTCGGCTAGGCCTGGATCCATGAGCCTTCCGAGCTCAGTCCGGCCAATCCGCCTCGAAGCTTCAAAGGTAGAACTCGACACATCGAGCTTTAAAGAAACGTCAGTTGATCACCAACCTATCTCAGTTCACTGCTGGACATAGGACTCGCCCTGTCTATGTATTGAGTCTATATCAGAAGCCTATCACATATCGTCACTCCATAAAGACGGAGAGCACTTCCCCTCGCGGTCTCCACTCAAGAAACTCAGTTTGATCTAACGTAGTCAATTTCTTGTTACAGAAAACGGACCGTAAATAATCAAGAGCAACCCGGTGTGAAACAGAAGTAATATAAATGTGAGTAGTGTTTGATTTTACCTTTTTATTTATTTTACCATAATGTAAAGGGCGTTGGGCGATCAGGTAGCTATGATGCATCCCAGATGGAGAACCGCCACATTACCCGATCGACCCCTAATGGACAATACGACATTAAATCATTTTCCGAAATGAAAAATACTATTTCTAGATTAGACTCATAGAAATTTTAGAATTTTTAAAATACTATTTATGGAGAACGTAACAAAATGTAAAAATCCTCCTGTGACTTCATCACTCGGCATGACAAAACAAAAAAAAGTTAATCCAAAACACCAAACGTCATGAACAGTTGCCTAAACTTTTTTATTGTACATATAGCACCGACATCAAAATACGTTGAGCCTCACTACTACGTCACTTCCGGCATATTAATTAATATAAAAAATATAAATATCTGAATTAAAACACATTTAATGAATGCTAAAAATATGGGTCATCTTTTTTTTTCTTTCTTTATTCGAAAAGCTTCATACGCTTTTCGAATAATGGTAATATATTTTTTTGTCGTCTTGTCCCTTGGCTATGCGTAAGTTAAACGGCCCCATCGCAACCCAGATCGGCTGCATGCTCCGAAAAAAATATTTGGCAGGTCTCGTTTGGCAAGTCAATTACCCACTCGTACATTGTAGTTATGAAACTAACTATGCAACTAATAAACATCTTGTTACAGTGTAGCGCAATAAATAATGAGAGGTTTGTTAATCTTAGCCGCGTTGTGATCCGATCTCATCTGATACGGTTTATCTAGATCGATTTGTCACGTTCCTCGGTATGGGCATTTAGTTAGACGTTTATTTTCCTGTACTGTTTTGTATTTTGGTTGTGTTGTTTCTGTGTCGTGTTTGTATTGTCCCTCCTACACTGCGCCGTTTTTAATTGTTATATATGTTGCTTTTAACAAAAAAAAATCTCGAAAAAGATCTAAATTTTCATCTACCGGTCAATATTTTAACCGTCGTACCTCTAATCACTTGACATTGGCGGAATCATGCGCTTCAATCGCGCGAGATCGAGTCCATAATAAAAAAAAGAGACTGTTTCTCGGAAGTTAATTTGTGGTAATAAGGGTTCTCGCGTGTGAAAAGATCCGCTAGATGTCGTACTGTCGGACTGAGGTCTAACATCAACCGCATTGGTTGTTTAGTTTGTCAAATTCAAATTTTGACAGATCACGTTTAAAATTAACCAATCACATTGTATATGGACCCCACTCTTATAGTACTCCATCTAGCGGATTTTTCACACGCGAGAATAAAAATCGTTTTCTGATCTCTCAAATTATTCATCATCACATTTGGCATAAGTTTAACTGTTGATCTGTCGTGCAGAAACTATTGTTTTGGAGCTATCGTGTATTTTTGGTCTGTAAATTAAAGTAGTCTTTGTAAAAAAAAGTTTCCCTAACGCCACGCAATGTTTATAGAACTTCCTAGGTATAGGTACTGTTAGACTTTAAATATATGCACCATGTCATCAACATCGGATTTAACAATAGTATACACACCACAAAAGAAGTCCCGCGGAAAAACACGGAACTAATATTTGAGATACCTTGTGCCTAAGGGCTGATTTATTGACGCGTAGTTACCTTTTGGTTAAATGAACTATTGTTAACCGTCTAACCAATAGTAAAAGTGACCAAATTCCTGGTAATAGAACTATTGGTTTAGCTAACTATTGCTCATAAAATACATTGTAGCGATATTTTACCATAAAAACTTACTTATAAACCGCTTTTCACGGGACTCCTTTGGTGGCGCGGGCCCTACTGCGTAACTTATTGTATTTACAAGAGATAGTAAAAAAGTTTGTAATACGAGATGAGTAAGAAATCATTTCAAGTTAAATTTTGTTAATTTCTAGCCAAGTTTAGTTTATTTTGGTTCTAAGTTAAAGCCTATAAGCTATATGACGTTAAATGTATTATTTACGATGACAAACTAATTAAAATCAAGATGGCTACTGCACTGCACTTACGCAAGCCTATCTCCAAGAATAATGTTACGATCTATTTACTTAATTGCCTCTTATATATTTTACTGCCTTAGTTTAAGTATGTTGATAATATTCAAGTTATTACTTCCATATCGGTATGTTACGAAATTAAACTATGTTTGTGAAAATATACTTACACGCTTGACCGATAATATTATATCGTTTTCTTAGCTTCGGGTCATGTGTAGGAATATTGTGTTCTAGTTAATATTCGTTTCCAAATCGTTTATATTCTGAAAGATGGCGACTGTTTCTCGCAAATCGTCAGTAGACTTAGGCCTTTTTAAGAATCATCATCAACCCAGCGTGTCATTACCAGTTGCGTCCAAAGCTGTCGCTTCTGAGCCCGGAGTACGCTCGGACCAAGATCCAGGATTTGGGAAGTGTGGTAAAAATGTAATGTAATGTAAAATGGACCCTTTTTTCCGCACCTAGACTCTCTTTCGGTCCTTTGTGCGTGATCGATTGGCTGGCTATAGAAGCCAACCTAACTCCGCCCAGAAGCGCAGAAGTTTCCTGGGAACCTCACAGGTTTCGAGGAGCGACCTCACCGTTCCGAGGATTTCATCTCGTTGGGTAGCCACGGCATCGCATTCCAGAATTACATTAGTGACGGTTTCCTCGGCGACAAAGCACCTCCTGCATAGGGGGCTGCCAGTTGCGCCTGTTACGAATGTGTTTATTTAACCCGTGATTGTTCCTATCATTATTTTGAGGTTATTCCTAGTGAGGTAATTACAATGAAGCGACCGCCGTCTGACCATCGCAACATATAAACAAGGTAACCAGACCAACTATATAGTTGGTCTATATAGTTACTCTAAATATTCTGAACGTATAATCATGATAATATTATCATGATTATACGTTCAGAATATTTAGAGCAACGATCTGAAAAGTGCAGGCTTCTTCTCCGCCGAGCTTTATATGTGTGATTTTGCGTAGTGGTAACTTAAACGTTACCTCCGTTAACAATAAGTTTAATGTTTGCTAAATATGAAATAAGACTAACTTGAAACTACAGATGATCTAAGACAGCGTGAAATAATTCCGCTATTTCGTCACGCTTTGTGTATCGCCACATCGATTGCTGCGTTCCTTTCTCTTTAGCATCCAGGATTTTATCATTAGCATCTATTTTCGCGTCGCCGTCGATTCTCTACGGCCCCGGCAGTGTTCCCCAAACATACGATGGCACCAATGGTCGAAATAATGTCACCCTTTTAAATTGGTAACAGATACAGAAAAATCAGGTTTACGTGTGGTGATTACTGCACTGCATTCCTGGTTCCTGCGTGGATGACTTAAGGGATAGCCGCACTGCATCATCTCATAGCGATAAAAAACTAATCTCTTCTGCAACTAATATGTCGCCTTACCCTGGATGATGTACCTCAATCATGAGACCTGGGAACACGGGGCTCAACAGCCTGGTGTGGTAGCACGGTGTCAGATATGCCTGGCGAATGCCGTTATAGCGGTACGGTTTAGGCTCAGCTGTGTCGTATTCGACTGGGATTATGCTAATATGGTCGACCCAAGAGTTTCCATGAGTTAAGGCTCACCTTGCCCTCAGGCCATGCTAGTTTTTTATGGTATACCAAAAAGTGGGGTATGTTTATCACACTTTGAGAAACGCTTGGTCTCTGCTTTTCATAATCCCGCCTCGTGGCATCTCGCGCGATGAGCGACGTGTGCGCAATTATCTACGCGTTTCGACGCATCAGGCGCGGCACTCGCTAGTGTTCTGTACGCTTATTGTCTTTTTAAGCATTGTACTAGATTGTCGATAAGGTGATTCAATAAGTAAGAGAACCCTCATTATGCTATGTATGACTAACTTTAATCAATATCATGCTTATCGGTTTTTTATCAGAATTTTTTTATCGCACTGGTGACTTCACATTGTTGCGGATGTCCGTGGGTGGCGGAAATAGCGTACCATTACCTACCACAAGTCATCTATCTGCTCTTTTGCCATCTATCACGTAAAAACCTGAAATCGCAATTATTACCTTTTCGGCGTTAATAAACATGAAACAATTAAAAGGCTGTTTCAGCTGTCGACCAACATCAACAGATTTATGTCTTTTTTCTAGGATAAAGTGACATAATCTTTATTTAGTAAGCTGTCTAGAGTACTATCTATCTTATATCTGATGAAAGTATTTCTCATTTATGGTTTTGTTATTAAACATCTGATAAGTGGTACAACCTTCACATACTTGTTGTTTCGTTTCTGAAGACTCCTCAAGAGCATATGCACAAGCGCATGGCAACTCTTTCGTGCGCCGTGTGGTCCGCGTGGCTATCACGGGCCCATCGCGCATGGCACATGCCAGCCAGTGTGTGACGGGACTGTTCTCACGGCTTGCATCTTGCCAGTGTGCATTCAGCTTATCTGTGAGGTGGTTGAAACTGCATCAAAGAAATATTTGGATTTTACTGTGCTAGAAAGCTTGTTCCACATTGAGTATTTAAGCTTCACCTTTCGTTATAGTAGAGATAAAAACTGAAGTATAGGGCGATATTGTGGGTAGGATTTCTTCGGCTTTGTAAAAAGAATATTTTTTGGTGTAATTGATTAATGCAGTTGATGATGATATTCTCAGATCCCGTAGCATTCCTGGTGCAACCCAGATGTTCAATTCTCGTAATGCCAACTACACATGTTTGCAACTTAAGCTATGTGTTTCTGATTTATCTAGTCATCATTACGTAGTAGTAAAAGTAATAGTTGTTCTGTTAATGTACATTTTGACTTTTGCGCGTATGTCCGACTGTGGAATCCCGTACACTATGATGGATGATGTGTGTAATATCTATTAACAACGCATGTGTCCAAGCGGACGTTTGAAAGATCTTTTTGTAGACACAGTGAATGACAACGCCTGTCAGTGGACATAACAGAAAATACCAAAGTTTTGATATAGCAGCAACTAAAGTATCAAGAGATACAGCTTACTCATTAGCTTTGAGTAAAACAACTATGTATGCCCTTATGATTAGCTCTGATTTAACGTCCAAAGGTGATAGACCCGGCTGGTTACGCTAACTGATTTATTTGTTTGTCGTGACATTTTTGTTTCTATGTCGATCTTTGAGATGCCACGAAGTGAATGAAGACGATGTAAATATTTTTGCGGATTTTTCGAATATCATGTCTTCTAAAGCTTAAGTATATGATAATTCATTCAGGATGCTAAATTATAACGAGTAGGTAGCTTCACATCAGGTTACCACAATTTGTCTATGTACAATGAATATTGAACCAAATGTGTTTGACATTAAAATAAGAATCGAATGAAGAAATTTGATAGATTCGTATAGATACAATGGTATGTGCGTATAACAAACTAGGCCTAATAGCACGCTATCACGCGCCACGGTACATCGCGTCAAGTTGAAGAAGATGCGTTACTGTTATTCATTCCATTGTGCGATCACCCGTTGTACTGCTTCGGAATAGCTGTCCAACTCGGCCCAGTCACAAAATATGCATAAATAGTTTTAGATTCCACCGTCTAGACACAGAATATGTCCATTATGAAATTCTATTTATGCGAATCACACAAGCTTTCACCGTTTTTAACAAGTTCCGCGTTCACTAGTGGTGAATTTAGTGTGCTTTCAGATTTTAATAATATACTTTTTTATATATTTTTTCTTCTCTTACTATTCTAGATTCGTATATCTGTTTTGTTATTTCTTAGTATTTGTTTTTTGCCTATTTACATATTATTTCTATTTATTGCAATGTATCATCGGAAATGTTTAAACTTCTGTATTTTTATCATAAAAATGGATGATCGATTGTCAGAATTCTTGAGGCTTGGTCACTTTATCATTATTAGTAATGGATTTACACGCATATCCACTCAAATACACAACCAATGAGTCAGGATGTAACGCTTTAATTATGAATAAGAAAGTGACGAAGAAAAAATACACAAGAATACTACGTGATACAAATTTATACATGTTATACACGGGGAAGATAAACTTATATCCAGAGAACAGTACGCCAGTAATAAAATAAATAAATAAAAAAAAAACAAAAATCAAAAAATGTCTTTATTCAATTTAAGTCCATACAGAATATTTATGAATGTCAAATGTTACGTAATCTACCGCTGATTCGGAATGTCAATTTCTACCGAGAAGAATCAGCAAGAAACTCAGTAGTTACTCTTTTCAAATAATATGGTAATTACAATTTTCATTCTTATACAAATTATGATTACAGTGACAAATGAAATACAATGCTTATAATAAATATCGTTTAGATAAATCGTCAAAGAAAAATTATGAAATGAATTATACAATATGAATTGACATGCGAAGAGATCAACAATCCTTATCATTCAAATAATCATCTACTTTATAGTAGTCTTTCTGCATTAGTCAGTTTTTTACATGCAACTTAAACTTATGTACCGGTAAATCAATGATATTTTGATTGCGGTAACTTATTAAACATTCTAATGCTCAATCTTACAAATGAATTTCCAGTTTTATGAAGTCTTAGATTTGGGACAGCAAGCCTACGTTTATTTCGCGTGTTAAAGCTATGAAAATGTGATTTCACAACGTCACATAACTTGGACTGACTCCGAGATAGGTAACTCAAGCACCTGTGTTGCGAATGTCAGCATCAACAGTGGGATTACAAAAATATACATATAATACTTTTCTTTTGTAAATACATACTTATAATACATAGAAAACACCCAGACCAATACAAACAGACATGTTCATGCACACAAATGTTTGTACTGTGCGGGGATCGAAACCTCAACCCTTGGACCAAAGGCAGCATTCACTACCACTGATCCGAACGGGTCGTCATTTAATGAAAGGGTACAGCACGTTACAGCCTGGTTGCCTGACGCGATATGTCGACTGCCCGTTATGCTATTACCATATACAAGTGCATCTGAGCTGGATATTAATCTCTATGCAAAGCCCATTCGCGGATTATAAATTGCGGTAAATGTGGCCGGCAAAATTGATATATATGAGAGTAGAAATGTTAAGTAGCGACTAAAGTTCATAGGGTAGGAAGGAGGAGAAACCTGCTTGTAATATAAATGTATGGGGCTTGCTACTAAGTAATAAATCGGTGGTAGGACGAAAGGGAAAATCAATAACCACAATCATCATTTCAGCCAATAGACGTCCACTGCTGGACATAGGCCTCCCCCATTGTTCTCCACACAGATCGGTCCTGTGCCGCCCGCATCCAATGGATCCCCACGATCTTCACCAGATCGTCGGTCCAACTTGTGGGGGGCCTGCCACGGCTGCGACTTCCTGTACGTGGCCTCCACTCGAGGACCTTTCCGCCCTACCGGCCGTCTGTTCTCCTTGCTATGTGCCCTGCCCATTGCCACTTGAGGCATGCAATCCTTTTGGCTATGTCTGTGACCTTAGTTCTCCTGCGGACCTCATCATTTCTGATACGATCACGCAGGGAGACTCCGAGCATAGCTCTCTTCATGGCTCTCTGGGTGACTTTGAGCCTCCTTAATCGGCACATTGTAAGCGGCCACGTTTCGGTTCAGTATGTCATCACTGGCAACACACACGCATTGAAGACTTGCGCCTTAAGACACTGCGGTAGATGGGCCGAAAATATGCTGATATGTGAAAGACAAGCAGACGGATCACCTGATGATAAGCGATAGCCGCCGCACATGGACACCCGCGACAACAATGTTGTCACAAGTGCGCTGCCGACCTTTAAACCGAAACACAGCACACAGCTGCTTCACGCCGGTTTTCTGTGGTATCACTCCGGTCAAGCCGGCCCATTTGTGCCGAAGCGTAGCTCTCCCACGAGCTAAACATCTATCTCGGGAAAGCTTTTTGGCTATGTTTTTTAAAATACGTTTTTTTTTATTGTTTTAATAGTCATAACGCATGTGTGATGGCCCCGGGTATTGCAGATGTCTATAGGCGACAGTGATCACTTACCATCAGGTGTAATGCTGTCTGATCGTTTCCTTGAATGCAAAAATATATGTTATCTTAATACCAACTTAAAGTTCAAACGGTCTAGACTAGATTTCAGTTTCACCTGCAACCGCATAACGTTTTGGCCTCGATACTTTTACGGGGCACGTGTATCTGACTTGTTCGCAAGACAAACGATTCTGACCCGATCAAATTTATTCTACTTCAGGCTTCATAAAAACGATTAACGGATCTCTCTATTAGAAGCTCGAGTCGAATCGTCATTTGATCGGTGGAATTCGGGAGCCACGATGTTCACGGCTAGTGTTGTCAGTTCAGTAAATGAATTTTGGGACGAAAGATGAAAGTAATCGGGACAGCGAGTTAGACAATAACTCTAATGAAATCTTGAATATGTACGCCAACACAACACGCGTGAAGTTTGTCTATTTTGTAGGAGGTATCTGAGGTCGCGGTCGGTAAGAAAATATTACAAAACGAAACGCAAAGACTTGTGGCAGATGGCAGGGTATTTAATTCATTAATAATGAAGATATAGGAAATTAAAGTCGTTCAAAATGGTCAGTAGCTTTAAAGATAATAATTGTTATATTCGAGCCAAAGACCCGTGGCAGTCGGGTCATAACTCATATATCATTCATAATTTAATGAAAATGTTCTACACAAACATAAGATTAAGTAGCTTTTGGTGACGCATCGACGTAAATAGGTTTGTATTGATTGTGGGGATTATGAGACATTATTTAAAAAAGTACAATGGTGAATGCATAAAGAAAAGTATTAAGATCTTTTTAAGATGAAATTTTGTAATATTATCTTCGTTCAAGTAACCATAAATCTTATTATTGGCTAAAGTGGTCACTTTTAGCAATTACCAAAATTATAGTTCCTAGTAGGAAGATGACATGACAATATTTTGTCTTAAAAAATCTTAATACATTTCTTTATGGATTTACCATTGTACTTTTAAAAAAATCTCATAATCTCCACAATTAATACAAATCTATTGGTGGCACTAGTTTCGTCGATGCGTCACCTTAAATAGCTTTTGGTGTCCCCGATCAAGGACGAAAATAAAACTGGCGGGAGCTGTATACTAGTAACCGAGGATCGATCAATGTGGTGAACATAAGTAGATGCAAACACGATGCGATATTAAATCGGGACGTGTCACACTCCTGAAAATCGGGACGTCTGCGTCCAAAGAGGGACACCTGATGACAACGCTATTCACACCCGTGATATTTGTTTTTTTAACGGCGCCGGCGCACTGGTAGCGTGAGAGAATTTATGTAAATGATCCTAATCATTTATAGATACAAATTTTAGTTTAGGCAATCTTGATGAACGATGTATTTGTTTAATATTTTGGGCTGTGGGTATTTGTAAGCGTTGCTTCCGTGTATTACGATTATATCGAAAGACGCATGATATAGTGCCGTTTAACTGTATATGTGCATTATCTGTATTGTACTTTGCATAATCGAAAATTCTTATAGAATTCTTCGTTTCGTAACGGTGTTTGACTGTGATTGCACTTCATTTTATTAATATTCCTCTAATGTATTGTTAATGACGACATTGTTAAATAAGGTTACTCATTTGCTTTTATAATTTTATTTATTTTATTGTATTACTCGGGAACACTTGAAAATGTGATAATGTCTGTACGGGCGGAAAGCTATGCGTCGGCCTAATTATAATAGGACGGGGCCCAATTCTCGGGATTTTCGATATGTAAAAACATGGCGGATGTCACATGAAATCCATACAAAAAAACTATGTTTTCGTGATACATACTCGTATGATGTTAAATGTCCCGAGCCCGAGAATGGGGCTCCAGGAGCCCAATGTTAAAAAATGAGATACGTCCTATTAGAATTAGGTCGACGTATGGTTGTAAGGCACCGCGTCCCGGCGAACAGAATATAAGGAAAAGAAAGGAACCTAACTCTCTAGTGCCCCTTTGTCTAAGACGCTAAGTCCCTAAAGACCTAGCCCTGCCTATCCGTGAGAAAAATACATATATAGATAATGTAAAGAGAGCTTGCTCCCGGGTCGTCCAGGGTATCAAGCAGGAAGTACCTAAGGATTATCACATTTTATTACACTAATGTTTATCGGCTTAATTTAGCATCGATTTCTATAAATAACTTATATGTGTAATGATCTGAAAGATGATATAATATAGATAGGACAGGACTGCGCGTTCTCTAAACGGGAGGTTGTAGGTTCGAGTCCGAGCGCACCTTTGAAATAACACATTTTTTTAAATATCGAAAAATCGGGACGCGTCGTTAGTCCCTGAAAATCGTGACTTCTCTCGCAAATCAGGACTCTTGACAACTCTACTTCTGTTCCGCAGTTAGCTAGCGTGGCAAGACTTACACCCATTCACTCTCCACTTGAATACTTTATAATGATGATGAAAGTATTGATCATAATAATAACTAGCACCGGCGCTTGGCTTTTGTATTTGTACACGCAAATTAGACTACTTATAGATTTAACATTCTCTCGATCACGATATATTTACGAGCAATGATGCGGATAACACAAATTCTAGTGTAGTTGACACCCGCGCATGCGTATAATTGGCGCGTGACGTATGCCCACGGTTCGTATTCTCAATGCATTATGGCTAAAAGATTAAACACTCACGTTCAAGTTTTGGAAATCGATTTAGGGGATCCATTAATAATCTTTACTGCTATCACTCCTAGCTTAAATTTTGTCTTCGATACTGAAGGCCTAATTTAAAGCAGACGTTACGACAGAATCGGATTTTCCCTCTTTTTCACACGGCTTTGTGTCACCCTTGTTTGGCGACAGGTTTTTTTTATGATATAGGTGGAGACGAGTCGACGGATCACCTGATGGTAAGCAATTACCGCCGCCCATGGACACCTGCAACACTAGTGGTGTCACAAGTGCGCTGCTTACCTTTTATCCCCCCATTCCCTGGATTGGGCCTCCGGTACCCTCATTCACGCAACGAAACACAGCGCATGCACTGCTTCATGCCGGTTTTCTGTGAGGACGTGGTGGTATTACTCCGGTCGAGCCGGCCCATTCATGCCGAAGCGTGGCACTCCCACTGTTAGTATATTCTCGTTCGTTACGGGACGGCTTTAAATTAAGCCCCCCTGTTCTGCTGGCATTTTCCTAATATTAAGAGACTGAGAGATCGTCGCGTGACCACCAATGCGTTACTATTGCGAGACTAGATAAACCACTAGAAAGATTCATCATTATTATATTTGAATACGTATTCATGCAAGTAATACTTACTTTTACTTACTTACTACGCTGGCTCAGCGGTCCAAAGTGGGTCTTGGCCTCCGACGTCCGACAAAGTTCGCCATTTTTTTGCGGTCCTGTGCCAATTTCCGCCCAATCGTGCACGTTGAGTGCTTTGAGGTCCTTGGCGACTTCGTCCATACAGCGGTATCTCGGACGACCCACAGGACGTCGCCCCATTGGTCGTCCCCGATAGGCTCTTTTGGCTGCACGATCCTCTCCCATTCTCTCCACGTGTCCAGATCCAGCGTAGTCGGGATGATGTTATCTCCCCGATGATGATGATGCCCGATGGAGGCACAGGTTCAACCAGGAGATTGAAGACCTGATAGCCAAGCCGAACATCATGCTTACTTATAATAACTATATTTTTTGTACCTGCTTAGCCCCGATTTTCCAACATCATTTAAATATAACAGAAAAATAAGACAATACACGGTGAATCAAATTTGTTTTACATGGCATGACATAGAGAGACTCTTACTTTATTCGTATTATATTTTATCGGTCTCTTATCTTATCAGACCATTGAAAAATCCGCCATTAGAAATGTTAACGTGGACGTTCTAATACTTTTATTAAAATAATGTCTTTGCGCAGTGGGACAACATTGGCCAAGTAAAAAAAAACAGACTTAAAAACGTTAATCTATACACGTTTAACATGTCACCTTACTGTAACAAAGAATTTTGCTAATGTTTTCCTGTATGCCATATGTCATATTGATAAGTTTTGATTGATCATACATATTAATGGCTATCAAAGTATCATCATCACTATCAAATTATCATATTGATAGGTAAATAACTCTGAGATTTCATCATACAAGACCTGCTACTGATAATTCGGAGATGTTTTTAGCCGTGGGATAGCCACGCTTCGCCATGAATGGGCCCGGCTCGACCGGAGTGATACCACGGCCTCACAGAAAACCGGCGTAAAGCAGCACTGTGTTGTGTTACGCTGCGTGAGTGAGGGTACCGGAGGCCCAATCCGGGGGAAAGGGGGATTTTAAGGTTTGCAGCGCACTTTTTGACTCCACCGGTGTCACGGACGTCCAATTGGACGACGGGCGGCGGATATTGCTTATCATCCATGGTGTGGTGTTTCGCCTGCTCGTCTGCCACCTATCACATAATTTTTTTTATCACTTTAATGAATCGTATTTAAATTGAGATTGATTCTCTTAAAAGTATTAAGGATAAATAACATCAATACTATACTATATCATTAAAGATCAATTGCATAAGCATGACGTAACGACATGTGAAGTAAGTAGCCGGATAATTTGCTAGCGAAATGTTTATTTACTGTAGAAGCTTTTATCTAATTAGCATCTGTGGCCAGTCTATAATTTACCTACCTCACGTATCGGCGGTGTCGATGCTACTTTTCATCCTTTCACTGGTGTCCAGAGAGTCTACAACGAGCAACGTAAGGAACGAAAATATAAAAGCACACAGCAGATTCACAGCACGTGTGAAAGGGACAGTTATAAGATTCGTTGTAGTCTCACTGATGCGAATGTATTGTGAAGATGACATGATAGCACAGATTTGTTGACTTCCTCGTAGAACATTGATTAGGAATTCGTACCATAAAGCGACGCCTGCCTTTGGGGTCCCAGGCTCCTATGTTTTTCTGTTAGGAAATTACCACTTGTTAGCCCAGAGTCTGGAAGATGGCGGTCTCATCCCGATCCATCTGCCGTCATGACACATTGGGGTTCCATCGATATATGGGAAATAAGGGCGCACTTGTGCTACGAATGCTGTCAAAAGTTTTTCTACTTCTACTTATGTCCACCCCCACTCTGAATATGAGGGAGCTTCGCTAGGATTTAGTCGGTATGCCTCCGGGCAGCTGCTGATGGAGAGCTCGATATAACCTGCCTGCCCCTCTGCAGGAGGGTAAGCATATGGAGTCGCAAGACTATGTCGGCTCACCTTGGTTTGGAGAAATTCCCCAGCGTAAAAGAAAGGAATGCTCTCGAGATAGATATTTGCGATGGGGCAGAAAAGTTGTGAGTTCAACGCCTCGGACTAATTTATAGACACGAATCCCAGCTTGCTAATTAATATTGAGTGCTGACTAATTAAAATTACATCTTAAAAGTGTTAGTTAAATCGTGCTTGACCTTTGTAACCAATCTCAGCGAAACTTGGCATAAGTAAAAGCTGTTTTGATGCGTTAGATAAAACAAACAAGGAAATTAAATTTTATTGTATTTCAAACGTATGTGGTGACATTCTGTGGGTAGACTGTCGGGGACCAGCTGGGATATTGTAGCAGTACTAGCAGTGTGGCGGGAAAACAGTGGATGATGTTGGCGGTGTCTGAAAGGAGTGGTGCAAACAAGAATAGGTGTATACTCAGCAATGGCTAGATTCGTGTTGAGATAATGATGATGATTCTATATAAGTTTACGTCATATTAAAAATTACGTTACATTTGACATTAGAAATAATTTTATATGGGAGGCAGACTTCTATGGACGTGTTTGGAAAAGAGGTACCTAAGTTAGCCTACAGTTTTTTGTCTCTAAGATTAATTAGCATCTTTCGATTTTTTTTTCTTTACAACGTGATGCTCTTTTCAACCTACTGATCTAATTTGATTTAAAAAGCTAGATTCATTCGAGTTAATTTCGAATTTTGTTTGAGAGTGGTTCCTCATAAAATATTGAGTCATTCCTACCTACGAACAATCAATAATTGGTATGGTACCCCTGTCTAGCGAAGGCTTCCCAGGCGTGCGAAGGTCAGGCAGCAGACACTACTAGGATGTAATTACAAGACTCACCAAATCCTAGATCGTGATGCAAGCGGCTCCTGGATCATGGTCCAACCCGCTCCAAAGCGATTACTTTGGAAGTTACCTTATGAGGTTATTTTAAGAGGGCAGAAGGGATTTTGCACTCCTCTAATACGCCTGTGGAAAACTGAGGGGTGAATTCTAGTCGAGATTATATTCATTCGATTTTTCGATGTGAATGTGCAATAACATTTAAAAATAGACCTGATTCGCATCACTATGTTATCCGACCAAAAGTACCTACCTACACATGGCTAGCATAACGTCATTTATAAGTCCTCGCATCTCTTTGCTAATCGACATGGGATCACTTTCGTAGTATCGTATTAAATGGCTATAAGAACGGTTTGCACATCGGTAATCCTCTTAAGAGTATATAAACGTTAAATGAGGATCCAGTTCTGTGTAGATTTTTTGCTTCTATTAATCTATCTTCTATATTATTTATAAAGAGGTAAACTCTACAGACAACAGCAACGTTTATAGGTAATCCTTTTCGGACACGAAACGCTTGCGAGATGTAATCGACACCTAGTCGTATGTTGGTATAAAGTGGAACTAATATCCCGAAACGAAGTGAGTTTGGGACTAGTAGCTGTATAAAGCATAATGGACCTGGTACAATAACCTACCAAAAATAAAAGTATTTCGGTACGTATGAGGTTATCCTGGGTGTCAAGATTTTTTAACTGTAAGAATAATGTACCAACCGATTAATCAAAGAAATTATTTCCGTTATCCTTGGTGTGAGAAACTGCGTAGTCGCGTAATCAATGGATGTATTACAAGAAATATCTACCAAGATGTATGTGTCGCTGGAACCGATTTCAGATTTTAGGATATCAATATCACAGAATGATCTTGCGGTGTCTTCCCTGTGGGCGAAAGCTTTACGCCTGTTCACTCAATATTGACCCTTAGCTCTGTGTAGTAAGACATAGATGACACCGTGTAATTAATTATGAGATGGAGCACGATCGCGTGTGAAGCTGCAGTGTCACCGATACTGGTGGTTGTGATAGTCGACTCTGCGATACGGAGTCAGTGACCACTATCACGCGAATCTCGCGTGCGAATTGATTTGTGTGTCTTTTGATAGTAACGCGGATGTTGGGCCGGAGGCTGAGATAGTTCCGATGATAGCTGGTTATTATCAAACTAGGAGTACACTTATAGTGTCATGCACAGTGTATCGAAAATATTATTTGCGCTTATCTCATCGATAACATCGGTAGCTGTAGAGATTTTTTTTAAGTCCTGGTTGTGTTTGAAAAAACTTGAATGATGGAAAACCCTAACATGGACTAAGAGGTGGCTGCGTTGGTCTTAGATTTTCTTAATTGTTCATAAGCTACTGTATTTTGAGAGGGCTTTGTCATTACCATTAAGAAGTACGCAAGTAAAGCTGTCACTTTCAAGGATTTTGTAAATCAATAATTTTTGAAATGGGATACATACTTGAGTCGCACTAGCTAGCACCATTTCTTCATTGCAGTGTACCTAATTGGCGTCTAAGACTCAGCGGGCGGTATGTCTTCTCTTTTTCCTTTACCTATAAAAAATATCTTGGCCGAGCCATAAGAAGCGACAGTGAAAGTAGTTTCTCAGCTTATTTGCGACATGGTGGATCAAAGCGCTCAGCGATCGGATCTGCGCCGGCGCTTATCTGATATCACCGCGGCGCGCAGCGCAAATAGAGCTAATTGTGGAAGCCGCAGGAAAGTAGCGCCATTACTCTGCCTCAAATGAATTTGTAGAAATCATGTCGACGTCCTATAAAAATCATAAAGCTAGGTACTCTGCAAGTAGAGAGTGCTGTGAATATAGGATCTAACTTTTGAGTGAACTCGTTAATATTATTTTTTCGAGTATATACGCTCGTAGAAGTTATATTCACTTTTCGGTTGGTTTTTTGATCGGGAATTAGCTTCATCATACATTAAAAATTTATTAGTAGAGCTAAGTTTTTACTTTTCAATAACATTTAAATGTAATGGTTTCTGGTCGCACCCGATTTATTTATTTTTATTTATTTAAACTTTCATTGCACAAATTTTGTGACAATGAGGCAAACTTAATGCCAAGAAGCATTCTCTACCAGTCAACCTTTGGGTCATGCAGAAAGTGCAGTGGTGCGGCGAAAGGAAAATTTGTAGTTACTTGTTAGGAAAAAATAAAAACATTTATATAAAATAACTACACACTACTTAACAACTACATTATACACATACCTACATATATAAATATATTTAAATAAATATATTATTAATAAGTACATTATAAATAAATACTACTACTATATAGCTGTAAACAAAAAAGTAACATACATAAGAAAAAAAATACTACATATAATATGTTATTTATATACATATAAGCAATTAAGTCATACGGAAAGATATTTCTATTTCTATTTTTATACATGTCAAAAAAATCTCACGAATCCTTTTCTTGAATGAATGCTTATTCAGTGAGGTTTTGATATTAATAGGCAGCAAATTCCAAAGCCGTATTGCCTGCACGGGGAAGGAGTTTTCGATTGTTCGTCCTGAGTTTGAGACGCGAGAAATAAATTGGATTCTTACTTAGCTGTAATTATGAGTAGATTAATTTTGCTGAAAAAATGAAATGAGATTGGCGCAATTACGAATACTTACTTCAATAATTGTTCTAATAAACGAAGACATCTAAACAAACGTTATGTCTGTACGTAACATCAGTTATGCCGTCCATATACTGACACAAGGATCAGACATTCGGTATAAAGGTACACCCACCCCTTGCATCGAGCATCAAATACAAAACATTTTTGATAATTTTATCAAGAAGGTTATAGTATAACGCATAACCTTCTTGCATTTTATACCTTATGACTTGGCGTGTTGTACTTTAAGAGTTTGCCAAATAAAATGCCAGTGAATAAACCATTTTATATTTGTCCCTTATCGTGGCTTGCCGGTATTTAGCTCGGCCAAACTGGAGCACGCCGTAAAGATATTTACGGTCAATATATCAACAATATGAAATCATATAAATTAGAATCCGTTGAGTTATTCGTTCTCCAAAGATAAGTTATTATTAGTCTGCAAAGTTATAAACTGTACTTTGGACACTGCAATATGACCTTGTATTCTGGTTAATATTCTAGCAGTATTATTATAAGGGTTTTCGATTAATGCATTTTGTTATCAGTGGAGATCCACGTTGTGGGGGCGCCACGGCTGCGATTTCCTGTACGTGGCCTCTACTCGAGGACCTTTCCGGCCCAACGGCCGCCTGTTCTCCTCCCAATGTGCCCTGCCCATTGCTACCCGAGGCATTCAATTCTTTAGGCTATGTCTGATGATCTGGTGAAGGTTGCGCGAATTCATTGGATGCGGTCGGCACAGGACTGATCTATGTGAAGAACATTGGGGAGGCCCATTTCCAACAGTGGGAGTCAATTGGCTAAAATGGTGATGAATGGAGTATCAAAAGTTATCCGGAGAATCATAAGTAGCATCATTTACTTAAGTTAATGAGCACAAGCTCACAGGTACACATATGATATCATTAGGTTTTAAATGTTTTTATAAGTCCGGATAACTAATGGTTGTTCAAATAAGGAAACCAGGAAACAAATAAACTGCCTTTTACTGGTACATTAATATCCGGAGGGCAATTTACAAAACTGTACATTGACTTCGCCCAAGCTGTGGTTTTGGCGCCACCGCGCACCATATACAGAAATCATTACTTCACAATTCATTTATTCCAGTGTTACTATACCGGACCCGTGTAGTTCCCAAGTGCCAATGCATAGGTATGAACTCCACAACCCTTTCCTGAACGCAGTTAAATCTTTTATCGCTACCAAATCGACTGTCGTAAATCCAACTCGCGGCCCATTGTTGCCGTACTCAGTACTTATATGGGAGCGACCAAAATAAATCACGAACAAAACCATATCGGTGCAATCGTAGACTATCTCGAGCGGATCGACCGCGGGGGACTACGTCGAGATACGGAGATATTACGCTATTGAATTAGCATTACCGCTGTTCTCGATATTAGACACGCGCAGAATAACTCTTACAATACAAAAGACTTTTAACTCTTTTGACGAAAAGAGTTATATCACTCTTTTGACGTAGAGTTACATCACCATTTTACATCTTTTACTCCCTAGTAACTCCGTTACTCTGAAGACTAGAGAGACTCAATGAATTGATACATTGATGCACACATTTCACATATTAATGATTTTGATTTTGCACTCTATTCCAATAGTATGTATTATTCCAATGTTAGTCTTCATAGCGTATTTCTATCAATCTCGCTCATTCACTATCTCTTTTTGACACGCAAAATTCCATTATGGGCATTTCGTTATACATCTTTTTAGACGTAGTCTAAAATCGATCTTCACGTCAGGTAGTTAAAGATGTATAAAGGAATGAAAGAGTTGCGGAGTTAGCGACGTGTTCTAATTATGCTCCATCCCTTTTGGCTCACACAATTCCGCTATTGCGATTTCACTTCTTTCAAACCAATCTCGCTCACTCGCTATCTCTTTTTCACACGCATAATCCCAATATGGCGATTTCACTCTACTTCTTTTAGACGACGTCATTTGGGAGTTAAAGATGTAAAGATGTATAAAGGAATAAAAGGAGTTACGGAGTTAGTACATCTTTTGTCCCAGTCCCAGTTACATGTCTACTCGATATTGTAGTCGAACGAAGCATGGCTCATATTTCAGCGGTGCATTATTTTAATTTTCGTCGTGTGTCGGGGGCGACGGCGCGGTATGTCGCGGGTTCGTGCGAGATCGCGCCTCGCGATAGTATTAGATGCATAATCTTCGCATCTCCGTCCGCATCGCGGCATCCGCGGAACGTGTCGTCCTCCCGGCTTCTGTCCGCGCCGCCTGCGTCCGTGCCGCCTGCGCCCGCGCAGACGCGCGCGTGCCTCCATTAAAACCACATCAATAACAACATTGTTTTTGTTACAGGTGGCTCAGCGACCTGAATGATCTTGACATCGACAGCTCCGCAGATTAAATGTAAGTTGATGTAATAACACACTTTTACGAGAAAACTTCCATTGTTTACTAAATGAGACATTGTCTACTTCCTCAATCGGGGTCACCGGTTCTTTATTAAAACATAATTTAACATGAGTAGATAAGAACATGCGTCTCTTCAATGGGAGGTTGTCGAGGTCGTACCTATTTCTACCTTAACGGTGAGGGAAAATATCGTGAGGAAACCTGCACGTTTCTGATAGTTTCTCAAACATATCTATCTATTGACGCAGTTAATAGGCATAGTGATTCTGAGTGTGTCCAGATGATCTGGTTCCAAGGGAGGTCAGATGGCAGTCGATTAATTGTAATTATTATTACCAGACTATCAATATCATACCTTAGGCTTCTCTTATGTGATGTCTATGGAAGCAACTGAGAATAATATGCTGAGATAATGATAAATGTCATTAAATTTCATAAGTTCTGTTCTTATACAACTATCTTTGATAACTCTTTTTCTTTTGTAAATTTACGCATAAGAAAACCATTTTTATCAATATTGACAAAGCTCTCGAATCCCATTACGATCGATATTAAATTATATTATCTCCACGTCGCGAGTATCATTAATTCAATGACAAATTCATCGATGCCTGTATGGAGCCATTATTCAATTAGAGATACCTCGCGCCCGGTCCGATTGTCATTTGACCGGGTCGACACGAATCAAAGCAAACGTTAACCTCAATAAAGGTATCGGAGATCTATTGCTGGGGGATACTGTGAGATATTGAATAATAATTGGTGCACACGAGTGGTGCCTGGCGTCCGGAGGTTTGGCGTCACGATAGAGATGGTATCGGCCGGGCGTGCCGCATCCATCAGCCCTCGGAGCACTATCTGAGCGGGTATCGCGCGCCGCCGATAACCATTGTCTTACCGGATGATTATATCGGCGAAATTTGTGCTCGCCTCCGATCGCCCGTTTGTCTTTTGCCGCAAATGAACCGCATAATGGGGGACCGCGCATAAAAGGAACGGACCTCCGCTCAAGTTTTGCCTAGTCATTAATACGACGTGGGAACCGGAACTGTGCAGGGAAAGCGTAGTAAACAGCGGGATTGGTCGCGATTGTTGTCAAATTAAATATTGTAATCGCGAATGGTCGATCGCGTAAACGTTACTTGAGTTTCCAGTCCTACAAGCTCGCTTCGAAAGCTTGCTAAGGCCTGTACTTAATCTTTCCGCATTAAAGTTACAACACCATTATGAGAGTGGGAAATCGTCGCTAGAAGATACCGAATAACAGATCTAAGTGCGAATAAAAAACTTAAGTTGAGAAGTCTTATCGCAAAGAGTAGCTTAAATATAAATGTTTAGAGAGAAAAAGTAAACATTCATAATGAAAATAATGTCTTATCTACAAAGCTGCTGCTAACTCAGTAGCCTAAGTCATCATAATAGTCTCCCAACGTATGCTCCCAGCCAATAAAGTACGAGGTGCAGGCATTTAAACCGGCGCTCCCGACTGAGCGCGACCGGCGACCACTTAATTAGCATTAGCATCATTGTCCGGCCGTCATTAATAAGTCGCCGGACAGTTCTATTGGGCCCGCTCCATAATCGGTCGGGCCAACTTCTGGCCTCGTGTCACGAATTTGTACCCTAATGGCCCTCGGGAAAATACGGCTGGAACCCCGATATCGGGATAGTTAGCCGCGCCTAGACAATGGATGATTGTAATATTCAGGGCTCATTCTTCTCTGTACTTGAATTTAATAGAGGAAGCTTGTCTATGGCGAGAAATTAGTTTTGGAATTTCGAACGTGATATGTAGGCAATTTATTTTCTCGTCGCAACCTATTTCGCAGTACTTATGTGAAAAAATATCAATATTATTATCTTAATAATAAAGCGTAAATCATGGTCATATTGCTTTCGGCACGTAATGTTTTATTTTGATAATTTTTTGGTGCGATACCTAGTAGATAGCACTTACGTCATAACTTTGGCACAATATCAGCGATATTCGTAAATCTCTGAATGTGTCTCATTTGGCACTGAACCGCAAAATGGCTACTACTCTCATAGAACAAATTGCAAGCTATCTAAATAAATGTAATCTAGGTTTAAAATGTGTTTAATTCAAGTACTACACAAATACAGTTTTACGGAATAAATAATAAACAATATGTTATTGAGATTTATTACCTGTATCTATCCATGCATTTAATAAAATCAATAGAATAAATTACTTATGTTTTTAAGGCGAATGGTTCAGTAGACCGATTCAATACGTACCTACGAGTAATTGTTAGTTTCGCATGACTGATCATTGACAAACGTTTAGTCGTTAAGATCTAGATTATCGCCACGTTTGGCTCGAGTTCGGTTCAACGTTGAGTGAACCAATTGACAAATTGGTGTTGCAATTTCAATTGACAGTTAGCCGACGAGAGGTTTATCTGGAGAAACAAAACTCCATGCATCAGATCTAATGATGATATATATTTTTTAAACAGACGTTAATACAACTGATTTAACACCGCTAACGAGGCCGACAGTACGTCTAATATCCATGGCATCGAAGGCTACCATCGAAAAAAGTCACCTGAAGTTTAACCTCAAAATGGCGATACGCAGGGTGATGACACGGTTAGGGACAAGCTTGCAAATAAAACATAAAATATCCACTTACCCCAAAACCCTCCCCTCAGAGGCCCATAAACTACGTAAAAACCAACCCCCTACCCAAAGACATAAAAAAACCCACTTACAATTGCTCTAAATTCATCCTACTAACAATAACCATGCATGACTGCCTAAACTTAAGCTATTGTAGTTTTATTTAATTTAATTTTGTCGCGGAGAAAATGTTAAAATTTTGTGACCTTCAAAAAAAAATAAGCACAAAAAAGGCACGGAACCAATGTCCGAGGAATTTAATGTATATTTAAAAAATACAACTGATTCCGACGATACTTGCTTTAGGGCCAGGTCGATCACCAGCACCAGCATTGCACAGGCTCCCTTTGCTGCCCGATAGGGACGGCTCAGTTCTCCCGGCTGTCCCTATCCCCTCTCCCGGCACGTCCGGGGGAGGAACCGCCTAGTCCGCCGTATAGGCGAACATCCGCCCGGGGAATATCGTGGAGGGAGGCTTTGGCTGGATCACCATGATACTCCTCAATATGGGCGATGAGGGAGAACCGCAGGGGGTTTAGTGGGTATGCCTTTGCCTGGCTTCTCCTTGGGAGAAGCCCCCCGCCAAAGGAGAGCCCCACATAACCCGGCCACCCCCCGGTGGTCTGGTATGCATAAGGTAGTCGGCTCATCTCTTGAGCCGGCGGCATTCCCCCTGCGAAACAAAAAAAAAAAAAAAAGGGCCAGGTCGATGTTTGTGCAGACGAGCAAGCGAGTCACCTGATGATAAGTGATCGCCGCCGCCGATGAACATCAGCCACACCAGAAGGAGTGGAGATGTGTTGCCGGCCTTCTAGGAAGGTATAGGCTCGTTTCTTGCGATCTCACTGCCGCTGCGGGAACCCGATTCCACAATGAGTGCGTGGCAAAATGTGTAAAGCGCACAATGGTGGACCTCCACTCATCTGGTTGGTACGGGTGTACCTGATGTTGTTTGGCTTATTTATCTATTTATGTTACTACAAATTACCCAGAGTCTTGTTTGTCCTAAATTCAAATAGCAACGTATGTGTCATCTGGCCCGTTCTGGCCACGAAATTAAAGATTAACACGGATTCCTTTTATCGCCTCTGCAATTGCTAAATCGCTGCCTCAATTCCGGGCAGCTGTAAATCCATTTAGCGTTGAAGGGCCTGCGCACGCGTCACTCAATTACGTCCAATTAGCCGCCATGCTGTCGGCGCGCCTTTGAAACGCCAGCGAGGATTAACAGCTGACTTCTGAACTACCCGGATTATTTGTCGATATGTTCCTTATCTTGTAAGAGATTAAGTTAATGGTTTTCTTTGCTGACTTAAATTGATCTGGCTCGAACTTTATGAGCATAAGTGTACCTAATCTTTTATGGAAACATGTATTATATGAATACAGGAATCTCACCTCTAAACCAGGAAGTAGTTTCAAACCGCGTTGGTGACCGTGGGAGAACCACGCTTCGGCATGAATGGGCCGGCTCGACCAGAGTGATACCACTGCCTCACAGAAAACAGGCGTGAAGCAACATTGTCCTGTGTTTTCGCTCCGTAAGTGAGGGTACTGGAATCTCAATCCGGGGGAAAAGGGGGTTTAAAGGTCGGCAGCGCACTTGTGAACCCACTGTTGTCGCGGGTGTCCATGGGCGGCGGAAATCGCTTACCATCAGGTGATCCTATTGCTCATCTGCCATCTATTACATTAAAAACAAATCCGTGTACGCATTTAAAAGTTTTCAAATCTTATGTACGTGGTATCATGACTAAAGAATAGAGAGAGAGAGAGAGATCGAACAGTTTTCCTATGAAGGAAAAAATCGTGAGGAATCCAGAATACTTTAAGAAATAATTCTAAGAGGCGATACGTCTTAGGCTACCGTGGTAAGACTGATACCTATTCACCATTCCGCTGAGGATAGGTATGTGCCCTAGAAGTGGGTGCATTAAAAAGCTGGTGATTATGATTTTGGTTATAATCGAAATGATACATCTGATTACATTACAGCTACTTATGTTTACAAATCCTCTTTGAATGTGCACTATTTTTGAGCAAAAATTTAATAACACCAGTACCACTTAGGTTGGCAAGCCTAAAATTAAAATGTCAGTATCGTTTTGTCAGACGCCGTCAAGGAAGCAATAGTTAAATAGACTGTCTTTAAAAACTATATCAGTAGATTTGACAAGCATGTACCATATTACTTGTATCATGCATGATCAATTGTATTTCGTTTAACGTTTGTTCGACAGGCACCGTCTCATTGCGTTTTGGCATCCAACCAATCTTTAGTCTTCCGATCTGCGTTCCAATTACTTTTTGCATGATTAAGATCTCAAAAACTGCAGCGTGCTTCGCAAATATTTAGAATATTGTGTAGTACAGAGATAAAAAAAAACTTGAAGAAAAGATACTTTTGAGCAAAAGATGCTTTTGATGTTTATACCTTCATAAATGTATTAATATTGGTACGCAGGAAATAGAAAATGGAATGGATTCTATAAATGTCGTTAGGGGTTATTCAAAGGGAGGTCGAGTAGTTTTGAAATTCATTTCGTGTAAGCGTCATCTTGAACCCTTTGTGGCTAATGGACCACATTTCAAAATTGCTAAGCTCTGAAACAAAAAATACCAATTCTTTGTTTACTTTTCCGCTGCTCGAATATATATTTATTCATTTTTTATATTGCTTATTTACTGAGAAAAAAATTAAAAACTGAAAAACGTAAGATGACGTCATCGGACGGCAGAATGTAAAATATTTCTTTGCTTAGCACATTATAGTTTTAAATTTACGTAATGCCAAACTCATGACATGTAACTGTCAAAAAAAAAGACAACTTGTTAACGTTGAATGTATGAATGACGTTGACAATGTTGACACTAGTATTATTTACCTTTGACAGTAGTACCTTTTTTTTATTAAAACAATGATAAGCAAAGGAATATCGCTGATTCAGCCGTCCGATGACGTCATTTGGCGCTTACGTCTATTTAGAATAAAAAGAATTTCAATAATTATTTTATGCATGAAAATGGACAAATTTTGAAAAAAGAAAAAATATGGGTCTGTTCATTTTATGTCTACTTTCATATAAAAAAACAATATGGACATGTTAAAAATTTGAAATGTTGTCCATTATATGTAAACTTCCTTCAATTTCAACCTTTTTGCCAACTCCTAAGATGTAAATTAGTTTGCTGTTTGCATATATACTTAAACTAGACAACTGTAAAGCGCGGATTTTCGTTATCCATTTGTACTGTAAGCGTATCTAAACCCATTTCTCGGAAGTACGATTATTAACAAGTATAAGTGAACTATCCGGCGCAACACTCGCTATAGCCATTAACACTTGTTTGTTATTAAACTTCAAGATAATGCGGCTGATGGTATATTTCTTAATTGCTTATTGCACGATACGGACACTATCGGTCCACTATTTCCAACATAATAAGCATTATCATAACAATAACAAGCTAGTAACTCGCGACACTCGAAGTACTCATGGACGGGGGACTAGTGTTGTAAAACACTTGAGTTTTTTTGAGTCGATTCGAAACTCGAGCCATGCAATACTCGAGACTGTTAGTCTCGGGAGTCAATTGCACTGTTGCGCAAAGGCGTCTCCTAAAACTCCTGCAGTGATCTCTGAAGCCGGTGCTTGCCAATCCTGGCATTGGTGGTGTAAATCGTCACGCCATCTTTTCTTGGTTCTGCTCCTCAATCGTCGCCTATCTCTAAAAGATAACCAGCAGGTTGTTATTGTGTGACGATTTTAGTTGGATCACGTGTGTAAGAAACAACACAGTCCGAATCCGCTGTCTTAGTCTCTGTCCGAAACTTAGTTGTTTGACTTGCTTTTAGTGAAGAACTTAGAGGAACCAGTCCAGAGTTCTTTTGAAAACTTTTAGTTCTTGGAGTCATAACTTTTTCTAACAAAGTAGTGTAGTCATAACTTTTTTAACAAAGTTAGACTTCAAAGATTTCAGCTGAGACTCCGACTTGAGTCTTAGAAATGAACTGAGTGTCCAGAAGTAACTTTAGTCCCATTATTATAAGACTTTAGGCATCTTCTTCGTACAACACTACGTGAGACGATAACCCAATGTGTTCAGTTGGATTTTGTGTGCAATACCTACTGTACATGGAATAGCTTTTTCCTCATTTATTATTGTTAAAAAAATCAAAGCTAAGAGAAACATATCGCTTGACAGATGTGCTTAAGTTTTGTTTAACCACATTTAGTGATAGTGATTTGATACGAAAAGTGTATGTATTAAGGACCTTGTACAATTAAGGTAATTTTTGACATAATCGATACTTTTTATCATCATCATCATCATCAGCCCATTTAAGTCCCCACTGCTGGGGCACGGGCCTCCCTCAATCACATGAGGGGTAATTGCCATACTCACCACGCTTCGCAGACGGGTTGGCGAGGGTTTTAGATATAAATGCAGAGTTTTCCTTCTCTGGGTGCTGATGATCATGCCAGCAGCTTTACCTTAGTCGCCTTTTACGACACCTCGGTAAGAGTGAGGGTGGCCTATTCTACTCTGCCGGGGACCACACAGTACTTTTTATACGTTACGATAATTTTGTCCACTGTATTAAGTTAGGTCTGGGATTCTGGGGTTCTCAAGGGAATCGCAAGAAGTTTGACAAATTTAAGGAAACCAACATGTGCCTTTCCATATCCTTTGGTCATTTTATACGGTGTATATTTTATTTTTAATCATTAGACTCATTCTTTGTATAACTCTGGAAGACGACAGTAAAGAACAAATACCTCCTTACTACAAATCGCGAACTAAGAATAGTCCCGGAACAAACTCGTGCCAGTCCCTTTTAACATTGTGTTTTGGAACGGGATGACATGAGCTTTAGTACGGTAATAACGTGGATAGCGTTTAATAATAATAACGTTCACAAATTGTTCTCTTTTATCCGCTCAAATTCTATAGGTTAATTTGATAATACCAATAGCGAGTTCAAACACCCCTTGATACTTTTACCAACAGATACAAGTGTTTTTCATACATCAGTGATTGATGGTGCTCGTAACATATTCCCATACTATAATAATTACGCTATTGTTGCTGTGTATCTACAAAGCCGTTTTTACCAAAGTCAAATTACAGTGGATTGACTATGCAGAGTACGGATCAATCTGGGTTTTTTCTTGCAAGTGTGGCCCGTAGGTACAGTTGGGCAATGTCATTTTGTCTTGTAGCAAGACCAGTATTAAGTATGACGACCTGATTGGAACAGTGGTAGTGAACGCTGCCTCTGATACAAGTGTTGCGGGTTCGATCCCCGCACAGTACAAACATTTGTGTGCATGAACATGTTTGTTTGTATTGATCTGGGTGTATGCTATGTATTATAAGTATGTATTTACAAAAGAAAAGTATTATATGTATATATTTGTAATCCCACTGTTAATTTTGATATCCGTAACACAGGTGCTTGAGCTACCTATCTCGGAGTCAGATCAATGTATGTGATGTTGTGCAATATTTATTTATTTATTTATATTATTTATTAAGTATGGATAGTAAAAAAAACACTACTGCAACCTTACGAATAACCAATTAGCCGATACCGAAAGCTACGCTATTGATATATGTAAGTCCACAAGTAATTCCATAAAACCATTTCAAAAGTAAATCTTGGCTATTGCCTCATTAGTTGTAAATACAGCAATATAGGCACCATAAGAGCCTTGTTAATTGTTTTTAAGAACAATTTTTGCTTCAACATAAAACCCAACCTAACCCAAAACTGACTTGACGTAAGGTCGACGTCACTGGTGGCCAGTCGCGTCTCAATTCCTCAACAGGCACTTCGTAGGGATCATCAATCACGTCTCGTTTGTCCAAGGACAAGTCTGCTGTTCACTTTTTTAAAATTCCTTTTGTGCTCTTTTTGTTTGGTTCTTAACAATCCTACAGTATATCAAATTAAACCAGTAAACAGACGTTACGTGGCGTCAAGTCTTGCCAGGCCGACGATTGGTGTCAATGTTTAGTTGTGTTAAAATATTACATCATACTCTTTTCCGTGGAGAAGTTCTCTGCAAAAATCTAATGGTTGTTTGAGTGTAACGCATGTTAAAATGCATGTCTATGAGGCCTAGTTCATAACTTTTTTATGTTGTGCAATGAAGTGTATCTTACTAGTTTATTTTCCTTAGTTTACGTTACCAGTACTAGTAAGTCCTCAGAAGTACGATGATAAAATTCTTCAACATCGAAATCTTGTCTTTCACCAATCAATCTAGAACCTTGTTTTCTATGCGTGGAATTTTATTTTATATTTTTTGACAATTTAACATATTAACGTGTGATTAACTTAAAAGAAGAACAGCGGTAGTTAAAATACGACTAAAATGAACGAAATTCTCTACTGTTATTCTTTCTATTATGCCAAAGCACGGAATCAGTAACAGCTCGGTTGCTTGCAGCCGTTGCCTTCGAATGTCAAGCGGAATTATCTGCTGGGTTTGAGTTATTATCTTTGGCATATGAGCTGCTTTGGAATTGCGTTTTTCTTGTACTTACTTGGATTTATAAAGGCTTTTGTTTTCCGATTTTTTTTTGATTTAATTATTTAAACTGTATGTTGTTGTCCAGCTCATTGTCTAAGCTGGTGTCCTTTGCATTACGACTCTGTACAGGGCCATTGAAATAGAATTCACGTTCACAGATTTTTTATGCGACAGGTGGCAGACAAGCAAACGAGTGAGAGATAGACATACATCCTTGTTAGTGTTGTTGATCCTCGTATCTATATTTGGGTGATTCTCCGAAATTTTACCTTCCGGTTTCTTCGCATCTGATTTCCATGGGCTTAAAAATATTGTTCAAATTAGAAGTTCATATTCAAATCAGAAGAAGTTTAAATTGAAAGAAGGATTTTCGCTTATTTTGTTGAGCTAACATTCGAAATGGTCTCTATCATGAGGTTTTCGGGATGTTAAGGACAAAAAGATAACGATGTATATTTGTATTTTTTTGCAACAAGCTGATGATAAGAGCGTTTGATTCCGTTTCTATACGAGGTACGCTGAAAAAAATCCCGTATTTGATAAAATCTTTCAAAATAGTAATGTATGAAGAGTCACATGGTCAGCTAAACAACAATTTTATGGAAATAAACTAGGAGCAAGTGACATTGACGTCAAAGACGAGTGTGAATTTTAAAGAACATACAAATAACATATATAATATACAGTATTTACAATCTAATCAGTCTTTGTTATTATCTTTAGAGCATAGGTTCTCAAGATTTAGTTATACAAAGGGATAGAAGTTATTATATTTTAAGTAAAAAATTGATATGTACATTTGTATTGTTATACTCGTATCTATTGACTTATACCTAATGTAGATAAGGTACTTACATATTTTAACATGTTAATTTCTTTGTTAAATAATGACTTATATTTAAATAATTTACTGTAAATTATTTGTGGTGAAACAATAATTTGTTTTTTGCAAAATATTTTGCAATGATATGACGAGTAATTTGTTGTTAGGTTTTGCTAATTTTATCAACTTGATTCGAGTGTCTTGGAATAACGAGTAGAAAGAAGTTGATAAATGTTTGGGAAACGTCGACTTAAAACATTACTAATTTAACACTGGTTTTGTATTGGTATAGCACTTGTTTCAACAACTTCTCTGATGTTAGGACCTGCGTTAAGTTTCACTGATGGCTGTGATTACAATCAATCCTCTTTTGTTTCGACTATTGTGTCTTCAAATACTTTTGCTTTTGCTGCGAGTATCTCCGTAAGTGTTTTGTTTACCCTATTCAAATTCAGTTGTTTTAAAAGGACATCATCCATATTGGGACCTTGCTTATCGTATCCTAACGAGTAAGTTATTAACTAAGTTCTTATATAATCTCATCAAGTTCCCTACAAATGTTGGTACCGTCCATCACAACGGTTGTAGTCGTATATTTTTTTTTATTTCACCTGTTCAACTCTCTGTCTACTTCAAGGACTACTGTTAACGTTCTTATTAGTTGTTTTCTACATTATTATACTCTTTACTAACTCGACATTAAGCTTGTAGTTCGAGACGGTAATAATTATCACCGGAGTATAGTTACAATTTAAAAAGCTTTTATCCATTTCACTATGTTCTCTGGGCTATCTTTAGAGCCAAATATCAAACTGGGTTTCACTGTGATCTGTTGTGTTTTAGACTTAAACCTACTACATATGAGAGCGATACGTAGGGTGACTCGGCAGTCACCTAACGCAATTTCAGCCCACCTGTTCTGCTGCATCCTAAGTGAGACTCTTCAGAAAGGTTACAGCGCACCTACACCTCCCTAAACGGTTAGAAACGCGTCAGCCTAAGCGTTTTCGCAGATGTTCACGGACAACTGTGACAATCACTTACACACTTGCTAGTTTGCCGCCTCTAGCAAAAAAGAAGCTATAAATTGTATCATTCAAACAGAATCATACCGTCAAGCAGGAGACAATTTACATAGTCGCCCGCGCATTGTAAACGCACGGGGACCCGTGTAAATGCGCGGTGTCAGCTGCGTGACCCCGCGCCGCGTCGAATACATTACTAGAATACAATAAGCGTATGAGACGCGTCACCCGACAAGCTCCCCGTTTTTACATGACTACTGATTTTCCATAAGGAGTTGGTGTCAATTTTGACACTTAAATAGTAGGCTTGAATGACTGTGTCAAGAAAGAAACGCCTGTCGTGTAACATAGCGTCCCAAGAGGATTTGGTTTGAGTAAGGTCCGAGAACCTGTATAGGTGGGGACTAGTACTCCTTTACCTTAATTGCATGACGGTTTTTTTATTATCATTTTCAGACACCATGGCATATGAAGATTACGTTAAATATCTGCGTCTTCTTCCTGGTCCATTGATTTTTTGGTCACACAAAGAGCAACTATGTCATAGATCACAGCGTGCCATTCCAATTTGCGTTCAAAACAGTCGCTCGGAAACTCGGGGTACACTTGGACGACGAACGAAGTCTGTTAATTACAATAAAGCGACTTCTGAATGACCTTCGCAAGCGTTGATAGTGTAATATAATGCACTAACTGTGGAAGTCCCACGCTAAGGCCTCACAGAAAACCGGCGTAAAGCAGCACTGAACTGTGTTTCGCTGCGTGAGTGAGGGTACCGGAGGCCCAATCTGGGGGAAAGGGTGGGTTTAAAGTTAGGCAGCGCATTTGTGACTCCTCTGGTGTCCATGGGGGGCGGCAATTGCTTACGATCAGGTGATCCGTCTGCTCGTCTGCCACCAATCACATAAAAAAATAACTAATTAATATCTTTCTTTGTTCTACAGCGTCAGCATGGTGGTGGTGCTGAACGGCGTCCTCGCGGACGAGTGCCCGACGTCGGTGCGCACGCTGCTGGCCACCCATCCCGGGTACAGGGACGCAGCGGCTCAGCTGCTGGCGGCGGCCGCGCGGCAGGTGCCGCCCCCTGGGCTACTGTACGTCGGGCAGCGGGAGCTAGCCGCTGCCGTGCCGCACGACAGTGAGTACACACATCAGTAGCTGAATGTGTCTTCCTGTTGGGGATGAGGATGGCTTGGCCACAAAACAATTATACAGGATTCCTACATTTCATGTCAATCAGGCTACACACACACTTATAGTGATCTCTGTTAGGTTCGACATCAATGACAGAGACACGTGCGGGAGAGACACGATATGATATATCGATAATATGTAGTTTAACGAACTCTTCCCAAATCAAGGTCAGCTAGATCCGACTTTATTATTTTGTGGATTAGCACTTCCAGCTTTTCCTACCGTCCTTAGTTCTGCTAGTACATTCAGAAGGGGTCTCGCCAGGTTCCTCATTTAGGCGGGCTTTTCTGCCTGAATGGGGTAATTGGATCAGGCTATGTCAGTCTTCCTCATGACTCTTTTACTTGCGTGGGTAGGTATCCTCTGGGTAACCTCTCCGATGGAGAGACCTACATAAAACAACCGATTGACACCTACGAACCTCTGTTGGTCGGCCTGGTTCATCATTGCTGCTGGGCTGGCGGAATTCCCTTTGCGTCATCAAAAGTGGACTTCTTATGGTTCTTAAACTGCTGGCCACTCATCTCTTGTTAGTTAGCTAGTTGATCTGGGGGCTCCTGCCCCCAGAGCTGTATTTTAGGTATGGCACTCTCATTTCCACGTTGGAGACGCGTTTAAAGTCTTGACAATCTTCCGTAAAAGACTATAATCCTATGTTCGTGCAAGATGCTTCATAAACGTACATCTTTACTTTTAATTTCTCAAAATGGTTTCTTTTTGTTTTATTGCAGAAAATGTCAACATCATCGGTTCAGATGACGCCACATCATGTATTATTGTAGTCGTCAGACATTCAGGTAAGTCATATTTTTATCTGAATAAAGTATTTTGTATTTATTTTATAAAACATAAATAGAGACATTAAATCACCAAAATTTACTCCTTGTTAGGCTTCAAGTATTGGCAAGAGACGCAAGTTTCTCACAGGTAACTCCACTACTGGTGAATTGGTATCCATGGGCGGCGGCAATCGCTTACCAACAAGTGATCAGTCTGTTCTTCCCTTATCACATAAAAAGTTTATGTGTGTGATGTTGATTATTATTTCTGATATTTATTTCTTATGAGCTTCAAGTTATTCCTTTTTCCATTCCAGGGTCGGGCGCCGTCGCGCTAGCCCACCTGGACGGGTCGGGCACGGCCGAGGCGGCGGCGGCGATGGTGGCGCGCGTGCAGCAGCTCGCGGTCGGCTACCCCGAGGGTAGGCTTGAGCTCCAACTGGTCGGCGGGTTCACTGATCCCCATCGCTATTCCGATGAACTATTCGCCAATATCATGTGTAAGTAACCATTTGTTTTTATTCTGTGTAGCAAGCGTTTGGCCACTGCCTCTTCTGATGTCACGTGACGACGCGGTCTACGGTGTGACACGTTTCATCATCATCATCAGCCTATCGCAGTCCACTGCTGGACGTAGGCCTCTCCAATTGTTCGCCACTGTGATCTATCCATGGCTTCTCGCATCCAGCTCATGCCAGCCATCCTGCGCAGATCGTCCTCCCACCTAGCCAGAGGGCGCCCTACATTACGTTTGACAAGACACGTGTGACACGTTTACCTGGAAGATACGTGGTCACTCGTGATTCGAAGTCCCATTGTTGTATTTATCAGGAACCAGACACCTGCCAAAGGTTCAGACTAATCATTTTGTAGCAAATCACTTCGTATAAGTCGGACTTCATTGGGTCTTGCTTCTACAAGGGTCTTGCATCTACAAGGGTCTGGCATGAGGTGGCGGAAGATCGATCTAGATGGAGACTCATATTAGCGGAGGCCAAGGCTCACTTTGGGTCGCTGCGCCAACCTAGTTAACTAACTAGTTATCTACAACGGTTGCTTTATTTACTCCTTGTCTAAATCGATTCATATGGCGTTCTTGTACACGATTTAGTATAGTCACAATAAATATTGCTACACCGAACCAACCATTAAAATACCTACTACAGGGGATCTCCCAGCGCACTCAGACTCTAGACAGTCAGATTTCACCAGAGAATCGAACCCGGAATCGTCAACGTCAGAACCATAAACTAACAAGAGTGGTACTGTCAGAACGCAGCAAATGTATCATACTATAATAAAATCAAAGATGAACTAATGACCAGAGCAGTAATTACCTAAAACGCCGCTGGACTCGGAACTAAACGATTAAGATTGACGCAAAGGTCGCGACGAGTGCTGCGCTTGCGCCGCTGCCAACGGGCTATTTATTAGTGGAACGGGGCGTGGGTCGGGACTATTGTTACATACTTCGCCACCCATTGCAGCATAGAGTGACGAGTAACAGAAGGACCTGTGCTAGGACTAGGTATATGTAACTTAACTTACATATATGGCAACTTGATTGCTATGATGTAGGCCTTTGCCCTGCAGTGGGACAGTTTATAGGCTGATATTTTACTTTACTTTGTACTTATATTTTATCCTGTAAATATTCGTTCACTGAGTAGTATCATTTATGGGTGAGTAAATATTTTAGTAAATGTATAAACTTATTGTAATTTACACATGTTATGTATAGGTATAGTTATCTCTTAGATTTTATGTATACGCTATAAAATTGATTAGTTTAGTAGTGTGACATGATTGAAAAAAATAAAGAGCTTTTATGTCGTCAGACATGCAAATTCTTGTAATAAGACTGAGTAACGAGAGTTCAGAAAAATCATTTTTAATGTACGGTCGGGTAACTGAGGGCCTATTCCCGAGCACTCGACATGTCAAGTTAAAGATTTGAATGGACGATTGTATGAACTCTCTGAATTCGACTTCAATGTCGATTTTAAAAACAAAAAAACCTATATTAAAAAAAAATACTCAAGTTATCGTAGCGTAGATACCTAATAAATATAAAAATCAATGGGTATGCAGAGGTACCTAGGCACTGGTATATCTATAAAAGTTATCGATAATATGAAAGCAAATCAGTACTATGTATACAAGGTGCATTGTTTTGTTTATTTACCTACATGTTATACTTAATGGACATACTTGCATGCAAATGATTATACAGACGGTCACTTCATTCGTTATCCTGTCTGTTGTGTACATAAAACTGAGTTTTGTATCATATTTGAACATTTTGTAAGGTCCCATGAACTTGGTCTATATTTTCTGCGGATCGTAATCCTCAGAAAATAATAACAGCGTCAACAAAACTTATCTAAATTGTACAAGGCTTTTACTGTTAATAGTATCCTCCAATCGATTACGGCTACAGCGGCCAATCTCAACGATCAGCCACGTACGCAGGATATATTAATGTGGTCAAGTGTGTGCGCAAACACAAGTGCACTCTCTATTCCCTTACCCTCATATTCCGATGGGACACTACTGTGAAACGACCGGCGAGGGATCGGGCGCAGTACCAACAGCTTAATGTGCTTTCCGAGGCACGGGGGTACAAGACTATCAACTTCCAGACTCCGGGCTGCCAATAAGAATTTCTAACCGAAAACATAGGTACAAATTTTTGACCCGACCCGGGAATTGAGTCCGGGACCTCTTGCGCAGCCGTCGCTTCAAAGTGCGACCCACTAACCACTGCGCCACCGAGGCAGTCAACTGTTAACATATTGCTACTGAACCCCCTGTTTGTTATTATTGTATGCTTTGCAAAAGTGGTATTTACGATTTGTCATCCGATTGGCAGGTTATGTATTTGATTAATTGACGTTGTAAACATGTTCTGAAGACATTGTACGTATGACGTTATGAAGTATTATAAGTAGCTATTCACATTTATGGCTCTTCTATATGTTTATAATGTGTGCGGCAATTTGTTGCGACTTTTTGTCTATGTGTGAAAATTAGCAGGCGATCAATGATTGGATCGACTGGCAGGCATCTAGCTAAGTAGTGAGTCTAGGAATGACGATTGTCGTAGTAATGTGGCAATAACAACGTGTTTTATTTTTTACCAGCTTTTCTAAATTCGTCTCTGGAACTCCTTACCCCTTCCAATCAGGAAATCACAATCTTATTCAAATTCACTATATTCAAGTCCCGTGTCAAAACTCACTTCCTATCTCTATAAATAGGTACACTGTTTTTTCCTTGTATCTTCTTCCCTTTTTTATGTGGTCTGTGGTGGTCATTTATACCTATCTATAAGAAATATTTTTATTGAATTTTTGTTATAAATTATCTATGTATATATTATTGAGTATGTATGTATTGTTTATTATTATTTATGTAATGTAATAATATTAATATTTAAAATAATGTATATTTCTGCCATTCTCAATTTCATTTTTGTTAAATTACTTTGCACTGCCTTCCCTTATTACGAATACGATATTTCTTTCCTCTACCCAAAGGTTGTCTGGAAGAAATCGCTACAAGCGATAAGACCACCTTATTGTACTGTCTGTTGCTGTTGTATCATGCTTGTATTTTATTTTTGTGCAATAAATAATATCTATCTCTCTTTCTATCTATCTAAATTAAAAAAATATTTATTCAGTAATTGTCTTTTCTTTATTGGTTTAATTACATACCACAGACTCCAATCCGTGCCTTTTTTTGCTAGTTACATAGTTTGTTTGCTGATTTCCTTAATACATTTTTTATGATATAGGGGGCAGACGAGCAGACGGATCACATTTAACAATATACCGTACCGTAATTGTCTTTTTGCATTGTTGAAGTATTTTAACACTCATAATCACCTCAGTATGAAGTAAGATGATGCCTAAAACGCCCTGTTGGTCTAGTGGTTTAAGTACTGGGCCGTGATCTCGGGGTCCTGGGTTCGATTCCCAGGTCGAGCGAAAAGTATGTTGCGAATTTTGCGAACATAGCTCGGGTTGGTGATCACCAATCCGTATTTGGTAAGCGTGGTGATTAAGCCTAATCCTATCAGTAGTAGCGATAACTTGATTTCTATGATGGAGGCCTTTGCCCAGCAGTGGGACAGTAAATAGGCTGATACTTAAATTTTCATGCCGTAAGAAATGTGTTTCAGTATTTCGGGCCTTAATTTTATATTGTTGCGTGTGTGTGTGTTTTGATCGTCCCAAGTTATTTTGAGATAAATATATTCAATTTATAGACACAGCTTTTTTACTATTTTATTATATGTATAGATCAATAAACATTATATGTCTGTCCTGTCCACTTCTGAATTTGAGTTCCTGCTGCGCCACAGATTCCTATTCCAGACATTTCTGAACCAGTACCTATTAGCAGTCCTCATCATCAGTCGCTACGATTAGCAGGGCGTCCTACACTTGATTTGCCTAACCGCGGTCTCCACTCCAAGACACATATGTTTCAAAGATTTGTTTTACTTCTACAGTAGATGTTAGCAATCTTACCCATTTTAACGTGCTAAATCGTATGCCCCACAGATATAATAATCATACTCCGTTCCCACTATATATAGCCACTCGTGCTCTAAGGTAGGCCCTTATCAAAGGTTCTGTAGTTTGACGCTAAGGCTTTTCTAATCCATATTTTCTCAATGAATTTCCAGTATCATTCCACCGGCTGACAGTAGAGATCGACCTGACGCTGGCGTGCTGCTGCGAACTGAACACGGCGCTCGGCGGCGGGCCTCCCGCGCCGCTCGTCACGGGCGTCGGCGTCGACATCCGCGCGGGAGATCTGTTCCCAGCCACCTTCCCGGATAAAGGTCCTGAGATGTCGCTGCGCGGGGCTAGGATGATTACAGGAGGACCGCATACGTCACAGGTGAGATACAGCTAAAGCTTAGTAAACTTGTAATGATCTCCGCTCGTCGCCGTCGGCATCGATATCCGTGCGGAAGATCTGTTCCTAGCTATTTTCCTATACAAATAGATAGGTCACATTATGTCAATCGTAAAAAATAAAGTTAAGCTAAGTAAACTGAAAGCTGGGCTCTCGTGACAATGTGTATCGCTAAAAAGCGGATTTTCAAAAGTCATAGAACAAATGTTTAGATGGTTGGTGGTAGAGGTGGTAAAAGGGATGTAAATATTTACCACCGTACACCCTACTTAGCTTATACCTACAGGTATAGCTTTAAACCATATATTGACAAGTATCTGTTCCTTTCCTTGCCAAATTCCCGGACAAAAAAGACACTACTAACTAAAGTGACAGCTGAAAACGTCAACTTCCCAAACATTTTGACACTTTGCATCTGTCAAAAGTATCAAAAATGTATGGGAATGACACATGTCAGATTAGTTCACCGAATTAAAAATTAGAGTTTAAGTAGCTGTGATCCAGAGTTTTAAGATAAAATTTAAATTAAAGAAGTTGCCTACATTACCGTCTCCAGGTGCTGGACATCTACGACAACGCAGTGGGCATGCTGCGCATCGGGCCGTTCAACTACGACCCGCTGCGCGGCGTGGACCTGTGGCTGGAGCAGTCCGACGACTTCATCCTGCAGCACCTCAGCACCACGCCCGCCGTCGAGCCGCCGCACTTCGTGCACAATGTGAGTACTCATCCCTCACTAATCCCCAAAGGCAAGCCTTTTCCGTCACAGAACTACACGCACCGGACAACGCTGGCACCGCTTCACATAGGAAAACATTCCATCAAGGACTAAAAAATTTTGCAGTTCCTATTTCTGCCGCACCATCAAGAAATGAAACTCGTTGCCGGCGCATGTGTTATCTCCTTCCCAGTAGGAAGGAGATAATCATATTGTATTGGATCATATTGTAGGAAGTTCCTACAATATGAATTCCTTTAAACGAAGCTTGAAGAAGCATCTCGCGGGCCAGTATGGCGAAGGTGATGCCTGACATCGCCTCCATTGTGATTGCGTGGGCTCTTCTCTTGCTTACCATCAGGCTGAGGAGAGCCAATATACTCCCTTCATCTTAGCGTGTAATTCCTGGTTGCGTCCGAAGCTGTCGCTTTGGAGCCCAGGGTACGCTTAGACCAGGATTCAGGATTGGGGGGTCTGGTAATTACAATGAAGCTACTGCCGTCTGACCTTCGCAACCCTTTAACAGGGGAACCAGACCAACTGAATCATGGCTTCTTTTTCCGAAACGTGCAAGTTTCCTCACGATGTTTTCCCTCACCGCCGAGCAGATGGTAATGGTAGAAATACGCACATAGATTTGAAAAAAAAAAACCATTGGTGCATGCTCGGATTCGAACCTCAAACTCATGCGTGGAAGGCGCGTTCGTATGCATTGAGCTACCATGGCTCTCATACTGTGCCAGGAGAGCCAATATACTGTATCACTTTAAAAAAAAAACTTCGGTCGATTCCCTCTATGCTGAGGATCGTGACTCCTGCCGATTTTGTCGACCAGCTGTCGCCATCGGCTCCACCGCTCCACCTCGTGGGGGGCGCCACGGCTGCGACTTCCTGTACGCGGCCTCCACTCGAGGACCGCCCCGCCCCAACGGCCGTTTGTTCTCCTCGCTATGTGCTCTGCCCATTGCCACTGTATTATTATATTTTTATTTGTACTTCTGAAATGTATGTTGTTGTCTTTTATATTAGTGTTATGATGACTGCCTCGGTGGCGCAGTGGTTAGTGGGTCGCACTTTAAAGCGACGGCTGCGCAAGAGGTCCCGGGTTCGATCCCCGGGTCGGGCCAAAAATTTGTACCTAAGTTTTCAATAAGAAATTCTTAGTGGCAGCCCGGAGTCTGGAAATTGACGGTCTTGTACCCCCGTGCCTCGGAAAGCACGTTAAGCCGTTGGTCCTGCGCCCAATCCCTCTCTGGTCGTGTCACAGTAGTGTCCCATCGGAATATGAGGGTAAGGGAATAGAGAGTGCACTTGTGTTTGCGCACACACTTGAGCACTATAATATATCCTGCGTACGTGGCTGATCGTTGAGATTGGCCGCCGTAGCCGTAATCGGTTGGAGGATTATTATGATGTCCAAAATAATAAAATTTTCTTTCTTTGAACGTTCCACCGTTTGGCTTGCAGATCCGCGTGACGCTGAAGTTCATCCAGCAACACCCGTTCCCGGCCGTCACGGTGTTCCCGGACAACCGGCCGCACTACTACCGCCGCGACGACCAGACCGGCTGCTGGGTTCCTATCCGGTTTTAACCACTAACACTAAATAACCATCACCCTTATCGTCGAATGTAGGTATACAACTCAACGTTTTTAGATGAATAGTAAACTCTTTAAGGTATAGGGGCGTGTTTAAAATCCACTGTTGGTCTGAGGTCCAACTTCAACAGCATCGGTTTTAAGGTGACGGGTAGGGCATACTAGCGACGCCAATCGATTTTAATTTTAGCTACTAAATCGTATCACATTTAAACAATTTCAGGGTTACAACCTCTCGGCAAACACTTATACTATTTGTCTAACAACCATGCACAAGTGTTGGGTCCAACAATTGGCGAAAAATTGATTACCGCCAAAAGCGGCCACTTTTAGCGTGAATCAATTTTTCGCGTATAAATACGCCGAAAGGTTGTAACCCCGAAATTGTTTAAAATAGATCCGATTTAGTAACTGAAAATTAAAATCGATTGTGCCCTACCCGTCACCTTAACATAATCACATTAAATTAAAAAATCAACTTGTAGATGGACCTTAGTTCTACAACACGCCATCTAGCGGATGTTATCCGCGAAGGACCCCATTTAAGAAACCGCTTACAGAAATTACAAACGAAAAGGGTTTTATTTAAGTTCATTTTAAAATCCATGTAGTCGCAACACGGTTATTTGGCACGTGTGGAAATTCGGAACTAATACTGCTTAGACATTTTCCCATAGAAAAAAAATTGTACAACGCCCCCTTGTCAATGGCACTAAAGTGCCTTGTGATCGTGGTCGCACTGTAATTCATGATGATTAGATGTCCTTTTTGGTATGGAAGAGCTTTTTCTTAATTATCTTTTGATTTTTGATAAAAAAAAGGTTCTACTATTCATAAAAATACGTTGTATTTAAAAAAAAATTGGGTGCGTTCAGAAATCATTGTTGTTTTTCTATAACTTTGTGTTGTGTTTAAATCGCTAGAAAAATATCGATGGCCCTCTGAATAATTATTATGGGAAGTCATAAAAATATGCGATTTTTCCAAAGTCATACAACAAAATATGATCAGAATTATATTCTAGTAAAGACAAAGATCATGGATAAAAAAACATCCGCTGACAGTCACGTTTTGTAGACACAAAGGTAGGTATCCCTAATATTTACCATATTCTGTTTAACCCCCCCAACAACAACGGGGTGTTATAATGAATGAGCCAAATAGCAGCTTAAATACTATTAAGTTTCATCATAATATTCTCCAAAATCAGATGATAATAAATAATCGATAGCTTAGATATCTGCTATTATAAGATTTTTTTTATAAAGCCTCGAATTCACCTATAGCGCAATAAGGATTTATTGGTGGATGAATTGGAATTTTACGTTGTTGCTTCTTAGTGTCTTTGACACCTCTTTTTGAAGTTTTCTATAGCTCTTTCTATCTTCATCGTTGTAAAAGGCCGGCAGCGCACATGTATTCCTTTTGGAGTGGCCAATGTCACGAGCATCAGGTGACCCGGTTGCTCGTTTGACATTTGGAGTGCATTGCCCCAACCATCCACCAAAACATTTTTATTGCACTGTACGTTGGTGTTGTCAGCTATCGAAACTGAGAAACTAGTCGTCTATGATGAGAGTGAAATAAATTTCATAGAGATAATGAAAGATGCTATAACCACCTCATTAAAAAAAACACCGGTGATCTTATTTTGATTATTTCAATTGGTATTTTTTTATTGTAACGAAATCACCGAGCAGAAAAAAATACGGCATAAGATATTTAATTAAAAAATATGACAAAGAACCAGTCATTGTTGTTATAATTCAATGAAAAAAAATTACACTACTTAGTGATTATTACCTGATTTATGATTACTAAGAAATACCCAAGTTTTGTGTGACTTCAATTATGATGTTTTCTAATAAAATATGCACTATATTAATAATTGTATGCACAAATCGATAAACGAATGACTGATTCATGAATGAAGTGTAGATTTATTATTTTTTGGCCCATTTATTTTTTATTTATGACTATGTGTTTCCTATATTTCTGCTAATGGTCGTAAAATTTAATGTGCTGCATTTTTATTATTTATAGTTTGTTATTTGCTTAGCTATAAATTAATCCATGATAAAGCCATGAGAAAATTAAAAGCTTTAACTGTTTGGACGTAAGTCTCCTCCATACTGCGTCATAGCTCCATCTCAGGTTTTACTCATCCATATTTTTCATTTAGAATAAAGAATAGAATAGAAAAACGTTTATTTGGTACCAAAACAACGATAGACATTTTACAATTTCGAGAATCTTATAATTAATTTAGCAATTTCTTTGCAATATATTCTAATGCATTTCAAAAACTTTCAATGCACCTTCAACCAGTGACTGCAGTATTCTTTAAGGGTAGCAGCCCAAGGAGTATCGGGGTGTCTTACACTACATTATGAAATTTTCCAAAATTACATGAGAATTTTATACAGCAAAAAAATGAATAATAAATAAAAAAATGTCATCATTAAGAACCATGTCATCAATGAAACTATTAAAAACAGAAAAGTTTGAAAAAAAAAGTTCTTTTTCTTTGTAACTTTAAGGTTTTTCGAAAAAGAGTTCAAATTAGGTGTAGGTCTCCAAGCGAGCTATCAACCATTACCGGTTGATCCAATATTTACAGGACACCCTGTTTTACGTATGCACACAGTATAGGCCGATCTGCGGCACGATAGAGGATATGAGAAAAATGGCTGCTGCCCAATTCTCGTGCTCGTGACATTTTGTAAACATGGCGGATATCACCTGAAAACCATACAAAAAATGTGTTTTGGTGATATATATCGTATGAAAATAAATACGAGAATTGGGTTCCTGGTGTAAGTTAGAGGCAGACTGTCCAGTTCTCTCGGGGAGGCCTACGTTCTCAATTAAACATCGATAAGACACAACTGACGCTTTGGTTTAATGATTTTTCGTGGATTATTTTGTAGATTTATTAGTTGCTTGAAACTACCTACTTATAAGTTGTTCCTTGCTTGACCCTAAGTTTGGTCTCGAAGCAATGCTTTCTGATTTGATACATTCTATTATTGTTTGTTATTTAAAATAGTTTGATATTGTTTATCATACGGAATTATAAATATAGTAAGTCTCTATTGTGATAATTATTAAAATGTTTGTATTTATAAACAAAAGTAAGAAAAACAATTTGTAATGTATTAGTTCTGTTGATTTATGAAAATCTACTATTTCTAAAATGGTTTTTCAACTGTTTTGATGAACTTAATACAAACCAATTTTACTTTTGTGTAAGTATGAATTTAAAATAGGTTGTATGACAGTTAATTTAAAATTTAAACTTGTATATTTTGACATGGATAAGATTTTTGTAATAGTAAAAGACACGTAATGTTGATACACAAGCTGACAATTTAATGTAGTTGAAGGGGTCATCAATACACTTAGTTTACGCCACTCCTAAATAAGTCTTGGATACCAGATTGTCTGACAGAAATCAATGACCAGAATCTGCTAGATATATTGCAAACAAATATTTTGCACTTAGTAAAGTGCAAAATATTTGTTTGTAGAAAAGTACTTTTCTTTACAATTTCTGGCCAAGTGTATATGCCCCTTTATATGTATAAACCATATCAGACAGACTATTATAGTTGTCTATATTTACGATGAACAAGTGCGGTTGTAAATATCATAGCGTTCCATTAGAAATATTTTAGTTAGTACTGACGTTATAGTTATTATTGTTTTGTGAAATACAATGAATATATTGAAGTTCAACAGTTGTTTTCGTATTATTTTATTGCTTCCCTCTCGTGTGTTGTCTAAGTGTTCTCTTTTATGTACTGTCAAGGCTCAACGCCAAAAGCTGCTACTCTACAGGCAAATCCCGTGAAAAGCATGCTTGAGTCGCTATACAACATTCAAATTTTAGCTTTATGCTCATAGGCACAAGGAATCTTAAATGTTAGTTCCGTGTTTTACCGCGGGACTTCTTTCGTGGCGCAGTCTCTAGACGGGGATGAATACGCGAATAATTAGGGGGTTTATTAAGCATCCTACTCTTGTCGCAATAGGATTAAGGGTAGGTACTACACCTACATCCCCTTGATTCAACCGAGTATTTCATAGAGTAATACAATAGTAGTTACAGTTTTACCATTTTTATAAGTTACACCAATGTACAACCCGTGCGGATAAAGAATGGGATCAGAAATGGCGGCGCATCTATTCACTTCTCGCTCGCACACATATTTGCGTCTATACTCGCACTCGTGGGGTGCGTGATTGGTTAAGATTTTGCCGCAGTATTCGAAAATAAGACTTCTGCGCAGGTACAACCTGTGCGGATAAAGAATGGGATCAGAAATGGCGGCGCATCTATTCACTTCTCGCTCGCACACATATTTGCGTCTATACTCGCACTCGTGGGGTGCAAGTGCAAAATCTTAACCAATCAGAACGCTCCATTTACACGAGCCAAAAATTACAATTTCTTATCGGTTGATGCGTCAGCGCCATGTTAAGCGCGAGTGCGGCTAAGAGAGAGATAGCATTCCTCTCTGGATTTATTGTATTTAATCTTAACTTAACGCAATAAAGTCTTTATTTCAACTGCTTTTGCAATTGTAATCAATCGGATTTAACTTCCTCTTCTGCGTAGACGAATTTTGCCGATGTAACTTATAAACGAGGTACACACGGAGCCCAATTCTCTCTATGAGAGACCCATAGAGTAAGGTAATAATACTCTGGTGATTATCTTCCCAAAGCTCTGACCTCTTCACCACCCTGGGTAGGTTGCTGGGTGGTTATGTTACCTCATAGAGTAAGGTAATAATATGTACTCTGCAACTCTTGTTATAATTCCATGAATGCAATAGATTTACCTACTGATTTTCACAAGAAAGTTATAATTATACTATATCCAGCTTGGGTTTTCACCTGACCGCAATAGGGTATGTATGAGAGAATGGGTAACAATGATTGTGGCGAATAAGAATAAGAATAAGAATAATTTTATTTGCTTAAAATATGGTATAGTACATGGGTTGTTCAATATAATAGCTGTTCTCATATTTTGCCAAACTTTGGCATGCAAATTTTAAGTACCTAGTGTTATGTTCCACATACACAACTACAGGTAAATAATAAACTAAACTTACGTATGTAATAATAAAACATATTATAAACAATAATAGTATTAACAATTTTTTGAGACAAACTATGTAATAATTGGTATTTGCTAAAAGTGGCCATTGTTACTTGTAGTAAGAAATTATTACATAGGTGGGTCCATAGAGTATAGTAAGGTGGGTCGCAAAAAAATGTTAATTTACTTAACATTTACGTAACACGGCGTCACGTCGAGTTACCCTTGTTGACCTTTAGACCGTCCTTATGTCTGGGGCACAAGTGCTATTTTTCCACTGCAGGGGGATAACTTGATCTGACGCTGAATATATTTAAAGTATTTGTTGCTTACTCCTTGCTTACTCTCACACAAAAAAAATATCTTCACTTGGCAGCGCGCCGATACCCAGAGCTATTAATTTATAAGAAAGAGAAATTGACACTTGACAGCTGATCTGTCACTTTAATAAATTTCCAAAGCCAGTTTTTGTTTGTTGAAGTGTTGCGGAAATTGTTTTCTCAAGTATTACTAGTAAAAAGCGATCTAAAAGTACGTAATTACGGTAAAATGGACAAACCAATCGTGACCGAACAGCCTCCCCCGTACTCCGCCACAGTTCCTCCAGGTAAGAGGTTAAAAATGATTGCGAAATCATAACAGTTCTCGAATTTGTTACTGATGATTCAGGCTTGATAAGGGCTACATGGAACTACGCAATGCTGATGTCTATACATAAGCAATTATCTACATGAGTGCGCTAATAACGCATTGTAATAAGGCACGGGAGAGGAATAACATCCTTAGCAAAACATGTGCAAGCAAAGGTCTACTTCAATTTCTATAAAATCTAGTTAAGCGTAAACTGTATGCTTATTTTAGCGGCTTAGACAAATATAAAATGTCTAGCGTGCGTAGTTGGTTCTCCAAGAAGCACTTGGATAAAAAAAAAAACAATCACATACAACATATAAAAACAATAATCTTTAGCCAACAAAGAAGCATATAAAAAAAATAACTTATATCAACATTGATTCAAGAGTTCATTGTTGATATCAACATTAGACTGTTAAAATATGTCTTTTAAATAATATCACATCATAATACAGCCTTTACCTTTAGTAAGGTATTTACTAATTAAAAGAAACCATATATTTGTAGAATACAGTAAAAGAGCAGGTTCAATGACCTTTTGATGTCAATGTTATTCATTGATCTGTTACTGATTTTATGTAGTTTAATTTGCCTGGTTTTTCAATGATTGTGTGTTTAATAAGGCATTGCTTAGTTTTCAGGCACAGATTTATTTTAAAAATTAAGAAATAAATTGAGACAGTTTTGCAATGCACATTGATGTGAGGGTGGCAATGTGAAAAACTTATCTAAATGTATCCTAAGGTTTAGTTTTGATATGATACAATATGATACCTTCTTTCTTCCCTCCACTAGGGCCCAAAACTGTTTTCCACCTGTTAACGTTTACTATGACAATGGTAGAATAGTTCCCACCAGATTTTGAACCTTACGTGTCATGGCATAAAAGCGAAAACCAATGAAAATTTTCATTGACTCATATCCAATTAAAGGTTAAAAAACAAAGCGTAGCTACCATTTCTAAGACAAAGAAATATGAACATTCCAGGTCCACTTCCATCGGCGACTCCAGGCGCGTCGTATCCCCCGCCACCGCCCGGCTACACGCCATACGGGACCGCGCCGCCGCCCCCCCCAGGCTCGGCCTACGTGCCCAACTACGGAGCTACCACAGTCATCATCCAGCCCCCCATCGTGGCCGTGGGGGCGTGCCCAGCCTGCCGCGTCGGCATCCTTGAAGATGACTTCACCTGCCTTGGAATACTCTGCGCTATATTCTTCTTCCCGTTAGGTATACTATGTTGTCTCGCACTAAAAAATAGAAGATGCTCCAATTGCGGGGCTATGTTTGGCTAGATATGATATAATCAAGAACAGCTTATGATTGTAAACATACTATTATTTTATTTTGTGAGTTCTAAATATATCACTAAATAGTCACATTAAAAAATGGTTACTGCTGAAGACCAATTTCATTTCATTATTATTATAGTTACTATTACGTCAACATAATAATTATTATCTTATGCCTATTCTGTTCACATAGTTGGGAATGCATCAAGATTATTCAGAAATGATTTATTACCATTTTGGTTTAATTTTTCTTTTATTCCTTAGTAAAAGATACTGACTCAAATTTAACCAGGTTTTGTAGATTGCACAGCTTTATGTTCCTACATATAATTTCATGTGATAAAGGTTATTCCAGATGCGGAAAATGTATGTAGCGGGGAAGCTTACACACAAAATAAGATGTATAACAAACTGGAGTGGAATGTGATTTATGTATAATAAGCGCAGATAAATAATGTCACACATTAAAATATTCTTTTTGTCATGTGACATGTCATCACTATTATTTAAAAATATGTAATCATTGCATTTTAAGCATATTGAATATGCAACAAAATTATTTATTTTTAGACAAAAAAAAATACATTTTCTCACAAAAATAAAACGATTGATTCACATAATAAGTATAGGATAAATAAATTTAAGTGACACTATAATTATGTAGGTATAAATTATAAAATCGATAGATATTGGTTTTAAGTGGTTTATGTATAATTATTATTTTTGATAAAATGTAGTTAAGTGTGGTTTTATAGTTGCATAAGTTTGTATTGGATTATATGATGATGCTGATATTGTATCAACTATTTCAATTAATGTTCTGTCCATATTTTAAATGACATTTTTACCTAGTTGTTTATCTTAATTGCCATATAATCGTTTTGTAGTTATTGCTGTTAAATTTTTACCTACTCGTTGATGAAAACATGCCATAATTGCTTGGCCATATTTATAATTTTTGTTAAACTTCTACTATTGGATTATTTTAATAATGATGATTCAGATACAGCATTGTAAAGTATCACGTTCTGGGATCTGGCTGGCTGATAGAGATCATATCTCTTTTATTTCTCACAACTATTATTAGATAGTGTTATCTAGGTGATTATTCAAAAAATGCAAACAACCTCTCAAAATGTGTTGATGTCAAGGAATGAGTTAAAAATTTAGCTCATATTACAAAGAACTTAAAATTTTTTTTTAAAATTGCTCTCAAATATGTTGTCTTACATTACAGAGCAATTTTACTTATTCAATGTCAAAATGATAAACATCCTTGAAATTAGAGTGAACTACAAATACAATTAGTGATTAATTTTTTTGTGGTTCTAAAGTAATGAATAATGTGCTGATGTTAATATCCTCTCTGATGCAGGGATGCTTATAGTGCCTACTTATTATTTTATTCATCTAATTATTTTTAAATAATGGTTTATTGTTTTTCGAATACGAATTAAAAATAATACAGATTAGATAGATAGGTTAGATTGAAATGGAAATATACAGCCAAAAATGCCTTTCTCTCTACAAAATAATGTTAACTAAATTTATTAACTGTTAAATTAAGTATATCTATGCTGTAAGCGTAAATATAGAGAAAAAGTATATAATGTAATTTGTATAGAATTTTCGCAATAAATATTGGGATAAAATCGCATAACTATGTATTTAATTCAAACTTCTAACACTTAAAAAGTTGCAGGACAGTCGTTTTGTTAGGATACCTACATGGCTTCTTTTATCTTACTTCCGAACAAAAAAGCTTAGACACTTACATTTTTGAGTAGGTACTTCCAAAAAATGTTCCGTGGGAGAGCGCTCTCCGGACACCGGCGTGAACAACGCTTGCGCTGTGAGGAGAAAGGTTGGCAATGCACCTGTGACTCCATTCGGGTGATCCGTTACACCTAAAAAAACCTAACAAAAGTCGAACTAGCCGATCATCGGATAATTTGGCTGAACACGCTAATAAGAGCTGACGGCTGCACAGTGCACCAGCAAACTGACGTATTATAAGCTATATTGTTCTGTTAAATAAGTCCGCTGAGCTGCACAGAGGTCTGGAGGCTGCCAACTCTGATAGCTGCAGTAAATCGACTGGAGTATCGGCCGAACTAATGACGCTGAAAATTGCACTTTGTTGGAGAAAAACACGGTAGTTGCTCCTTGGAACTGATTTAGTGAGAAATTGATGTGCAATCTACTGGTAACACATTGTTTAAGTATATTGATTAAATACTTCTATAGTTTTTGAGCTACTTCTTACTGATGGATAGACTTAGGTACGGTCGGAGAATCTGTCGCATTACCTACCACCTGAAGAGCAAAAATCGCTTGCAGCTTGCATAGTTTTTTGTTTTCGTTTGAAATCTAATAAGTGAAAGTGTTTAGATAGGTATGCGCTTCTGTCGGGAAATGGGCACTAGGTAGGTACATGTGTAACGCACGAAAGACTTAAGGTGACAAAAACGGACCCAACATTTGTGCATGGTTATTCAATAAATAGTATAAGTGTTTGCCGAGAGATTGTAACTCCGAAATTGTTTGAAATAGATCCAGTTTAGTAGCTAAAAGTTAAAATCGATTGGCGTCGCTAGTGTGCCCTACCCGTCACCTTAACCTAATTCAATAGCCCGGTCCGTTACAAGTCTATGTTGTCAAATACATTTACATTAGGTTCATTAAAAGGATTTAAACTCGCCACACCGGTCAATAACTATAAAAATAACGTATCTCTCTAATCACTCGACACTGGCAGAGTTATTATGTGTTCGCCACGGGCAACACCAGTAGCAGCCACTGATTAAAAAAAAATAAAAAATAATACAACATTCAATGATTCAATAGGGATTAGGCGCCGACTTCGGTAAAACTTTTGCTTGAGTGTACCTACTGTTATAAAATGTTATTTGAACTGTATAAAGTGTTAGAAATATTATTTTACACTTAAGTTTAGCCGTGTGGTCCCGGCAGAGTAGAATAGGCCACCCTCACTCTTACCGAGGTGTCGTAAAAGGCGACTAAGGTAAATCTGCTGGCATGATCATCAGCACCCAGAGAAGGAAAACTCTGCATTTATATCAAAACCCTCGCCAACCCGTCTGCCAAGCGTGGTGAGTATGGCAATTACCCCTCATGTGATTGAGGGAGGCCCGTGCCCCAGCAGTGGGGACTCAAATGGGCTGATGATGATGACTTAAGTTTAGTTCGTGGTTTTTGAAGGCGTTTTTTTTTTAATTCTTGATTAAATTCAATTATTATTTTTAACATTCTTAATTTATAAGTAGGTACTCGTTTAGTCGAATCGACTTCGTCATTTTTAACTAATCTCTTCTCTTTCTCTTTTCGTCTCTTTAATAATCAATTAGGTAACCCATAATAATTACCTAAATAACCAGTGGTACTAAGTCCTGGACAGCTGCCCTGAATGTTCCAGACCGCGCTCTGCCGGGATATTAATTACGAATGAAAGCCTCGGCCACTCGTGAATATGTGATGATGGACGGGTTCCTAAGTCGAGTACCAGCTATTAGGATCCTTCGCTCTATATTTAGCCAGTGCGTGCAGTTAGCACACCTGAGATTATAATATACACCGTTTTTTGTATCTTTTCATCCCGAAAACCACATAATAAGTATCGTGAATAAAGTCCATATAGAATGTTATGTTCATTCTCATGTTTCGTTAATACCAATATTTTAACCTTCTTTTTTCTTTTTTTAATGTCACATAGGTGGCAGACGAGTAGACGGATCACCTGATGGTAAGCGATTGCCGCCGCCCATGGACACTCGCGACACCAGTGGAGTTACAAGTGCGCCGTAACTCCACTGGTGGTCCGAATTTCGAGTGCAAAAACACATCGACGATAGACGACCCGATTGGAACAGTGGTAGTGAACGCTGCCTCTGATTTGATTTGCGGGTTGCGGGTTCGATCCCCGCACAGTACAAACATTTGTGTGCATGAACATGTTTGTTTGTATTGGTCTGGGCGTTATCTATGTATTATAAGTATGTATTTACAAAAGAAAAGTATTATATGTATATATTTGTAATCCCACTGTTGATTCTGATATCCGTAACACAGGTGCTTGAGCTACCTATCTCGGAGTCAGATCAATGTATGTGATGCTGTGAAATATTTATTTATTTAAAAAAAAAAAAAAAAAAAAACATCATAAAGTAGTGCACAGTAATTAAATAGGTAGTATAAATGTTTGCTTAGAGACTCCCGCTCCGAAATTGTTTCAAGTGTTGTGTTAACAATTTAAATCGATTCGTGTCGCTAGTTAGGGCCGGACGGGTGGCCCTAACTAGTGATACCGCCTTAACATATCGCCTCCCGGCAAGAAAAGTGTCACAATGCAAAAATAGAGGTTTCGAGAAAATGTACATTTTATGTTTTTTTGTTCATTTATATGTCAATAATTAGAAAACTATAATTGTCAGCTTGATGAAATTTCATTTGTGAATAGCTTATTTACTTGGTAATTAATGGGCGCGAAATGTCATAACAAAATAGTATTTTTTTTAAAGTAACTTTTAAGAAATTCTTAATTAGGTGATTTTTATGACTCTTTTCTCGATTGAAATGTCTGTAGTTTCAAAAATAATACACAATTTAATATAAGATAATAATTTGATATAAGAGTTCGTCCTCGGACAGTAGTGTTGGCCAGCAGACTAAAAGAAAGCTTGTAGAACGGAATTCACAAAAATTATCGAAAGAGAATAATGAATCTGAACCTTACGTTAATATTGGTGCAACAGATAATTTAGCAGTGACTCCTTCTACTTCTAAAAATATTCCACAGCGCAAAAGGTCCATATCTTCTGATTCCTCTTCATCAAGTTCCTCGTCAAGCAGTGGTAGCTGCAGCAGTAGTACTGGTAGCAGTATTAGTAGTGGCAGCAACACCATTAGCACCAGCGATGCCATTTCTAAGTCTAAAATCACGTGAAAGTCAATGTAGATCTAATGACGTAGTATCTTTGCCACGCAACCAAGAAGGTAACGTACCTAACAATAATATCCCCGAGCTTGTTACAAGTCCCGTACGTAAACCTAGCAAAAAACGCAAATCTTGTATGGAAGAATGGCTGTGAAATGAAGCGAAAATATTTAGGAATGCCGGAAAAACATACACTTCTCGTTCTAAGTCACAGAAAATACTGTCTGATAAAAGAACTGAAATATTTAATAGATATTGGCAATTAGGAGACCTAGCTTTAAGTTTCGATAATAATTTACATTTTAATTTGCATTTTTCACCGCACGGAGGTTTCAAGCCCCTCTCAGATATTATTTTCTGTGACTTAGAACGAGAAGTGTATGTTTTTCCGGCATTCCTTAATATTTTCGCTTTATTTGACAGCCATTCTTCCATACAAGATTTACGTTTTTTGCTAGGTTTACGTACGGGACTTGTAACAAGCTCGGGGATATTATTGTTAGGTACGTTACTTTCTTGGTTGCGAAGCAAAGATACTACGTCATTAGATCTACATTGACTTTCACGTGATTTAGACTTAGAAATGGCATCGCTGCTGCTGATGGTGTTGCTGCCACTACTAATACTGCTACCAGTACTACTGCTGCTGCTACTACTGCTTGACGAGGAACTTGATGAAGAGGAATCAGAAGATATGGACCTTTTGCGCTGTGAAATATTTTTAGAAGTAGAAGGAGTCACTGCTAAATTATCTGTTGCACCAATATTAACGTAAGGTTCGGATTCATTATTCTCTTTCGATAATCTTTGTGAATTCCGTTCTACAAGCTTTCTTTTAGTCGGCTGGCCAACACTACTGTCCGAGGACGAACTCTTATAGCCACCGTCAATTTTGAAATTTGGGTCTTTAACACTATTGTCACTGTCCTCAAAACATAAATTTTCTTTATCTGATGTTGGATTTTCATCTGTACAAAAAGGTTCTTTTGCAACAATGCTTGGACTTGTGCCATATTGAGTATCCATAATATTCTGATCTTTAGTGTGGTTCTGCTTATTTTTACATTTTATGAAGAATATGCATTTTGATGTTGCATCAAAGTATCATTATCTTTCATAGCATTTTCTTCGTTACATTTCTCGCTAGCCAGTTTTATCATAAATGCTGCTCGACTATTATTATTCATGTTGATCCTGAAAAACAATCCAGTATTATTAAAACACAGAACTGATCATCTGCTTCATTAATATCTCTGTAATAACAACTGTCGGATTTCCGAATACAAAGAAAAGCATGCATAAGTTTTTGTTGTAATGTAGCCTCTATGTTAAATAGGTACTGGCTATATTTCTATTAGTTTAATTGATATTCCATTTACTATTTTGTATCTAGACTTTTACTTTTCTATTGTCACTTCTTCCTTCCTTTCATCTTGTTGACAAGTAAACATTTCAATCTTCAACAGTGTTTTTCTCTAATTTTATCACGTTATCAGCACGAAGCTCTACAAGCGAGCTAGCTGATAAATATAATATTAGTTGTGTTGTTGTACTATGATTTTCACGAAAATATAGTTCGTCGAATCTCGAAAAAAAAAATTGTGCTACGTCATTGTGCAAAATGCAAGGTAGCGGGGATAGAGTGTCCCCAGGCACAAGCAGCAATGCAATGGGAATGGGAGCGATCCGTATGCTTTCCGGACGGGAAGGCTACAGTGCATGGAAGTTTAAGATGCGATTTTACTTACTGCATGAGCAGCTGTGGGAAGCTGTTGTGGGTTATCCTGATGGAGATGAAACCCCAGAGTCAACGAGAAAGCGTAAGGATGAATTAGCACTAGCCAAAATCTGCATGACTTTAGATGGAGGAGCCATCACTCATGTGAGGAGTGCGGAGAGTGCTAAGGCCGCTTGGACGTCGTTGCAAAACGCCTATGAAGATAAGGGCATGGGCAGAAGGTTAGCTTTAGAACGTAAGCTTTACCGATATTGTCTTGAAGAGTTTAATACTATCGAAGAGTATATAAATGCCGTTATAAGTACCGCTCAAGATCTCGCTGATATTGGTAAGAAAATCGAGGATTCTTCTTTGGCTGCGATACTATTGGGAGGTCTAACGCATAACTTCGATCCCTTGGTCATGGCTTTAGAAAATTGTAATGTTGAGGTTACCACGGTCATGGTAAAGGCAAAAACTATTGAATGAGATGTCGAAAACCAAGCCTTATGATTGTGAGTCTGCGTTGCGTTCGAAGAAAGGTCAAATTATTCAACATAGTACCAAGACGAAGAAGAAGAAGGAGGTTGTATGTTTTGATTGTCACGTACGAGGTCATACTAAATACAATTGCCCCAATAAGTTGAAGAATAAGCATGATTCAACATCAATAACTGCCTTGGGAGTAAATGGTAATAAAGATACGTGGTACATCGACTCTGGAGCTACTTCTCATATGACTTCAAGGTCTGATTGGCTGACAGAACTCAAACCGCTGCATTCTGGCAAGGTGACCGTCGCTAGCGGAGAAGCGATTGATTCCGTGGGAATCGGAACAGTTTCAATCAGTACTAATAGTAGTATCGACAAGATTAGTGAAGTTGTACTTGTACCTAAATTGAACACTAATTTAATTTCGGTTAAGAAAGCAGTCGATAAAGGTTTATGTGTACTTTTGATAATACTGGCTGTAATTTTTTGATAGAGATTATTTCTCTTATAAAGGTAATCCTGTTTTACACGGTTCAGTACATGGCGGGCTTTATACATTAGATGTTAATATTAACAAAAATGTAGCTCTTGATGTGAATTCTGACTGTCATTCTGCAGATTCTCAAGTTCAGGCTGTTGATGTACGCACTAACCGTCTGTCTCAATTTCAGCTGTGGCACAAGCGGTTAGGTCATCTTTGCAGGTTTGACATGAATCTCCTAAGGAATGGACGTGCAGTTGGAATGGATTACTCAGCAGTGGATAAGGAGCCATGTATACCATGTGTTGAAGGGAAACAAGCAAGAAAACCCTTCACGGTAAGTGTGGATAAGCCTAAGAGTACAAATTCGTTATTGGAATTGATCCACAGCGATATTTGTGGACCTATGTCGGAAAATTCATTTCAAGGTAAGAAATATGCGTTATTCTTCATTGATGACTTTTCTCGACTTACTTTTGTTTATTTCTTGGCTTCTAAGACGGAAGTAAAAGCAAAATTTATCGCTTTTCAGTCTTTAGTCGAGCGCCAAACAGGAGCTAAAATTAAGGCATTAAGAACAGACTGCGGAACAGAGTATGTTAATGAACAGTTCTCTAGTTATTTACGTTCTAATGGTATTGTGCATCAAACCACAGTTCCACACAGTCCGCAACAAAATGGAGTATCGGAGCGTTCAAATAGAACGATTGTGGAAAAAGCGCGGTGTATGTTAGCTGGTGGTTTTCTTAGCAAAGCCTATTGGCAGGATGCTATAGAAGTGGCAAAGTACCTGAAGAATCGATCCCCGCATAGAGCTCTAGATCGCCTTACTCCTTATGAGATATGGTTCGGCTCAAAACCCGATTGAGTCACTTACGAGTGTTTGGCTGTAGAGCACTAGTACACATTCCAGATTGTCAAAGGAAAAAGTTGGATGTGAAGGCTAAACAGTACACTTTTGTTGGATATTCGGAAGATCCAGGTAATTATTACTTCCGAGATGCGAGCTATCCGAGAAGACTCTTAAAAGCTAGGGATGTTGTGTTCTTCGAAGATGCTTTCTCTGATTTGAAAGGTGATAATCCTGCAGGCCAGTTTCCTGTTGATCCCCCTGCAGTGATGGTATTCTCAAACAGGAATGAAGCGGAAGTTCAAAATCCCATTGCTGGTAGCTCTGGCACTTCTACTAAGGTGAACGTAGAAGTTGCACAAATCGATCCTGATCCAGAAGACCCTATTTCTGATGAAGAAATTCCCCACGATGAGGAGGATATTCTCGAAGAACAGGTTTCTACTGATGAACCTACTTTCCAAGGAAGGTATCCCTTAAGGAATCGATTAGCGAAAGATAAAGGTTTTGTGTCAGCAAGCTATAGTTTTGATGAGCCTGAAACCTTCAATCAAGCTATTCAATCAGAAGATAGAGACAAATGGATGGGTGCTATGAGAGATGAATATAGATCCCTCATTAATAATAAAACATGGATTTTGGTTGATAAACCTGATGGTCAAAAGATAATACCATGCAAGTGGGTATATAAGGTAAAGAAGGATGCAGAAGGTGCAGTTGCGAAATATAAAGCCCGGCTAGTAGCCAAAGGCTATAGCCAAACCGCTGGTGTGGATTATACAGAAACCTTTGCGCCAGTAATTCGCAATTCTTCGTTACGTATGATGTTTGCACTTGCAGCAAAATTAGGCCTCAAGATGCGACATTTAGACGTGGACACAGCGTTCCTAAACGGAGAATTGGAGGAGGATGTATATATGGTACAACCGCAAGGTTTTGAGAAACCAAGCCAACAGAATAAAGTTTGCCTACTCAAGAAAGCTTTGTACGGGCTGAAACAAGCGCCTCGTGCTTGGAACACAAAGCTAAATGAAACTCTTTCTGCGTTAGGTTTTAAACGGGCTCCTTCAGAACCATGTATTTATACCAAACTATTTGGAAAGGAACTTGTCATACTGGCAGTTTATGTTGACGACATAATTGTTTGTCATAAAGATGACAAATTGGCAGACGCTGTCAAATGTGATTTGCAAAAATATTTTGGTATTAAGGATTTGGGACTTTTAAACTATTATCTTGGTTTAAATGTTTCCCAAACAAAGAACTGTGTAAAAATTAATCAAAAAACGTTCATTTTAAATGTTCTTAAGAAGTTTAATATGGCAGACTGTAAATCTGCCCCTACTCCCTTACAAAAGGTGAAGTTGAACCAAATAAGAGCGGTGAGTTGCATCCGTATCCATATCAATCACTCATTGGTAGTTTAATGTTTATATCTGTGAATACTCGCCCTGACATTGCCTATGCAACTAGCTATCTTAGCCAATTTCTTGCAAAGTTTGATAAACAACACTGGTTGGCTGCAAAAAGGGTGTTGCAGTACCTGAAAGGAACAGTAGATTACTGCATAACTTACAAGAGGGTTCCAGATTTCAGTCTGACTGGGTATGCAGACAGTGATTGGGCAAATGATCCCACTGACAGAAAGTCCTATACGGGTTTCTATTTCAGCTTATCCGGTGGAGCAATTAGCTGGGAATCGAAAAAACAGCCCACCGTTGCATTGTCATCAACGGAAGCAGAGTATATGGCCCTAACTTCAGCGGCTAAGGAAGCCACCTTCTTACAGAGGTTGATTCAGGAGGTAAGTGGCACCTCTCTGACTCCGGTTACCGTGCACAATGACAGTCAGAGTGCACATAAGATTGTACTTAATCCTATTCATCACAACAGGACTAAGCATATCGATACCCGTTTTCACTTCATAAGGGAAAAAAGTCGCTGAAGGCACTATTTTAATTGAATATGTACCAACTAGTGACATGTGTGCCGATATGCTGACAAAGCCGTTAGGTAGGGTTGCGCATTCCAAATGTACTGTCGGTTTAGGGTTGTGCACTTGACATAGTTAGGTTATTTAGTCAACTATGGAATCTCAATTAAGGGCTGGTGTTGTAATGTAGCCTCTATGTTAAATAGGTACTGGCTATATTTCTATTAGTTTAATTGATATTCCATTTACTATTTTGTATCTAGACTTTTACTTTTCTATTGTCACTTCTTCCTTCCTTTCATCTTGTTGACAAGTAAACATTTCAATCTTCAACAGTGTTTTTCTCTAATTTTATCAGTTTTTAAATTTATCAGATTATTATTTGAGTTCAGTAAGAAACAAGTACCTATGTACCTTCCTGTTGTTTTGTTTTCACACTAAACAACAGTAAAGTACTAAATTCTTAATTCAAATTAGTGTAAATGATAAAATTAGCTTGGCTAGCTACGGCATGAATAGGCCGGCTCGACCGTAGTGATACCACGGCCTCACAGAAAACCGGCGTGAAGCAGCACTGTGCTGTGTTTCGCTGCGTGAGTGAGGGTACCGGAGGCACAATCTGGGGGATACATATTGTGTTTGTTTTTTTGCATAATGTGGCAATATTTACAATGCTTTTTCGTCAAAAATACAGTCACAACACAGATCACAATCGCCTTCTTTGTAATCAATCTAATATTTAAATGGAAAACTTACCGGTAAAGAGTCTCATCACAGGTTAAAACGATATTAACAATGTTGTTTCGTCAATAATACAGTCACAACACAGATTGTGTCACCTTTTTCCTAATAAATCTAATATTTAAATGAAAATCTTACCGATAAAGAGTCACATCACAGGATAAAACGCTTTTTTGGCGATACCGCAAACGTCCACTCCGTATCAACACAAATGTGACACTGTTCACGCCGGCGACTGGAGCGAAACGGCTCCGTGAAAAAGAGTACTTTGTGCCATCTAGCGGCAACCAGGCGCAACATAATTACGACACTTTTACAGCCTAACAAATGAAACACGCGCAATCGAATGCTGTGATAATGTCATTTCGTACCTAACATGTGTTTGTGACACTTTTCTTGCCGGGAAGCGATATACAGACCGCCTTAAATTTACCCTCTACGTAAAACGAAGTAGCTGAAGTCTGGCAGTAGATACCTAAGTAAGTAGGTAGAATACTCCTTTCATCTACCTACGCCATCTAAAGGATTTTTACGAGGCAATGTCACTTTATATTTCCATTGCATAATGTAGGTAATGGTGGGAGAAATAAGATACGCACAACTTGTACCTACTTAAGTATAGTCGCCGTTAGGTCAAGTTACGCAATACAAAAATAGTAATTGCGTCTCAGAAATAGGTAGGGCACACTAGCGACGCCAATTAGGTACTAAACCGGATCTATTTTAAACAATTTCAGGGTTACTCTCGGCAAACACTTATACTACCTATTTGTACAGTTTACATACGTACAATTTGCTGACTGCGCACTCCACATTTTGGTCGCGTCATACAAAACCATCGATTTTGTATTGTTTATCGATTTATAGTTAATTGTAATTAATAAGCGTTATTGAACTCATGTAAACAAGCTTTAACTAAGTAAACTTCATAACTTCGTCCAAGTGATTTAACTTAACAAGCATCTACCTACTCTGCACTCAAGCATCATCTTCTTCACTTCAACTTCATCATACTACATTCAAGCATCTCTAATCAGCTCATTAATTAAATAACCACGCACTAATGTTGGGTCCGTTTTTGTAGGCGAAAAATTGATTCACGCCAAAAGCGGCAACTTTTGGCGCAAATCAAGAGATAGTAACCCCGAGATTGTTTAAAATAGATCAGGTTTAGTAGCTAAAAATTAAAATCGATTGGCGTCGCTTGTGTGCCCTACCCATCACTATAATGAAACACGTCTCGTTTCCTTGGTAGCTAGGACAGCTAGGATCTCAAAGCGCCGTTTACCCTAACAAAGTCTTGGATAGCACTTTGATACATTTACCCGTTAACCGCCTAAACGCCGGGCACTTCGCACGGTAATGAGGATTTGTATAACGGACACCTCATTACCGGCTTTATGGGTGCGAATTAATTTTACCTTGCATATATTAGTTTAAGACCTGTAATTTTACTGTGCAATATATTTGTTTAAGACCTGTAGGTAGGAACCTAAAATGGGTTACGGTTTTCTTATGGGGTGAGGAAACGCAATTGGCAATTGGCGTTTATTTACCTAAACTACCTACTTTTAACTCAAGAACCGCCGTAACTTTTAGAATAAAAATAGCCATTAACTTATTTAGCTCACCAGCTCACTTAGCATTCATCGCTTAAGTAAGTGAGGTACTTAACTAAGCAATTTGATTTAAACCATCATTTCAGCCAATAAACGTCAGCGACACAGGCCTCCCCAATGATCTCCACACAGATCGGTCCTGTGCCGCCTGCATCCAAGGGATTCCCGGATTAATTTAAATACCTACAACCTATCAGGAATAAAGACTTAAGTAGATACCTACTTAATACAAAAAAGCTGTCAAATGCACGAAGCTTTCCGTACCATTGATTTTATTATACTAGGCCCGTTGGCCAGATACGAGGCCAGAGATACCACTGTCTCACAGAAGACCGTCGTGAAGCAGCGCCTGCGCTGTGTTTCGCCGTGTGAGTGAGGTTACTGGAGGCCCAATGGGGCGGGGAAGGGGAAAAGGTTGGCAGCGCACTTGTGACTCCACTGGTGTTGCGGGTGTCCATGGGCGGCGGAATTGCTTAATATCAGGTGATCCGTCTGCTCGTCTGCCACCTTTCATAAAAAAACAGGTATTTTTTATTTTTAATAAATAAACATAATCCCAATTTCCAAATCTTTAACATCAAAACTGAACGACTTACATACGAATATTAGTGGCCCCTTAGACCCATTTAGGGGTTGAAATTTAAAAAATCCCTTCTTAGTGCGCACTTGCATAATAGACACTACCTAAGTTCCAAATTTCATGATATTCGGTCCGGTAGTTTTAGCTGTGCGTTGATTTGGGAAAAAAAAAAATATTTTCTCGCTATGTGCCCTGCCCATTGCCACTTGAGGCATGCAATCCTTTGGGCTATGTCTGTGACCTTAGTTCTCCTGCAGATCTCATTAACATTTCTCAGACGGCCGTTGGGGCGGAAAGGTGCTCGAGTCGAGGTCACGTATAGGAAGTCGCAGCCGTGGCAGGCTTTCCACAAGGTGGACCGACGACCTGGTGAAAGTCGCGGGAATCCATAGGATGCGGGCGGCGCAGGACCTATCTGTGTGGAGATCATTGGGGGAGGCCTATCAGCAGTCCAGCAGTGGACGTCTATTGGCTGAAATGATGATGACGAAAAAATATTTTCACATCCTCATATATTCACTAATTTACCCTCCAGCAACAGATGGCGCTAATCTGACTGTTACATACAGAAACGAATTTCTCATACGATCCTACATCGCGTTGCAATATTTTTGTACCGACTTGAGATATATACGACAAACCAAATTAGTAAAGTTACATCTTCCGTAGAATTACCTGTTTATAAATGGTATAGATAGAGAGATAGATAGATAGAGATATATACGGACAAACCAAATTAACAAAGTTACATCTTCTGTAGGTAAGTCCTCGAAAATTACCTCTTTATAAATGGTATAGATAGATAGAGATATATACGACAAACCAAATTAGAAAAGTTACATCTTCCGTAGGTACGTTCTCGAAAATTACCTCTTTATAAATGGTATAGATGGATAGAGATATATACGACAAACCAAAATATAGCAAAGTTACATCTTCCGTAGGTACGTCCTCGAAAATTACCTGTTTATAAATAGTATTGATAGATATAGATTATTAAAGTAAATACAATACGATTATGTAAGTATTTTGAGAATATTTAAGTGCCTATCTGTTATTGTTTCTTCATATCGAGCATAAATAGGTAAAAATACGACTGAGTATTTTGTGAATATTTCAAGTGCTTACATGTTTTAGTTATTAATATCGAGAAAAAAGGCAAAAAATGCGTCCGTTGTGTGAGAGCCCCCCTGAAATAATTATTTTATTTTGATTTTAGTATATCATGTTATAGCGTTAATGCCCTGTTGGTGTATTGGTTACTGTACTGGGCCGTGATCTCGGGGTCCTGGGTTCAATTCCCGGGTCGAGCAGAAGTATCACCAATGTGATAACTTACTTTCTATGATGGAGGCCTTTACCCTGCAGTAGGACAGTAGGTGTACAGGCCGATACTATGTTATAGCGTCAACAAAAATAGATATTTTTTGACAATCTCAACTGTCTAGCTGTCGCTGTTCTTGACATATACCCTGGAGACAGACAAATGGACAGACGGATATCGAAATCTCAGCAATAGGGTTCCGTTTTTACCCTTTGGGTATGGAACCCTAAAACCTATGATCCACAATCTATTGAATTAGATTGTACTAAGAGGATCTTGAAAATGGCTACGCCGCGCTGGCTGCAATCAGGCACTGATTCAGTAAAAAGCGAACAGGGCGATACTTAAAATTCACTCACCGAACGAGACATAATCATCGGATAGAGGTCTAAAGTTTCAACTTTTGAGCCGTTGAGGACCCTCCAGCACCGAATTAATGCTGTGCCGAAAATGCTGGCTCCCAACCAAAGTGCAGTGATGTGGAGCGCCTCGACCTCTTTGTTGAAATTTTAAATGAAAATGGTTTGTTTTTAAGCTTATTATTTGTCATTCGTCAGAGAACCAGAGTATAGACATTGAGTGTAGGATTAGCACGCTGAAGTGGAGGGAAGGGTCGATCCGGTCATGTCTCTAGACGTAAGTCATGCTGCCCTGCCATACGACGGAATAACGGTTTGAGAAAGATAGGGTATTTTGAGTTGGATGCAGACTGCTCAGGACAGGGTCGGTGGGCGCTCTTTGAGGGAGGGTTACTCAATCAATGGATTGATTGAACAAACTAAGCTCATCGAACCTGATCTTCTACGTCTCTGACCCGTTGATCGTTTTTAATCTAATTCACAGCAAATCTTCTCACGATGTTTGGCGAAGAGTACTACGATTCTAGTTAAAGCCATCATCATAGTCACAGACAGCCTTTGAAGGCACACGTTTCCATTAACCACTGTTCCGCAGATTGTGTACCACGCCACACTGGTGTACCGTGGCACAGAACGTGGTCGTTAATGGACAATATTTCATATTTTTAACATGTCCATATTGTTTTTTTATATGAAAATAGACATAAAATGAACAGACCCATATTTTTTCTTTTTTCAAAATTTGTCCATTTTCATGCATAAAATAATTATTGAAATTCTTTTTATTCTAAATAGACGTAAGCGCCAAATGACGTCATCGGACGGCTGAATACAGCGATATTCCTTTGCTTATCATTGTTTTAATAAAAAATAGGTACTACTGTCAAAGTTAAAAAATACTAGAGTCAACATTGTCAACGTCATTCATACATTCAACGTTGACAAGTTGTCTTTTTTTTGACAGTTAGATGTCATGGGTTTGGCATTTCGTAAATTTAAAACTATAATGTGCTAAGCTAAGAAATATTTTACATTCTGCCGTCCGATGACGTCATCTTACGTTTTTTAGTTTTTAATTTTTTTCTCAGTAAATAAGCAATATAAAAATTAATAAATATATATTCGAGCAGCGGAAAGGAAACAAAGAATTGGTATTTTTTGTTTCAGAGCTTAGCAATTTTGAAATGTTGTCCATTGGTGTCCCTCGAAAAAATAAGCAATCTTTTTAAAAGTAAATATGTAGGTACTCTATCTACTGCAAGTTCACATGAGCAAAGCGTTATTGTTTTGTTTTCGGTTTGTGGTGTACATTCAACAATTTAGATAGATTTAGGTATAGGTGCACCGTGAACACAAGAAGTTTGCGGATCACTGCACTATACTACGATCGCGTCCAGGTATCCAACGCGTATGTGATACCTCAAGTGTTGCAGATGTCCATGGGCGGCGGTGATCACTTACCATCAGGTGTACCGACTGCTCGTTTGTCCGCAATAATGTAAAAAAAAAACTAGTTCAATAGCATCAATATTAGTCACCTCCCGTTGCCGCGCCGGGTAGATTGGCGGCCATGTTGGATTAACCGAATGAGACCCGGCTGCCTTTTTAACCAATTCATTTAACCCTTTCAGATTTTGGCTTCAATGAATAAGAGAATTTTGAACGTCCCGATTTCTCGGTAATTGCTTGGCTAGGGAATCGTTTTCGAAATGTTTCAGGAGAAACTAAAAGTACATTTTTGTGGTTTCGGTAGTATTTCGTGTATACAGGTGTGGGAAATTATTTTTAGTACAAGTTGATACGGAATAATTGATAAAATAGTTTATAGAAGTAAATAAACTGCACCTTTGATATGACGTGATTTTATCGGGCCAGTATACCCCGAGAATACGGAGAAGGCAGCGGTTAACGAAAACCTGGAGCCGGCGCGCCTGGTGCCCGAGAAAATCACGAACGTAGATCTGTGGGATTGCTGCGGTAAGACTCCGATCGACCAGCAGATAAAACGCCGCAAATGGAAGTGGATCCGCCACACGCACCCTCCGAAGGGGTTATTGTACATTGACCACAAAGTAAACTCACCACATTTTGTAAACTCCATACACTGAAAGTAAATTCACCACATGCATTAAAAATATGTGTAAGTTAGTCACAAGTGGGTAAGGTTTGTTGTAAATTCGCCACAAATCCTCAGTTCACATATTTTATGCTTAAAGTAACGATAGCAAACAATCTTTTGATTTTTTTTTAGAGAATAATTATATTGATAAAATTAAGAGATTAACTATAAGTTAATATCCAATGAAAACTAATACGAAATTAAGAATTAACAGTAAAGCACATCTTTCTTTTTTTCTCCTGCGCTTTTGCACACTCTATCACCCTTGACCTTGTCGATGCGCGTGTGGTTATTTGTTCTGTTAAATGTAACCTGTTGGATAACAGTCAGACCAACCAGTCGATTGGTTTATATCCAAATTAATGGATCCCAATCAACCAGGCCCTAGTTCCAGTGGACATGGTGTAAGTACTTATTTTACATTACAATGAATTCAAAAATTATAGAAAAAATACTACTTATATTTTATTACCTAACCTCCTGATTTTTCCCATATCGTTTCCCTATAAATTAAAGTAAAAAAATACTACTTACCTACATCATCGTCATTGTCAGCCCATTTAAGTCCCCACTGCTGGGGCACGAGCCTTCCTGAATCACATGAGGGGTAACTGCCATACTCACCACGCTTGGCAGACGGGTTGGCGAGGGTTTTGATATAAATGCAGAGTTTTCCTTCTCTGGATGCTGATGATCATACCAGCAGCTTTACCTTAGTCGCCTTTTACGACACCTCGGTAAGAGTGAGGGTGGTCTATTCTACTCTGCCGGGGACCACACGGCTACTTACCTTCCTTCCTTTCCTAATCATCCTTACCTACATACTTGTACATATATTTTATTATGTAACCTCCTGATATTTCCCATATCGAAAAAATAAATAATTTTTTATTCTACTTGTTGTTTGATTTTTCTGCAGACCTTTTCACAAAAGCAATGGTGGTGAGTTTACAATAACCAAAATTATTAATAAACAATTTACTTCATAAAAATAGAACTGTGGTGAGTTTACACATACTTTTTTTTGTGGCGAGTTTACTTTGTGGTCAATGTACAATAACCCCTCCGAAGGGAACCGGACCACATACCTAGTCAAGCCCAAGACTAGAACCCCTAAGGAAAACGGAAACGTGGCCGCCCTAAACAATCATGGCGGCTGACTATCACTGCAGAAGCGAAGACCTTAGGACTAACTTGGAGCGAGAAATGGCGGAGCACTGTAGACGATCTTTGCCCCACCTAGGGGACAAAGGACATTAAGTAAGTTAAGTCGATATGACGTGCCTATCTAAGTATGTTATGTTTATTTTCTGTATATAAGTAGATAGTAGGAAAGTAAGTAACTAGTTTCCTTTTGCTACAACTTACGTAAGTACGTGAGTACTTACCAAACTAAATATGTTAACTTATGTTGCCTGAAAAATACTTTAATAATAATTAATAATTCTCACAACATCTCATAGGTTGACCTGATTCTGTACTAAGTAGCTTAAGCACTAGTGTTACAGATATCAGACAACAGAGGAACACAAATATATACTTGAATACATTACACCCAGACACTGAACAAACACAAGTGTTCATCGCACGAATGTTTGTTCAGGGTGGGGATCGAACCCACGACCTTTGGCGTAAGAGGCAGGGTCACTACCAATTGTGCCATCCGGTCAGTCTTTATGTGCTTTTGTAGTCAAAATGCGGTGGATTCTCCACACTTTCATCACTTCATCACTTTATATTAAAGACGCTTGATTCCATATCAATTTATTTATGTGATAGGCTAAACGAGCAGACGGATCACCTGATTCCCTGACCAGTGGTGTCACAAGTGCGCTGCAAACCTTTAAACTTCCGTCAATTGAGGAAATCGGACAGATTGTAGTAACTTAAGGGCCTACTGTTAATCCATCCCGTAGCGAAAGGGGGAGATACCTCTCTGTACATATTGACAATTGAGGTTCGCAACCAGCCATAGGAGAACTAACATTCTAGCATGTTATGTTATGGTTTATTACGTCGCTTGACTGCCTGGGTGGAGTAGTGGTTAGTGAGTCGCACTAATAAAGCGACGGCTCCGCAAGAGGTCCCGGGTTCGGTCAAAAATTTGTACTTAAATTTCGGTAAGAAACTCTTAGTGTCCCTGAGCCTCAGAAAGCACGTTAAGCTATTGGTCCTGCGCCCAATCCCTCTACCGGTAGTGTCACGATGGTGTCCCATCGGAATATTAGGGTAAGGGAATAGAGAGTGCACTTGTGCTTGCGCACACACTTGAGCACTATAATATATCCTGCGTACGTGGCTGATCGTTGAGATCGGCCGCCGTAGCCGTAACCTGTTGCAGGATATTATGTCGCATCCAAACAAACGCCCTGTTGGTCTAGTAGTTTAAGTACCGGGCCGTGATGTCGGGGTCTCGGGTTCGATTCCCGGGTCGAGCGAAAAGTATGTTTCGAATTTTTCGAACACAGCCCGAGCTTGTGATCACCAATCCGAGTATCGATAACTTGATTTCTATAATGGAGGGCTTAGCCCTGCAGTGGGACAGTTTGTAGGCTGATACTTTACTATAAACAAAAGAGTCGCAAGGCACTTGTTCATTTATTCCTTTTCGATTTACATAGTTAGGCCCTCGAATGTGTAGCTGTCTGCACCTTCGCATCTCTGAATACTTGCAAATATGTTAACGGCCCCCTCGAGTCGACTCTCATTCCTCCATATTGATTGACACATATTGGTCGAGGGCTTAGACCGTCGGCTCTCGAGACGCCTACATTCAGTCGAGATGTTTCCTAAGTTGTTGCCTCTTGGGAACGGTCAATATTAATTATTCGATTTAATGGGAATTTGGCGTATAAGACATATTTGTGATGGTTATTATGAATCTAGCAAAACATTTCTGTAGAGGAAAAGAAATCTGGGTGCACGGCTAATGCTACTACCAAGACGAGTCAGCTTTCCAAAATGTTAGCAGACTTACTTAACATATTATTTTTATTTTATTTTATTTTATTTTACAAGTTTTTGGAAAACTTACAGCTAGATTTAGGGATACAGTCACAGAAAAAAAACATTGAGGGCCAATTACAAGTTTCCACTGATAATCACTTGGTTGTTTAACTGAAATGCAAGTGGGTAATGTTAAGAAAAAAAAAAGTTACTAAATTACAAACAAAACGAACAACGTATTTGCCACTCTTAGAAGAAGAAACATTGGAATTGATCAAGTCATCTGACATTATCAGGAAAAAAAATTAATTAAATAACATTTGAGAAAAAGTTATCATTCAGTAGACGTTTAAATTTCGAAACTGAAGTGTTGAACAAGTCAATGTCGACATTAACATTTGCCAAATTATTACATAGTTGACATGTTCTAATCTTCTATTCCCTATCATAATATTTAAAAGTCTACTAGAGAGCCTGTTTCACCCGCCTATGGGTGACTGATTGATTTTCACATATTGTTAAGCTTTTGCTAAACGGGCAACTGCTTTACCGACTAAGCTACCGGAGACCTTGGTATGTCGACGAAAAATTTTTCAGCGCATTATTTACTTCAGAATAAATTATAAAAATTGCTATACCCAAAAAAATCATATTAATTAAGCAATTTCATCTTAACTGGTGGTAAAATATTTGTAACAATATTTCCACTGTATATTTGTAAGTACATACAAATCTTGATGAAACTATTGTCGGCTCACGGCGAAGCAAAAAGCACTTACCAAATTTGTCGACATACCAACGTCTCCGGTAGCTTGGTCGGTTAAGCAGTTGCCCGGCTAGCAAAAGATCGTGGTTTCGAGTCCCACCCGAAGACTTTCAAAAAAATTGAAGTGCATTGTTTACTTAAGAACAAATTGCAAAAAAGTGCTATTCTAAAAAAATCATATTACACATATTGGTTGAGGGCTTCTGAGCCCTTAACCCTGGCCTCTTGAGACGCCTACTAGTCGAGAAGTTTTATGAGCTATATTACCTGTTTAGTGATCCTAGATCGATGTGATCCCTGTATGTAACTTAATAAAGGCTGGGCGTATCCAGCGCCAATTTATCGACACTGCATCATGCGATGAGATTATACTTCGAATAGACTCACAGGCTTCCGAGCTACACAGATACCTAAGTACCTAGTTATTTCAGTGTTGCAGTAACTTTGGGGATTCATTAGTAGAACAGGAAAACGAAAAACCACAAAAATAATAGTTTTTACTTACATAACAGAAATTGACCCGAGCTAGATAAAAATTCATTTGACTGATAGACAGACGTTTTCGAAAAAGTCGACCACTTTTTTCCCGTTTTTTACCACTCGGTGGTTTACATTTAAGACCATGGTGGACTAAACTTTGCAACACTGGCTGTATATATTGAACTAATGTAGATTATTTTAACAAACTTGCGAAAACAGTTTCTCAGTTCCTTCTATTTTAGCAGCAGCGGTTTTGTTGGCAAAATGTACAGGTTGTTACGCAGAGTCCGCAACACATGTCAGCCAATTATAACTTAGGATATACTTAGTTACTCGTATCACGTAAACTCAGAACAAAGGTAGATTGAAAAAGTTTAATCCGACCATTTCGCAAGTGTTGTTATTTGAAAGGGACCTAAACTTACTACCATTAACAATTTCAACAACAACAGTAAATTATTCTGAAAGAAAAATAACTCAATATATTTTGCGTCAGAGAAAAACGGTGATCGGTTATCAGATGATGCGTTTAAATCATTAACATTTGCTCGTGGGAGATGAATAATGGACCAGCTCTACCGGAGTAATACCAAGACCTCGCAGAAAACCGGCGTCAAGCAGCGCTCTGTCGCTAAGTAAGTGAGTGTGGGTATCGGAGGACCAACTCGGGGGTAAGTGGTAAAAGTTGGCAGCGCATTTATGACTTCACTGTTGCTGCCTGGACCACATACGTGTCTGTGGACGGCGGCAACCGCTTACTATTAGGTGATGCTCTCCCCGTCTGCCATTTACAACCACTACCACGTAAAATCAGCATTCTAGTCTATTCCCATTACTTATAAGTTGAAGAAAACAAACTTATATCATCCCGTAGTTTTTTAGTCAAGGTTTTTTTTTATTTATTTAAGGACTTTTATACAAAAGTACATGTCAGTCCTATAGGGCAATACATTAGTTTACACGTAGTATTCAATAACAATTAATAACTAATACAAATGAGACAAGTGGCTTTTCAGCCTCTTGTTTTTTTTGCAGTCTATTGCAAAATCCAGCAGAAACCTTGCACGATCTGACGTTGGATCGGCCAAGATCTGGTGGAACATGCCAATATCAGAGAAGTTCAATTCTATAGTCAAGGGTTAAAAACATAAGCCACCTTATTATTAGTCGCGATCTAAAGTTAATAAAGCTCATGTCATCCCCTTCCAACACGCAATGTTAAAAGGGACCTGCACGATTTTTTTAATTCAATTCAAAATATCTTTATTTGCATAGGCTTGTATACATACAGCCCTTTTAAATCGTCATACATTAAAAATTATAATTGTTTTTTTTGTAAGTATATTATACATGTAATAACACATATATGTCGATACATAAAATATACTAAGAAATGAATTAACATATTTAATGTGTATGTTTAATATAAAATTCGCCAGTTTCTCTTTTTAATCGCCAAAAATTTTAAAACAATGTTATTACTATATTACTCGCATGAATAAGTCGATTTCATGTCCAACAATAAATATATCCATTAGAATGTCTAAGGTGTAGGAGAACAGTTTATCATTTATACAAATTCTTGTCTTTTAAATAGTCATCAACTGTATAATAGGCTTTTGCCATTAAATAATTTTTAATTTGTGTTTTAAATTTAGGCATTGGTAAGTCAGTAAGCTTTTGTGGTAACTTGTTAAATATTTTAATACTCATTCCGACAAATGAATCACCAACATTATGAAGTCTGAGATTTGGAACAGCAAGCCTTTGTTTATTTGTGGTGTTCATGCTATGTTTATCAAATTTTTTAGGAAAAAATCCAGATTTTTATAAATATACATAATACAGTCAAAGATGTACTGTGATGCTAATGTTAAGATGTTCATTTCTTTGAACAAATTTCTAAGTGAGTCCCGTGGCCTGAGTGCGTATATGGCCCTGACAGCTGGCTTCTGTAGCACAAAGTAGCTTGAATATCAGCTGCAGAGCCCCACAACAGCAAACCATAAGACATAACGCTATGGAAATAACTGAAATACACAAGTCTTGCTGCTTCAATAATGGTCAGATGTCTTATTTTTCGTAATGCATATGCAGCTACACAAAGCCTTCCTGCAGCATTATTAAGCAGCATTATGGGAACCCCACTGTAGTTTTGAATCTAACGTGATACCCAGAAATACTGTAGAATTAATTAATTCAACATTTTCATTATTCATATTAATAATAGTGCTGACCTGTCTTACGTTGGGCAATGTAAATTTAACTTTTTGTTCCGGAACTATCGGCAGCAGTCTTCAAAATGAGCACATGCAATGTGACTATGAGTTCTTCATAAAGCTAATATCCTGCAGCTGAAATCGTTTCCCAGGGATTTTCCAAGATAATATCGGGAGAAATGGGCTAATCGAATATGTACCTACGATAAATAGATTCTGATATTTTCCGTGTATAAAAAGCTGTCTTATTATACGCCATGTAATCGCGAGCAAGCGAAAGAAAGTGGCAATAACGTGTCATTTGCGGCATGGAATACAAACTTACCTAAATACTAGCTGCGCCCAGCGGTTTCACCCCTATATTATTGTGAAGTTTCTAGCTAGAGCGATGGTAGCGCAATGGATACGAACGAGCCTTCCGCGTAGGTAGTCGAGGTTCAAATCCAAGCATGCACCAATGGTTTTTTCAAATCTATGTGCGTAATTCTACCATTGCCATCTGCTCGGCGGTGAGGGAAACACCGTGAGGAAACCTGCACCTTTCGGAAAAAGTTTCTGAAACGTGTAACCATGATTCAATTGGTCTGGTTCCCCTGTTAAAGGGTTGCGAAGGTCAGACGGCAGTCGCTTCATTGTAATTACCAGACCCCACAATCCTGAATCATGATCTAAGCGTACCCTGGCTCCAAACCGGCAGCTTTGGATGCAACCGGAAATTACACGCGAAGATGAAAAAGAAGATTATTGTGAAGTTTAATCGAAATCAATTCAGTAGTTTTTGCATGAAATGCGACCAACATTCTTTACATACATCGTTATAAAATTCTCGCATTTCTTATATTAAAAAGTAGCATTTTAAAACGTTACAGTTCCCTGAATCTAAGCTAAGCTATGATTTGAATTGGAAGGACAAATGAAATCAGAGTTCTTTTTTATCCTTTCATCAGGCAACTAGACTACATTTATTTCATTGATTTTCAACCTTATCTCATCTGAACAAAGTTCAAAATCTGGTCCTGTATGGTTAAATGACTGGTTGAACGTATTTTTTGGGTTTTACATGGTTTACACAATATGTTTTGTTATGTAAGAAAATCGCGTTAATTTCCGTTTTTAAAAACACGCGGAGTTAGCAGACTGAATTCCATAATTCCACATTAAATCTTTCATATCCTGAAAAATACCGCTATATTTTCCATGCTGCATACAAATGTAGTCATAGAGCCGCGTGACGTCACACACATACATAATGTATGGCACGGTTACTGCGATGGGCCATTAACTTCTATTTGAGAGGGATTAACGAAGCGAGCCGGCGAAATTGCGACGGACTAGTGATGGTGATGCTGGGTCTCAGTCCCAGTTTTGACGGTAGGACTCATATACCAATACTAGCAAAGAGCCTCCTTGATGAGCCCTCCTTGGGTGCGAGACCAGACCTTACATAAGAGCCTGATCAGTGTTAGGTCAACCACCGCCTCTGTGTGTTGTAAGTTTACTTCTGTGCGTGACCGTAACCAGCGCTAGGGTACCTCAAGCACATGTCAAGGCAAGGTCAAGGCCGATACTCTTAATACTCATTTTTCCGTCCCACTTCATTTCAGCACATGCTGAGGTTGGATATTGCTGACCACTTGATTTTGTTGGTAATGTTTCATGCAATAGGGAACCTACTTGTTATTTGATCCTTTCTGTCTTATTGTTAACATCTTGTTGTAATTTTATTCGTGTTTTGTGGTCCATAAATGTTTTACTTACTTACTTAGGCTTTAACGGGTTCCTTAGGAGTTTAGTGGGTATCGATATGACTTCTTGTCTGAAGAAGCGATAAAGAAGAGCTTCACATCACAATGTGTGCCCCAGACAGACACATATGCGAATTCTTGTTTGTTTCACTTCTCGGCTGCATTCTCCTGAACATCAAGTCCAGCCTTTGAAGGTGGACCGTATCTTCCTTTGAGCCGTATTAATCCGTGCAAAGAACGTGAGGCCAACGACGGCGTTGATTTACCCGCGACTCATTATCATCAGCAACCCACACTCGTCCACTGCTGGACATAGGTCTCCCCTAATGCACGCCACTGCTCCCGATTTTCGGCCGCTCTCGTCCAGCCCACACCAGCCAGCCTTCGAATGTCATCATCCCATCTTGTCGCAGGGCGTCCTACACTACGCTTACCGAGTCGCGGTCTCCACTCAAGGACCTGAAGGACCGCATCAGAAATGATGTAATCCGACAGAGAACCAGAGTCACCGACATAGCCCACCGAATTAGCAAACTGAAGTGACAGTGGGCTGGTCATATTAGCCGCAGAACTGACAACCGTTGGAGCCGTAAAGTTCTTGAGTGGAGACCCGCGACTAATCTTAGAAATACATTTTCTAACGTACGGTTATAGACTAAACTATTGCTATGTAGTTTGCGTATTTCCACATGATTTTTGTTTCGCAAGGGGAATACCATTACTATACAATTTCATTGACCATGCGATGCTTAATGTTATGAGGAAATCAAGGTGGAATACCCATCTGTGGTCTGCTTGTAAGTTTTATTTGGGGCCTCAGAATTGGGCCGAATCTACACTCCAATTTTTGTATATAAAAAAGTATTTTCCATTTGGTTTCGTCGGAGTTTGAGTAAAAAGTTTTTTTATGTGATAGGTGGCAGACGAGCAGACGGATCGCCTGTTGGTAAGCAATTGCCACCGCCCATTGTCACAAGTGCGCTGCAATTTTTAAACCCCCCTTTCCCCCGATTTGGGCCTTCGGTTTGGGACTCATGCAACGAAACACAGCATAGTGCTGATTCACGCCCGTTTTTCCGTGAGGCCGTGGTATCACTCTGGTCGAGCCGGCCCATGCTGAAGCGTGGCTCAGTTCGAGTTGGTTGGAACTACTATTATTAAATCTGTGTTTAGAACCTACTCACAATAGGGCAACTGACCACACTAGCAAGTATCACTGTCCTCATGAATATGAACGCGCAGAACAGAAATTTTGGACCCATCTGTTCTCTCAAAATGAAATGTGTGTGCGCGTAAAGTATGGCGGGTATATACGAGTAGTACATACAGAGCTTAATATGATTTTGGGTAAACTCGCCAATTCGGTGAATTACCTAATTCGGTGATAGGAAGTTTCGAAGCTTCTCCCGCTTTGTAGGTACCGAATCACCCGTTTTAAATTGAACTTTATACTAACGCAATAAAGCTACTTTACGTACCTATGAAAAAAATGTTGACTATTGTGTGACGGAGATAGCAACAATCATTCCTGGGTTTCCTTCACAAAATTTCATTTCATAGCCGATTTGTGCGAGTTTACCCTATTTATATAAAGAGCCGTTTGGGCTGTACATGCAGATCTATAAGAAAGTAGGAGTAATATTATGGTCTACCACAAACACATCGCGCGAGACGCATCATCATCATCATTTCAGCCAATAGACGTCCACTGCTGGACATATGCCTCCCCTAATGTTCTCCACACACATCGGTCCTGTGCCGTCCGCATCCAATGAATTCCCGCAACCTTCACCAGATTATTGATCCACCTTATGGGGGGGGGGGGGGGGGGGCGTTGCTGCCACAGCTGCGACTTCCTGTACGTGGCCTCCATTCGAGGATCTTTCCGCCCCAACGGCCGTCGGTTCTCCTCGCTATGTGCTCTGTCCATTGCCACTTGAGACATGCAATCCTTTGGGCTATGTCTGTTACCTTAGTTCTCCTGCGGATCTCATCATTTCTGATACGATCACGCAAAGAGACTCCGAGCATCGCCCTCTCCATTGCTTTGGGTGACTCTGAGTCTCCTTAATCGGCACATTGTAAGCGGCCAAGTTTCGGTTCCGTATGTCATCACTGGCAACACACAAGCTTTAAAACCTTTCGGCTTAAGATACTGCGGTAGATGAGCCGAAAATATGCTGCGTAGCTTCCCGAACGCTGTCCAGCCGAGTTGGATTCGTCGATCGACCTCTTTCTGGAAGTCAGATTGACCAAGCTGGACTTTTTGTCCGAGGTAGATGTACTCATCCACAACTTCCAGTGTAGAGCTTCCAACTTGTACAAGAGTGGGTACGACATGAGAATTCGACATAGTTTTCGTTTAGTCCATGTTCATACCCACTTGTTGAGACGCATCAGCGAGACGCAATAGCACACGAAAAGGCAACATCGTCAACCATGATCGTCAAGAGTGAACGATTAAGGAGAAGGATTTTATGGTTTTGATTCAATCTCATCTCACCGCAGCGTGTATTCTTTTTTCTTTTTTTTATGACATAGGTGGCAGACGAGACGCCACCCATGGACACCCGCAACACCAGTGGAGTCACAAATGTGCTGCTAACTTTTAAACTCCCCTTTCCCCCCTCCGGATTATGCCTCCGGTACCCTCACTCACGCAACGAATCACACCACAGTGCTGCTTCACGCCGGTTTTCTGTGAGGCCGTGGTATCAACGGTCGAGCCGGCCCACTCATGCCGAAGCGTGGCTCTCCCACGGTCCAATTACAACCTGTGCGGATAAAGAATGGGATCAGAAATGGCGGCGCATCTATTCACTTCTCGCTCGCACACTATTTGCGTCTATATTCGCACCCCACGAGTGCGAGTATAGACGCAAATAGTGTGCGAACGAGAAGTGAATAGATGCGCCGCCATTTCTGATCCCATTCTTTATCCGCACAGGTTGTACAAGCTATAAGTCTGTTGCTTTGACACTTAGAGTAGGTAGCTATATGCTTGCAACTGATGCAGGTGGCTTGATTTGAAACCGTCACGTAATGAATGAGAATATACCTGTCGCTTCCAAACAAAGGAGAGAAGCGCTTGCGAAAGATAGGGAAACTCCTATTCGGTCGTAACTTGTGCTTTAAATTAGGCCCACTGGTTTCAGAAAATCTATTAATTACAACGAAGCGGTTGCTGTTTGATCTTCGCAACTCTTAGATAGGGAAACCAGACCAACAGCAGGACCGTTGTTACACGTTCAGAATTAGTTTCTAATACGAATATAAAAATAGATAGGTAGATACGTATAAAATAAGAAGCATGTAAAATAGAGCTATAACCAATTTGAGCTTATAAACCAGGGAGTGGAGCACTGATGACCTGCAATACAGGTTTATCACTAAACCTATCTCAGGCACCAGTCTCTTATACACAAAGTGACTTAAATAAAAAAAGTAAAGTATCAGCCTATAAACTGTCCCACTGAAGGGCAAATGCCTCCATCATAGAAATCAAGTCATCGCTACTATGATGGGATTAGGCTTAATCACCACGCTTGCCAAATGCGGATTGGTGATCACTAACCCGAGCTATGTTCGAAAAATTCGAAACATACTTTTCGCTCGACCCGGGAATCGAACCCAGGACCCCGGGATTACTTAAACCACTAGACCAACAGGGCGTCAACAACAGGGGGACTTAAATAGCTTTACCATTATTTGTAAACCATATTCTGTATACCTAAGATTTCAAATCTATGTGCGTATTTGTACCATTACCATCTGCTCGGTGGTGAGGGAAAACATCGTTAGGATATCTGGAGCCCAATTCTCGGGTTCGTGATATTTTGAAAACATGGCGGATATCACCTGAAAACCATACAAAAAAACTATGTTTTAGTGATATATGTCGTATGAAAATAAATGTCACGAGCATCAGAATTGGGCTCCTGCACGTTTCGGATAAAGTTTCTGAAACGTGTAACCACGATTCAGTTGGTCTGGTTGTGTTAAAGGGTTGCGAAGCTCAGACCGCAGTCGCTTCATTGTAATTCCCAGACCCCCGCAATCTGAATCATGGTCTAAGCGTACCCCGGGCTCCAAAGCGACAGCTTCGGACGCAACCGGGAGTTACACGCTAAGATGAAAATAAAATGAAAATAAATAAAATTTGGATTTAATTGAATTACTATTTCAACAATTGTTTGTACTTACAATTTTGAGAAACTAATAGAAACGTGCAGGTTTCCTCACTATGTTTCCCTTACCGCCGAACTAGTGATACAAATACACACATATATTTTGATTCTAGCGACTAGAAATAACCCTGAATTCGTGTTGCATATGCATTGCATTAGCCTTAAAATATGTCGTTATTATTCCTAGTCTATTTCCCGTTGCTCATTTTAGAGAGATTTTAAACTTTCGCCTTGCATTATCATGATCATCATCATCATCATCGTCAGCCCATTTAAGTCCCCACTGCTGGGGCACGGGCCTCCCTCAATCACATGAGGGGTAATTGCCATACTCACCACGCTTGGCAGACGGGTTGGCGAGGGTTTTGATATAAATGCAGAGTTTTCCTTCTCTGGGTGCCGATGATCATACCAGCAGCTTTACCTTAGTCGCCTTTTACGACACCTCGGTAAGAGTGAGGGTGGTCTATTCTACTCTGCCGGGGACTGATTATACAAATAATTAATGTACACGGGACAAAACGCGGTTATTATTATATGTATTGACGTTTCGACCTCGTTACAACGGGCGTGGTCACAAGCGGTCGAAACGTCAAGCTGTGTAGTATATGCTACTACGAGTATATCATCATCATCATCATCATCAGCCCATTTAAGTCCCCACTGTTGGTGCACGGGCCTCCCTCAATCACATGAGGGGTAATTGCCATACTCACCACGCTTGGCAGACGGGTTGGCGAGGGTTTTGATATAAATGCAGAGTTTTCCTTCTCTGGGTACTGATGATCAAACCAGCAGCTTTACCTTAGTCGCCTTTTACGACACCTCGGTAAGAGTGAGGGTGGTCTATTCTACTCTGCCGGGGACCACACGGCGGTGCTCATGAGTACTTGTCCTATTTATTTGAAATACCTCCTGCAGAAATGCATATAATAATAACCACGTTTTGTCCCGTGTACATTAATTATTTGTATTTTAGAGAGAGTATAAAGCTTAGAAACCTTTCATAAACATTTCATCAAAATATACAATATTTGCATTACTAAAGTTCTCCCATGAAATGCGCAATATGGAAGTGAAGGCTGCATCAGTAAGTAGGTAGCCTTAGCTTTTGTCTCAAATGAATAGCGGTGGAGCTGGCTTCGTTTTGAATGGAAACGGTGTCGCTTGTAGAGCGGTGGAGCGGCGATTTCAGCAACAGATAGCGAGGCTCTTGGACGTAGAGTAATCGCGGACACGTAGAGAAGCTGGAAATGACTGCATTTCTGCAGGAGGTATTTCAAATAAATGGGACGAGTACTCATGAACACCGCCGTGTGGTGCCCGGCAGAGTAGAATAGGCCACCCTCACTCTTACCGAGGTGTCGTAAAAGGCGACTAAGGTAAAGCTGCTAGCACGATCATCAGCACCCAGAGAAGGAAAACCCTGCATTTATATCAAAACCCTCGCCAACCCGTCTGCCAAGCGTGGTGAGTATGGCAATTACCCCTCATGTGATTGAGGGAGGCCCGTGCCCCAGCAGTGGGGACTTAAATGGGCTGATGATGATGATGTTGACTCGTGAGCATGGTGTACGAGCATGCTCTACATTAACATCCTGCAACCGATTACGGCTATGGCGGCCAATTTCAACGATTTGCCATTTACGCGGGATATTTTAAATGCTCAAGTGTGTGCGCAAACACAAGTGTACTATCTATTCCCTTACCATCATATTCCAATGGGACACCAGCGTGACACGACCGGAGAGGGATTGGGCGTAGGGCCAACGGCTTAACACGCTTAACCTTATAAAGGGTACAAAACCGCCAACTTCCAGACTCCGCCGGGCTGACAGTAGGAATTTCTTACCGAAAACTTAGGTACACATTTTTGACCCGACCCGGGCTCTACATCTATAATATAAAAATGAATCACAAAATGTGTTGGTAAGCCCATAACTCAACAACGCCTGGACCAATTTGGCCAATTCTTTTTTTTAATGTTCGTTGAAGTCCAAGGATGGTTCTTACGGCGAGAAAAAATCGAATAATTTTCGGGAAAACTCTAAAAACAGCCCTTTTCTTTTTCACATACACACATTTTCTAACTAAAACGTAGAATCAATTTGAGTTTTATTGCTATTATATAAAGTTCATATTTGTTGCCACATTACAATTTTTTTTGACAGGATGAAGTCTGTCGGGTCAGCTAGTTATAAATAAGCTGACGGCCGCTTGTTTATACCTATTTTGTAATCATATCATATTACATATTTTAGTAGAATAATAACTATTTATTGAACCAAAACACAAGAAAATTAAGACAATAACTAAGAAATAAAAATAAACTTATTTACTTTTAGTAAATAATTCACTTGAAAATTTATCGACAGTCTTCAGGTAGGACTACAACCTACAATCTTTTGCCAACCGGGCAACTGCTTTACCGTCTAAGCTACCGGAGACTTTGGTAAGTCAACGAACTTTTGTAAGTTCTTTTTGCTTCGCCGTGAGCTGAAGTTTGAGTTCGGTTAGCAAAAGATCGTGTGTTCGAGTCCAACTCGACGACTGTCGATCAATTTTTAAATATATTATTTACTTAGGACTAAAAATAAATAGATATCTATCTACAGAGTACAGCTGTACTACACAAAAAAAACACTTCTTAAAAAAACTAGGCATTACAGAAACTTTATCGTACAATTTCGGCGATCTTATCGCTGGAAGCGATTTCTACCAGACAACCTTCAGGCAAAGGACATTTGATTGTAGATTTCCAAAATTGCTATACTCAAAAAAAACATATTTTTCTTTTAGTGCAATAAGACACTTTTATCCACCCAACATTTCATTCTCGCCATAACTAACTTTTTTTTGGTGACGCCGGAGGAATGCCCCCCTCCCTGTCCCGTATCTTAGATACTGAGAGGAGGCGTGCCTAACCCGCTCTACACAGCGAAGTCCACTAAAGTGGAGGGCAAAGGTACCCTTTATGATTTACTACGCTAACTTTTAACTACAACTATCTTACTTCTAACTACAACTTCTAACATCTATCAGTAAAGAACTACCTTCTCACATGGCTTTATATGAAATATTAAATCTACGTATTTATAAGGAATGGGCTGTAATGGGGTCATTCGTCAGATCGTCAGCCGCCTTCTAAAGCGTATAAAGCCATCTTAGTAAAATTTAAATATTTTACTTTTTTTTATGCTAGGGGACAAACGAGCAAGCGAGTCAGTCACCTGATGGTAATCAACGCGCCGCCCATGAACATCCGCGAAATCAGAGAGATCGCTAATGTGATGCCGGCCTTTTTAAAAAAGAGTACGCTCTTCTCTTGAAGGTCCCTAAGTCGTAGCCGTCCGGAAATACTCCTGCAGCCAAACCGTTCCACTGAACTGCGGTAAGGCGGAAGAAAGTTCCCACTTTGAAAGAATATATGTATAACCTTTTGTTTGATCGGAGAATTATTTTTGAGATATCAGCAGAAACTTTAATAAAAGAAACTTTGGTTAAGATATTTTAGCAGGCTTGGTAGGACATTTATATCATTTAATTTGTAACTCCTTTGGTGTTGCAGGTGTCCATGAATTACTTAACATCAGGTGATATGTCTTTGACGGTGGGAGAGCCACGCTTCGGCATGAATGGGCCGGCTCGACCGGAGTGATACACGGCTTTACAGAAAACCGGCGTGAAGCAGCACTCTGGTGTGTTTCGCTGCGTGAGTGAGGGTACCGGAGGCGCAATCCGGGGAAAGGTTGGCAGCGCAATTGTGACTCCACTAGTGTCGCGGGTGTCCATGGGAGGCGGCAATCGCTTACCTTCAAGTGATCCGTCTGCTCGTCTGCCATCTATGACATAAAAAAAAATTACACCTGCTCGCCTGCCCCCTATTTAATGAAAAAAGGGTTTTTCCATAGAGCTTTTCATACTCGGTTTTCCTAGCATTTGTACCAATTTTTAGTCCTATGTGAACCAATTTAATAATGTATATTTTGGCCTAGGCTACTAATATAGGCTACTATATTTAACAACTTGCTTCTAGACTAGATTTTATGTCTTCGACAACTAAATAAAGTTACAATATTACTCTTCATTCTATTGCATCGCTCAGTAGAAGTAGTTTTCTAAGTAGATATCTAGTACTTATCATAAGTTCGTGTTCAGTTTCTTTGGGCCTTATTCATAAACTTTCAATAAACCTTTGTTAGCTTAAACGGTGTTGTAGAATAAAAAGTACTCCGTGGTTATTGAGCAGTTACATTTATTGTTTCAAACGTCATTCATGCCTGTTTTAAAACACCGTTTGAGCTGACAAAGGCTTATGAAACGTTTATGAATGTCACGTGTATGAATGACAAGAATTTGTGGAAATGATAAACTGTTCGCCTACACCCATGACACTGTACTTAAAAAAAATTTGGTGATTAAAAAGAGTAACTGGCGAGTTTCTTGCCGGATCTTCTCGTCAGAATCAACTTTCCGATTCCGGTGGTAGAATCACATTATATTTATTCATTTCTTAGTATATTTTTTGTATCGACATATATGTTTAATAACATGTATAATATACATAGCTATAATTTATATTTTTCATGTATGACGATTTGTAAGAGCTGTATATAAGCCTATGCAAATAAAGCACTTTTGAATTTTGAATTTTTTTGAATTTTGAATAAAGTTATTTTTTTAATGTTTTTTTTACGGTAAAGTGAAAAATTGTACGCAGGATTTTACTTCATAAACGCCGTCTGTTAGGAGCTCTTAAAAGATAAATAAATATACTTTTTATTTGCCAAAAACACTGTTTAGTTTTGTTTACAAGTATTCAGGTATCATGACGTAAATGTCATGTACAGTTCACAACACCATAGTGAGGTAATAATTGTCACGACACTGAAGATGGGTCAGAGAGGACTTCCTATTTCTAGTTGCGGATAACATATTAAGGTTTTGAAGTTAAATCACTATGAAGAATCTAACTACTAACGACAGTAAATCTTTTCTTTGAAATATAGACCAGCGTCGGGGTGTCCTTTAGTCACTGTGACACATGCTGAGTGGAGCCCATTTCAGTGCCATTCTAATGTCCTTTTCGTTCTATTTTTGATTTGTGTATGTTTGGCCCTGAATAAATTACTTTATTCTTATTCTTAAATATCTACATCATTCTTTTTTTTTTAATAATTCTCACAACATCTCATTCATTGATCCGATTCCGTACTAAGTAGCTTAAGCACTTGTGTTACATATATCAGACAACAGAGGAACACAAATATATACTTAAATACATATATTACACCCAGACACTAAACAAATACAAGTGTTCACCACAATGTTTGTCCAGGGTGGGGATCGAACCCACGACCTTTGGCGTAAGAGGCAGGGTCACTACCAATTGTGGCATCCGGTCAGTCTGTCTTGTATCTTTGCATAGTAAGTATTTACCTACAATGCGATGATGTAGATATCTATTTAGATACAAAGTAATATGGCGAGATAGGCCTGAATCAGAGGCGATGAAGATTTATCTAGAGCATATAGGACGAAAAACGGCAAGAAAGCCGTATGTCAGACTCATATTCTGCGACGGTATTGCCAATATTGTAGCTGACTTATCTACTCAAGCTCAAGTATACCTATGCTATAATATTTAATTATGAAACTGGGCCAACTGTCAAGCAGTATCATCATCATCAGCAACCCACACTCGTCCACTGCTGGACATAGGTTTCCCCTAATGCACGCCACTGCTCTCGATTTTCGGCCAATCTCATCCAGCCCATACCAGCCAGCCTTCGAATGTCATCATCCCATCTTGTCGCAGGGCGTCCTACACTACGCTTACCGAGCAGTATTCCCTACTTCAATTCTGGGGTACTGCGCTCACACAAAATCAGTCAATTAATCAATTCATGGGGATTCGGCGGGTAGGAATAAAACAAGCCGCGTAGGCTGATGTAATTCAAAGGTTTTAAATTAGTGTCTAGTGATTTTTAGTGTACCAATTTGGTGTTTATTTCTGCAGTAAAGTGCCGCAAAGTGATCCTAATAATAAAAATCTATCTTTTTTTTCACTGTTATTGTGTGTCGAGTAAGTAGGCTCCTTTGCTTGGACTTGGAGTCTTAAAACCCGCGATTGCTTTTGGAGTGATATCCGTAAGTAACGAGTAATATCCCCAAAGAAAACCACTGCTAACTTGATCCCAAGTAGTCTGCTTCCAACTTACATCAGACATATTTCTCAAATTGTCAGTCTATCGGCCGCAGGGTCATCTCACATTTTCCTACGGGGGAAGAACTGCACCTTGGCAGTATTGTTAAACCCTTGTATGTAATAGAATACATACAAGGGTTTAAGGGAATACTGCCAAGGTTTTCCCGGCCTGTCGTAAGAGGCGACTAAACAGGCTTTCGGAGTACGTGAGCGTATCCACTGCGGGGGAGTGGCTTGCTCTGTATAGTACGACTCCGCGGGGGACGACATTTCTGGGTGTCCTGGTAGGTCGTACAGCGTTGAATAGGGGTGAAGCGGCGAGCGCGATTAGCGCTACGGTCTAGTCCCGGCTGTGGGGTTTCCGACCGCGATTGCGCGGAGATGGACACCCCAGGGGTTTTAGTAAGGGTTTGAGTCCCACACACCGTCTTGTTCCTGACATGTAGCAAGGTGACAGCCATGATGGTTTCCCCTGGGAAGAAAAAAAAGATTAGTATTATTTGATAGAATTAGTGGTAAAGTAATATGTTGGCAACATTCCTGTTGGTAGTAAAGTGAAATTACTGCGAGTGAGATCTGGCGCCCCGGGGAGCGCAGCCATGGGCTCGGCGCTTTATTGCTGAGGCTCACACGCGTTTATGGGTTTAGCGGTCGGATCTATGGGTTTCTAGGTCTTTTTATACGTTATTTTATAATGAAGCTGAAGGTGTCACTACGAGTAGGTACATCCACACATGAGATTACTACAAGCCGTAAATAATTGATTAAATTCCACGAGCTCCTTCAGCTCCTCTATGAAAATATACAACAAAGTACCAGTAATACTACAGAATGAAAAAAATGTTTTTTTTTTTACATTATATAATGGACAAATGAGCAGACGGCACACCTGATGGAAAGTGATCACCGCCGCCCATGGACATTTGCAACACCTGAGGTATCACATTGTCACGTAACGGAGGGTTACGGAGCTAAAAGGTAGGGGGAAGAAGAAAAGATAAGAATAGAGGGAAGAGGGCTATAATTATAAGTGGTATGTACAATGATGGCTCGTCCAAAAAATCTTAAATCTAACTTAAAACTAACTTAAAACTAGCTATTTACACCGGTACACTACACTAAATATATATACAAGGTAAAAGTTCAAAATGGGCAACCGTGGTAGGGCGGTAACACAGGGTGAGCACAGGCAGCGCGCCGGAAGGATCCAGTGTCGCAAGAGGCGGGCGGTAGGGCTCCGCCGAGCGCAGGAGGCGGCAAATGGGGCGCGCGACGCAGATACGCGCACGCCGCAAGCCGGCCGCGGGTAGGCGCGACGCGGATACGCGCACGAAGGAAGGTAGACGCGCGTAGGTGCAGGGAGGCAACACCCTTCGTGCCCCGGCACCGTTACTCTACGGGTAAACGTATACTGGCACTGTTATAGCTTGAGGTTCTGAGCTTCTTCAGAGCTGGTGGTAGACTGGTGGTCCTGCCCATGTGCGTCCTTTTATATTGCCCATGCGCATTCTATTCTACAACATTTAAATTTTAAAATTCATACAATATAGAATATTCTCGAAACATAGCTAAACTCCATAGTTAAATTTGAATAGACAATTCGATAGAAAAATAAAAACAGTTAGACAACGTCAGCTGTCGGACAATGTCAGATAGACCATCTAAATATTTACAACAATAACTTTAAATTTATTTACAGATAAAAATGTACAAGGAACATTAAAATAACACATATAAGAGTAATGCTAATACAAGACATAATCATAAAATGATATACAAGCTCTATAGCAAACGGAAAACGAAGCTCTATAGTTAACACCAAAGGTAACTTTCTTTATGAGTAGTTATGTAGTATAACGAAGCCCCTGCAGGCTGCGTTACATTTCTCCCACGACCCCAGAAAAATTTTCGACTCAGAGAAAATTTTGATTATAAGGTTAAGAGAATACTATCCTTACTATCAGTCTAACCAGTCAACCTTCACTTAAACATACCATTCCACAATCCAAAAACAATTCAAATCCAGTCACTCTAACAATCACTCTAACATACGAACCAATCACAAAGAGGAGTAGGGTTCACTATCAATGACGCAAACTCCATAGGAAGTACCCTATAAGAATGACTTTAGGCTTATTTAGGGAGTTGTCAGCCGCTCCGTTTCTTAAAACCCATTAGTGTCGATGACCATAGCCGACAATCTAGTCTCTCTCAGGTATTCCCTATCAAAGGACACAAATTTTAAAGGTTGAATTTACCTTTAAAAGAAACGCCTCTGTAGTCAAAGAAGCGCTAAGTAGTAAGTAGATAAGGCAAAAGAGAGCCCTAAAGTTTAGAATTAAAAGGTCAAGAAGCGCCTTTTAAAAGAAAACGTTAAGGCAAGTAAGTAGGTACTATAAGAGAGAATCCTATAAGTAAAGAGAGACGAGATTAGTCGCTAAGTATATATAAAAAATATCAGACTGAAGTAGCCAAAAATCAGTCCAATGTGTGTGCAAATAAATACATATAATACTAGTAAAGTCAAACAGTAAGGTAGTCATTTCTTAAAGTCTTTTACATGCCATTTACCGCGGCAACCGTTGCAGTCCTCAAGAATGTATACAAGAGGTGACAATTTCTCAACGACTTTGCATTTAACATATTTAGGTGCTAATTTTGCGCTAAAATATGCACCAGCATTGCTTAAAGAGTAGTCTTTACGCCACACTATATCTCCAACATTGAATTCTTTAAAAGAGTGCCTTAAATTGTAACGGTTAGAATTCTTTACATGAGATATGTGCAGTGCAACCTGAACTCTATCAAAAATTGACGATAGAAGGCCAATATTTCTAGCATATAAATCACGAGGTAAAAAGGTAATTTCTTCTAAGTCGTAACCCTGAGAATAAATAGAACCACAAGTAATGAGTTCACGACCAAATACTAAAAATGCAGGAGTAAATCCAGTTACTTCATTTACAGAGTTATTCATTGCAAACTGAATCTTAGATAGGTGAAGGTCCCAAGACCTATGGTCTTCACCGACCAGTGAAGCTAGTGCGGTAATAATTGTTTTATTGTAGCGTTCTGTAGTATTGACCTGAGGACAATAGTGAGGAGTGTAAGATATATGCGGAATTCTATAACGTCCAAGGAAATTATGGAATTCATGCGATTGAAATTGTGGACCGTTATCCATAATAATTGTTTGAGGTACTCCATGAACTAAGAACACGGAATTCTCTAAGTAATGTATAATACTAGTAGTTATAGCTCGTTTCAAAGGAAAAATAAGTGTATATTTGGTGAATAGACAATTTACAACGAGAATGTACTGGTTACGTCGCCTAGTCATTGGCAATGGACCTATTAAGTCCAAAGAAATGCATTGAAAAGGTCTAGAACAAATTTTGGGTTTTCCCATAGGACCGTAAGGCGAGTGGTTAGAGTGTTTATAAGCCAAACAAGTTTCGCAATTGGAAATAAATTTAGCTATATCTTTAAACATGCCAGACCAGTAATATAACAATGATATTTTTTTGTATGTTTTAAATACGCCCAAATGCGGATCTGTAGCGGAACCATGAGCATTTCTTATCAAAGATTCTCTTTCAGAAGGGATAGGGACTTCTTTCCAGATGAAATCGTCTGTTAAAGAATAAGGAGTATTAGTGCAACGAAATAGTTTATTATTCTTAATCGTATAGTTAGGATGACTTTGAGGATCAGTTAAACAATTACGAAAGATTTTATTATAGCGCTCTAAGTCTAAAGACGTGGCTTCATTCGAAGATAAAGGAGCGATAATATGACTGTCCTCGCTTTTAGAACGAGAAAGTAGATCAGGGACAATATTATCCTTTCCTCTTTTATGTTTCAGCGTGAAATTAAAGCAAGAAAGGCGAAGTGACCAACGAGCGAGTCTACCAGAAGGATTTGTTAAATTCAAAAACCACTTTAATGCGGCATGATCAGTGTATACAGTAAACGGTTTGCCATTGTCAAGATAGCACCGCCAATGTTCTAAGGCAATGATAACAGCTAGAGTTTCTCTTTCAGTAGTAGAGTAGTTTCTTTCATTTTTGTTAAGTGATTTGCTCATGTAGGCTATAACAACTTCTTTGTCGTTAACCGTTTGAGTAAGCATGGCTCCAATGCCAGTGTTAGATGCATCACAATGCACAGAAAACGGTTGATCAAAATCAGGGCAAGCAAGAATTGGGGTAGTTACAAGATATTCTTTTAGTTTCAGAAAGGAAGAGTTAGCCTCAGAACTCCAAGAAAATTTCGGAGAAGTTTTAGCAGATGATGTTAATTTATTAAGAGGTGCAGCTATAGTACTGAAATTAGGAATGAACCTACGAAACCAACTACACGTACCCAGAAATTTACGCACTTCTTTGCGTGAAGTAGGCACAGGAAAGTCCATAATAGCTTGAATTTTGCTAGGATCAGCTCGTAAACCATTATCGTCAACAACATATCCAAGGTACTTTAATTCTTTCTTAAAAAAATGACTTTTTTCAAAGTTAATGGTAAGTTTAGCGTAAGTTAATTTTTCAAGCACTTTAATTAGAAGTCCTATGTGTTCTTGGAACGAGGAGCCTATGATAATAATGTCATCAAGATAACAGAACACTTTGTTGTCAAATTCAGGAGTGAATAAGATATCCATTAACCTCTGCAGTGTAGCAGGTGCATTAGTTAAACCAAAGGGCATAACAGTGAATCTGTACATTCCTCTACCGGGGACATAAAAGGCGGTCTTATCCCGATCGTCTACATGTAAAGGAATCTCCCAGAAAGCTTTAGCGATATCGATACTCGATAAAAATTTAGCGTTTTTGAGATGGTCAAGTATTTCATTGATAAAAGGAAGACTATAGGCATCTCTACGAGTAACTGAGTTGAGTTTTCTACTATCGACACAAAATCGCCATTCGCCATTCTTTTTAGGCGTAATAAGAACCGGAGACAACCAAGGGCTTCCACATTTCTCAATGACCTTCCACTCAATCATTTTATCCACCTCAGCAATTAGAGCTTTTTGTTTCTCGGGAGAGAGTCTATAACAACGTTGTTTAATAGGCAGCGTATCCCCAGTATCGATACGATGGCTAACCAGATCAGTACGACCAAGTTCACCCTTAGCTTCAAAGGAAATTTGCTTAAAACGCGAAATAATATCATCAGCGATAACCTTTTCTTCAGAAGTAAGATTTTCGTAAGGTAGGATTTGTTTCTCCACAGAGTTGTTAGAGTGGGATGGTTTATTAAGAGAAAAGGCACACGATAAAAGTTTGGGAACCAAATTAAATTCCCTCCAAAAGTCAACACCAAGTATCAAAGACGGGTATATTTCAGGAATAACATATGTTTTAATAAGTCTAGTTTGGTCGTTAAAGGTAAAAGGAAGAATAAAAAATCCTAAAGATTTAACACGATGCTTACTAGCAGTGCTAACCGTAATATAATCAGACTTGGATAACGAAAAGCCCAGTTCCAAAATTTCAAAGTGCGAGTTATTACCTAAAATAGTCATTGAACTACCGCTATCAAGTAACGCCGTAAACTCAACATTTGAAATAGAAACGTTAATAAAAGGACGGTTAAAATCTCTTTCGTTGTCGTAATAAACCGAAGAAGTTCCATAACTTGCGAAAAAGTTCTTAATTATTTTTAACCAATTATGCCAGTCATCAACATCAAAATTTTCTTTTCGTTTATCCAAGTCATATGTTAGTTTTTTGAGTTAGAGGATGAAGAAGGTTGAGGCTTGTCAGCTTTACATTTCGGGCAATCCGAAGCTCTAAAGTCTTTCAAACCACATTTAAAACAGACTAAGAATCTTGGTTTAGTGCAAGAATTCAAAGAATGACCATTTATTCGACATCGAACGCAAAACAAATGCGCCTGAAACTTGGGAGCATTTTCAGATATCGCATGTGCAGAATTTTAATTCTGCGAAGAAAAGTTCGTACGAAAAGGCTTAAAGTTATTAGATTTATGAGAATCATAATTAGGAGTGAAAGAATGTTTAGAGTGAAAAGTATGTGTAACATTAGGTTTAGTGTTCGGTAAAGGTGTAGAATCGTGTTTAGGTTTATAGGATAATTCAGGAATAAGAGTATTCATTTCAGGTTCTTTAAAATTATTGTCGCGGTCAATACAGCGCTCAAATTGTTGACATACAGAAATTAAGGAGTCAATAGAATCAACTTTATTAAGAGCAACAAAAGAAGTATAACAAGGACGGATGTTACGTAGAAGTACTTGCAGTTTCTCCTGCTCAGGTAATTTCTCGCTTAGTCTCGAAAACATTTCAAACATTTTCGGAATATAAACCATAATAGACTCAGATTTACCCTGAGTACGAGATTTTATTGCCTGCAGTAGTTTATGGTCATAATCAGAATGGCCAAAGTCCTTAATTAACAACTCGGAAACGCGATCCCAAGTTAACGAAGGGTCACGACTTAGTTGGAATTTAAACCAATAAGAAGCATCGTCCTCAAAAATGTTGAAGGCCGAGCTTATAAGTATTTGCTTATCAAGTTTGTTCGTAAGTAAAAATTCATCAATTTTCGATAGAAAAGCTCTAGGACAAGTTGTCCCATCAAAAGTAATTTTTTTTAGCTCATTTAGATAATTTGGTAAGAGAAAATTATGAAAAGGTGGCATACAGTTAGGTTGAGAAATCGGCAAGGGTGAGTCCAAAGAGGTTTGTACCTGTGAAGTCTCAGCTGGTTTTGAAAAAGCGTCAAAACGTTCAGTCAAAAGAGTAAACTTCTTTTTTAAGTCGTCATAGAGTTCTATAAGGTTTGAGTCGCTGTCACTTACATCAGTGTCAATTCTGTCAAGTCGATAAAATAAGTGATTTATATAAGTTTCAATTTTCTTAAATAATTTCAGATTACCCGATTCGTATCGGTCCAACATCGAAGATAAATATAAGATTGTAGAAGAAGCTTGTGACAAATCGTCACTCAGAGGAACGGGAGAATCAATAATGTCCTCCGTAGGAAAATTACGAAGCAATAAAACAATTTGTTTTCTAAGCGATACAAGATTATCCGCAGGAGTTTCGTTCCTAATTATAAGTTCGTATTCAAGTTCCGCCTTATTAAGTAAATTAAAGTTTATAAGACGAGCCATTTCTAAGATATTTGTAATTTTAAAGCAATAAAATATTTACAATAGTTTTTATTTTATTTACTTTATTTTAGTGAGAAAAATAGAGGAAGAATAGGGAAAGAAATATCTAAGAAGTAAGAGACGTCTAATAGGGAGCCAAAAGGTATGTTATATACAGAAACTTGTGCAAGTTTATTTTAGAATTTTGAGAACAGGGAGGGATTCTATAGAGTTGGGCGCCAAACTGTCACGTAACGGAGGGTTACGGAGCTAAAAGGTAGGGGGAAGAAGAAAAGATAAGAATAGAGGGAAGAGGGCTATAATTATAAGTGGTATGTACAATGATGGCTCGTCCAAAAAATCTTAAATCTAACTTAAAACTAACTTAAAACTAGCTATTTACACCGGTACACTACACTAAATATATATACAAGGTAAAAGTTCAAAATGGGCAACCGTGGTAGGGCGGTAACACAGGGTGAGCACAGGCAGCGCGCCGGAAGGATCCAGTGTCGCAAGAGGCGGGCGGTAGGGCTCCGCCGAGCGCAGGAGGCGGCAAATGGGGCGCGCGACGCAGATACGCGCACGCCGCAAGCCGGCCGCGGGTAGGCGCGACGCGGATACGCGCACGAAGGAAGGTAGACGCGCGTAGGTGCAGGGAGGCAACACCCTTCGTGCCCCGGCACCGTTACTCTACGGGTAAACGTATACTGGCACTGTTATAGCTTGAGGTTCTGAGCTTCTTCAGAGCTGGTGGTAGACTGGTGGTCCTGCCCATGTGCGTCCTTTTATATTGCCCATGCGCATTCTATTCTACAACATTTAAATTTTAAAATTCATACAATATAGAATATTCTCGAAACATAGCTAAACTCCATAGTTAAATTTGAATAGACAATTCGATAGAAAAATAAAAACAGTTAGACAACGTCAGCTGTCGGACAATGTCAGATAGACCATCTAAATATTTACAACAATAACTTTAAATTTATTTACAGATAAAAATGTACAAGGAACATTAAAATAACACATATAAGAGTAATGCTAATACAAGACATAATCATAAAATGATATACAAGCTCTATAGCAAACGGAAAACGAAGCTCTATAGTTAACACCAAAGGTAACTTTCTTTATGAGTAGTTATGTAGTATAACGAAGCCCCTGCAGGCTGCGTTACAACATATGCGGTGCCGGCTCTTAGAAAGAATTTTATTAAAAAATACCTAATAAAAATAAGAAGTGATAAAAGTTACTATAACATTAACGAATATTCCTGAAAAACTTCGAGAGGCACTACATTAACAGCGACCGGTCCCGGATCAACGAGCTCGTTGAACATGACCTTGGTTTTATCCAAGTTCATCTGAAGACCGATGTGTTTGGAATCTACTGTAGGTCTTGTAGGGTTTCCACCGAGATGAATAGGTTTCTCTAAATGATTTAATTCAACTTAAAGTTTATTATAAAAGCGGTTCCTCTCGCCTAAACCTAGGTTTGCGTGCCCGACAGGGTCCATAACCTTGTTCCATCACTATTGTAAAATCTTATTGTAAATTATGGTTAGGTTAGGTTAGGTTAGGTTAGGTTAGGTTGCAATAAATGATTGAGTATTGATTTACACCTTAATGTCAAATACGTTTGCTTAGAATAATTATTCTAAGCACGTTTAGTTCAATTTCAATAGAGTAAATATTGAAGTAACCTGGTGCGTGGTTGCCTCTACATTACACAGTCTTACTTGTCAAGACGTCCTGTCAGTCTAATGGCTTAAGTATCTGGCCGTGATCTCGGAGTCCTGCGTTCGATTCCCGGGTCGGGCAAAAAGTATGTTTCGAATTTTTCGAACATTGCTCGGGTTTGTGATCACCAATCTGCATTAGACAAGCGTGGTGATTAAGCCTAGTCCCATCATAGTAGCGATAACTTGATTTCTATGATGGAGGCCTTTGCCCTGCAATGGAACAGTTTATAGGCTGAAACTTTACTTGTCAAGAGAAGAACCCTAGGATGGAAGCCTAGGTAGAGAAAATACAATTTCCTCATTTGATTTTGAACCAAATGTGATTCACATCAAGATGGAAGTCGATAGTTAGAATAGGCTTGTGTACTAAGTCAGAGATTGGCAGATTTTTAAATAGCATTGAGAAATAACGGTTAAAAGGAGCTATGTACAACATTTCAGCTTGAACCTTTATGTATTATTTTTGTTATGAGCCCTCAAAGGCAAAGATAGGCAAGTAAATTTTAAGTCTTAAATTTACGAAACATTTATATAGCAAACGATATCTTATTCAATTTACAGCAACTTTTGTCAAGGTGACGGGTAGGGCACACTAGCGACAGAAATCTATTTTAATTTTTAGCCACTAAACCGGATCTATTTTAAACAATTAAGGGGTTACAACCGTCGGGATCGATTGGCGTTGCTAGTGTGCCCTACCCGTCACCTTAAGAAACTATTTTCATAAACGCACTATTTCACATAGCTATCGAACAAAGCTATCTCGCGATGCGCACAAACCAGTGAGTGTGTGTCACGCCTAGCGTCGCTGTTTGTATGGAGCGTTATGGGCAAGTCTATTTTAAGTGATTTTCAAATTGTCCTATCTCGAAGAGTTTCCAAGCTAACAAATCCATTCTTTCACAATTTTTTTCACTTTTGAGGGGTTCTTATATTACTAACAAGAGAAAAAAATAGGACACAAGCCTATTTGACTGATCTGTAAGTATATTTTTACGTGGCTTTCCTTACATAGGGTCCTTAATACGTTCCTGGCTGCTTTAATAACTTTGGAAGTTGCTCAAATATCGTACTATCACTTTCTAAGTTATAATTTATGTTAGAGGTTTGTTAAATTTTGACTAAAATTCCTTTCACTGTTATTATTACTTATGCAATTATAAATGAAGGATGAATGATATCTAAATCATCATCCCAAGCCGTGTGGCCCCCGGCAGAGTAGAATAGGCCACCCTCACTCTTACCGAGGTGTCGTAAAAGGCGACTAAGGTAAAGCTGCTAGCATGATCATCAGCACCCAGAGAAGGAAAACTCTGCATTTATATCAAAACCCTCGCCAACCCGTCTGCCAAGCGTGGTGAGTATGGCAATTACCCCTCATGTGATTGAGGGAGGCCTGTGCCCCAGCAGTGCCGACTTAAATGGGCTGATGATGGTGATGGAAATCATCATCATCATTTCAGCCAATAGACGACCACTGCTGGACATAGGCCTCCCCTAATGTTCTCCACACAGATCGGTCCTGTGCCGCCCGCATCCAATGGATTCCCGCGATCTTCACTCATCGCTGGCTCGGCCACCGGTACCGGGCACTTGGGGTCTTGTATTGGTTCTACTAACCATAGGGGGGTTTTGGCCTACACCCACCACGCTGGCCCAGTGCGCGTTGGTGGGGAACGCCAGAGCCTCGTCCGTTGTGCAGCAGGGTGCACCACGTGCAGGTGAGGTACCTAAATGTTATCTAAAGCACGTTATTATAATTTAAAGGTGGTCCACCACCTCTTTACTCGGCAATACCTGCTATACTCTTCCTCGTTGAAGAAATAGTCTTCCGACCCCGGTACTATATTGATGTCTTTTAAAAACGAGTCTACAATATTTTGTAGACTTTCTTCTTTTTAAGCATGTTCCGATTACTTAAATGTATGGTGAAGGAGCATCTTCCATTATTTCCAGCATTGATTGAGCTTTTTGCAACCAGTTTGAGCCATGCGACATGTCCTGCCCAACTCCATTTTAATTGAGCCACTCGTTGGGTTACATCTGGAACTTTGCTTTGCTTTCAAAGCCATTTGTTTCGCGGTCCATTAGTGTCACTGCTACCAGCTTTATCTTTACTGCTCTTTGGGTATTTTGGTAGAGAAGAAATAAATTATTCGATACTTACCTTTCTTTTTTATGTGATAGGTGGCAGACGAGCTGACGGATCACCTGATGGTAAGCAATTGTCGCCGCCCGTGGACACACGAGACACCAGTGGAGTCACAAGTGGGCTGCCAACCTTTTAACCCCTGTCCCCCGAATTGGACCTCCGGTACCATCACTCACGCAGCGAAACAGCACAGTGCTGCTTCACGCTTGTTTTCTGTGAGGCCGTGGTATCACTCCGGTCGAGCCGGCCCATTCATGCCGAAGCTTGGCTCTCCCACGGTAAAACCTCACTTTGTAAGTTCTTCTACTCAGTCGTACACTCCTGACGGAGTGGTCGTGATTATGAATAAGAAAGCATTTATTGACCACAACACATGTTTACCTAAAGAACGAAATGAACAGAACATTAAAAAGTTGCGGCCAAAAAGGTTCAGCCTCAGCATGTGCTACAACAACCGCTAGGTAGCCGCTGCAGCGCTGATTTTCAGGCTGTACCTTTGAGCGACGCCTCATAATAAAATATGCTAACAATATTATATAATAATATTAACAGAAAATGAAACTAAACAAAGTTAATCTACACGTAAATGTATGAATAACAAAACGCATACATATCAATAAAAAATACAAAATGAAAATTGGTATTAAATAAAATGAAAATTAAATAAACTAAAAAATAAAAATAAATGCTCCAACAAACACAACAAATAGAAAAAACGACAGTGGCGCCGTCATTCACTTTCACGTTCACGTTTTTATTGACACACCAAGGACGGTGGCGCCATCTGTATCACTCAAAACTTATTATCTTTAAAAAAGTATGTGAAGAAAAACAAATACACAATTCACGATACGGTATAAGATATTTTGTATAATATCAATAAGAGCTGTGGATCTTTGTAATAAATAAAAATTAAAAAAATGGATTGTCTGTATGTTGGGTAGCGGCTTTTACGAGAGTTCTCCATCTTTCTCTGTTAGTGGCACTGCTTGCACATTCAGGCAAGGAACACTTTGTAACAGACTTGATACTGTCGGTCCACCTTGTAGATGATCTGCCTCGGGAGCGTTCTTTGTAGGTACCTAAGTACTAATTAGGTATTAGTCTTATAGTCCTCCTCCTGCCTTGACAGAGTGGTGGTGGTTGACGATGGAGCGTTTTGGTGTGCAGATGCGGCTCGCGCGATGTGTCTCCACTTGTTGCCACACAGCGTCTCGGGAGTTTTGGACAATGGATGTCTGTGTTACAGGTCTAGGTATGAGGTCTGTCCAACGTGTTGGTGAGCGCCCGTGTGAGCGCTTGCCTTCCACCTGTCCCTGGACAATGAGTCGCATGAAGTGTTCGTTGCGAACAACATGGCTAAAATATTTGAGAATTCTTAATTGCACAGTTGACGATAACCTCTGTTTGATTTACTTATATACATTTAAAGAATAAAGAATAAAATAATTTATTCAGCGCCAAACATACACAAAAAAAATAAAAATATAACGAAATGGACATTAGAAAGTCTAAAGGACACCCCGACGCTTTACTTTAGTACTTAGTACTTAGTAGTAGTATTTACTTTAGTAAGTAGCCTGATTTTGTAAAATGTAGAAATATCTCTTCATTAATTAATGATAATAAGCTGTAGACAGTGTAATATTTAAAATATTAATAAGAAACAAAAGCACGAACTCAGTTGGAAGGGAGTTCGGAATTAGCCAAGTACTTACAACTCGCTCCGTATAGCAAGTCTTCGAAATTGTCTCAATTTTGGATTTTGTTTATTAAGTTATTAATGTGCTTTGAACTTTAAGCACATTATTTCAGGTCTGCAAAATTCTCGAGTAATTTATTTTAATTTAAACATTCACACCAAGTTTCTTACGGCTTCGACGCGTAATTTGAAGTGAATGTTAAAACATTTGATACGAACCACATAAGTTCACAGACTGCCACGCATTGGTGACTGAAATCCGTATTTTTGTCTTTTCTGTAATATGGTTAGGGTTGCCACCTTTATTTAGCAGATAAAGTTATAGGTAATTTAAAGTTATTATAGGTAAGGTCCCGGCAGAGTAGAATAGGCCACCCTCACTCTTACCGAGGTGTTGTAAAAGGCGACTAAGGTAAAGCTGCTGGCATGATCATCAGCACCCAGAGAAGGAAAACTCTGCATTTATATCAAAACCCTCGCCAACCCGTCTGCCAAGCGTGGTGAGTATGGCAATTACCCCTTATGTGATTGAGGGAGGCCCGTGCCCCAGCAGTGGGGACTTAAATGGGCTGATGATGATGATAGGTAAGGAAAAAAGTACATAGTGTTTGATATTTTTTGGTGTTTATTTATGCAGTGAAGTGCCGCAAAGTGATCCTAATAATAAGAGTATAATAAAGTACACTTACACAATCTACTTAATTACTATATCATAAATTTAGAACTTAGCCAAATGTATACATTATTTTGTTACAATCCTTATTTTGACACAACTTAATAGAACAGAATATAGCAGATAATTAGGAACTCTTACCTCCCGTGCTAGTTTTAAACTGTGTTACGGCAAGGTGATAAAAGAAGCTCTCGTCCCATGCCTGAACATCTCCCATTACTTGCAATCATTATACTTTTAAATATTATATATAATTTGAATTCACAGTAATAATAAATTAATAATCAAAGTATCAAAAAAAAGTACAGTTTATTTTCCTGTATCATTATGTTTAAAATATATTTTATATTACTTTTTGCTGTTTGTTAATTTAAGGAAAATAAATACGACTACATTTTTCAAAATTCTAACGCAATCATGCGAAGTGAAGTATTTTCGCGTAATTTATTTTTCTCATAAAGTATAGAGTACAAGCTAGCCGACCGTCCTTTCCCATCCCTGAGCGTGTCCTTCCTTAACACCTTTAAAATCTGCGCCCCCTGGTGTGTCGGTTTCACCGGAATCAGGCATTGTGTCCTGCCTGGATGTGGTGCCTAAAGTTCAAAAAGTTCAAAGTAAAGTATACAGTACAATCACGTGAAATAACGTACAATAATTTATTATAAAGTACGGGTGCAGTAGACAAGCAGACGGATCACCTGATTACGAACCATCACATTACAAGCCAAGTGGAGCTTCAATTGAGCTGCCAAATTCCCCTGGGACGCAACTGATATTTATACGCTAAAATAAGGTGAGACTCAAAGCGCAGATTTGAGTTCAAAGCCGTACGCAGGGAAAGTTTGAATCCGGGGGAGATTTTTTTCCACATTAAAGACAAACCACTTGAAATGTCTACACTTTAGGATTTATCTAACGTCTTTAATGTGAGTTGTCAAAGTTTACACCCGATAACGTTGAGTTTCAGTACTGGGCCGGTCGTAAAGCTAAAAATGTTAGTCACAATTTGGGTCTAACGAAATAGCTAACAGAAAGCCCACTGAGACCATACAATAAAGTGAGAAAACATATTTACTTAATTTACTTTTATTATGATAACTTAAATAAAGGTAGGATATAACTGTTTCTTGAAAATGACAAGGCACATAAAAATATACGATACTCAGAAGACCTCCTGCTATCCTCTAAGTTATTCAGGATGAAAGCCGATATGAAATGCAGTGGAGCCAAGTATTAATCGAAAGGATAGGTCACACACGAGTAAATGGATCACCTGGTGGTGAGTCATTGCTGCCGCCCATTGTGCACACCTGCAACACCCCGAGTGCACTGCCAACCTTTGGCGAAACACAGCGCAAAAGCTGCTTAATTCCGGTTTATTGTGAGGCCGTGGATTGACAACTCCGGATGAATCGGCCCATTCATGCCACTCCCACGGTCAAAGCAGTGGATACAGAAGTGGCTCTTGTCCATGTAGCGCCCGGGTGCAATCAATATTTGACCCTCTTGTATCAAAATGCGCGGACAAAATGGAATAGTTTGGTGTTTAAAACACACAATAAACTGCGCATTACGCACTAACCACGTTTATACAGACTGATTCATTTAGGGTGTCAAGCCGAAAGTCATGGATAAATTTCAAAACTTGAAAACTACGATAAATCGTAGGACATACATGGTGTTTCGGGTAACCCAAAGGGTGCTCTATCCATATCTTTCGACTTGACATCCTAAATGAAACATTGAATGGTTGGACGCTGGCTCCTTGTGAAGAGTTACAGTGGAGGTTCTTGTCACGAGCGACTCTCGGCGCCCCCTGACACCTGGCGCCCGGGTGCACCGCACCCCCTGTACTAGGTAAACACGCCCCTGAGTGAGCAGCACTACTAAGGTGATGATGGTGTGTTTATTTATTGGCGACTCTTCGCTGATTACTTCTTCTTTACTGTGGCCAGACCGTAAACCAGATTAGTGTACCTACTTGGAAGAAACTACTTCAAATATACCCTCATAGATCTGCTTATTACATATGTAGGTATGTAGTGGAGCGAAAGAGCTCACATAAACAGTTAACTATTGTTAGTGAATGGATTGACAAACCAATATCTAGAAAAAAAAACAGTGTAGCTCAGTATTGATAAACACACGCGTCTTTATCGTAAGTTCCGCGTGAATTTCTTTTGTTTTTATGCTAGAGGCGACAAACGAGCAAGCGAGTCACCTGATGGAAAGCAATCATCGCCGCCCATTAACATCCGCGAAATCAGAGAGATCGCTAATGCGTTGCAGGCCTTTTTAAAAAGGAGTACGCTCTTCTCTTGAAGGTCCCTAAGTCGTAGCCGTCGGGAAATACTCCCATAGGTAAACTGTTTCACAGAACTGAGGTACGTGGTAGAAAGTTCCGCGAAAAACGCACAACTGAAATGCGAATTAGAAAAGATAGAAAAGTACCTAACTACAAGTCGTTTTGCAACATTTTCAGTTTACGAGCCAAAGTTGGTCGAAATATTGATATTACGAATACTTTAGGGACCTTTAGGAGAAGAGCGTACTCAGGTACTCCTTTTTAAAAGGGCGGCAACGCATCAGAGATCTCTCTGATTTCCCAGAAGTTGCTGACCTGCTTGCTCGCTTGCCGTCTCTAGCATAAAAAAAAAATATTTATTATGATTTTATATAAAGGTTCATCTAACGGAATAAATCTTTGCTGCGTAGTTGTTTCTATTGGCTATAAACGTCAAGGGGATGACCGGGAATAGTAAAAATGTAATAAAGTACGACTTGGGACATTTATGGATGTTTTGTATCTTACATGTATCCACCTAGTATGAACTTAGTGGTATTGTGTGTTTACAGATCTTAGATTAAATCAAAATAGTGGAAGATACGGCATGTCATTTCAAATAGACAACTGAAAACTGGCTTGATGCACAACGACTTGCCCACATACAGAGCTCTATGACACATTGTACGATATTAGAAGACAGACAAAACCTATTGTTTTGACATAATCACGAGTGAGTCACGTAAGAGTTGAGACCTGTCAAAAGGGCTTAACTCGTCACACATTAGTATAGAGTATATTTCTATCTCGCTCTGCAAAATGGTGAGCAAAATATTAATGAATTTAGGGATATCATGAGAATTTAAATAAGTATAAGTGCAAATGTTAAACACGACTTTTTTGACTTAGTTACTACGAAGTACCTGAATACTTCGTTACCTTATCTCATTACCGTTTTCGTATATTACCGTTTGCGTCATCTACTCGTATAAAGATACAATGATAGCCAAGTTCCGAGTCAAAGCTTTTTGTGTAATTTACCAGACATTCCCAGAACCGAGTGCTCAATTCATTTGCGTGGATAGCGAACTTGTGTTTGAAGTATGTGAAGTACAGTCAGTCTGATGAAAGCGTTCATTTCATCTCTGTTTTATCAAATTTCAGAAAATAGAATAATTCTTTATTCAAGCCCATATGACGACAAATGAATATCAAAATAGATGCACATTAGTCCGGAACGTCGATCTCTTGTCTTTCAACTGAAGAGAACTGTGGAGAGAAACTACTGTGATGATAACAGCCTTGATGTTGTCTTCACAGTAGTTTCTCTTTGTAAATAATATTTATATAGGTAATATTATCATTTTCGCTGGCCTGAAGAAACAATCGTCATCGTCAGCCCATTTAAGTCCCCACTGCTGGGGCACGGGCCTCCCTCAATCACATGATGGGTAATTGCCATACTCACCACGCTTGGCAGACGGGTTGGCGAGGGTTTAGATATAAATGCAGAGTTTTCCTTCTCTGGGTGCTGATGATCATGCCAGCAGCTTTACCTTAGTTGCCTTTTACGATACCTCGGTAAGTGTGAGGGTGGCCTATTCTACTCTGCCGGGGACCACACCGCAAGAAAAAAATAATGAAGAAACAAATATTCGTAAAAAGATAATGTTATCAGTACATTGTCAATAATGTTATATACCTAAAAGTCCGGTACGGATTTTTAGTAAAGTATAAATAGTTTGAAAAAGAAATTTCTTGAGTCAAATTAACCTATTTGCTTGAAACTGGCCTGGTATGGCACATTTTTTTTTAACCGTTCGTGTCTGTGGCTCACATTCTTGTACGAGTACATCGGTTGGCAGTCTGCCATAATTTTTTTTATTATGACTCTACCCAAAGATAATTCGCCAATGTCAAGCAACTTATTGAGAATAAATAGGTAGACAACAGTCAAAGTCAGTCAAAGTCACAGTCACCTAGACCTAAACCTAAAGACCTATTATACACAAAGGTCACTCAGGTGCGAGAAATTTTCATAGTAGGTAGGGATCCAACTATGTACTGTACATGCCACACATTAGGTAGTGCCACCGAAATTATGTAAAAATTGTGTATTACCTAACTCTTCGGGTGACAATTGCCTTGAGGTTTTTATACTCACGGAGAGATTAAATATACCCTACGTGGGTGTATTAAAGGTTTATTTCAAGATTCACAAACATGCGGAGTCCCGCTTGTTCACTAAAATAATCACAATATTATGAAAATAACTCTGTGACCGATTGTACTGACGAGTCGCTTCCACCTCCCTGCCTGTAATAGTTTAAATTGCTTTCAATGCTCAGATCTAACTTCTACTTTAAACTTTTACGTGCGACCATTTCGCTTGCAGTCGCTTTTTGCCCTAGTGAAACATTTGTCTATTAAACCATTTGACTGGAAAACTCTTTAACTACTAAAATGCTTCGTCTTCTTTTAAAGCTTCTAGAGTTTAGGACATATTGCCATTTTATATACTGCTTATTATTTTTGACGTCCAGTGTATTATTGACAACCCGTTCGAAACGGTGGTAATGAACGCTGCCTTTGGTCTAAGGCTTGTGGGTTCAATCATCGCACAGTAAAAACATTTGTGTGCATGAATATATCTGTTTGCATTGATCTGGATGTTTTTTATGTATTATAAATATGTATTTGCATTAGACTGACCGGATGGCGCAATTGGTAGTGACCCTGCCTCTTACGCCAAAGGTTGTGGGTTCGATCCCCACCCTGGACAAACATTCGTGCGATGAACACTTGTGTTTGTTAGGTGTCTGGGTGTAATATAATTATGTATTTAAGTATATATTTGTATTCCTCTGTTGTCTGATATCTGTAACACAAGTGCTTAAGCTACTTAGTACAGAATCAGGTCAACGTATGAGATGTTGTGAGAATTATTATTTGCAAAAGAAAAGTATTATATGTATGTATTTGCAATTCCGCTGGTGGTGCTGATACCCGTAACACAGGTGCTTGAGCTACCTATCTCGGAGTCAGATCAATGTATGTGATGTAGTGAAATATTTATTTATAATATACTGAATTAATTAATTATTGGAGTATAGCTTAAGTATACTTTTTTGAAAGGGCGAGCTTTGATTTTATATAATCAAAGAGGGCGGGTTCGCATTTGCATTCCTTCTAGCGTATTGGATATCAATAGGCAGTGGTAGTCATTTACCATAAGAAAACCCGCTTCCTTGTTTGCCTCCCATATCCATAACTAGGTAGTGGTGGGAAACGAACAAACCTCACCAAATTAGGTAACTTACTAGGTTGGCGCAGCGACCCAAAGTGAGCCTTAGCCTCTGTTAATAAGAGCCTATATCCGTTTTCATAAAAATACTATTTTAACTACACCCATTTAGGGTTTTATTTCTTTTGTATAGGTACTTAAAGCTTATATTTCATCCTTACAAGGTATTGTTCATGACGGCGCACTTTTGCATGAAACTCTGAAACTTAAGTGATTTATCACGTAAAATGCTCGGTTTCCTCTCCAGTATTTAAAGGCGTTTCTACACAGTGATCCCTTAATATTTGAGGTAGAGTGATTCTGCGATGTAAATGTGTATCGTTGGGCGCCAGGGCCAGATTTGAAAAGGCTCGGTGTTAACACAAGTTCCAACTTTCAATTGGCCGCGTGCGGCAGAGGGAGAGGGTCGTCTGCTCGTCTGCCACCTATCACATAAAAAAAATATATAATATACGTATCGTTGGGCGCCAGGGCTGAATTTGAGCAAATACTAATAAAAGCATTCTAACTGCATATAAAGTTAAAAAGAAAGATTACATTTATCAGATAGTTCATATTTTCATATGAACAATCTGATAAATTGTGATAATAATCATTCTATTAAGGCGACGGGTGGCTAACTAGCGACGCCAATCGATTTAAATTGATAGCAACTAAACTGGATTTATTTTTAACAATTTCGAAGATTTATTTAACATTTATAATTAACTTTTTGATCTGTTTTTGCACTCGAAATTTGGATTAACGCCATAAGTGGCCGTTTTTGGCGGTAATTCATATTTCGAGTAGGAAGCAGACCAAAAAGTTAATTACAAGTATTGAATAAATAGTATAAGTTCTTTTCGAGCTGCTCAAACTTCGAAATTGTTAAAAAAATATCCGGTTTAGATGCCAACAATTGAAATCAAATGGCGTCGCTAGTGTGCCCTACCCGTCAACTTTATTACATTGACCGGGCATTAATCACAATGCCCGCATTAATTACTTGGTTAATTGTTTATGTGATAGGTGGATGACCTGATTGGAATCGATTGCAACCGCCCATGGATACCCGCATTACCAGTGGAGTCAAAAGTGAGTTGCCAACCTTTACACCCTCTTTATCCCGGATTGGGCCTCCGGTACCCTCATCAAGCAACAACAAGCACAGGACAGTGCTGCTTCACGCCATAACATCATTACCAATTTTGTCAAAACTTTCAACAATTTATTGGTCAATATGGGTATTTATGTTTATGTGTTTGCTACATTGGTATCTTTGAACGTTTGCTGCTACTGGGCCGAATATAAAGTCTTAAGTTAAATGGCAAATGTAATTGCCGTTGAAATTCGGTATTTAGATCCTAACTACGGCCCTGTCCCCAGCTCGGCGGCCTCCGCTAAATTAAACGCAGTCCAAGCCCGGGGTAAATACTCACCCACACACGCTTCTCCTTTTTAAATCTGCGATTACAGTATCCAACAATTTCTAGCTTACATAAAATGCTAAAACCCTTGTGGAGGTACTGGACTAAGTCATCATCATTTCAGTGCATCATTCCCGGCTGTATCAGGTTTTGAAGCCGGGGTAGGTACCCCGGGTTCTAAATCATCATGCTCCAAACGCAGATTACGGTTCGAGCATGATCAGCGCTACAGGGGCGGCATAGTCGGTTTTGCACGCGGGCTACGAAACAGCTAGCGGCGGCTCTGCCAAGACATCATACATATCTGGTATGTCGATAGTCAAGATGTGTAAAAGAGCAGGAAAAAAAGATTAATAAATAAAGTTAAATATATTGACTTTGAAAAATAATAAACTAAAAACGAAAAATGTATCTGGCGGCGAAAATAGTAAAACTTTGAACAGAATAAAGTCTTCTTCTTCTTCTTCAGCAGCATGTGTTTGCCCACTGTAGAGCATATGCCTCTCCAATTTCTCTCCACTTTCTTCTGTCGTCGGTTTCCCTTGACCACGCTACTCCAGCTTGAGCCTTGATGTCATCGGACCCTCTGGCAGTTTGTCCGCCAACACTCCTCTTTCCGTCTCTTGGTCTCCATTCAAAGACATCCTTGCTCCACCTTTCATCACTCCTTCTGCACACACACACCGTCCCACGCCCATTTTAATAACAGAATAAGTACCCAATGATGGTTTATAAAAAAAAGTTCTAAATTTTTGGTAGAAGGGTAAAAGGGTTGTTTACCAAACTACTTTTATGTATTATTTCTTACGAACGTATTAAGTATGTAAACATTAATACAAAATGAATAAGTAAATAGATAATATCACATACCCATCAATATAGTCCCAAACTAGTGGGTATATGTACTATACCCTCAAAAAGTATTGTGTCATCTTCGACAAATAATACTTTAAATTTAATGTTTTCCAAAGCGCGATTTCTTCATACATACATTGATCAGGTACCTACGTAATTTTGTGTTCACTGAAATTGAAGTTCAAGTGAGTTCAAAACCGGTACTAGACTAGTCAGTGAATCTTTCATCGTCCTCATTTCTCTAGGCTTGGTAGGCATATCGCCGTGACATATATAGTAACGATCTCCCCCTTCCCCGCCATTTCCGCCTTGATCTCAGATCTCGTTTACATACTGTGGAGATAAGTAAAGGTGGGTTAGGTTTTATTCTCATCCATAATATTCTTAGGCCCGATTTGACCAATTTTAATCCAAGAAAGAGTAAATCTTTGGTATAACGCTTACATACCATATGATTCGTAGCGTATACCATTGATGCGTTTTGGTGCCTTCAAATTAGGGTTAGCGACGAGATGTGTCAAAAGAGTTTCGGTTGAGTTCAACCGATGCTATGATCACATCAAATTAAATTCGTTTGATTGAGTCTCAAAGTAGACCTCCACGCCTTAGCCAAACGTTTTTCCTAGCCATTATGTAAATGGCAATTTCGTCGACTTTATTACCCAGCACTCAAGGACTGGGATTGCCCTGGTTAGAAATTAGATGATAGATGTCAGTTGTCTGGTGCATTTAGTGTCAAGCTATTAGAATGCTACGCCCAATCTTTCTCTAGTCAAATTTTCAATGCAAAGTATCGAGTACACTAGTCTTAGATCCTATTTTTGCGTTGCTTGCAAATGACTAAAATAGACGCTCTTATTATCAAAAACTTAAGAAGGTATATAATTATTCATAGTGATACTAGCTTTTGCCCGCGGCTTCGATCGCTTTTTTTCTCTTTCTATATAATGGACGGAGAGTACTCCATCCCTTCAACTCGGCAACACATTAGCGATCTCTCTGATTTCGCGGATGTTCATGGGCGGCGTTGATTACTTTCCATCAGGTGACTCGTTCGTCGTCCACTCGGTTATTCGTTTGTCCACCTCTAGCATAAAAATAAACTATCTCTTCTAAATATTCGTCGCTAAGTTTTGCCATGAAAACCGGACAAACAGACAGATAGACGTATAGAATTCCATTGGATATTGTAATGCATATTTTATAATATAGATGTAACTAATGTGCCAAGGTTACCTTAGTTACGGCTAATTTAAACGTGTGTTTTTTTATTTTAATTGGTTTTTTCAGTTTAAATAGTATTACTAGCTAACTCTATGGTTTAAATGGAGCAACATCTCCCTGCCGCGAGTGTACGAATCTGTGACGTTGTTTAAACGGCAACGCACGTGTAACTGTTGGTTACCGAACTAACTTGCAGTTCCGGCGGAAATCGACTTCACCCTCACGATAATAGTGTTTATTGTTGCGCGCTGAGAGCAGTTAGCATGTCGCATGTATCGGCATATGCGGCGGATAATAGTGTTTTAGTTGTGTTTTAAGGCTCGGCCGAGATGGGTTTTTTGTTCTTGGCCGGGAACGAGATCGAGATTAAATTCATATGATATGATAAATAGCTTATATAGAATAGCTTTATTGTAAAAGTAATCGCTAGTTTGCATCAGTTTGTGGAAAACCTAATTACACGATTAGGATATCGGTTCAACGTTCAGATACCTATGTCGGTATCCAGAATTTCGAGAAAGTATCTGAGACGTGCTGGTATCCTTACGATGTTTTCCCTCGCCGCCAAGCTTATTTATTTATTACTTAATGGAAACCAAACAGCCTTTAAATTAAAATAATGATTGAGGTACTTTAGAACAAATATGCCTTAAACAGTTTGCACGAATAACAATCAGAGATGAAATGCTTTTAAATTAAGAAGAGATACATATAAGGAGTATAATATAGTTACATACAAATGTAATAATTACATGTATGATGTATGATGAGTAATAACATATAAGAAGAGTGCAAATACAATTATGGTTATATTATGGAAATATGCACAAATATTTGAAGAATTCAGAGGTGCATGCTTGGTATCGCACCACGACGGATGGAAAGTTCATCCATTTCTTATCCATTGCTCCTCATCATACCTGGTAGCAACCCTACGCCAACATATCCTAAACACTTCGATAACGTTTAAACTGTATTACACTGATCAGTGAGCTAACGTTATTTTTCTTGCGTGTTTGTTTTGACGGGTAAATATAATAAATTAGGCGCCTAGTTAAATAACTCGAATGGGTGCGCACCGCAACTTCAGCCCAAGTTTGAAGGCTCGAAGACACACGGGGAGAACGGTTGGGAGGCATGTGTTGATCCAATTTTTTTAATTGTTATAGGTGGTAGTCGAGCAGACCAATCACCTGATGGTAAGCGATTGTCACCGTCCATATAGAAGTGAAGCCTCCCTTGTGTTGCGGGTGCAACTTTGAACTCCCCTTCCCCGCTGATTGCGCCTCCGATATCCTACTCTCTCCTTCTTCGGTCGATTCTCACACTGATGAGGATCGTGACTTCTTCCGACTCTATCAACCAGCTAGTCTCCAGCAACGGTTGCGCTCTGTTGCTCGGTGTAAGGCAGTTGTTTCGCTATCCGGTATGACCATCGTAAGAGGAGAAGGCCTCTCGGGCTTCTCCCTCCCACTTTCCCTGCCACAATCAGGCACTCTAAATTGTCCCCACTCCTCCGTGTAATGTACCGGTACTCTACACACTTGGGCAATACACAGCGCAGGTGCGGCTTCACGGCAGTTTTCTCTGAGGCCGTGGTATCACTACTCAACCGGAGTCCCATTCAGATCGAAACGAGACTCTGATGACGAAGGTAAACGGCCCAGAAGCCAAGGTGTAGCGTGCAAACATGTAATGTTCCGGGTTCAATTCGACACGATCACAGTTGAAAAAAACTTTGAATTCTGTTTTATATATTTTAAATTATAATGAAATGTTAGATAGTTTCCCTTCAGCGCCAAATGTTTTTTGTCCACCCTGTATACTTGTATATAAGACGTTGTTGAAGTTTTCACCAAGAAGTAACCGTAGCGCTCGTAGCACATCCTCGTAGCGAGATTCGTAGCATTCGTAGCAAGTACGAGTAAAGTGCGCGTAGGCCGTGCTCATCCATCAAATTTAATGCTTAATTATCAAAATCATTTTTTTTTCAAGTAAGAACATAACCGCCTTACGCTCCAAGGGTCGTGGGTTCTTTGTTTTTTCAGCGTCTGGTTGTTTTAATATCTACGTATTTGTGTTACTGCTCCGTTGGCGCAGTTTAAAGCGACGGCTGCGCTTGGGATCCCGGGTTCAATCCTCAGGTCGGCCCAAAATGTGTACCTGAGTTTTTCTGTTAAGAAATTATCAGTGTCAGCCCGGAGTTTGGAAGTTGGCGGTCTTGTACTCCAGTGTCTCGGAAAGCACGTTAAGCCGTTGGTCCTGCGTCGATTTTTTTTTCAGTCGTGTCACACTGGTGTCCCACTGGTGACAAACACTTGTATGTCCTGCGTCGATGGCTGATCGCTGAGATTTTGATACTAATATAACCACAATTACAAAAAAAATGATAGAGAGATATTCTTTATTGCACAAAAACAAAATACAAGTATGATTCAACAACGACTGAACAATAAGGCGGTCTTATCGATTTGGTGCGTCTTTATTTATCTTTTATTAGACTTGAACATTTTTCACACCAAGACACTGTGTGTCAGATTCTAAGTCAGACCGACACGACGCACCTTGGATTTCGATATAGGAAAAGTTCAAGGAACTTTGAAAATTTAAATACGTTCTTTTTAATTGGATTCAAAATAAAAAACCGGCCAAGTGCGAGTCGGGCTCGCGCACAAAGGGTTCCGTAGCAGCAAAGTCCAAAATTACAGTTAAATCAACCTATCTCAAAAACTATAAGAGATACTTTGATCAAACCAAAAATCGTTGAAAGAGTTAATTAGCATGCATCACCTCTATTTTTTTTAGAATTTTATACCCCGTAGTTATAAAAATAGAGGGGGGGGGACATACTTTTTACGACTTTGAGAGCTGATATCTCAAAAACCGTTCACTTTAAGAAAAATGTTTTTTAGAAAACTTTATATCATTTTAAAAGACCTTTCCATTGATACCCCACACGGGTATGTACATCGAAAAAAAAAATTTCATCCCTCAGTTACATGTATGGGGGGCCCCACCCCCAATTCTTTTTTTTACTATTTAGTGTCATATTTTTGTAGCGGTTCATACAACACATATTCCCATCAAATTTCATCACTGTAGTACTTATAGTTTCCGAGTAAATCGGCTGTGACAGACGGACAGACGGACAGACGGACAGACGGACATGACGAAACTATAAGGGTTCCGTTTTTGCCATTAAAAAAAGCTGTTCTATTTTCCATCTACCTGTTTTTTAAGTTCGTGACTTCCTAAAAGGTTTTACATACTTAAACATAACTTTGTTAGGCCGTGCGCTGCGTTGAGCGTGCGTGTTGTTTCATGTCATCTCCACAGAGCAGCGCTGCGTGAAGCGGGTCTCCCGTCGCATGCGGCGAAGGCACAGTAGATAAATACACTAAATCAGTATCGACACTCCGCCATTTTGGACAGAAAGTTATCTACCGTATAGGGTTGTCCTCTTATTTTTGTAAAATATTATTCTTACCTTGGCACTAAATTAACGGGCCGTGATCGCGGGGATGTTAAATTAGGACTAATAATACAAATACAAATTCATTTATTCGTCATCACAGGTGATACAAAGTTGACAGAGGTAATCTATGTGGTAGCTCCATGATGCGCCTACAATGGCATACGAAATCATTAGATGCCAAAAAATATAAATAAAACTTGTCATCATACACAATATTATTAGATGAAAATAATAGGGAAATATTTAAAAACATAGGTATTCATTAGTTAATGTTAGTACAAAATCATTACAAATTAGTATGGTAATATAATTAAATTATTATGGTGATTAAATACATTAAAAAAGAGAGAGAGAGAAAAAAAATTACAATTCATATGCAGTATCATCAAAGTATTCGTTAACACGATAATAACATTTTTCTATAAGAGTTTGGGATAGCACATTTCTAAATTTATACAGATTAAATTGTTTAATATATTCAGGGAGTTTCGGAGCCATTTCAGTAACATTTTTGCGCATTAGAGCGGTAGCACAGATATTTTTTTTCAGCCTGACTGTACCAGCTAACTATTTACTCAATGGTACCATCCCACGGAAGTGAAATTTCGAGAGGAAGTTTTGAAAGAGTGAGTGAGAGGAGAGTAAGGCGAAATGATATGTTTAACTAAAGGTGAGAACAGAGTGTTTATTTACAAGATAAATAATTTACAAAAGGATAGGAAAAAATAAAATAATTAAATAATTCGCGAGAGAAAATTTGTGCAGAAGAAGTGTCAAAATTGAAGGGAACAGAAAAATCGAAACAAAAATATTCTTCTTAAATATTTTCAGCCAGTAAATAATGCACAATCTTTTGTTAAGTGGGCAAGTGGCTTTTAGATTGTTTTAAAACAATTTAAGTGCATTGTTTACTTAAGGATTAAATTGCAAAAAATATTTACATATTTTCGGCCAGTGCCACGAGGAGGCCGCATAGCGCGCCCCCACAATGTTGTAGTGATAATAAAAATAAAATAAACAAATACGCCCGACATTTAATACGATCAAGCTAGTCTCAAGCTAGGACAGTCCTTGTATGTAAAATAAGTTGAGTATAGTACAATACTATAGGAAATATAGTAATAATCTACCACATAACCAGCAGATCCGCAATCAAAGCCATTATTCCTCACTACGCAGGAACTTGGAAGGGAATCATTATTAAATTCCACTCCAATTTCAAGGGTGTTTGACTTTAAGATAGATCCGCGAGGGGTCGGCACAGCGTGAGCTGACTAAGCATTATTTAAGACGTGTTTAGTGGCTGTGCAAGAGGTCCCGGGTTCGATCCCCAGCAGAGGCAAAAAAAAAATTACCTAAGTTTTCGGTAAGAATTTCTTAGTGGCAGTCCGGAGTCTGGAAGTTGGCGGTCTTGTACCCCCGTGCCTCGGAAAGCTCGTTAAACTGTTGGTCCTGCGCCTGAATCCCTCTCCGGTCGTGTCACAGTAGTGTCCTAACGGAATATGAGGGTAAGGGAATAGAGAGTGCGCTTGTGTTTGCGCACACACTTGAGCACTATAATATATCTTGCGTAAGTGGTTGATCGTTGAAATTGGCCGCCTTAGCCGAAATCGGTTGGAGGATATTATATCATATTATTATGCCATATTTTTTATAATATATTTTATTAATGAAAACAAAAATAAATCCCTTTATTTTTGATTTATAAACCAGATGGTTTATGTTGGGATTTATGTTTAAAGGGACGTTGTAGCAACAGAAATGCTTCCATTTTGTTCAATTCAACAATGACACTCCCGCCATCTCTTGGCAAATCCCCAAAAAAACCATTCCGTCGATGTTTCTCCAGTTGTAAATAGACTTAACGCCATCTTGCGGATATTTCGCACGCAACAGCCCCAATTGATGTTTGAAGGTATGGAGGGACATCTGAAAAATGCGCAAAATGATACCTCGGAAAGGGGGCCGGGGTCGTTTCCGTGTCATTATTATCCCACATAACAAACTTATCCAGTGCTTTACATACCTGTCAGAATCTTTATTTAGATAAATAATGTGTTTGTTTCGGAAAGGTTTACATAAAGGTGTGAATTAAGCTATTTAAACTCTACTCAATATTCAAACTAAACTTCTGATCGTTTCGGTAAAAGTAAATAACAGAACTTGATAAGAAAATAAAAATAAATAAAATGAAGTCTTTATTGTCATACCTTTATTATCTGATAATGGGTGGCAGACGAGCAGACGGATCTTGCGGTTTTACAAATTGGTACAAAATAAACAAACAGACGCGTAGGCCGTTCGTCGTTGTTCCGGTAGATGGCCCTATGCATTTTTACTTCGCGCAAGCAAAGAGTTTCACCGGGACAATGACCTCGGGCAATGAACCGGAACCGGTCTCTTATTTCTACCGTCTCCCTGCCTGAGCTCCGAGGGTGCTTTGTTATACTATCAATGATGGTAGGTACGTAAGGTAAGGTAGGTAGTACGGAAAATAACAAACAATAATCTGATTCTCTTCTGTAATTTACTAATTGACTATTTCAATTATTTCACTTGGAGTTCTCCTCATAGACGGTAGACTCAAACCTCTGTACTAATTCTAATTCTAAACTCTTTAAAAACATACTGCTAAATTCGTACTGACATAAGTCAATTAGGTACGGACTCGTTTTCATTATATTTAATAACAAATTACAAGTTATAATGTTGTTTACAAAGAAACGTATCCACAATCTCAGGAAGAAACATTAATATTTTCCCGATATAAAGTTGAGAAGCTTTCGCGAGTGTTCAGGGCGGGAAAGTACAGGAAAAAAAAATAATGTTCCTGTTTGAAATGTTTACTTGTAGAACTGAACTGGTACTTAATTATGTCAACTTTTGCTTTCTTTTCCTTTTTGATACACCGCTTTTTTAAGGACAAAACCGAAGCCTGATTAGAAGAATTTTTAGCTACAACACTGAGTGGGCGACTGAACCACAGTACAGTACAGTACAGTACACATACATATAAATAAATAAATATTTCACAACATCACATACATCTACATATATGTAGTTATCTGTGACATACATTGACCAGACTCCGGGATAGGTAGCTCAAGCACCTGTGTTACGGATATCTGAATCAACAGTGGGATTACAAATATATACATAGAATACTTTTCTTTTGTAAATACATACTTATAATACATAAAAAACCACCCTGTCTGATACAAACGGACATGTTCATGCACACAAATGTTTGTTCTATGCGGGGATCGAACCCGCAACCCATGCACCAGAGGCAGCGTTTACTAACACTGTTGGATCGTCTCATATACTTAGTTAATACATAATATATGTACAAACGACGTCAGGTCAAATTATCCCCCTCAGTGCAAAAATAACACTTGTTTCTCAGACATAGGGACAGTCCAAAGTCAAACAAGGGTAACTCGACGTGACACCCTGTCTACTGTAAGTGAAAACAGTAAAATAAACAAATGTAAATGTTTATTTGTTTCAAATTACCTACTAGAGGATATCAACACTCAAATTCTTATGTTTGTTATAAGAATTTAGGTATCCTATATTAAGTACAAAGTCTATGTTACCTATAATGTGTTCCAGTGTACCCCATGATGGCTGCCTGTTATCTTGTCACATGTGGGACGCAAGATGATTTGTGGGACTCGTTGAGTATCGTCAGGCCATTTAAGTCCCCACTGCTGGGGCACGGGCCTCCCTCAATCACATGAGGGGTAATTGCCATACTAACCACGCTTGGCAGACGGGTTGGCGAGGGTTTTGATATAAATGCAGAGTTTTCCTTCTCTGGGTGCTGATGATCATGCCTGCAGCTTACCTTAGTCGCCTTTTACGACACCTCGGTAAGAGTGAGGGTGGCCTATTCTATTCTGCCGGGGACCACTCTATGAGTAACTCTAATAAAATCCGTGGTGTAATGTGTACCAAACTAAATTCACATGAAATGAGTATCAGCCTATAAACTGTCCCACTGCAAGGCAAAGGCCTTTATCAAAGAAATCAAGTTATCGCTACTATGATGGAATTAGGCTTAATCACCACGCTTGCCAAATGCGGATTGGTGATCACAAACCCGAGCTATGTTCTAAAAAATCGAAACCCGAGATCACGGCCCGGTACTTGAGCCACTCGACCAACAGGGCGTTCACATGAAATACATAAAAAAATACTAGCTTGTGACGTCTTACGCTAGTCGCCACTTATATGGGAGCGTTTTTGAGCTCACAAAACGTGACTTCAAAGTTGTGTTGTATTGTGAATTTGTGATGCCTCAGGCACCAGGTGTCGCAGCGCGCGGGCAGCGAGTACGACATCAAAATGTTCTCGGCCCTGAGGCCACGTTTAAGGTTGATTGGAACGTTTGTGTTTTGTTATCCGGCTCCAAGAGTCTTAACTCGGGGTTGGTTAAAAAAAAGCGGAGTGTAAACATACATAGTAAGTGCTGTTGTAAACCTGCCGTAGTTAAGTAACAAAATCTATGGTAAGACGCAAAGGGTATCGACGGTGGAGTCCCGTGCAGAGAGATGCTACTGTCACAGGGGGTCATCCGCGGCTGCCGTTGTGACGTCACTGTAGCAAAGCCTCTGAACCTCGCCTTCCTACGCGTACGAGACGAGTCCCAACACACTGTCTTAATTTATTAAAGTTTTATTTTAGCCCTGTGTTGCTAAAGAAAGCATGTCTGGCAACAATTTAGAGGAAAGGTTAAGTTGTTATAGTAATAGTTACTATGAAAAGTGCAAGTTTGCGATGACCGGATTGCAACACCCAGCGAGCTTACACGCGCCATCATGATCGGCGCCGCTGACTCTGCAGCTCATGACGTCACCGTTTACCCGAATTAGGCTTTTATTGCAATTATTGTTATTCACTTTGATTCTAGCATTGACTTTGATTTTAGGCATTAAGTTTTACTGTATAATTTGTTTTGAAATAAATTTACTTTAACTAAATAATTTTTGTATTTTTTTTATCCTCCGGCTGTGACCTTCGTAATTAAGTAATAAATAAATAAATTCACACAACATCTTATACATTGACCTAATTCCTTACTAAGGAGCTTAAGCACTTGTGTTACGTATTTCAGAGAACAGAGAATTTACAAAGTTATTCGATTTATTTATTTTAAAAATACAATTATTTTACATCTAAGATTGCAAATAAATTTTAAATTTATATGTCGGAAAGAGCATCAAAAAGTGAGGAAAAAGGATTAGCCAAGTAATGAGATCATTGTTGTTCTTGTTTACTTTCTCTTACATGTCATATTCCATTCAATTAGCACAGTTTTATAATAATAACTTTGATTACAATACTAAACACAGTTTCCTTAGAGACACTGTACCACAATACACTATACAATTTTATGGCAAATGTAACTATTCTTTAAGTATTACAAGATCGACTGATTAGCGCATGTCGACCGCGACCGAATGTCAGAATGTCGGAATCAGAATGTCCCGGTCTCCGAGGTTTGCTCACGGCCCCGCAAAGGGTCGGGAGTCACTGTTCTGGGATTGTGGCCCATTTCAGAAGTGGCGTTCGCGCGGCCTTTTCTAGGCCTAGGGGTCATGACCGGGGTGTCAGTCTGGTAGTGGGCTATCCCTGCTCTTCTCCCGGCATTGGGTTATATTGCCAGCTAAAGGGTCATGGATTGTATCCTAGTTAGTTGAACCATCCTTTTGCGAGGCTTGACCATTGTGAACTCTGACATATATAATATAATGTCAGAGTTCACCATGGTCAAGCTTTAGGTGTAACATTATTACACCTAAAAACTGAACAAACACAGTATTCATCACACGAATGTTTATCCAGGGAATAATCGAACACACGATCTGTCATATGAGACAGAGTCACTTCCAACTGCGCCATCCAGTCAGTTACCTATATTGCTTTATTATACAGGATAATAGGTACCATAATGGTAATTTGTATGTTCAACTTTTATGGCACAATTCCCCAACTGAAACTATAAAAACTTTACCACTGTACCTTAAAGTTTGGTTGAGTGTTCGCCAGCCCATCAACCACAAAAGGATGGTAATGTTTCGAATGAATAACAAATATTTTTATGAGTGAGCCTCTGAAGTTGTATTGTTGAAGGGTAGGTAAAGTTTAGGTTTATTTATGTGTCTGCAAAAACGAATATACATAATAATAAACAAAATATTCATAGTACCAGAATACTAAGGTTGAAAAAACTACAATAATATAAGTTATGACGAGTACTTACAAGCTCTATTGCTAGAACTGTTGAGAGGTAAGCCTATTAGTACAGACAGCCACAAGTAGGGTTACCTACTTCAATCTATCTGCTTTCCTCATTTGATTTTGAATCTATTTTAAGACGGTGTTGGGAACAGCACCATCTAGCGCCCCAATGTGAAAACATCAACGCACATGAACTTGTACTATGTGTTGCCGAGGATTACCAGGCCGCTGCGCGCTGGCATCTCATAAACTTCATAGCATTTCTTATTATTTTCTCTCTTGTCAAATTCTGCACATCATTCTGTCCGTTTGTACCTTAGATTAAATCATTAAATCTAAGGTTTGTACCATATTACTTAGAAATAAATAATTTTAATTGTTCTTTTTGTTATGCGTGCGCCTTTCAAGAAAGGGATACCTTTCTAATACCAGCAGAATACCAGCGCCACGGGGACCTCACGTGTCCGTGGCAGATGCTGAGCGGAGACCTTTTTAAGTGCCGCATTGAGAAATATTATGTAGCTTTGTAATTTTTATTTTTGGTACTTAAATAAATAATTTCAATTTTGATTTAATTTATAAATATAATAAAGAAGCTCACTAACACACGGCATTATGTAAATATTTTATTTATCTACAATTATAAATCAATTTTAAACTAGCAGCCCGCTAAAAACGTACGAAAAGACAAGATTTTATGTACATTTTTTTATTATTAAAATTATATAGGGGGCAGATGAGCAGACTTATCACCTGATGGACATTCCCTGATTGTTATTTATAAATTAAAGCCCATGTTAAATAAGTAATATTTAGCATTCCGGCGATGAAAGAGTTTCGAAATGGCTAGGCTATAAAATTTTAGAGTTTATTTGTTACATACTTGCATATAAATGTTTTCTCTTTAGAATATTAGTAAGTATAGATATTAGTACACAGATTGGTTTAGTAATCTAAAACAGACAAGATAAGGTTAATCCTAATCGAACATCATTTTTAAAAAGCGTAATAGGAAACGAAAATAAACTGGTAACATTCTTTTTAGAAATACTCTTGGGTACACAGAATAAAGCAAAACAAATATCTGTAATTTGTTTACTTCGAGTTTCGCTGGCCACTATATTCTCACTCTCATGAACTCATATCTTGACACATATAGACAGACTCGTCGGGCCGTATGTTATTGGGACACTCAGATCAGTTATACAATTTTACTTACATAAGGCGCCGTTTTGGAATTTCGAGTGCTCTGGTATTTAAGTACCGAAGCCAAACGTCGGTTTTATTACGATCTGATAAATTTCATACCATTTTTATCATGATGACAATCACTTGTTCGCAATATTAAGAGGATTTTTTACAAAATAGTTTAATTATACACATGTTTGCCTCACCTCATATAGGTTGATAAGTTCATAAGTTGTTGATAAGATAAGTGGTGTTGCGGGTGTTCATGGGCGGTGGCAATCGCTTACCATCAGGTGATCCGTCTTCTCGTCTGCCACCTATATGTCGTTAAAAAAGTTAATTTTTTTTTTCATCCATCGGTAAATTATTTTAAGCCTTCATCGTCAGTCCATTTAAGTCCCCACTGCTGGGGCACGGGCCTCCCTCAATCACATGAGGGGTAGTTGCCATACTCACCACGCTTGGCAGACGGGTTGGCGAGGGTTTTGATATAAATGCAGAGTTTTCCTTCTCTGGGTGCTGATGATCATGCCAGCAGCTTTACCTTAGTCGCCTTTTACGACACCTCGGTAAGAGTGAGGGTTTATTTTAAGCCTTCAATGCGGTGGTTCGTTGTTCGAATTCGAGCACGCACCTCTGGATTTTTCAAATCTATGTGCATATTTCTACCATTAGCTCGGCGGTGAGGGAAAACATCGGGAGGAAGCCTGCATTTTCTGATAGTTTCTGAAACGTATAACCATGATTCAGTTGGTCTGGTACCCCTGTTAAGGGGTTGCGAATGTCAGACGGCAGTTGCATCATTGTAATTGGCCCTGCGGAGAGAAGTCACCTCTCTATGTGTCTTTTACCGCCATTACCATGGTGAGTTTTCCAAGGAGTTGTTTGAGTTAATACCCGCTGCTGAATTTCACTACGGTACTACACGCCGTAAACTAGGATTCCACCTGTACTGTCTGGATGGATGGAGGTCCACCAACGTACGCTTTACATGTAATTTTTGCCACGCACCTCCTTATTGTGGAATCAACTTCCCGCAGCGGTATTTCCGAACCGGTAGGTCATTGCAAGCTTCAAGAAACGAGCCTATACCCTCCTAAAAGGCCGGCAACGCATCTCCACTCCCTCTGGTGTGGCTGATGTCCATGGGCGGCGGTGATCACTTACCATAAGGTGTGCCGTCAACATTAGCTTCTACATGTGGTAGCTTGTCAATATTTTTTTCATATTCAAGCTGTTAGCTATCCTAAAAAAGATATAAACAAAAAAACGTTCGACCGAATACATGTGTCAGTCGGACTAGACCTGACTCAGCAGATCTTTAATTAGAAGAAGGGAGATGTAATTTTTCACGCGTCCTACATGGAGGTCGCATCCCGTCGCAAGCTGGGACGGCTGGGCAGGGGACAGGGTAAACAGATCTCATTAGGCGTTGTTTAATTTAGGTGCTAATTGCGCTAGTGGCGACGAACCTCTGTGACGCTTCTGACAGCTAAATATATACTTTAGTTCTGTACCCCGGGATAGTTACATACCTTTCCTGACCAAACAAGCACTCCTTGTTAGGTCCGATAGCGTCGTCAGTTGGTTGTAATAACTGTGACGAATTTTAGCCCTTAAGGTGACGGGTAGGGCACACTAGCGACGTCAATCGATTTTGATTTTTAGCTACTAAACCGGATCTATTTTAAACAATTTCGGGGAAACAACTTCTCGGCAAACACTTATACTATTTGTTAAATAACCAAGCACAAATTTTGAGTCTGTTTTTGTACGCAAAAAATTGATTCACGCCAAAATTGGCTACTTTTGGCGGTAATCCAAAATTCGAGTGCAAAAGCAGACGAAACAGTTAACTATAAGTATAAAATAAATAGTAAAGGTGTTTGCCGAGAGGTTGTTACCCCAAAATTGTTTAAAATAGATCCGGTTTAGTAGCTAAAAATTAAAATCGATTGGCGTCGCTAGTGTGCCCTACCCGTCACCTTAAGGCGACGGGTGGGGCACACTAGCGACGCTAATTTATTTTAATTGTTAGCTACCAAAACAAATACATTTTTAATAGCTACGGGGCTTCAGTCTCTTATACTATTTATTTAATAACCATGCCGTAAATGTTGGTTTTTGTACTAAAAAAATTGATTCATGCATAAAGTGGCCACTTTTGGCGGTAATTCAAATTTCGAGTGCAAAACTAGATCGAATAGCTAACTTTAACTAATAAATAAATAGTATAGGTGTTTATCGAAAGACTGGAGCCGCCAAGTTGTTTAAAATTGATCTGGTTTAGTCGAGCTCAAATGTATGTGCAATTACTCTCTATTCTTTTAACGTCATATTCCTATGGGACCACCAGAGAGGGTTTTTACTAAGGACCAACGGCTTAACGTGCTTTGCGAGGCACGGGGGTAAAAGACTTCCAACTTCCAGAATCCGGAATGCCATTAAGAATATCTTACCGAAAAGTTAGGTTCACATTTTTGGTCCGACCCGGGGCTCGAACCCTGGACCTCTTGCGCAGCCGTCGCTTTAAAATGTGACCCACTAACCACTGCGCCACCTATTGCGTATTGAAGCTGTCAATACGAACCTTATATTCACGACAAAGTGATAAGTAGTTTTTTTTATGGCTTATGAGGCAGACGATCAGACGGATCACCTGATGTTAAGCGATTGCCGCAGCCCATGGACATCCACAACACCAGTGGAGTCACAAGTGCGCTGCCAACCTTTAAACTCTCTTTTCTCCCGGATTGGAAACACAGTGCTGCTTCACGCCGGTTTTCTGTGAGCCCGTGGCATCACTCCGGTCGAGCCGGCCAATTCATGCCGAAGCATGGCTCTCCCACGGTTAACGGTAGATACGGCACTCACTCTTTTTCGCAGACTCTAAATGCAAATGACCCACAGCGTGCCTGTGCTGTTCCTGTTTGAAGCTGCTCCATGAATAGGTGAGTTGCGTCCGGCTTTCATGCGGAGATCCATATTTAAAGCGCGCCCGCCGCTAACCACGCCAGTGACATCCCGGTTCTGGTTTAGTCATAAAGCCGTCCCGTAACGAACAAGATGCATCCAACAAAGGAAACACAGCGCGTGTGAAAGAGAGGTAAACTACAGCTACGTAAGTACGTCTTCAGCTACGTAGAGACATTGCCAGTCTAAGTGTTCTCTACCGCCTCTATAATGGGGAATGCTCTGATGAGTTATTTCAACTTATCCCATCCTCCCCTTTCCACTTCCGAACAACACGTGCTGGACAGCGTTGCCATCCGCATACCATCCAGACAATGGCGGCGCGCACCAAGAGGTTTGGCTCCTCGTTCCTGCCCCGAGCCATCAAGACATGAAATGCCCTCCCAGCTCATGTGTTTCCTCCTTCATACAATCAGGGGTCTTTGAGGCGGGGCGTGAAACGGCATCACAGCAGGCCATAAGTGTGAGGATGGCAGACACAATGGGTACTTTGTTAGTTCTTTTATGCCTATCAACCTCATATTTGGATTTCACCGCCGCTTACCATCAGGCAGAGTGAGGTCATCTTGATTGGCCTTTGTATAAAAAAAAAACTCCGATGCAGTCGTAACGTTTGCTTTAAATTAGGCCCTCTGGTTTGAATTAACGGGTTAACCTAGACGCCCTGTTGGTCTAGTGGTTTAAGTACCGGGCCGTGATCTTGGGGTCCTGGGTCGAGCAAAAAGTGTGTTTCGATTATTTTTTTCATGATATAGGTGGCAGACGAGCAGACGGATCACCTGATGGTAAGCGATTACCGCCGCCCATGGACGCCTGCAACACCAGTAGTGTCACAAGTGCGCTGCTTACCTTTTAACCCCCCTTCCCCTGGATTGGGCCTCCGGTACCCTCACTCACGCAGCGAAACACAGCGCATGCACTGCTTCACGCCGGTTTTCTGTGAGGACGTGGTTATTGCTCCCGTCGAGCCGGCCCATTCATGCCGAAGCGTGGCTCTCCCACTGTTAACTGTTTTCGAACATAGCTCGGGTTTGTGATCACCAATCCGCATTTGGCAAGCGTGGTGATTAAGCCTAATCACATCATCATAGCGATGACTTGATTTCTAAGATGGAGGCCTTTTCCCTGCAGTGGGACAGTTATAGGCTGATACTTTACTAGACACAAATAGCACTTACTCTTTTAAAAATGAACTAATTGTAGTATTTTTTTCAGAGAGGAATTTCCGTCAAGATTATGGAAGAATCTAACCGTTGGAGATCAATTGGCTGGCTTCACCAGAGTGAGATGCCTCACAGGAAACCGGTGTGAAGCAGCGCCAGTGCTGTGTTTCACCGAGTGCGGAACGGGAGTTTAAAGGTATTGCAGGTTTACCTTTAAGAGCTCCTCTGCCACCTATCCTCTGCTACCTTTACCCTTAACGAACCAGAATAAATAAATATTTCACAAGAGCACATACATTGATGTGACTCTGGGATAGGTAGCTCAGGCACCTGTGTTACGGATATCACCCAACATTAGAATGAGGGTTTTTGCGTGTGAAAAATCCGCTAGATGGAGTACTATAGGAGTGAAGTCCTTATACAATGTGATTGTTATTTTTAAACGTGATCTGTCAAAATGTCAATTTGACAAACTAAACAACCAATCCGGTAGATGTTGGACCTCTGTCCATTACAAATATATTCTTTTAACACTTTTCTTTTCTAAATGCATACTTATAATACATAGAACGACGTGAACACTCACGGCTGGACTAGTCCACCGGTTCAAAGTTGCTCAAAGAGCTATGGAAAGGGCTATGCTCGGAGTATCTCTGAAGGACCGCATCAGAAATGATGTAATCCGACAGAGAACCAGAGTCACCGACATAGCCCACCGAATTAGCAAACTGAAGTGGCAGTGGGCTGGTCATATTAGCCGCAGAACTGACAGCCGTTGGAGCCGTAAAGTCCTTGAGTGGAGCCCGCGACTCGGTAAGCGTAGTGTAGGACGCCCTGCGACAAGATGGGATGATGACATTCGAAGGCTGGCTGGTGTGGGCTGGATGAGAGTGGCTGAAAATCGGGAGCAGTGGCGTGCATTAGGGGAGACCTATGTCCAGCAGTGGACGAGTGTGGGTTGCTGATGATGATGATGATGATGATGAATACATAGAAAACACCCAGACCATTACAAACAGACATGTTCGGGTTTGGGTTCGGATGTGCGGGGATCGAAGCCGAAACCCTTGCACCAGAGGCAGTGTTCACTGCCACTGATCCAAATTGTTTGTCAAGAATAATAATTACACCTGTCGCGTCCAAACAAATGAAATGAACAGCGCGCGTGGACTACTCTGGTTTGTCGCTGCCACTATCCTATGGCAAGGAGAACTTAATCAATCAAACCTAATATTTAATCTATATATTAATCCTAACCAAAATCAAAAATATTTTTATTCAATTTTAGTCCATACAGAACATTTGTGAATGCCAAATACTATATAATCTACCGATGATTCGGGATGTCAATTTCTTCCGAGAAGAATCAGCAAGAAACTCAGTAGTTACTCTTTTCAAATAATAAGGTAGTTACAATTTTCATTCTTATACAAATTACGATTACAGTGACAGTATGACATACAATGCTTATATTCAGTGATATTTGAAAGGTATGTATAATTGCTACCACAATAAGGCCAGATGTTGTTCGGATTCCCTAACATTTATAAAAAAGATACACGGGCTTACTAACGAAAGGGCAAAGGTTAAAGCGCACTTCATCCGGCTTATACCAGAGCTACGCAAATCTTCCAAGGTTACATTATTTTCCCTGTTAAAGGGTTGCGAAGGTCAGACGGCAGTCGTGTCATGGTAATTACCAGACTCCCCAATCCTGAATAATGGTTTAAGTGTACCATGGACTTCAAAGCGATCAACTTAATACGTAACCGGGAATAACACGAAGATCATGAAGATGTGGGTTGGTAGCGTCTCACCCGACTGAATTTCAAAATATTGAAAATCATTTTATTCCAATTTCTCAGTGAAATTAACTAGTCACTTGCCCAAATTGAACAATATGCAGTCGGCGTTTTTCACAGATACCGAATCCTGTAAATATGTATTGATACTTCTCGCCCAACGATGCGAATATAGAGATCTTGTTCACATTTCGATTACTGCCGTGTCATGCGTCGTTAGGGTTGTCACTTGTAAGATTTATTCGTTGATTTGATTGTTATTACTTAGGTTCTTTGTAGAACCAAGCTTATTTGTATGATACGATAACATTGCGGTTCCATATCGTACGGTCATGCAATGCCTATGCCAATCACTACTCTCGCAAACAATGTCCAATCGTCCTTCTGAACTCTTTGTTTCTCGTCCCCCCTGGATGAAACTAAAATTTTGCCAACCCTAAACTAAAACGGGCCGCCTTGCTTAGGATGAGGCCTACATTTTGCCGATCCACTATGCTACGCTAAGTGGTGTCGACCCTGCAGGACGGAGCCGAGATTTTACCGCCATAGTAAAAGTGCCGCCCGGGTCGCTCCCTCCGCTCCATCCACGATATCCCACACTTCGGCATGTGCTGGTTCGACCAAAGTGATACCATGACAGGAAACCACCGTGATCAGCTTGCGCTTTGGTTCGCACAGCATAAAAGTGAACCAGCCCTAGTTCAGCGATGCGATAGTATCGCGGGCCCATCGCTCTCGCAAGAAGCTCCAATTACCTTTTTTCCCTGCCTCCCTGCGTCTGACGGAGGCAATCAAACGCAAGCATTTACGTGCCCCTAATTTTTTCGCCAAACAACCCGTGAACGTGTTTACTAGATGTCACTGGTAATGAGCGATAGTATATAGATAGACAGATATTATTATTGCCGGTCAGCGGGGCGTAGGTTATTAAAACGACGAGAATTTCTAATATTCCAAGTATATTCACTGGATTTCATACATGACAGGAACACGTTGTAACAAAACAGAAACTTGACACTTTTAGTGTCGTCTAACATTATAATACAATGAGGTCTTATTAAAATTTCCTTCGACACCAACACTCCCTCTAAATTTTAACTCACCTCAAAAACTCCCTCTTAATGTTAACCTACAACAAATTTTCGACAAACAGTTTACAAGTTCTCCATACACTTAATCTATCTACTAAAACTCAAAATATTTTCTTTTTTCTCTTCTTCTTTTTCTTCTGTTTTTAGCAGAAAAACCATCAGCGTATCTTTTTAAATCACATACACAATTCGAAACGATAATATTTTGGTTTTCTCTATTTACATCTGTCCCGAAGCTCGAATCGGTTGTCTTTTGGTTTTCTCTATTTATTCTCAATTTCTTTTGTTTTCTTAATTCTTTAACATCTTTCTGTCCACTGTTCATAGTCTCATCTTTTGTATTTGTTACTGTCAATTCTGTCATGTCTACTTTGTAATTTCTTCTAGATCTTGATCTTGAAATCACACGGGGGTCTTCACTTGTCAAATTCTTAGTATTTCTATTATCTATCATCATCACATGATCTTTTCCCTTAGTAATTTCTTCTTCTAAATCCCTTTTTAATATTTTCCTCCTTGTTTCATTATATTCAAATTTGTTATGCCAAATTCTTGGCTCACTTTGTACCATGTTGCACATGTTGTAAACTGTTTTCATGTTCAGTACAAAGAGATTATTTTCTTTTAGTTCTGCACTTATAGCCAATGCGTTATTTTTATATATAAGAGCCCTTAAATCTTTCTTCACAATACTATAACCTTTACGTATGACAGCGCCTTCTGAAAACAAGTTTCTTCGTAGTTCAGGAACATACAACACATTTTCTAGTCTACTAACTTCCCATTTGTTATTAATTAATCTTTCTATCATAATGCATCCTTTTCCTTTTACTTCTATTTTCTCTTTATTTCCCAGACTTACTGATGACTGACACTCAACAAATTCTGTAAAATATTCTTTTTTATAAGCCATATGAGCAGATGCTCCGCTGTCCATTATCCACATCTCTTCTTCCGATATATTCATACTTTCATTCCACATGTGGCTGTCTGCATCTTCTAGTCGAGGTTTTCTAGTAAACCTTTTGGGTGCATGGCACTCTCTAGAAAAATGTCCTCTTTTGCCACAGTTGTAGCATTCAAAACGGTGCTTTGGACTTTGACTTCTATTTTGAGACATTTCTTCTTCATTTTCCCGAAAATTATTTTCTTTGGAAACCATCAGAGCTGTATCAATCTCCTCCTCGCAAGTGATAAATACTTCCTCGTCCAGCAGACGAGCTGTCAAATTAACAATAGTTTGTCGCTTCGGATCCATAGATAGCCATGCTTGCCTTAAAGTTCGGTACTTTGATGGTAACGTCCCAAGGATCTTTGTAATGACAGCTGTATCGCTTAATTTTTCGCCACATTCTTCCAGCTGCTTCGCTAAATTTTCGATATTAGAGATATGCTGCGCAATACTATCACTTGGGTTCATTTTATACTTGTAAAATCTCTCATGCAGTAATAATTTCGACCACTCACTGTTTTGTTCATAAACAGATTCCAGTTTCAACATAATTTCCAGAGCCGTTTCACAATTTTCAACTAAATTTATTTGTTTCCAATCCAAAGAAGAAGTCATCATAAACATTGCCAATCCGTCATTTTTCAACCATTGTTCTGCACCAGTATCAGGTTTCGGAGTACTAATATCTATACCTTTTGCCTTTAACGCGCATTTCAACTGAAATTTCCACTGACGAAAATTATTTCCGTCGAATTTTTCGCAACTCAAATTGTTCCTGACGTCCATTTTTTCGTTATTTCGAACGTCGGAAAATTCTTACTCTATTATATTCTTTGTCACAATTATGCTGTTCTTCGTCGATTCTTCTGGGCCCATAACCTATTGCCGGTCAGCGGGGCGTAGGTTATTAAAACGACGAGAATTTCTAATATTCCAAGTATATTCACTGGATTTCATACATGACAGGAACACGTTGTAACAAAGACAGAAACTTGACACTTTTAGTGTCGTCTAACATTATAATACAATGAGGTCTTATTATTTCCTTCGACACCATACAATTATTTATTACAAAAAACAAAGTACACAGTAAAAGGTACAATATGGGTCGCTATACCATAGTGTACCAAGCAGAAGTCTACGCAATAATTGGCTGTGTCCAAGAGAGTCTGCAAATGAACCTTCAAAATAAAACATATTCATCTTTTCAGATACTCAAGCTGCCCTCAAAGCGTTATCGTCCAGTGAACTTGACTCCAAACTCATTAGCGAGTGTGTACTACTCATAAACCAGCTTGGGAATGCCATCAGTGTAGAGCTGGTTTGGGTACCAGGACACTGCAATATCAGAGGCAACGAAGTCGCTGACGTGCTAGCAAAGGCCGGGGCAGAGAGCCCACTACTCAGACCGGAACCAATAAGTGGCGTTCCAGCCTGCATGGTCAGGTTCGAGTTAAAAGAATGGGAGCATAAGCACAGCACTGAATTTTGGAAAAGACTACCTCGACTAGAACAGTCCAAGGCGTTAACACAGGCGTTCAACCAGAAACGAGCTGTAGAAATAATAAAACTGAGCAGAGGACATATTAGGGCACTCACTCGGACCCTCACGGGGCACTGCAAATTAAACAAGCACCTGCACAACATGGGCCTTTCAGATACCAAAATCTGCAGGTTCTGTCTTATACTGGTCGCAGTGGCTATGAGATGCAATGCTCAGCCCATTTCATTTAAATATAAATATATATAAGAGGTACAATAACTTATGACAATACAACCACAGCAGAAGATGTAGGTATAACAAAGTTGTATAACAAGTTGCGCGTTCGGAAGGCATAGAGTATAGAGTAACTTATATATACTGAGATAGGGGCATCAGTCAGCTAGCCAGTACTAGAGCCATCTAGAGGAAAACGACCAATACTTAACGGCTATATAGAACGGCCACTTTCGAGAATCAGTCAGGAAGACGATTAAATAAAATATCAGAAATCATTTAATTTGCTATTATAACGAAATTCCCAATACCTTCTAGATCTCTATTTTATTTTTCTATTATTTTAAAATTGCTCATGTGGGACTAGAGATGATTGTTCGGAAACACGCTTTACTAGCGAGATGTAAAAATGCATAGTGACATCTACCGAAACAACGCCGAACCATCTGCTAGATCGCTTTTTAAAGTTACGTCTGGTTTTTAAAAGATACATCTAACGAAAACCGCTGAACAATTTTTTTATGTGATAGGTATCAGACGAGCAGACGGATGACCTGATGGTAAGCAATTGCTGCCGCCCATGGACACTCGCAATACCAGTGAAGTCTTAGATTGCGTCGCCGGTACCCTCACTCACGCAGCGAAACACAGCACAGTGCTGCTTCACAACGGTTTTCTGTAAGTCTTCCTGTGAGTGGTCTTTCCGGTTTCCTCCGGTTTTCTGTGAGTGATCTTTCCCATACGGAGGAAAAAAGTACCCTGATCGTAGGCTTATCTATATGCATATTTTGATGTGTGACGCCAGAAGCACGAACTTTTCTAAGAATCGTAGTGTATGCGTATCGTAAGCAATTTTTATGAAAAGCTCCGTCTATTGCTAAAGTATGGCGTGGGCCATGCTACGATTACACACACAGTGTGTGTCAGGTGTGCGGGTGCAGGACCAATGGCTTAATGTGCTTTTCTATTTACGGGGGTACAAGACTGTCAACTTCTGACCCCGAAAAACTTAACCTAGACTCCAACCCCGTGTGACCTACTAGGTACTGCACCACTGAGGCAGTCAAACAGACCTTAGAATAGTTTAAAGATACTAATCATAATCATTGCCGTGTGGTCCCCGGCAGAGTAGAATAGGCCACCCTCACTCTTACCGAGGTGTCGTAAAAGGCGACTAAAGTAAAGCTGCTGGCATGATCATCAGCACCCAGAGAAGGAAAACTCTGCATTTATATCTAAACCCTCGCCAACCCGTCTGCCAAGCGTGGTGAGTATGGCAATTACCCCTGATGTGATTGAGGGAGGCCCGTGCCCCAGCAGTGGGGACTTAAATGGGCTGATGATGATGAATCATAATCATAAAATCTTTATTGTGAATCACAGCTATACATGAAATGAAGTTGTTACAATTAAGATCCAATAGTTTCACTGTGTTCCGCCTAATTGGCAAACAATATAATAGGTGTGGTGAAGTTGGGGACTCAGGTACATCTACCTCCTCGAGTTGCCCTGCTGGTAATCAGTTCTGTCCTGATTCCAACTTCGGTTGGTATTAGGCAGAAACGGTTACCGCGGGGCACGGTTTTTCCTGGGCAATGACGGGTAGTAATTCATTCGTGGATTGCTGTTAGCCGAAAGATGCACACCCGACGGACTAGCCCTGGCGAAATGCACTTCGCTAAAGGGCCTACATGGTCGCGCCGAGGGTCTGAGGGTCGCGCCGTTCCCCGACGGTGCATTAGGGCCCGTGCGGGTTAAACCATCGCACAGCGGGCGCCATTTTTGTTTTCGGACCTGGGGATGCTGTGTCCGGGTCCGTTTTCCGGCGGGGCGCTTTAACGTCGGCATCTATATTAATTTTGAGACAGTCACAGATTCATTGCATTCACATAATTTTTGAATTGAGCATAAAAGGCTAATGCACGCTGGCCCTCAACTCTTATTGGCTACTATCAGAGAAATCTCTTAGTCAATAGGCGGGCGCAATTTAGCTAAATGGTGTTTTCGTCAATGCGTGCGTTGTAATCGCATGAAGGGTAAGGTAAGTATACACTCCAATGTAATGGGTAACTTACCACAGCAGCGACTTCAACCAGGTGGATCGCCATTTGATAGTGTTGGCGTGGACTACGCCGGCCCTGTCGCTGTCGCCAGCCGCATAGGCCGCGGCTGCAGATTAGTTAAGTCATACATTGTCATCTTTGGTTGTTTTGCAACCAAGGCCATCCATCTAGATTACCTACTAGCATTACGAAGATTTATTTCACGTCGAGGAAAACTCTCGCACATATTTTCAGATAACGGTACTTCATTCTTTGGCGCATATATCGAGATATCAAAATGTTTAAAGGGTAATTGTGACTCATTGGCTTCTGAAGCAGCGCAGGAAAGTATTAATTTTCATTTCATACCTGCATATAGTCCTAACCAAGGTGGTCTCTGGGAGGCTGGTGTCAAGGCCACTAAGTATCATTTAAATCGAGTGCTGGGAAATTGGATTTTAACGTTCGAGGAGTTAACTACCACTTTAGTACAAATAGAAGCTATCCTGAATTCTCGGCCACTCTCTCCGTTGTCATTGGACCCCGCAGACCTGACACCACTAACGCCCGGTCATTTCGTGATCGGCCGCCCTCTCACTGCCCTGCCAACCCGGAACTACGAGGACTGTCCTATCACCAGACTTACACGCTTCCAGCGCATTGAGCAGCATCGCCAGCATTTCTGGACAAGGTGGAGCAAGGAATATATTGCTGAACTTCAACAGAGAGTGAAGTGGAGAACTAATCAATACTCCCTGAAGGTAGACACTCTTGTCTTATTGAAGGAAGACGGCCGTCCCCTACTCAAATGGAAGCTTGGACGCATTGTAGCTATTTACCCCGGAATAAATGATGGTATAAGCCGTGTTGCTGACATAAGGACAGCGAATGGAGTCGAGCGACGCAAAGCCAGTAAGACTGTGCCACTACTGCCTGACGTTTGTTGAAGGACGAGCCTTCAACGCGCGGGGGCATGTTAATAAATCAATCAAATAACAATTGAAAATCGATTGAATATCGCACCTCAAGACGTCACTAGCGTAGTGTACATCACTAGTGTTATATTTTTTAATTTCCTCTTGTTAATCAATGGTCAACGATAGTACACGCATTTATTTAAAACTAATCTGATTTTAATTTTAATCAATCCTAAAAGTACCAGGCCCCTACAGTGGTGAAGTTAATATAGTCTACAGTTAACAAAAGCTTTTTATTCAAAGTTTGGTCAGATAAAAATTCGATATTATAATGTCTTCATCATCATCATCATCATCAGGCCACTCTCATCCAGCCCACACCAGCCAGCCTTCGAATGTCATCATCCCATCTTGTCGCAGGGCGCCCTACACTACGCTTACCGAGTCGCAGCCTCCACTCAAGGACTTTACGGCTCTAACGGCTGTCAGTTCTTCGGCTAATATGACCAGCCCACTGACACTTCAGTTTGCTAATTCGGTGGGCTATGTCGGTGACTCTGGTTCTCTGTCGGATTACATCATTTCTAATGCGGTCCTTCATAGTAGTCCTTTATAGTGTCTTAACAAATGGAAACTATGCAAGTTTGATGGATTACATGAAAACGGACGGTTGAATAGAAACTGGTAAAACCTTTAAGTTGCCATAACCTTGGGCTTACTTGCTTCATACAACTCAATTCCGTAGATCACACCTTACTTAGACGTGACGAGGGTCTAAAAGCTTATTTGAAAACGTGAAGTAAGTGACAAAATAAACATTGAATGTTTTTATCAATAACTTTTCTGTTCTAAAATTATTTTGATAATAACACTTACACAATATGTCCACAAAATTGATAAAAGTGATTTTATTTATTTTATCAGTAAACACTTTCAACACGAGACACACACCCATATTATGTACTTTTTTGAGCTAAGATGGAAGAATAGACTAGGTTTTGAAAATTTAAGTCCAGAAACGAAGTAAGGGCGTGCTACTATTAATTCATAAATATAGTATTAGAGAAAAGTAAAAACTTACTTGTCCTATAAAAAATCCCACCTATTAATCTACGTAGTAATAAAGCCTGTACGTACGTAAATCTACGTAGTAATAAGGCCGTGTGGTCCCCGGCAGAGTAGAATAGGACACCCTCACTCTTACCGAGGTGTCGTAAAAGGCGACTAAGGTAAAGCTGCTGGCATGATCATCAGCACCCAGAGAAGGAAAACTCTGCATTTATATCAAAACCCTCGCCAACCTGTCTGCCAAGCGTAGTGAGTATGGCAATTACCCCTCATGTGATTGAGGGAGGCCCGTGCCCCAGTAGTGGGGACTTAAATGGGCTGACGAAGACGATGAATAAAGCCTGTGAAAGCTGAATATTTCACCTGTATGAGGAATGTGGAGCGCCCACTCGCGAGGGAGATTCAATATGGGGCAGTGTCGCCGGGGCGGCACTTTGACACTCGTCATATTCACCGAGCTCAATCAAAAGAAGGCCGAGAATGAGGACTGGGGCTAGGAGACTAGCGTTAAGAAGGCGATATTTTTATCTGTAATACTCAATACTTGATTCCATATTGCTTACTTAAGATGACGGGTAGGGCACACTAATAGCGACGCCAATCGATTTTAAGTTTTAGCTACTAAATGGAATCTATTTTAAACAATTTCGGGGTAACAACCTCTCGGCAAACATTTATACTATTTATTAAATAACCATGGAAAAATGTTGGGTCAAACGCGTACGCGAAAAATTGATTCACGCCATAAGTGGCCGCTTTTGGCGTGAATCAATTTTTTGCGTACAAAAACGGACCCAACATTTGTTCATGGTTATTAAAAAAATAGCGGCTTAGTAGCTAAAAATTTGAATCGATTGGCGTCGCTAGTGTGCCCTACCCGTCACCTTAACAGATGGTGACACATACATTCATGACTGTCTCGGTGGCGTAGTGCCTCAGAAAGCATGTTAAACCGTTGGTCCTGCGCCCAATCCCTCTCCGGTCATGTCACGCTGGTGTCCCATCGCAATATGAAGGTAAGGGAATAAAGGTGCACTTGTGTTTGCGCACACACTTGAAGACTATATATCCTGCGTACGTGGCTGATCGTTGAGATTGGCCGCCGTAGCCGTAATCGGTTGGAGGATATAATAACAGATGGTGAAGTATAACAAGCATAGACAGAAGTATAACAAGCATAGAGAATGCTGCCTCTGGTGCAAGGGTTGCGGGTTCGATCCTCGCACAGTTCAAACATTTGTGTGCATGAACATGTCTGTTTGTATTGTTCTGGGTGTTTTCAATGTATTATAAGTATGCTGACCCCTCTAACTACCGCCCAATCGCAATCACCTCCATACTCTGTAAGACTATGGAGCGTGTATTGAACAACCGTCTCCTTTCATATCTAGAGGACAATGATCTTCTCAGTGACCGTCAATTTGGCTTCCGCCGTGGGCGGTTTACTGGGGACCTTCTAGTATATGCAACCCACTTATGGAGCGAAGCCATCGAGAAGCAAGGCGAAGCTCTCGCTGTTTCCCTCGACATCTCTAAGGCATTCGATAGGGTTTGGCACGCAAGCCTCATTGGCAAGCTGTCGTCGTACGGTATAACCACTGATCTCTGCACTTGGATTGATGATTTCTTGAGGGGCAGATCAATTCGGGTAGTCATTAATGGCTACTCTTCTGATTACCATAGCATCAATGCCGGTGTTCCTCAGGGTTCTGTTCTTTCCGCAACTCTATTTCTGCTGCACATCAACGACTTGCTTTTAACACCCGGAATCTTTGGGTACGCTGATGACAGCACAGTTACGGAAAGATACCTGTCGGATTCGAGGTCCAGTGCAGACATCGGTTCAATGAGGGAAACGATGGTGAAAAGTGTTTATGCAACCCTGAATACTGTTTCCATTTGGGGAGACGCTAACTTGGTTGGGTTCAACCCTAATAAAACACAGGCCTGTCTGTTTTCGGCGAAGCGGAGTCCATTCCACCTGACTCCGACCTTCCGAAATGTTCCGGTACCTGTGACGGACCACCTAGAGCTCCTGGGCTTGGATCTGTCCGCCAATCTCAATTTCGGTCGCTACATTGAGTCCATAGCAAAAACAGCTGCAAAAAAAGTAGGCATTCTTTGGAAGGTCAGACGGTACGTTAAGCCTGAGCAGCTCTTACATCTTTATAGAGCCCAGGTTCGCTCCTGCTTGGAGTACTGCTGTCACCTTTGGGATGGATCTGCCCGGTATCAGCTGGATGCTTTGGACTCGATAGAGCACCGTGCGAAGAGACTTATTGGTGATGACGTACTCTCGGGGGCTGGCTTGCAGAGCCTTGACCACCGCAGACGTGTGGCAAGTCTATCAGTCTTCTACCGGATTCATTTCGGGGAGTGTGCGGAGGTTCTGCATAATTTGATCCCCCCTAGCCCATTCCACCACCGGACAACAAGGCGTGGCGAGGGGTTTCATCCATACGTTGTTGACTTACCCCTTATCCACACGAAGCGATTTGCCTCCACGTTCATAATGCGGACAGCCAAGGAATGGAACTCCTTGCCAAGGTCTGTTTTTCCGGACCACTACAATCTGGACATCTTTAAGGCAAGAGTGAACAGGCATCTCCTAGGCAAACGCGTTACATCCTAGACCTCATCGTCACTTTCCAACAGGTGAGATTGTGGTCAAGCGTTAGCCTACAGTTCATAATAAAAAAAAAAAAAAAAAAAGTATGTATTTACAAAAATAAAAGTATTATGTGTAATATATTTTGCTGACCGGATAGCGCAATTGGTAGTGACCCTGCCCCTTACGCCAAAGGTCGTGGGTTCGATCCCCACCCTGGACAAACATTCGTGCGATGAACACTTGTGTTTGTTCAGTGTCTGGGTGTAATATTTGTATTTAAGTATATATTTGTGTTCCTCTGTTGTCTGATCTCTGTAACACAAGTGCTTAAGCTACTTAGTACGGAATCAGGTCAACGTATGAGATGTTGTTGTGAGAATTATATATTTGTAATTGCGCTGTTGGTTCTGATATCCGTAACACAGATGCTTGAGCTACCTATCTCGCAGTCAGATCAACGTATGTGACGTTGTAAAATATTTATTTATTTATTTTCACCACTTGACAGAATGAAGCTGTATTAAAATCGCGTTTCTCAAGGCCCTCTCGGTACTTTAAGACGCTCTCAGTTCGAGATCGCACAGTCCGCTTTTGATTACGCCCTTTATCTCCGCGCGAACTTTCAGCGCGACCTGCAAATACTGCGACGTGAATACAATGTTACTATGTCATAAATTCAGTTATGTAACCCTACGTACAGTTCTAATATAGACTTTATATTTAATAACATACAGTCTTTATTTACCTAAGCAGGAGTTTTATGTATGTGAAGAGGCAAATGGATCATCTGATGATAAACGATAGCTGGCGCCCATGGACATCCGCAACAGCAATCGAGTTACAAGTGTATTACAGGCTTTATAATAATATCTTATATTTACCAACAGACTAAGCAAATAGGACTGCATGCCAGTGGGGCGGCCGAACAGACAGCCGCTCGAGTGGAGGCCACGTACAGGAAGTAAGTAAGTGAATAGATATATAGATAAAACATTTATTCGCATTTAAGTTGACACATATAAATACAAAAAAAAACAAAATTAAAAATAAGGTACAATTATGGTGACTGGTAGGGCACACTAGCGACGCCAATCGATTTTAATTGTTAGCTACTAAACAGGATCTATTTTAAACAATTTCGGGGTTACAACCTCTCGGCAAACACTTATACTAGTTATTAAATAACCATGCACAAATGCGGACATGCATAAAAGTGGCCGCTTTTGGCGGTAATCAATTTTTCGCGTACAATAACGGACCCAACATTTGTGCAGGGTTAACTAATAAATAGTTAGTGATTGCCGAGAGGTTATACTCAGTTATAAACCATTACCAAATTTGTAGTCGCAGCCGTGGCAGCCCCCCCCCCCGACGATTTGATGAAGTTCGCGGGAAATCATTTAATCCGGACGGCACAGGACCGATCTGTGTGGAGAACATTGGGGGAGGCCTATGTCTAGCAGTAGACGTCGATGGGCTGAAATGATGAAGATAATTTCACAACATCGGATACATTGACTCCGAGATAGGTAGCTCAAGCACATGTGCTACGGATATCAGAACCAACAGCGGAATTACATAAATACATACTTATAAATCCCTTTGGTTTGTTATAGGTGACATACGAGCAGACGGACCATCCGATGTTAAACGATTGCTGTCGATCTTGGACATCCGCTACACCGTCGGAGTCAAAGCCATGCTGCCAATCTTTAAGTTCCCCTTCCCCGCGGAATGGGTCTCCGGGACCCGCACTATTTCTTCGAAACAGCGCTGTCACTGTTTAACCCGGTTTTCTGTATGCGCGCGCGCGCAATACATTTTTTGTTATACGAGTAATCTCTGTCAATGCTTTACCTAATTCAGGTTGCCTAGAGAACTATAGTATCTAGACAAACCTAATATAGGCTTTAAGATACTATTATGTCAAATAATTTGTCTATAAAAGTTTTTATAAATATATAAAATAAAATAAAATAAATTTATGGTAGAGGCCGGTCGAGTCGGCCCTTTCATGCCGAAGCACTGCTTTCTCACTGTCACAAATGGTGTCGCTTCTGGCAATCTTTTGAAACCATTTATTACATTTATAAATATAATTAATAAACTTGGAGCTACTTACTAGGAATGCGTAATTTCCTGCAACTAGATTAAGGTGGACGATTTTATGATTACAGTTAATTAACTAAGTAACTAACTAGCATTGTCTCTAAACCCACTGGTGCGGGTGTCCATGGGTAGCGGCAATCGCTTACCATTAGTTGATCCATCTGCTCGTCTGCCACCTATGTTTTAAAAAAAATGCAAGAATTCGTGTGTTCGCTGAATCGCAATGACCGCGACCGCTCTGCCAAAAGTTCGCATCGACACAGAACGAGATGATGCTGTGCTTCGAAGGGCACGTTAAACCATCAGTCCCGTCACTTTATTCACGTATTATTAAAACTCGTACTGCCTCGGTGGCGCAGTGGTAAGTGGGTCCCACTTTAAAGCGACGGCAGCGCAAGAGGACCAAATATTTGTACCTAAGTTTTCGAAGTTGACTGTCTTGCCAGCCATTGATCCTGCACCTGATCCCTCTCCGGTCGTGTCACATGGGACGCCAGCCCATCGGAATATGAGGGTAAGGGAATTGAGAGTGCCTATGACTTTGCGCACGCACTTGAGCATTATATAAGGTAAATATCCTGCGTGCGTGACTCATCGCTGAGATTGGCCGCCATAATCGTAATCGGTTGGAGGATATTAGATTTCTTGTTAAAAATATAAAACTTTTACACAGTTCTCTTGAAGCTTCGAAGTTGCTAACTCGAAACTGCCAATCCGGCCTATAAATCTTAAGTGGTTAAGTTGGCATCGGTTGGCCCGGCCGTAGGTGCGAGCCAACTTGGGCAATAAGTCTGCGGATCAGCTTCTCTTTGGCAACACGCCAAGTGTCAGGGACGGACTTTGATATCTATATTCTGCGCCCACATTGCTTGTACAGGCTGACTATGCGATCCGGTTCTTCAATTAGATATGTTTTATCACAATATTATATTAATTAAACTCTCGTCACCATCAGCTATTCAGTGTATCGTTGACTTCAACCAATTATGCCCGTAACACCTTTCTGTTGCGCTCCTGTCGTAATTATAACAGCGATTTTTGTGACTTAGATCTATTTAACACTACACTGCGAGCGTACAAAAAGGCTGTTGTGGGTAAATTGTCTCCTGATTTTACAAAGTAGATATTTGTCAATTGCTCTATTCTTCCTTTTTGTTTATATTACGAACATCATGTTGCGGTTTTTATGATATTAGTTATTAGTGGAAACTTAATTGGTTTATTGATTAACATTATGTTTTTGTGTGTTAAATAGTGTTATTTTAAGTACTGTATGTTTATTTACAATAAAGAAAAAAAAAATATAATGTTTATTTGGTAAACACGCGCCCTTGCTTAAGCGATGTATTGACGTATAAATCTGGCCTAACTATAAATCTCGGTTATACTGCTCTTAGGTGCGATATGAACAATAAGAATTGGGCAACATAAGTTGAAAGACCGGTATACATTTTAGCCCGACCGATCCCGGAGCCGTCTCTCAGAGCCGTCGCTTTTAAGTGCAATCTTGCTTGCAATGCTTTCTTGCTGGTGTCTTCTTGACAGAAAACTACATCCCGAACCAGTGGTAAACATGTTGACATTCATTAGTGTTTTGTATGGACCTAATTTGACTAAACTATTTTCTTTTCTTTTCATTTTTTCATTTCAATCCACAAGGCAGGCAAGTAATTCAGGCAGTCAACTTTTTAAATACCGTTAAAAAAGGTTATCGTAACTTTAAGTAACAAAAAGTATATTTCCATTCTCAATGTTATAGTGGCAGACGGATCACCTGATGATAAACGATGGCCTACCTGTAATTAATGTATAATGTGTGTCCAAATAAAATATTTTCATTCATTCAATTTCGTTTAGTGAAAACCCTATTTCAGTACTGGTATTCGAGATACTTAACGCTTTAACTACCAGCCTGAACTCAAAAAGGCTGTTAAATTATGAGTGTAAATTAGTTATATATTAGATACCTACCTGCACTCTCTGGAATAGTGATTCAAGTAAGCATATTTGCTAACTTTAAAATTTCACAAAATTGGCTAGATTTTGTGTTTAAACTGCCAAGAAGGTTATCATTGGATACTTATGCTAGGCTTTTTGAAGAATGGAGTAAGGAATTCGAAGGTAAGACGAATGTTGATTTTTTTTACTAGATGCGACAAACTAGCATGCGGTTTATCTGAAGGTTTTGTGTTCACCGCTGCTCATGAACATTTGCATGATAACCAGTGGAGCCACAAGTGCACTGCCAACCCTTTAAACAGTCTTTCCCCTGGATCGGATAACCTTCACTCGAAACACAGCACAGTGCTGCTTCAAGCCAGTTTTCTGTGAAGCCGTGGTAGTGATACCACTAAATGATACTACCTAGTTGTGATACAATAGGCTGGTTCGACAGGAGTGATGTCGAACCAGCCTATTGGTGTAGAAGCGTGGTTCTCCCACGGTTAAATATATATGAGAGGTGGCAGACGAGCAGACGGATCACCTGATGATAAGCAATTCCGCCGCCCATGGACACCCGCAACACCAGTAGAGTCACAAGTGCGCTGCCAGCCTTTTCCCCTTGCCCCCCATTGGGCCTCCGGTAACCTCACTCACACGGCGAAACACAGCGCAGGCGCTGCTTCACGCCGGTCTTCTGTGAGGCAGTGGTGTCACTCCGGTCGAGCCGGCCCATTCATGCCTAAGCGTGGCTCTTCCACATTTAACACAATATGTACATTATAAAAAAAACAAATGCCTTCATTACGTACTATTGCTCGCCCGCCCTCACTTTGTTTCAGGACATTGGTTCCACTTTTTACCGATAGAAGGCGCTTGGTGTGGATTACATCGCGCAAGCATTTCGTCTTGTGAGATTACCTATAACCGTTGCCTGTAGGATTAAGCTCTTCATAAATACTAAAGATTATTTTGTTATTACTAATGGCCCATTCGCGTGTCGGGACTTAATTTTGTCAAACCTAGTTTTTCTTATGGCAGAGGCTTCATAGAGGCTCATAGAATAGGCCACCCTCCCTCTTACCGAGGTGTCGTAAAAGGCGACTAAGGTAAAGCTGCTGGCATGATCATTAGCACTCAGAGAAGGAAAACTCTGCATTTATATCAAAACCCTCGCCAACCCGTCTGCCAAGCGTGGTGAGTATGGCAATTACCCCTCATGTGATTGAGGGAGGCCCGTGCCCCAGCAGTGGGGACTTAAATGGGCTGATGATGATGATGATGATAGGCGGCGGCAACAGTAGTGGGAATGCACTGCCAAACCCTTTTCCCCCGAATTGAGTCTCCTGTACTTTAACTCACTCGGCGAGATACAGTACAGGCGCTAAAGTATTCACCCTATAATCCGCCCCTGTCCGATGTATCTTGCAACTGTTGCTTGTGGATTAGCTCTCCGTTTTGTTTCGCTGCGGCTGCATGTAGCATGTTTACGCCACCTACACTCATGTCGGATTACGGAACGCGAATATTACAGGGATTTCTGTCAGAAGGAGCGTTTAAGCCGAAACACGTGGAGATTCTTAAGTGTTATTTCAAGTGAAATGATAGTCAGTAGCAATACATAAACCGGCGTGAACCAGCGCCTGTACTATATTTAGTTGAGTGAACGATGGTTCTGGCACTGGGAGGCCCAATCCGGGGAAAAAAGGGGTTTAAAAGCTGGCTGAGCACTTATGACATATGTTTTTGTTGTCTATGCGTGATCCGTCTGTTCATACTTATGATCATCATCATCGTCATCATCAGCCCATTTAAGTCCCCACTGCTGGGGCACGGGCCTCCCTCAATCACATGAGGGGTAATTGTCATACTCACCACGCTTGTAAGACAGGTTGGCGAGGGTTTTAAAAATTCGGATTTTTTCTTCTCTGGGTGCTAATGATCATGCCAGCAGGTTTACCTTAGTCGCCTTTTACGACACCTCGGTAAGAGTGAGGGTGGCCTATTCTACTCTGCCGGGGACCACACGGCTTTATACTTATGATAGAGAAAATAAAATAAAATTTATTTATTTCAACCATAGGTCTAATTATCATCACATTTATATTTTATATTTATTTATTCATTCAATGTTAAATAATATTTAAAAATAAAAATTAATTACAATCGAAATCAAAATTAAAATTAAAGAGTTAAAATTATTTAAATTACATTAGAATGTTACATAATAAATAAATTAAATTCAAATTTACATTAACATAATAAATAACACAAAATTATAAGTACATACAATGCAATGCGACGAGCCTTAGTAAATACCGCTAACTCCCTTAAGAGCTGAGGCCCAATGCTGCACAGATGGACTGTGATATTGACATAGAAAAAACCCAGACCAATACAAATAGACAGGTTCATGCACTCATATATCTGTACTGTGCGGGATCGAACCCTTGAATCTAGAAATGTTCCTTATTATAATAAACAAAATAAGGCACTTGATTTTACCATTGCGTTCGCGTTACCAGCGAGTTCAACATTAAGTACAAGTGTACTTAATGTTGAACTCGCTGGTAACGCGAACGCAAGTCAAGCGTTGTAAAGTTACAACACTTGACAATTTTAATTCGTTTTTCGCAAAAGTTGCTCAGAATCATACTCATAATGTTTACAAAATTCCTTTACACAGACTATTTATTTAAAAAGTTAATTAAACATTTAAAACCCTACTTCACTATATACTTCAGCTTTCCAGACTTTTTAACTAACACAACCAATTTCCTGAAATCCGAGGCTATTTTTATAAAATTCTGACAGGGATAGATTTCATTAAGGTGACGGGTAGGGCACACTAGCGACACCAACCGATTTTAATGTTTAGCTACTAAACCGGATCCTTTTTAAACAATTTCGGGGTTACAACCTCTCGGCAAACTCTTACTCGTATACTATTTATTAAATAACCATATATAAATGTTGGGTCCGTTATTGTACGTGAAAAATTGATTCACGCCAAAAATGGCTTTTGGCGTCAATCAATTTTTCGCGTACGCGTTGGACTCAACTTTTTTGCATGAGTATTTAATAAAACGTATAAGTGTTTGCCGAGCGGTTGTTACCCCGATATTGTTTAAAATAGATCCGGTTTAGTAGCTGAAAATTAAAATCGATTGGCGTCGCTAGTGTGCCCTACCCGTCACCTTAAGGCGAACGGGTACCCCTGACTAGCAACGCCAATTGACTTCAATTGTTAGTAATAAACCAGATCCATTTTAACCAATTTCGGAGCTCCAGTCTCTAAGCATACACTTATACAACCTGTGCGGATAAAGAATGGGATCAGAAATGGCGGCGCATCTATTCACTTCTCACTTGCACACCCACTGTACCGGCAGGCCTCTGCCGGCGGGATTCGGGGACGTATATGCGGTATTTGTAAATGACAGACAATGTAAAATTGTATAAAAATAATTATTTAATGCGTAAACATAACAAAAGTACGCTCATTGTCCAAAGGTGAGAAAATTAGTGACATACAAAAACAAATGAGCGCCGATATTTGAAAAAAGAATAAAGTATTCTTCGCGCCATAAAAGTAAACAAAGAAGGTTTCATGCATCGAGTCTTTCATCCTCGACATACCCCCGGGCGTTGAAAGCTCGTCTTTCAACCAAAATCTTGATGAAGAGGGTAAAATATCTTCATACAGCTTCTCTGTACCTCATCATTCTCTGAGAGTATGTCAGTATTCCTGTTGTTTATGTGAGCCTCAGTATAGAAGAATCACTTTTGATGAATTAGTCACATGGTGGATGATGATCATGCAGCACCTGAGTACTCTCGACGAGCAGTATCGATGACTTAATTCAGATCCATTAACTTGTATGGACTTTTTTATATTCTATCCATTGCGAGGAGCTATACAAATTGAGCTTTACATAACCTACCTGATTACAATAGCCCAGCATCTTTACATGAAAAAACATAATACATTTTAAAAGTGGTAAGCCACATGTCTCCCAGAGGCCATTCAAAATGCTGTTAAAGCTATAATATTAAACAGACTATGTAAAGATATCTTCATCATCCAAGCTTTCAAAGTTACAGTTACTGTAAGGGAAGCATCGAACGATTTCAATACATCAATATGACAAGGTACAATGAATTAAAGATTAGATTAAGATGTAACCTTTAAGTTTGCCTCTTTAGGCTATGAAAATCATGCATTTGTTAAATCACCTACAATTCATATATAATGAATTCAGTTGGCAGTGATTTCTTCAACATTAATATTAAAAACTAAATATAAGTATTTACAAACAATCAACTTTATACATATTAATTGGCTGGAGTAATGGGATTTATCCCTACATTTACGATAAGTGACTAAAGAAGAAGACCACAAACTCGTTAAAATGTGAACATTAAGTAAAATGTGCGCAGTCAATCAATTAATTGTTAGTATGTAGATCGACTATTGTGTAACTTGTAAATTATTTAAACTTCAGTGGACTGTATCAAGTTTGGTTAAGGTTCTTAGTGAACAAAAGGCTTAACTACTTAAACCATACAAAACATAATTAAGTTTTATTAGAGAAAATGATACCTAATATGGGTCTAAATGATTAATGAAGTAAGCGTCACCTGACATAGGGCGGCTAACAGGATGCAATCCTAACTTACTTCAGTAGTACAACGCGTTGCACACGCTAGGACCCTATAATAGACTTATCTTTCTTCGTTAGAAAAAAGGCCTGATATAATATCTCACTTAATCAGGTAATATGCTAATTTAATATAATGGTGGTAAATTCTAACTTCTATGCGTAATGCATTGAAGAAGGCAAAATAAAATGCGATGAATTAACTACCTAAATTAGATAAAACGCATTATAGGGAAATTCTTGGCAACAGTCAGCCGCCTCTCGGCCAGAAAAATAAATAATATGCTTAAATGATGAATTGGTGATTATTTTCTGATCTTCCTTATTAAACAGTCTAGAGCACTCCAGCTGCTTTTGAGTGTCACTATGCAATAAACTGTTACGTATTACCTGACTTCCTATAGGTATTAACCTGTAATCACCCAACCTAATTGAGTCTCATATAGGTTTGGTTTGCCATCACCTAGCTTAATCTTTTTCGAGCCTAAGAGATCCCAAAATAGATCAGTGCCTAGAATCATATCTATTGGAGCCGGTTTATGAAACTCAGGGTCCGCAAGATAGATATTAGTAGGTATGTTAAAGTGGCTTAAATTGAGTGACCGACTTGGTAACTTGTCTGTGATTGAGGGCAAAACAAAACATTTAATGTTAGTTGAGTAGTCTTCTCTAAGTGACTCTAAATCTATTTTACAGGTTTTATGTACAGGTGATGTGGCATTATTTATACCTAAGATGTTATTATGTATACGCTCAGTAGGCAGCTGTAGCCTTTTATACAAGCTTTCGGTTATTATAGATGATGTACTGCCGCTGTCTAAGAGGGCGCGCGCGTGGTGCTTTCGGTTGAACTTATCACGCACCATGACTAGTGCAGTCGGCAACAGCGCGCTCTGTGCCCTCCGATCAGTAGCGGTTACGCTGGCGGATAAAGCACAAGGAACACTGTCACCCAGGCTGTCGGTAGCAGCAGGCACAGTCTCAGGTGACATGGAATTACCATTACGCAAAGAATCCTTAGAGCCCTGCTTAGACTGTAAGTTGGCTATATGAATTAATGTATTATGCCTACGCTTACATGATTTACATCCAGGTTTTTTACAATGATTAGCATAGTGACTGCTAGAGAAACAATTAAAACAAACTTTAAAGTTTGGTACTAACTGCAGCCGTTCGTTAGGGCTTAGTGCAAGAAACTGGGGACATTTACTTAAAGCGTGTCCGTCGTTGCATTTAGGACAACACTTTTTACTGTTTACAGTATCATTTTTTATAGGGTTTTGAATTGAAGAAATAAATGCCTGGACTTTAGGATTACTCTTAGTTTGCAACTGATTACAAGCATTACTTTTATGCGACAACTCTAAGGTTTCTAATAAGTCGGCTCGGTTTCTTATGAACATTATAAACGTGGCAAACGTTATGGGTTTGTCTTTATCCTGCCGACCCTTGAGCTCCTCCCACTCACGATAAGACTTAGAGTCTAACTTATGGCTCAATATGTGGATTAGGAGAGTATCCCAATATTTAATTGGTTCACCTAAAGCTTCTAAAGCGCGCAGGTTTTTATTGACCTGGTCTATAAGGCACTTTAATTCGGCAGACGATTCCTTACTAATGTGTTCCACATTAAAGAGCGAAGTTACATGGTTTTGTAATAAGAGACGTTTATTATCAAAACGCTCGCAGAGCAGCTGCCACGCTCCAGCATAATTGCTGGCTGAAAACTCGACCGATTGAATGAGAGTCGCAGCACTGCCATCCAGAGACGCTCTCAAATAATGAAATTTGTTGATTTCGTCTATCTCCTCACTGGAATGTACAAGGCTAACAAATGTATCGCGGAACTCTAACCAATTATGATACGAGCCACTGAACTTAGGCAACTGAATTGTAGGTAACTTAACGAGCTGATAGTTATGACTGTTGCGAGCTTGAGAGAACTGCTCACTATTGCTAACTTCTACCTTTGCATTAACTGATGTCAATATCAATTGAGCTTTGGCTAAGGCTTTATAGTATTGCGACTCAAAATCAGTTCTGTAGGTAGCCTCATCCTCTAAGACTGAGCATTCTAATTTTAATTGCACCTCATCAAATTGAGTGTATAACCAATCAAGCTTACTCACTCGCAACTGCAACTCGTTCACGTCAACCGGTGACAATGAAGTTACCTCTAGCGCGTCCAGGTAGTTGGAGAAGACAGTCAGGCGACCCTTGATACTGCCCCGTTTCCTGATCAGGTCTTTAAACTCGGCCATACTGAGAGACTTGTTAATACAACCTAAAAGTATACAATGTCAATTAAAATACGTACAATAATGTACACTTTTATACACAAGATGAAATCAGATTCAGAATTCCCAATAATAACGAAATACGATATACAAATGGAATGCTATTTACAACTGACGAAAAATATAATAGTTAGCTGTAATAAAACATAAACTATCTTTAATATTACAGTTAATACTTTACCTGAACTTGACACTTTAAATAATTGCTCAAAGTAAGTATTTATCCTATTAATCCTAGGTACTGTTAATAAAAAATATGATATAAGAATACACTAACCTCGTCAGTTAAGTACACCTTATAGTTACAAAATACCTTATTAGAGCTGGGTAAACGAATGCACTAAATATTGCTCAGCTCTTTACGTCCGGGTGTAAACCAAATCCCTTTGAAAATGATGAAACTTGATGAAGATCACGCCGAGTCCGCAGCGCATCCCGGGCGTACATGTACGGCTTCCGATGGTGATGAGATGCACGCAGTCTTCGATCTCAGTGGGCGTAGTTGGTCGACACAACACGGCGATGATGATTAATTGATAACAACTGGTCATCCAATGAGGGTCTTGAACCAAATTTATCCATAAAAAGTCACAGCGATCTTCGTATAATGGCGTGTCCAATCCGGCGAGCTGGGACCAAAATGTACCGGCAGGCCTCTGCCGGCGGGATTCGGGGACGTATATGCGGTATTTGTAAATGACAGACAATGTAAAATTGTATAAAAATAATTATTTAATGCGTAAACATAACAAAAGTACGCTCATTGTCCAAAGGTGAGAAAATTAGTGACATACAAAAACAAATGAGCGCCGATATTTGAAAAAAGAATAAAGTATTCTTCGCGCCATAAAAGTAAACAAAGAAGGTTTCATGCATCGAGTCTTTCATCCTCGACACCCACGAGTGCGAGTATAGACGCAAATAGTGTGCGAGCGAGAAGTGAATAGATGCGCCGCCATTTTTGATCCCATTCTTTATCCGCACAGGTTGTACTTACTATTTATTTAATAATTGTGCACTACTTTTTGATAAAAGATAAAAAAAGATAAAAATGTTTATTTGCCAGAACACAGGTTATAAAGGTCTTAATAATAAAATAGTAGGTACAAGTATTCAACCTGTATGCAGGTGTGCAAAAACAAATGGTTGGCATGCAGCAATATTATTTTTTAATTGACTAATTTATTAATATATTTATATTTGATCTGTTCTTGCATTCGAAATTTGGATAAACGCCATAAGGGGTTTTTGGGGGTAATTCAAATTTCGTGTACAAAAGCAGACTAAAAAGTAAAGTATAAGTATTAAATAAATAATATAAGATCTCTCCGAGAGAGTAGATTTTCAAATTGTTAAAAAGATTCGGTCTAGTTGCTAACAATTTAAATCGATTGACGTCGCTAGTGTGCTCTACCTTAAACTTTTACACGCAGAACGAAAAGGCTTTTTTAATTTTTTTTTATGTGATACGTGGAGGACGAGCAGACGGATCGCCTGATGGTAAGCGATTGCCGCCACCCAAAGATACCCGCGACACCAGTGGAGTCACAAGTGCGCTACCAACCTTTAAACCCCCTTTCCCCGGATCGGGCCTCCGGTACCCTCATTCACGCAGCGAAACAGAGTTTTCTGTGAGCCCGTGGTATTACTCCGGTCGAGTTGGACCATTCATGCCAAAGCGTGGCTCTCCCACGGTAAAAAACGGTTACTTTACAGTTTAAACTTTGACATCATTTGGCAACATGAATGGGCCAGCTCGACCGGAGTGATACCACGGCCTCACAGAAAATCGGCGTGTAGCAGCACTGTCCTGTGTTCCGCTGTGTGAGTGAGGGTACCAGAGTGTTAAAAGGTTGGCACGACTTGTGACTCCACCGGTGTCGCGAGTGTATATGGGCGGCGGCAATCGCTTACCATCAGACGATCCGTTTACTTGTCTGTAACCTATTACACGATAAAAAAACTCTATTAAGCTTATATGATGTTGTATAATAACGATCACTATCAAAGTGACGGGATAGGTAGGATCCACGATCTGCGGGACGGGTAGGGCACACTAGCGACGCCAATTGATTTAAATTGTTAGTAACTAAACCGGATATTTTTTTAACAATTTCGAAGCTGCAGCCTTTCAGAAAACACATATACTAATTATTTAATACTTTTACTTATCTTTTGGGTCTGCCTTTGTCGTCGAAATTTGAAATACCGCCAAAAACGGCCACTTATGGCGTTAATCCAAATTTCGAGTGCAAAAACAGATAAAAAAGTAGTGCTCAATTATTAAATAAATAGTATAAGTGTATGCTTAGAAACTGGCGCGAAAATCGAAATTGTTTAAAATAGATCTGGTTTATTATGGTCCAAATTTCAAAACGGTGACTCTCTCTCGGCGAGCCATGGAAGAGCCACGCTAAGAGTGGTTTGTTTTATGTAATAGGTGGAAGACAAATAGACGGATCGCCTGATAGTAAGCGTTTGCCGCTGCTCTTAGACACTCGCAACACCAGTGAAGTCAAAAGAGCTCTGCCAACCTTAAAACCCCCTGTCTCCAGATTGAGCCTCCTCTACCCACACTCACTCAGCGAAACACAGCAAAGACGCTGCTTCACGACGGTATCTGTGAGGCCGTGGTATCACTTCCGTCGCACCGGCCCATTCATACCGAAACGTGGCACTCCCACGGTCGTGGCGATTAAGAACTCTGGAACTTATGGAAGTCTTATGGAACTGGACTTATGGAAGTCTTATGGAACTGGACTTATGGAAGTCCTATGGAACTGGACTTATGGAAGTCTTATGGAACTGGACTTATGGAAGATTATCTAACAATTTAAATCGATTGGTTTTACTAGTTAGGCTACCCGTCGCCTTAAATAGTAATACCACGAAGACAGTTATCCTGCACCCAAACTTTAAATCTTAGTAAGGAATTTAAATGTTTATTAAGTCTAATGTTAATGTATTACAATGGCATCTCGGTACATTGAACTCGCCAGAACAAGACAAAGGGTTATAAAACGTCCATTTGCGTCCGGATGGGGACTCCAAAGCAAATTAGGATAGCAATGAATAAATTTTCCGTTTGGTCGAAGCTGTTCTCCTCCCCAGGAAATGTGGAGTTGCGGCCTCGGAATTGATTACCAGAACATTGGGTTAGTAACTTGTCATCATCCGAGTTGGCTGCGGAATTACAAATGTCGGAATTTAAATTGAAAATCGATATTTATTTTATGTGATGAGGTGGCAGAAAAGCAGACTATATCGCACCCTAGCTTAAAATACCGACCTAACTCAAAATTTTAATATGATGCTAAGTGAAAATAGTATCGGCTAAAATCCAGGGATGAAAGGTCATCTAACAACAATTTTGAGTTAAGTAAATAGGTACACTCACATATGAACACGAGATGAAATTTGAAGTGCGTTATTTACTCAAGACTACTCAAGAATAAATTGCAAAGAATTGCTATAAAATTATCAACAATTTTGAGTTAGGTCGGTATTTTACTAAGGGTGCGATATATAGATCTGATGGTAAGCGATTGCTGTCGCCGAAGGACAGCATAGGAGTCACAAGTGCGCTGCCAACCTTTTACACCCCTTTCCCCATATTGGACCTCCGATACCCTCACTTATGCAGCGAAACACAGCAAAGACGCTACTTCACGCCGGTTTTCCCGTAGTCCCTGGTATCATTCCGGTCGAGCCGGGCCATTCATGCCGAAACGTGGCGCGGGGCCACGGTAGGTAAATATATCAGCTTTTATCGAAATATCCCTGTCGACCATCATATTCCGAAGGGGAATAGGTAAATGCTCTACTAAGGCCCGATTCGACCAACCTTTATCCATGAATAAATCTATGGTATAATAGATTTGTATAGAATGGAAACCCTATACCTACCATAGATTTAGAAGCGCAATATAATTAGTCGAATCGGGCTTAAATAGGTATCTATTTGTGGCCCGATTCAATCAATCTTTATATCTATGGGTAACGTCAGATAGAATTATAGTAGGCATGTCGATTTAAAATCGATTAATCCAAAAATCGATTATTTAGAGTAATACAATCGATTTTTCAGATCGATGTTGAACCCTACGTCGATTCAATGAATCGATTCATAAACCTCCCGAATCGGACCGATCCATTCAAAGAACTAGCGATGATACTCTTCCTCGTTTTTTTAATTTGTTGCTGTTGTCGGACGCAAAAGCAACTGGTAGTACTTACTTGGTCAATAATTTGAACGCGTCATAGAGTAAATATTTATGAACGCTTCCGAAGGTGGCGTTACTGAGTTAAAAAAAACATTTTATTTTTCTATCCGGCTGTCAAAGTTGTCAAACCTAACCTACCTATTTATTCTTGACATTCTTGTGAGTGAGTTTATTTATCAAAAATATACTGTGGATATAGCATAGTTCATATAGCATTTATTTTAATTTGAAAAATAGTAAGTGATTATATTGATTGTAATCAATTTATTGAGAAATCTTTATTAGGCAATTAGTCATGTTTGAAATTGGCTCGATTAATCGAAAATCGATCTTTTAATTCTCGATTTAAACAAGAATCGATTCTAGTATGGCCGATTTGAATCGAATCGGAGATCGATATTTTTTTAAATGAATCGACATGCCTAAATTATAGCGTTATACCATAGCTTTAGTATCGGAATAAGATTGGTCAAATCGGCCCTAAGACGATATTTTTTTACTGTTACTGTTTGTAAGTTTTTCCGGTAGACTAATTACAATTTTCATTACAATTTTACAATAAACAATTTCACAAATAACGTCACAAAAAGCACTTTCTGAGTTTGTGAAAGTTGTGAATTAAACGACACCATATTTATTCTGTGACGACACTATCCGTCGGTCGCTTGCCACCATCAATGTGCCGGCAAACCTGGAGCCGAACGGCGTTTCACGTGATGATGCAAGAGATCAGACGGAATGTCTCTCATAACTTAGAAGATAGGACGTGCTCTCGTGTGGGATGCTACCTGCGTCGACACACTGGCACCGTCTCCCCGGGACGGGGACTACGAGGAGTGCCGGAGCTGCGGCCGACGCGGCAGAGAGACTGAAAGCTAGCTGCAGGCATCTATCCGGTACCTACCACTTTGTAGCTTTCGGTGTTGAAACACTGAGCCCGTGGGGTTCCGATGCTCTCTCTTTCTTCCGTGTTTAGTCGTAGTCACGGGAGAGCCAAAGGCTGGCAGCTCCTTTGCCCAACGAATTTCCATCGTGATCCAATGGGGTAATGCTGCCAGAATTTTGGGGACAATGCCACAGGGACCTACTTTATTTTAACTTTCCTTTTTACTTACTTTTTGCTTAGCTTTAGGTCTCAGCTATTGTCTTAATTTTCTTAAGTTTATCTTCCTTTGTTCAATAACTGTCATTATTTCGAGAATAATATTGTAATGTATTACGTTATTACACAAAAAATGTTTACATTGTATCCTTGTCTCCTGGGACAAAAACAAGAGAAACACATTACGAGAATAATTCTTAGAACTCTGCATATTATATCCTTTATCATAATATAAAGATAACCAGTAGAAAGACTTAGGATGTTTCAATGAGTGCCCCTCCCGGTGGCGTTTAAAAAGTGTGTCTACTCGTAAAAAAAAGGAGCCGAGCATAAGTCGAGGAGAAATTGGTGTAAGTAGCTTGGACCGACAAGCCTAGAAGAGTTTTAAGTTTGTGCTTAATGGTTCAAATGACTGCGACAATGATTACCATGATCTAGAGGCTTGTCTGACTATTATCATAAAAAAAAATACTGTTTAGTAGTAGTTTTTCAGCATCCTTTGCCCTTGAGCGTATCTATACAGGGTGTATCTGTGTAAATTTACATCTCTTTGACGACATGTTCTACCAACCATTCTGAACAACATTTGTTCTACGACCTTTCGAAATCAATCGAACATTTTTTCGAATTCCCATTCAAAATGACCTAGTCACCCGACTTAACATGAAAAGTTCAAAAGTCATAGAACAAATGTTGTTCACAATGGTTGGTAGAACACGTGGTTAAATGGATGTAAATGTTCACAGATACATCCCGTATAGACGTTGAGCTCCTGGCTATATCGGCACTGTGCCTCTATCCATATCATGGCTAATAAGATGTGTTCACGTCTATGGTGAATCGGGTCGTTATTTTCAATTTACATTCTGATTACTTTGGGATTTGGTCTGCCTCAACACGCGGAGTCCCTTATAAGTATCCTATCTTATTTAGATTAGGTTGATATCTTGTCAGAATTTTTTTCCCTATTTCAAGTCACGAGGATTTTATGTATTCTTCTTAATTTATATTTGAAAGCAAATTTGCTGTTTAAAATATTTTAATAATATGGTTGTAAGTTTGTGCGCCAAAAAATAGGTAAATAAATAGGCTGCCATGGAGTGGAACGCCCGGCCAGCGTCTGTTTTTTCTAGTGATTACAACTCGAATATAAGAGTGAATAGGCAATTTCTAGGTAAGCTCGCTCCATCGTAGATTTCTTCTCTTTTTTTATATTAAATGGGTTTGCACTTGACCTCATTTCACCTGATGGAAAGTGACAATAAGGTCTAAGATGTAGCGTGCTTACCCAGAAGAAGCCTATTCACTCTCAACTTTAAGACACCTAAATTGTAGATCTTTGGGAATACAGAAGCCGGCAAGTTGTTCCATTCCTTAGCAGTTCGTACCAAGAAAGAAGCAGCGAAACGCTTAGTACGAGCTGGTGAAACTTGCACAGTGTAAGGGTGGATTCCTGTCGTCTTCCGTAATGTCCGGTGGTAGAAAGGAGAAGGTGGTATCAGGTCGTGTAGCTCATTCGAACACTCTCCAAAATGCATCCTCTAAAAAACTCTAGAACTCAACTCAACTTTAGAATTCAGTCTGCTGCTAAGAGCAAACCCTTCATCAATAATAAAGGTACGTAATATTCCACCGCTGTTTCTGTAGAGAAGTTTAAGATAGAAAAAAAAATGTGCAGTGGTTCTAGTGGTATAGTGAGATTCACCTTTGCATATTGTCTTACAACAAGTCTAATATAATAAAAAGTATTGTTTTCCAATTTCGCTTATATCTGGAAAAACATTGTCTTTAAAGTTTTAGCACTGTCAAGCGAATACAAAAACGTCAAAGGGTCCAGTTCTCATTTGCATTTACACTGGTAAAAAATATGGCAACACGATTCGTGCAAATAGGTACCATAATTGCATGCCATATTTTTATATTCTAAAACAAAGAGAATTCGCCGGTAACAGAAGCGGTGTGATCAAACGAGACGAGTATCGAACCTGATAGGTTATGCAGCACGTGTAAAGTGCAGGTGGTAAAAATGTTAGGCTGAGAGCAAATGAATAATAATAAAAAAGTAATAATAAATATTTCACGACATGTATGTGAATACATTGATCTGACTGCGAGATAGGTAACTCAAGCAGGTGTCACGGATATCAGAACCAACAGCGGAGTTACAAATATATACTTTTGACACCTTTATTTTGTGATTATATACTAACTGACTAATAATTACTGAACAATGTCCTTCTCCTTCCGATGATTCTGTTATGGCAGTCAATTTTCACGATCAGTCAAGAACGCAACAATAGTATTATAGTGTACTTAAGTGTAGGTATGCGCACTCTCTATTCCTTTAGCTTAATTTTTCGATGGGATATGTGTGACATACGCCGTGTGGTCCCCGGCAGAGTAGAATAGACCACCCTCACTCTTACCGAGGTGTCGTAAAAGCGACTAAGGTAAAGCTGCTGGCATGATCATCAGCACCCAGAGAAGGAAAACTCTGCATTTATATCAAAACCCTCGCCAACCCGTCTGCCAAGCGTGGTGAGTATGGCAATTACCCCTCATGTGATTGAGGGAGACCCGTGCCCCAGCAGTGGGGACTTAAATGGGCTGATGATGATGATCTGTGACATGATCATAGAGATATTGAGCTTAAGACCTTGGTATTATCGTGGGGCTTCTGGACTGCCAATTTCCATATGGAGTATGACACCGAGAATTAGAGGCAGTAGGCTGGTCATATAGCAATAGAACCGACTACCGAGATAAACAAGAGCTGATTGGATTTGAGTGGAGACCGCGATTCATTTAAGGTGACGGGTAGGGCACACTAGCGACGCCAATCAATTTTAATTTTAAGCTACTAAACCAGATCGATTTTAAATAATTTCGGGGTTACAAACTCTCGGCAAACACTTATACTATTTATTAAATAACCATGCATAAATGTTGGGTCCGTTTATGTGCGCGCAAAATTGATTCACGCAAAAAGTGGCCGCTTTTGGCGTGAATAAATTTTTCGCATCCGCGTTACGCCCAACATTTCCAAAAGATCCCGTTTAGAAGCTAAAAATTAAAATCGATTGGCGTTGTTAGTGTGCCTTACCCGTCACCCTAACGAAGGTATGCAGATAGGGTAGCTGTTATATCCTCCAACCGATTTCGGCTAAGGCGGCCACTCTCAACAATCAGCTACTTACGCAGTATATATTATAGTGCTCAAGTGTGTGTGCACACACACGTGCACTTTCTATTCCCCTGCCCTCATATTCCGATTGGACACAAGTGTGACACTGCCGGGGGGCGATCGGGCGCAGGAAAAAATGCTTAACGTGCTTTCCGAGGCACGGGGGTAACAAGACCACCAACTTCCAGACTCCGGGCTGACACTGATAATTTCCTAACATAAAAACTCAGGTGCAGTTTTTGGCCCAACCCGAGGGTTGAACCCGGGATCCCAAGTGCAGCCGTCGCTTTAAAGTGCGACGCATTACCCACTGCGCCAACGAGGCAGTCAAGCCAGAATAGCTGTATGCATGTAGTCGAGGAAAGATCAGAGTGGCAAATTGGAATGGCAAATGTCCAGCTTTGGACTGGGGTAGTATGATGATGATAGATCCCTGGTTTACGTGGTTTCAATGAACGTAGCATGAAAAAGACACTGGCTTGCAAGGCCTCAAGGCAAGGCAGTGGCTTGAGTTGGTGTTCCACTGCGCCAACGAGGCAGTCAAGCCAGAATAGCTGTATGCATGTAGTCGAGGAAAGATCAGAGTGGCAAAGTTTGGAATGGAAATTTCCAGCATTGGACTGCGGTAGTATGATGATGATAGATCCCTCGTTTACGTGATTTCAATGAACGTAGCATGAAAAAGGCACTGGCTTGCAAACCCTTAAAGGCAAGACAGTGGCTTGAGTTGGTGTTCCACTGCGCCAACGAGGCAGTCAAGTCAGAATAGCTGTATGTATGTAGTCGAGGAAAGATCAGAGTGGCAAAGTTTGAAATGGAAATTTCCAGCATTGGACTGCGGTAGTATGATGATGATAGATCCCTCGTTGGCGTGGTTTCAATGAAGGTAGCATGAAAAAGACACTGGCTTGCAAGGCCTCAAGGCAAGGCAGTGGCTTGAGTTGGTGTTCCACTGCGCCAACGAGGCAGTCAAGTCAGAATAGCTGTATACATGTAGTCGAGGAAAGATCAGAGTGGCAAAGTATGGAATGGAAAATGTCCAGCTTTGGACTGGGGTAGTATGATGATGATAGATCCCTCGTTTACGTGGTTTCAATGAACGTAGCATGAAAAAGGCACTGGCTTGCAAACCCTTAAAGGCAAGACAGTGGCTTGAGTTTGTGTCCCATCTGTGAAAAACCTAACTCCTTTATGTAGATACTACAGCTATCGACCTCGCTTGATAGGAAAACTCAACATTTTTGGCGCAAATTTCGAGTTCCATACCTTCGTCTGAATGGTATCAAAGGATGCTATTTTCATTCCAGTTTCCACTTTTCAACCAAATTAAATGTAAACGATCGACGAACTAACTGCAATATTTATTCACGTAAACGATTGCAGTTTCAAAGAGTTTTTCCGTGCAAATTGAACATCGCTGCTATAGATATATTCGTTACTTAGTCATTAGATAAATATTGGAAATCAACCAGCTTTCATCGCAATAATTGCAACGGGATCTCTGTACTCAGTTTCCAATGCGCTCGGCCTTCTTGCCCACGTAATAAAGATGATTATTGCATGATATGAAGGATAGTTATGTCTTCTGGTGTCCCGCGGAGTTTCTCATTTCAAGCAGTTTTAACGACCCGCCCTGAGACTCTCATAAAACGAGATTACATAAAAAAATCTGCGGGAATATAATATTTCGCACGAGCGTTTGCTGGTCCGGGGTCTTTGTCTACAAGATTGTTTGAGTTTATGATCGTATTATTTTCGGCAGTGAAACTTGATAGAGTGAAGTCGGTTTGAAAGACGGTGGAACTTCCGTTTCTAACTTATTTAATCGTGTTTTGTCTGTTTTATGAGATCCTGTCGAAGATAATAATAGTACAATGCAACGTACCGGCTGATGCTATTCAAAGGTTTTTTTTTTAATCAGCCTATAGGTAAACTGTCCCACTGTAGGGCAAAGGTCTCCATCGTAGAAATCAAGTTATCGCTACTATGATGGGATTAGGTTTAATCACCACGCTTGCCAAATGCGGATTGTTAATCACAAACCCGAACTATGTCTGGAAAATTCGAAACATACTTTTCGCTCGACCCGGGAATCGAACCCAGGACCCTGAGATCACGGCCCGGTACTTAAACTACTAGACCAACAGGGCGTTAAATGTAAAGGTTTTAAAATTTAAAAACTAATTTTAAAACCTTTGAATAGCCTGTAGAAATGTGCTTCTCCTCCTGCAGGAATCGAGGGGCTGCCTCAAAGATTCTATGCTCTACTTATGTGTACCTTCGTGGTGTTGTTCTAGCTTCTTGTGTGTGATGTGGACTGTATATGCAATATAGGTACTTACTGGCGTGTGATGGGGGGCCTATCTATCAGGAGATTTATTTTAGTAATATAAAAACCACAGTTTCCAAGGTTTATAGTGCAGCTTTATTTATTGTTCACCACTCACTGTTCATCACATTACACTTTTCAATGTCACAGCGTAAATTCTTAGTTATTACAATATTGTAATCATTCTTCACATTTATTTGCAGCTAAACAATATTGGTGTAAAGCATGTTCTTTATAATTATTATGTATCCACGTATGGGCACCGCGTGCTTCGTCCATTTATTTATAGGAACATTGAATGCACTTGTATAAAACACACTACTACATTCGTGATTATAGACGCGAAGTGTTGTGTTGTTTATGTATTTTAATTAATAATTATTACGGCCATGATAGGCACATAATATTGTATAAAACGTTAAATTCTCATAGCAACTCTATTACCCGGCCCTTTCTTGTGCAGAGATAAAACGGTAATTTTTTGAGTGCCATCATTCTAATAATGAAACGGAAGCGGATGCAGTGCGCCTCAGGGTTATCATGCGTGAAAAATAGTTAATGTTCGGTAGGATTCGAACATAGCCGATACGTTGGATTGTACTAGGTACTACCTTCCACGGAATCTCAGAAAACGTACAAATTTGGTGTTTTTGTGCAGTGACATTAATATAATAATCATTGTGAATCGTGCGTATCGTTTTACCACTGCTTTTGTTTGTCGAGTGAGATGTCACGTGAATGACTTGCTTGGAATTAATTAGGTCTTCAAACCTGCTAGTCTCGGCCGAACCAAATGTCAAACCTCTGATTCATAGGCCATCCTAAATTCTAAAAAAGAAAAATAAGCAAAATCTGTTAATGCTACTTGATGGCAAAGACTTTAGGCTACACTATGATGACGTTTTTGCGATGTAGGTAATATGAATATATAATTTAACTTTTTATCATCATCAGCAACCCACACTCGTCCACTGCTTGACTTAGGTCTCCCCTAATGCACGTCACTGCTTCCGATTTTCGGCCACTCTCATCTAGCCCACACCAGCCAGCCTTAGAATGTCATCATCCCATCTTGTCTCAGGGCGTCCAAAACTACGCTTATCGAGTCGCGGTCTCCACTCAAGGACTTTACGGTTCCAACGGCTGTCAGTTCTGCGGCTAATATGACCAGCTTAATAACACTTCAGTTTGCTAATTCGGTGGGCTATGTCGGTGACTCTGGTTCTCTGTCAGATTACATCATTTCTGATGCGGTCCTTCAGATAATTTAACTTTTACTTTATTCAAATTGACCATAATTTAAAAACATAAAATTTTTCGTCTTATTCATTTTTATGTGAATATATAATATGCTACCAGTTTGTACATTCAATAAATAAGTCTTAGACTGTTTTAAATCATAGTCACTTACGTTAGAATAGTTATTTACGGGATTTTTACTATGTACAGTCAGCGTCAGATCGAGTTACCCCCCTGCAGCGGAAAAATAGCACTTGTGCCCCAGACATAAGGTCGGTCCAAATGTCAACAAGGTAACTCAACGTGACGCCGTGTGTTAAATAACTATTCTAATAGTCTTAAACTTACCTTAAGATACGGTCACGCAAAGCCTTGCGGCAGACGGTAGAGTGTGTTATTCATTAATAATGAATTTGTTATACGACAGTTAAGTTATTCATAATGATCAGTAAGTTCAAAGAGGAAGTAACTATTATACTCGAGCCAAAGATTTGTGCATAATATGCATATTGCATGCATAATCTGTGCTGTGTTTCGCTGCGTGAGTGAGGGTCCGGCCCAATCCGGGGAAAGGGGCCGTTTAAAGGTTGGCAGAGCACTTATGACTCCTCTGGTGTCTCAGGTGTCCATGGGTGGCGGCAATCGCTTACCATCAGGTGATCCGTTTGCTCGTTTGCCACCTATCACATATAAAAAAACCTTACCATAATCTTCCTAAACTCATTTATCCAGTAATACAAGTAGGTAGGTATTTCAGTTATTAAGTTTTGCGAAATTGAATGGCGCTAGTTTACAAAACAAAAAAGATATAGGTATCTATTCTATCGTCTGCCGCAAGTCTTTACGTTTAGTATAGAAAACAGTCTGAGGTATGCGCAGTACACCAAGATTATATTAGTTTCCTGCTGTTGTTTACAAGTTGAGTGACGGTCCGGTCGTGAGGGTGATTTTTAATTTACGAAAGCCCGCAACAAACTTTGTCTATAACTTTAAAAGTTTCCACTGATTTGAAATCTTGCGCTCATAACCAAAATATTAAAGCAAAACACGTAGCATAATTTTAACTTTTTTATGCGATTGGTCGAAAAACAAGACGGGTTTATTGTTAATTTGCCACAAAGTGAGTTGATCACATTACTTTAGAATGTCCTATAGTCAATAGTCAAATATTCTTTATTTGCATAGGCTTGTACACAGCACATACAAATCGTCATACATTTGAATGACTTAAAACTATTTATAAGTACATATGTATAATACATATATATGTTGATACATAAAATATACTAAAGAAATAAATAAACATAATGCGATTCTACCACCGGCTCGGAAAGTTGTTTCTGGTCGAGAAGATCCGGCAAGGAACTCGCCAGTTACTCTTTTTAATCGCCAAACTTTCATACAATGTTGTGTCATCATCATACCAAGCCATACAGTTTAATTGTTACACAAAATAAAATAAAGGAAATAATAATAAAATAAATATTATGAGGTAAACCGAAGGAGACCAGTCCCCAAAGGTCACAAGATTTACACATGCATATTTGTGTCACGAATTAACGAGCGGACCCCGGGCTCAGGGACAAAACGCTAAGATGATGATGAATTTATTTTGTGGTTGTAATGTACAATAACCCGAGCAGACGGAATTTGGTAAGCAAATTGCCACCGCCCATAGACAACCGCAACTCCAGGGCGTCACAAGAGTGTCAGTATTTCCTCATCCCACATGTTGGGCTTCGCAGGTTTTCTTCGAGGCCGTGATATAACTCTGTTCGAGCAGGCCAGGCAAGAATGTGTCAAAACGTGGCTTTCTCACGGGCAAAACGCACACGACTTTATTGAAACCTTTTCGTATAAACAAACACAGATTATTCGTGTCAAAACTGGCAAATGTTTATTATTATTATTTATTATCATAGCACACAAAAGAGATTACAATCAATGAGACTTATTTTAGTAGCATGAAAATATACATGACGAGATTGTAGTTCAAATTTATGTATGCCTAAAAGCTCAAGAGTTAATTGACACAACAATAAACAAATTAAGTATTAAATTATAAATTAAATTAAATTATAAATTATACCAAATTATAAATTAAATGTCAAATCATAAATTAAATATCAAATCATAAATTAAATGTCAAATCATAAATTCAATGTCAGATCATAAATTAATTAATTTAAATTATAATATAATCGCAGTGGTTTGAGCGCTGGGTATATGATATGCAAGGGTCGCGGGTTTGATTCCCGCACCAACACAATTGTGTTAACTAAGGTTTCCATAATTGAAAACGTTAGTTAAGGACCAAAATATTGTATGTGATGTTGTCTCAATTTAGATTTATTATAATTATTTCATAAATTGTGAACGTAAGTAACTATAAAATACGTAAGTGAACTCTCACGCGATCGTCCCTACACTACATAACATATAATAGGTACATTGACACAACAGGAACCAGCAATCAACAGATGAAAAAGGAAACTCCGCACAAAACATTATTGAAAGGCTCTTGCAAATGGCAGCCACCCTCCCCTACACAAGCCGCGTGCATTGAATACTGTTACAAGCGACAATGCAGTGCCGGCATTGAAAAACGGATCCATGGTTTTACACCATCACGTGTAAATGTAAGAAATAGGTGATGCCTTGACATCGCTTCTGTTGTAATTGCAACTTGGGCTCTCACCTTGCTTATCATCAGCTGAGGTGTGGCAATACTGTGCCTCTATAAAAAAAATCTAGTAAATGTAAGTAAGTAGTAATAAAATAGTAATTAGAGAGAGGCTCTTTACACCTCTACACAAGAAAAAAGAACTTTCCGTAATAATAATAATAGTAATTGAACATTTTGTCTCTCTAGGAACAACCCTTAGCTAAACTGAAAATAATGATTAATTTAATCAGTATTTTCAGTTTAATAACACATTAATATTATTATATCTTTAATAATAAATAAATAAATAATAACTAATTAAATATTTCACAACATCACATACATTGATCTGACTTCGAGATAGGTAGCTCAAGCACCTGTGTTTCGGATATCAGAATCAACAGTGGGATTGCAAATATATACATATAATACTTTTCTTTTGTAAATCATCATCATCATCAGCATCAGCCCATTTAAGTCACCACTGCTGGGGCACGGGCCTCCCTCAATCACATGAGGGGTAATTGCCATACTCACCACGCTTGGCAGACGGGTTGGCGAGGGTTTCAGCCAATAGACGTCCACTGCTGGACATAGGATCTGTTCTCCTCGCTATGTGCCCTGCCCATTGCCACTTGAGGCATGCAATCCTTTGGGCTATGTCTGTAACCTTAGTTCTCCTGCGGATCTCATCATTTCTGATACGGTCACGCAGGGAGACTCCGAGCATAGCTCTCTCCATTGCTCTCTGAGTGACTTTGAGCCTCCTTAATCGGCACATTGTAAGCGGCCACGTTTCGGTTCCGTATGTCATCACTGGCAACACACACGCATTGAAGACTTTCGTCTTGAGACACTGCGGTAGGTGGGCCGAAAATATGCTGCGTAGCTTCCCGAACGCTGCCCAGCCGAGTTGGATTCGTCGATCGACCTCTTTCTGGAAGTTGGACTTACCAAGCTGGACTTTTTGTCCGAGGTAGATGAACTCGTCTACAACTTCCAGTGCAGAGCTTCCAACCTTTACAAGAGTGGGTACGACATGGGAATTCGACCTGATTTTCGTCTTGTCCATGTTCATTTTCAGACCCACTTGTTGGGAGACTCTACTGAGGTCGTCAAGCATTGTGCCAAGGTCTTCCAAGGTCTCATCCATGACTACGATATCATCAGCGAATCGAAGGTGCGTCATGTACTCACCATTTATATTGATGCCAAGTCCATCCCAGTCCAGAAGTTTAAACACGTCCTCCAATAGAGTGGTGAACAGTTTTGGCGATATAACGTCACCCTGTCTCACACCTCGCTGGAGAGGAATGGGTTTTGATTCCTGGTCCTGAAGACGGACTGACATTGTGGCGTTTCCGTACAATGACTGCAACACTTGTGAAGTGAGTCGGTCTTATGTAAATACATACTTATAATACATAGAAAACACCCAGACCAATACAAACAGACATGTTCATGCACACAAATGTTTGTACTGTGCGGGGATCGAACCCACAACCCTTGGACCATAGGCAGCGTTCACTACCACTGTTCCAAACGGGTCACGGTCTTTATTTTATCTTTAATGTTTTTTTAAAGCGTTAAGTTACCTACTTAAAGCTTTTATTCCTTAATAACTGTGCTTTAACGGACATCTTTAAGATACATGTTATGGCCCCTTCCCATGTCCACGCTACTTCACGGGACGCAGATGCAGCAGCTGCTTCAGCGTAGTCCCGAAAAAAAAACAAATACTCCGCCTTAGACACCTGTTACCGATTCGCTCCGTTCGGCGTGGAAACTTTGGGACCGTGGGAGCCCGAGGCCCACAAGCTTTTCCGCGAGTTGTTTGCCCGACTACTCGACATTTCAGGTGACAGTAATGCTGGCAGCTACCTCGGCCAAAGCATTGGGTTGGCCATTCAAAGAGGTAACGCCGCCAGCATTCCTGGTACGATGAGTAGCGGGGCAGATATTTCATCTCATCCATCATCTCTTGTACCTAATAGTATACCTCTTTTTGTTTGTGTTTAGCATTCTGTAAATAGGTACTTTTTTATATTCTTATTATTATGGCAATGTTAATGTAAATAAAGCATCTAAAAGCAGACAATAAATGAAAGTTACGAATGATGAATTTTTTCTGCTTCACAAATAAGAAAATATTTGATCTGCATTTTACATAAGCGTTCCAATTTCCAAATAGTCTTAATACAAATAAAAATATTTACACTATTTTGTTTGCAATTTATGAAAGCCAAATAGTCTGAATCTAGTGTATAGAAAAAAATACAGCAAACTGAAAGATCTATTTAGTAGTTATGTATTTTGACTTATATGTCTTTTACGTGTGGTTATGTTTATGTCTGTGTAAATGTGTTTGGCATGTGTCTGTATATGTGCAGAGGCGTATGTGTAATGCGTGCCCGAGTAAGTTTTTGAAATTTGAATGAGTGTGCTTCTGTGTAGTAGTGTAGCTGTCTGGTAGAAATCTCGCTTTCAGCGATAAGGCCGCCGAAATTGTACACAAAATTCCTGTACTATGCCTAGTACTTGTGTATTATGTGCACTAAAGTATATCTATCGATCTACGCCTCCCCCAATATTCTCTACACAGATCGGTCCTGTGCCGCCCGCATCCAATGGATTCCCGCGATCTTCACCAGATCATCGGTCCACCTTGTGGGGGGCCTGCCGCGGCTGCGACTTCCTGTACGTGGCCTCCACTAGAGGACCTTTCCGCCCCAACGGCCGTCTGTTCTCCTCGCTATGTGCCCTGCCTATTGCCACTTGAGGCATGCAATCCTTTGGGCTATGTCTGTGACCTTAGTTATCCTGCGGATCTCATCATTTCTGATACGATCACGCATCACTATCACTATGTCCAGCAGTGGACGTCTATTGGCTGAAATGAATGAATGAATGATGAAATCTATCTAGGTACCAAACTACTACTACACGCAAACAAAGTGGCCAATCAACGCATCAAAAGAGAATGCACTCACTGAATGGATACCAGACTGCAGCCTGGCGCAAACAACGCGAACTCAAAGCCACTTGTTAGCCGACAGGGCCGGAGACAATGCGGTCCAAATGGCGCTCGGCGCTTGTCTGTGGGGAAATGTGACATGAATCCTATTATACCTTTGCTAGTGGGAGAGTCACGCTTCGGCATGAATAGGCTGATTTGACCGGAGTGATAGGCTTCACAAAATGCGAAGTGAGTATGGGTACCGGAGACCCAATTCGAAGGAAGAGGAAAAGTTTGCAAGCGTACTTGTGACTTCACTGGTGTTGCGGGTTTTAATGATCGTTGTCAGTCGTTTGACGTTATGTCACCCGTCTGTTCGTCTGCCACCTACCACAAAGCTATTATAGGTAGGTGCTCCATTCGGACTTCCTGGGTATTACAGTGACTATAGTGGAGCGCACGTCAAAGCGAAGGTTGTGTTTCGGATCCCGGGTCGGGCCAAATAACTAAATGTATGATATTAAGAAATTCATAGCATATATTTGAAAAACCCATCAATAAATCCAACCATACTCGTAGGTATATCCATCCAAAATGCCTACGACGTAAGTACTTACGTTTATAAGGCGCTGCGCTCTCATGAGCTACCACTGCTCCAACAAGAACGTAAGTAGACAATCAAATTTTGCTTACATACACAATATATGTATATGTAATACACTTATATTGCTTTTAGGGCTACTATCATACACTTTCAGCTTTAAGAATTGATATGCACATACTGTTTTTGCCGTGTGGTCCCGGCAGAGTAGAATAGGCCACCCTCACTCTTACCGAGGTGTCGTAAAAGGCGACTAAGGTAAAGCTGCTGGCATGATCATCAGCACCCAGAGAAGGAAAACTCTGCATTTACATCAAAACCCTCGCCAACCCGTCTGCCAAGCGTGGTGAGTATGGCAATTACCCCTCATGTGATTGAGGGAGGCCCGTGCCCCAGCAGTGGGGACTTAAATGGGCTGATGATGATGATGATGCACATACTTTTTATGTATGTGGCAGTGTAAAGCTGTCTTCTCAGTAGAAATCGACATTCTGAACCAGCGGTAGATGATAATATATGTACCTATTTTGACATAAGTAAAAGTGTTCTGTATGGACCTAAATTGAATAAAGAATTTTTTATCTTTATGTAAACACAACTATGATGATAGGTAGTAGGATGGTAGGTAGATACTTTGGGAAATACTCAATTTTCTTGAAGCTTTCGTTACGTAAAAAAAGCTGTTTAGGAAAAGGTCGTGAACTTAAATATAACTTTATTAAAACAAATAGTGGCCCTCACATCATTTCGGGGCATTAGTTCCAATTTATACCAATAGATGGCGCTAGGTATCGATTACAACGCGCAAGCGTTTCGGGTTTTCGCATTACCTATAAGGCTGCGTTTCCACAGGAGTGGAGCTGCGTGGAGTTGAGCGGAGACTTATTAAAATTGTCTAATCACGATGCTCAAAATAGATGAGTTGTGTATTTTGAGCAATGTGATTGGTAATTTTTTGTAAGTCTCCGCTCAACTTCGCGCACCTCCACTTCTGTGGAAACGCAGCCTAAGCGATGCCACTGCCCTCTATAAATAGTATCGAAGATGTACTTAACTCACTCAATACTCGCTTGTTATTTGCAAAAACACTACTGTGTCCAATTAGTTGTAACAATAATAACAATAGTACTTAAGGGCGGATAGACATAAATACAAAAAACCGGCCAAGAGCCAGTCGGACTCGCCCACGAAGGGTTCCGTGGCAGCAAGTAAGTAGTAGTAAATATATGAAAGGTAAATTGCGGTTTACGGTTTCAAACCAATTTTCGTTGTTAGTTTTTATGTTAATGTATATCATATATTTTTTTAATTTTATAATTCTTTTACTATAGAAGTTATTATAGAAGGACACACACACACACACACACACACATTTTAATAAAGTAAAGTATTAAGTTTAGATTTTTTTTTATTAAAAACCTCAACATCATTTTTAACGACCTATCCCCACCACATGTATGGTTTTGATGAAAAAAATGTAGAGTTTCAGTTCTAAGTATGAGGACCCTACAAAAAAACATTTTTTTTCTATTTTTGTGTTAAAAATCGTAATGCGTTAAAAAAATACATCTATTTACCAAGTTTCAATAGCATAGTTCTTATAGTTTCGGAAAAAATGTGGCTGTGGCAGACGGACAGACGCCCAGACGGACAGACGAACAGACGGACAGACGGACAGACGGACAGACGGACAGACGGCCAGACGGACAGACGGACAGACAGACATGACGAATCTATTAGGGTTCCCTTTTTGTTTTTTGCCATTTGGCTACGGAACCCTAAAAACCCAGATACACTAAACACTTTTAGCAGTTACAGCAGCTTTTATAACTTTACAATTTTTGTCTCACGGCTAGTTTGAATAATTATTGTAATTCCTAGAGTGCCATCACTTTAAAACCAATTTGGGGTTGTCAGTAAAGTGTGAATCTGAGTTGTCCATCGGGTTGTCTTCAAAATTAACATTGTTAAAATACCAAACGCTGGTAAGTAACATTATCCCTGATATTTTGTAAAAAGGGTAGTGTCAGCCCTGTCCAAGTCTTAAGATAAGCATACCTATAATACATTATGGCGTCGCGTAGTTAGCCTATCGTTGTATTGTTGTTTGTAGACTCCATTTCCGCCGCGATCGTCGCCAATGAGCTAAGCGACTTAGAATCCACTTTGAGGGCTTTTAACACGTAACTCGATTTGAGCACGGCGGTATAGCGATTGTTTGGTTGTATAACAATTTTAGCAAGTAAAGTTTTACAGGGCAAATGCCTCCATCATAGAAATCAGGTCATCGCTACTATGATGGGATTAGGCTTAATCACCACGTTTGCTAAATGCGGATTGGGGATCACAAAGCCGAGCTATGTTCGGAAAATTCGAAACATACTTTTCGCTCGAATCGCCCGCGAATCGAACCGAGAGGTCCTAATCTAATGCAGACGTTACGACCGAATCGGAGGTTTTCTCTCTTTCACACACGCTGTGTGTCTCCTTTGTTTGGATGCGACAAGGTATACACTCGTTCCTTACGGTTTTAAATTACGCCACCTGGACCCCGAGGTCCCGGCCCGGTATTTAAACCACTAGACCAACAGGGCGTCTAAACTTTTTTTTTTGTGATAGTTGGCAGATGAGCTGACGGATCACCTGATGATAAGCAATTGCTGCCGCCCACGACACCCGCGACACCAGTGGAGTCACAAGTGCGTTGCCAACCTTTTAACCCCCCTTTCCGCCGTATTGGGCCTCCGGTACTCTTACTCACGCAGCGAAACACAGCACAGTGCTGCTTCACGCTGGTTTTGTGTGAGGCTGTGGTATCACTCCGGTCGAGCCGGCCCGGCCCATTCATGCCGAATGTGGCTCTCCCACGGTATGCAGATTCTAGATAGCAGGTCTAGATAAACAGTAAAAGGACTCTTAAAAGTTGCGATTTCGTTAAGAGTGCTCTCTGTAATATCCGCTAGTCAATAAAACCCTAAACTTTGTGTTTATCGTTTTATTGACGTGAAGTGTGTATACTTCGACAATAGCCCACTTTTTGTTTTACTTATCAAATATATTACTCGAATTGGCCGAAATTATCCTGAGGGTAGTAGAGCCATTTTTTTTTTGATTATGAAATCGCCTATAAACTCTCCCACTGCAGGGCAAAGGCCTCCATCATAGAAATCAAGTTATCGCTATGATGGGATTAGGCTTAATCACCGCGCTTGCCAAATGCGGATTGGTGATCACAAACCCGAGCTAAATCCGAAAAATTCGAAACATACCTTTCGCTCGATCCGGGAATCGAACCCAGGACCCTGAGATCACGGACCGGTACTTAAACCACTAGACCAACAGGGCGTTCAGTAATTTCCCTGAATAATACTTTACCAGTTGAGTAGGTATACCAGAATTTATCAGAACTACAAAAAGACAACTTGTAACAAAATTGTATATTATGCAATAGGATATTTGTATGCCATAATTTTATTTGCCCGATTTTCATTTTCAATGAAATTCGGGCAAATGTAATTCTGGCAAGTAGGTGAAACGTAACTCTGTCGCAATCCTTTTTTTTGTTTAATTTTTTATGTGATAGGTGGCAGACGAGCTGACGGATCACCTGATGGTAAGCGATTGCCACCACCCATGGACACCCGCGACACCAGTGGAGTAACAAATCCACTGCTGCCAATGTCGTACTTTGTGTTAGTCAAAAAGCCGAAAGTAGGCGGAGCACAGTCGAGAACGTGGTAAACTAGGTACTAAACGTGGTAAACTAGGTACTAAACGTGGTAAACTAGGTACTAAACGTGGTAAACTAGGTAGGCTTACGAGGCTCGCAGTGTGTACTATATATTTTGTTAATGTTTTTTTTTATTAGAATAGTCAGACATTTGGCCACAATCTCACCTGATGGTAAGTGATGATGTGGCCGAGGATGGATCATGCCTGTCTAGTAACAGCTTATTCACTCTTTTCTTGAATAAGTTCAGATCATAGTGTTTTGGGAACACATCTTCCGGCAGAGAGTTCCATTCCTTAGCTGTACGCAACATGAATGTACCTTTGAACCGTTTGGTACGTGTTGCCGGTATTTCTACCACATAAGGGTGGTAACCTCTTCTCCGTCTTGTGTCCCGATGATGAAAGGGGGCCGGTGGAATTAGATAATGTAATTCCTTCGCACACTCTCCGAAATGCAACCTGTAAAAGACCGAAAGACACGCTACCTTACGCCTGTGTCCAAGGCGTAACAACTTGCGGTCGAAAAGTTCGGCGTCGCCAAAAATCCTTTTAGCTCGGTTTTCGATCGGTTCCAATGCAGCCAGTTGGTATTTGGCAGATCCATCCCAAAGGTGACAGCAGTACTCCATGCAAGTTCGGACTTGAGCTTGGTGTTATTTCAGACGAGCAGACGTATCACCTGATGGTAAGCGATTGCCGGAGATCGGCTCATGCTCGCACGTCTACCGTAGAACCACCTTTATGTTTCGAAATACCAGTTCCTGAATATAATGAAAAGAATTCGTCATAAAAAGAATTGTTAAAATATTAAAAGCCACGAAAGCCTCCAGGGAAGTGGGCTGAGGGTTGACAAAGGACATGTTCGTACATGTTGTGTTCCCACTCGTCACCGTTATGGGCGATAGAGGAGTTATTATTTTTGAATTAATAATGCAGCCACAGTGGACTAACTAACAGCAAGATACGTTGTACATTATTTTTATTTTTTTAGTAAGTTTCCGGTAAGAAATTCTTAGTGTCAGCCCGGAGTCTGCAAGTAGTGGGTTCCGGAGGCTAATCTTGCAGAGGTTCTTGAACATAGTTCGGAATCTGATCACCGACCTTCTTAACAAGCTATAGACGTGTAATTAAGTAGGTATTCTCCATGTTGCAAAGCTCTTTTACTGACTTAAACAAAAATGCTTATGCTTTTTGACTATGGGGTCTGGTCGACTGCCTCGGTGGCGCAGTGGTTAGTGGGTCGCACTTTAAAGCGACGGCTGCGCAAGAGGTCCTAGGTTCGATCCCCGGGTCGGCAAAAAGATTTGTGCCTAAGTTTTCGGTAAGAAATTCTTAGTGGCAGTCTAGAAGTTGGCGGTCTTGTACCCCCGTGCCTCGGAAAGCACGTTAAGTCGTTGATCCTGCGCCCAATCCCTCTCCAGTCGTGTCTGCCACAATAGATCATCTACTGGTCGCAGTGGCTATGAGACGCAAGGCTCACCCCATTTCTATCAAATCTCCACTCGTGTCACGCTGGTGTCCCATCGGAATATGAGGGTAAGGGAATAGAGATTACTCACTCGGTTAATGGTGGAGGTCGCCAACCTTTAGAAATAAAAAGGCACCCGGAGAAGAAGATATTTCACAAACTGGAAACGTCTCATTCCTGCGGGAAAACATTAATTAATCCACACGCGTTGATAGCTGGAGGCTTGTAGAAATTATAATAAAAAAACCTTTTGTAACTGTGGCTGAATGGCCACGCGATATTAAACAAAGGCACGCACGTGGATAATATACAGGCTATTACGGGACATTTCCTAACAAAGCAAATAGCCGTGTTTACAAAATTATTATCTCTACGGCTAATTTTGCTTATAAATTGTTGCTCGTAAGAGGATATTTTAGTGAAATTATGCTCGAATGTCGGCTTATTCGTAGGTACTTGTTTGTTCTTTGTATCATCTGATTGGTGTGTCGCGTTTGCGAAATTAATGCAAATATTTGTGTGCAAATAAGTAAACTAAAGTTGAGACAAAATAACAGGCCACATTTGACGTTTCTCTCATAGAGACTTGACCTACTAAAAAACTTCGATTAAAGTGAATAATCGTTGAGTTCTTAAAACAAACATGAATCGAATAAAATAATAATGGAAAAGAAGTTGTTAGTACTTTTATTTAGAGAAATGTGAAACGATACTATTGAAAAGAAAGAAGATAGTAGGTTACCGACCCTAGATATTGATCCGCGGCCAGTTTATTTCTTTTTCTTCGAAATCAAAGCGCTTATATTGTGTGACATATGCAGTTTTTCTGTTTACAAAGTTATAAATGTATGTATTTATTCCGCCGCGTGATCCCCGGCAGAGTAGAATAGGCCACCCTCACTCTTACCGAGGTGTCGTAAAAGGCGACTAAGGTAAAGCTGCTGGCATGATCATCAGCACCCAGAGAAGGAAAACTCTGCATTTATATCAAAACCCTCGCCAACCCGTCTGCCCAGCGTGGTGAGTATGGCAATTACCCCTCATGTGATTGAGGGAGGCCCGTGCCCAGAAGTGGGGACTTAAATGGGCTGATGATGATGATGAAATGTATTTATATTTTTAAACAACAGAATATACGTTTTTATTTAATCTGAATGTGGCTTTTCATTTATGGTTGAATAATCCTACACGATTAACATTGTATTCGTTCTATTAATTGGGGTACACCACTAAAGCTAAAAAAAATGGGTTGACACATACAACATTGTACCAACGTACAATTCTCTAGAAAAGTAAATGTTTAATAAGTTTATAAATAGTTTTTTGGTCTTTATTGAAACAAATAAATGCAAACATATTTTAAAAAAGTTAAGTAATTGTTTTTTTAACATAGAAAGATTAATTCAATGACCGTTGTTACAAAGTTACGTTGTCTAATTTTGTTAAAGTGTCAAATATGGCCTTTTATATGGGCCTAACTATAAGTATTACCATGGACTAACTGATACCTGTATTACGGAAAATCAGTTAGCATTTGTTTAAGGAAAGATATTACCAACATTTTCATTTGGTTTCTAGTTTTTATGGCTATTATAGGTGGTAAACCAGTAAATGGATCACCTGTTGGTAAGCAATAGCCAATTACCATGAACACCAGCAACATTAATGGAGTCAAAAGTACGCTACCTAACTTTTGAACTCCCATTCCCCCCCGGATTGGGCCTCCTGTAATCCTCAGCCACTCGAAACAGAGCGCACATTCACGCCGGCTTTCTGTGGAGCCTGCGTAGTATCACTCCGGTCGAGCCAGTCCATTCTTGCAAAAATAAATATTCCAAGGTTAAATTATCAATTTTCAAAATTTGTCATCAGAAATATCTTTCTAGTTAACATAATAATCCAAAACAAAAAATAAGGTTACAAATTATAATATTTACTTATGTCAATAGGCTCTTAGCCACACAGAATTCACAAAATTAAATGATAATGTAAGCAAAATAATACCATTCTTGTCACATAAAATAATAATATTAATCTTTCAATCTTATTGATTCTCGTACACAATGCAGTAGTGTGTGCTCGAAAGTGTTTTTAAAATTACAAGACAATAAATTTTGTTGCGACTTCAATAGGCCTCTGCTTATAATAGAACGGGTAGGTATATTTTAAAACTGGCTCCTAAAAATAAACATTAGGAACTTTTTTATTGTAAGATACAATACACATAAACCCAATAAAAAGTGGTTTGCGCCGCCGAGTTCGCAACAATATCTAAGATAGAAGATTGTAAAAATCCTTTCACATTTCCTTATACTACACGAAAATTGGGTAACCCTATTTGGTAATAAGATAGGAAAGGGTAGGGTTACCATATGAAAAAATCAGAATTTCCGAGCGGAAGCCTGATGAAAAATTTAGATAGGTATTATGTTGCATTTGTTGACAATTTTCTCTCAATAACCTACATAACAATAATAAAGATAATTTTCGTTTTTACGCATAATTTTACGCGTTGTAGTCATAGCAAAAAAGCAGCGTCCCCCTTACCACGTACCGCAATAATGTCCTCCAAACCGATATTTCGGTCATGGCGGCTAATCTCAGAGATTGCCCATTGACGCAGGACATAATATAGTGCACAAGTGTTTGCACAGATACAAGTGCACTCTCTATTTCCTTACCCTCATATTTTGATACTACTGTGACACGACCGATAGATCAGGTGCAGGACCAACGGCTTAACGTGCTTTCCGAGGCACAGGGGTACAATACCGCCAACTTCCAGACTCCGGGCTACGACTGCAAATTTCTTAACAGAAACACTCAAGTACAACTTTTGGCCCGACCCGGAGATCGAACCCGGGACCCCAAGCGCAGCAGTCCTTTAAAGTGCGACCCACTAATCACTGCGCCACCGAGGCAGTCCGTTTGGAGGGTACCGCTATAATAGGTATTCAATTCAAATGAAGTACCTATGTCAACATGAGATTCCAAGATTTGAGCAGACGGATCACCTGATGGTAAGTGATGGGGAAGTAATTGACATTCTGACTAATGACAATCTGGTAAGTAAATAAACAAATATAAGTTTTTTTTTATATGAGAGGTGGCAGACGAGCAGACGGATCACCTGATGGTAAGCAATTCCGCCGCCCATGGACACCTGCAACACCAGTAGAGTCACAAGTGCGCTGCCAACCTTTTCCCCTTCCCCCCATTGGGCCTCCGGTAGCCTCACTCACTCGGCGAAACACAGCGCAGGCGCTGCTTCACGCCGGTCTTCTGTGAGGCAGTGGTATCACTTCGGTCGAGCCGGCCCATTCATACCTAAACGTGGCTCTCCCACATTTAAAACGTAAATTTTTGTCAAATGAGGAACGCAGTGGGTTCATAAGGGCGTTTCGTTTAGTAACACGTCCCCAGTTCGCACTTCGCAGAGCTACCTGTATTCTAGTAGATACTGAAGAGGTCTTTAAAATGTAGGTACTATTGTATTTTTTGAAATATGCAAAGCAAAGAGTCTTAAAATCCTGAAATTAATATGAGTATCGTAAGATATGGTAACACAACGGATGAAAGAATTGAGAAGCACAAAAGTTGAAAAAACGGAAAAGCCTAGACAAACTTGCGGGAGCCCTATCTCGAATTCCCGAAGCACTACAACTATCCTGCAATCTAAACAACAACTACCATTTCTAAAACTGATCTAGGTTTCAGTGAGGGAACAAATAAAATAAATGCATTGATATTGCGAGGAACGAATGAGTTTTCTACCTTACTTACTAACTAGTTTTTTAGATTTAGGTATATACCTACAATATTGATGAGACTATCGACAGCTCATGTCGAATCAAGCACTTACAAATTTCGTCGACTAAGTAACGCGTTCAGTGGTATAATTGGTAGTACATTCACCCGGATTGTGGAAGGTGTGGGTTCGAGTCCCGCCTGAACACGAGATGAAATTTTTAAGTGTGTTATTTATTCTGAGTATCATTTGTCTTATGATTTTTGGAAAATCGCATAAGAAAATTTTACTTTTCATACAAACTCGGTCGCGTGATACGTTCATTTTGTATGAAGATCGTAAATTTTTCGACGTACTTATTTACAAAAGTCGTTGAACAAACGTTGTTTGGAATGGTCAATAGAAGTGATGTTCAAAGAAATGTAAATGTTTATCGATACATGCTGTATAAGTACCCTGCACAAGTACCTAAGCTTAGGAGTTGCAGAGCACTTGAAATAGCTGCCAAAGTTTTGATTCGATCTAGAGTTATTAGCATCATCTGAAATGTCGAGTATGATGTTCACAATCCACTCAATTCCTGTCTCATTAACCCTCCGTATCCCTAAAACGTATTTCTAACTAACTACGAAATACATTGACAGGTTTAACAGAGGTGAAGCCAATGTGCCGCTTGATAAGGTTCAGTGTATATTCGAGCCGGCGATGTAGGCAATGTTTGATTGATATTGTTGTTTCTTGGTACAGATTAGGTACGTCTTCGTAGTAGACTAGAGGGATGGATGAAGTCAATCGCATCGATACAAATCGAATACATACATCATCAAATCACAGCGTTTACATTTTCAGCATCATATAATTCGATGTAAATCGCAAGAAAATTGTCATTTGTAACCTAAATCTATCAGGTGCATTTATTTCAGTAGAAGGAAAGTCATGTTTATAGGTAAGGCTTACGTGTTAAACTTTATTAAAACCTTCCACATACTTCTACTAGGCTAAGATACGAGTAAACCTCCATCTCTCTTGCGCCAAGTGCCAGTCATCTGTCTAGAGTACGCGTAATTCCTTTTCGACCTCATCTTTCCCGAGGTATCTCGGGCGCAGAGTGTGAAAAAGACAGAGATAAAGATTTCATTTCATTACGAGTAAACATGGACTAGTTTTGTATCGATACATCGCTTACATTAGGTACCTATATTAATTCGGGATGGTATCGATATATAAAGCCCGTCTTTACTTCAAACTAATATTGCATACCTATATGCATCAGAAAAACGATCGATTACGCACGGGTCCCGGTAAACTGCTGTTAATTGCCGACGATGACAATTACAATCAATTAGGGGTTGCGTGTATGCACTAGTTCGAAGTGGGTAAATGTTCATTTTATAAAACTGGGGCGGTAATTTACTAGGCACGAGAGCTTTTTCTGTACTGCTAGGGTCGTAATGAAAAAGAACAAAGAAACGAGAACGAATGAAATACCACACAGGTAAAGACCGTATATTGTATTCTGTAACAGAAATAGATTTATCAATAATAGAAAAATCAGTTTATTATAGACTCGGCAGGTGCTCATTTCTGAATCAGAGCAACCGACCTTTTGTGACGTCACCCATTATGCTTTTAATTCAACTATTATCGACACAGAAGTGTTTTGAAGGGCAAGTAATGGGCAATCCCTTTTTTAGGGGTCACTCTCTGCCACCAGAGAACACAAAATGGCAACTATAGACACCATCATCTCCACTTACGACGACTCACCGTCACCTTCCTACCGTCATCTCCGTCACCTTCCTACCGTCATCACCTTCACCTTCCTACCGTTCATCACCGTCACCTTCCTACCGTCATCACCAGAATATTCCTACCGTCGTCACTGTCACCTTCCTACCGTCATTGCCGTCAGCGTCTTATTGGATCTTTTCCAACTATATGCACCCAAACCACATATGGAAAAAAAAACGGTATAGAAAAAGAAATCGCTATGTTCAGTGAGTTAAGGTGACGGGTAAGGCACACTGGCGACGCCAATCGATTTTAATTTTTAGCTACTAAACCGGATCTATTTTAAACAATTTCGGGGTTACAACCTCTCGGCAAACACTTATAGTATTTATTACACCTTAAGTAAAAGATATACTTATAACATTTAACGTATATTTTCTACCGTGTTAAAAATCGGACAGTAAACTCAAGTGGTTCCGTACCTGGTCGTAATTGAGTGCTGAACTAACTTTACGCTTCCAGGTGCCATTTTATAGCCCTATTGCTCTCCCGGCTCTCCCGACTAGAAGAAAGTTACACTTCGCTATCTCTTGTTAAAACACTTTATGTATTATATAAAGAACCTCCATTGATCTGACTCCGAGAAAGGTAGCTCAAGCACCTGTGTTACGGATATCAGAATCAACAGTGGGATTACATTTAATACTTTTCTTTTGTAAATACATACTAATAATACATAAAAAACACCCAGACCAATACAAACAGACATGTTCATACTGTGCGTGACAGCAGTGCGTGACAACAGACATGTTCATACAAATGTTCGTACTGTGCGGAGATCGAACCCGCAACCCTTGGACCAAAGGCAGCGTTCACTACTACTGTTCCAAACGGGTCGTCAATAGATAGGTGGCAGACGAGCAGACGGATCGCCTGATGGTAAGCGATTGCCACCGCGCAGACAGACACCCGCGACACCAGTGGAGTCACAAGTGCCATGCCAACCTTTTCCCCCGGATTAGGCCTACGGTACCCTCACTCACGTAGCACAGTTCTGCTTCACGCCAGTTTTCTGTGAGACCATGGTATATCTCCGGTCAAGCCGGCCCTTTTCATGCCGCAGCGTAATACTCCACGGTTAAAAATAGTGTGTGTTAACTTTATTTATCACTCGCGGTGATCACTTACCACAGTTGACATGATTGTTCGCTTGTCGCTTCAGGCATAAAAAGCAACGCAGTTTTTTTTTTCACTTTTATCTATAAACTCAGGCTCAACCTGAGACAGTCTTTAAACATAAAGACATGACGTAAATGTTGTAATAAAGTGCGGGATGACTTAAAATATGTGTTGACTGAGCTATTCAGTCCGCACTCCGGAGCAAGTCGGGAAACGGCCCATAAATCGCTAGATTTATGTACTACCACGTGCGTGAAATATAATAGGATCCTTTATGGGCGTTTAACATATAATTTTCATAATATTTACGACTCAAACTGTTCAAACAGGCTAACACTATCTATGGGTATGTAAAGCTATTGGCCCAAATCTACTAAATAAAACCACTAGATTAATGTATTACAAAACTCGAATTTATTAGAAATGTATCTTATAAGTATTCGGAAAGACACAATGCTTGCGCGATGCAAACAGGCACAACGCCATCTGTTGGTACTTTTGCGCACTATGTTTTCATGCATTACAATTTACTAACTATTTGCTACAAATAATATATGATAGCTTTGGACAGGCAAATATCGTAAAGTATGAGATAAAAACGAATCTGTCATCTTAACTTAAGACGATAATCAAGTAAATTCATACAACATCTCATACGTACTTTGACCTGATTCTATAATATGTAGGTAGCTTAAGGACTTGTGTTACAGATATCAAACAACAGAGGAATTAAAAATATATAATACTTAATAATAATATCCTCCAACCGATTTCGGCTACGGCAGCCACTTACGCAGAATATATTATAGTGCTCAAGTGTGTGCGCAAAAATAAGTGCACTCTCTTTCCCTTACCATCATAATCCGATGGTACACCAGCGTGACACGATCGTAGAGGGATCGGGCGCAGGACCAACGTGACTGAACGCGCTTTCCGAGGCATGGGGATACAAGACCGCCATCTCCCAGACTCCGGGCTGACACTGTGAATTTCATTACCAAAAAACTCAGGTACAAACAAACGATGGCCCGACCTGGGATTCAAACCCGGGACCCCAAGCGCAAACATCACTTTAAACCCACTGCGCCAACGAGGCAGTCGACCAGACCCCATAGTCAAAAAGATACATTAAAAATATTTCATTGGCCCATATCATAAATACGTTACAGTCTTACATACTTATAATATAATAAATTTCACTTTTTTTTTCACATTAAGTTTAAGCGATATAATATAAATCATGTGACGGCCTCTTTGACGCAGTGGTTAGTGGGTCGCACTTTAAAGCGACGGCGGCGCTTGAGGTCCCTGGTTCAATCCCCAGATCGTGCTAAAATTTGTACCTCAATTTTTCTGTTAAGGGACGGGTAGGGCACACTAGCGACGCTAATTGATTTGATTTTTAGCTACTAAACCTTTACTAGATCTGTTTTAAACAATTTAGGGGTTATAATCTCTCGGCAAACACTTATACTATTTATTGAATAAACATGCACAAATGTTGGGTCCAACACGTACGCGAAAAATTCATTCACGCCAAAAGCGGCCACTTTTGGCGTGAATCACTTTTGGCGAAAAAATGATTCACGACAAAAGTAGTCGCTTTTGGCGTGAATCAATTTTTCGCGTACAAAAACAGATCCAAAATTTGTGAATAGTTGTTTAATAAATAGTATAAGTGTTGTAAACCTGAAATTGTTTAAAATAGATCCTTATTGTTTAAAATAGATCCTTTAAAATAGGTTTAGTAGCTAAAAATTAAAATCTATTGGCGTCGCTAGTGTGTCCTACCCGTCATCCTTAATATGTTTGAACGCTAAGATCATTATGAGGCTGACTGTGTACTTCAAAGGTACGTTCTCTGAAAGCTGACATGCAAAGCGCGAATTTGTTTTTTCCTCCTATTAAGCACAGAATGGCATGTCGATTGCAGAACCCTCATACTCGAGCGCAAATCATTACCGAGATTCGGTGAAGCCTTGATTGCTTACAGGTTCTTGGAAGCCTAACGTTTGGTCCCGTAAGCAAAATTGTTCCTGCTATTAAAGACTTCTAACTAATCTTACTAGTTCTTACGTAGTTATTAGGTAGAAACCTAAGTTTTTTTGTTGGTAAATAAATCTCTTTTTTATTTCGGCGAAAGCTATTACCTAATGGCTAATGAAAGGTATGCTTTTACGTTTTAGTTTGGTCCGCATTAAGACTACAATGCAATAGCAATCTGGGCTAACATCACTATTTCGTAAAGCCTGCTAATCTTTATTCTAGACTGAATTAAAAATTTAAAACACCGTGTGTAAAATTCAAATAGAATCTGTATTCAATTAATAGGTCAAATTTTGCACAATAACTAAAATATTTTTTGTTATTGCCCGTGGATAAATCTATGGTATAACGTCAGTTTTGTATTAGAATGACAGCGCTATACTCGTACCATGGATCGGATAAAAATTGGTCGAATCGGCTTATAGATTTACACAGGCGAAACCTGGAATTACCTACCCTTTTTGAGTCTGAGACACAGTGCTATTTCTGTTTGTAACTTGAAGTGTCGCTCACTGTATATAGATACAGATAGGTATAGACCTATCCATCCCCATTTGAAACACTTATTCAGAAATATCAAAGTACTCGTACAATCTGTAGAAACGGTTCTTAAGCTTTCCTTTTTATATCGCCTTAATCTAAAGGCCATAGATTGAGAGCCTCCACCTCGCTTTATTTATTGGGACTACCATAGGGTAGTACCGATAAAGCGAGGTAAAGGCGCACTTTACACGGAATCCTCAAGGACTGAGAAGCCAATAACGTTAACTCGGCCGAAGCACTAAAATAAATTTATAACATACATATAGATTTAATTTCAACACATACAAGGTTAGCCGTGGTCCGAAATACTTTTCATTATCATCATCAGCCCATTTAAGTCCCCACTGCTGGGGCACGGGCCTCCCTCAATCACATGAGGGGTAATTGCCATACTCACCACGCTAGGCAGACGGGTTGGCGAGGGTTTTGATATAAATGCAGAGTTTTCCTTCTCTGGGTGCTGATGATCATGCCAGCAGCTTTACCTTAGTCGCCTTTTACGACACCTCGGTAAGAGTGAGGGTGGCCTATTCTACTCTGCCGGGGACCATGCGGCTAAAAAAATACTTTTAATTTTATTTTAATTTAATTTGTAAATAACCCTGTACAGTTACGAGTATGTCCTAGTTACATCAATAAAATACAGATAAAAATAAACCACCAGACTTGAGTCGATTTGAATTAAAAATGCATTTTTAAATTTTCCGCGTTGCATTATAACTTGTATTAATTAAGACGGAGATTAACACGAAATGTCCGCTTGTGACCACGGCTCGTTTTAATCCCCGTCTTAATTAACTATAGTTAAAATGCATTTTAACTATAAGGTAAGTAAGTACGAGTACGGTAAGTAAGTCCTACAAGGTGGACCGACGATCTGGTGAAGATCGCGGGAATCCATCGGATGCGGGCGGCACAGGACCGATCTGTATGAAGAACATTGGGGGTGGCCTATGTCCAGCAGTGGACGTCTATTGGCTGAAATGATGATGATGAAGTAAGTACGACCCCACGTGGAGTACTGCTCCCATCTTTGGGCAGGCGCCCCTAAATATCAGTAGACCCATTTGACGCCTCGCAGAGACGAGCTGTCTGGATTGTCGGGGATCCCGATCTTCACGGACAAATTAGAATCGTTGAAGTCGCGAAGAGATTTTGGCTCTCTTTGCCTCTTCTATAGGCTCTTCCATGGAGAGTGCTCTGTGAAGCTGTTTAATATCATACCAGGGTCACCATTCTACAATCGCACGACTAGACGCCGCGGCAAACTTCACCAAATACTACCTGGTACCAATCCCTTCTAGAACGCTTCGTTTCCAGCGCTCTTTTTTCCCACGCTCGTACAAACTCTGGAATGAGCTTCCAGTCGCAGTGTTCCCTGATCGCTATGAAATGTCCTTTTTTAAACGTTTGAAAAGAGTTCTTCTTTCACGGTAGGCGACGGCATGACTGTGCTCCGGCATTGTTGATGTCTATGAGCGCGGTTACCGTTTACCATCAGATGGGCCGCAAGCTCGTCTGCCTATTATAAGCAATAAAAAAAGTAATTATAGGTACTCGTAGTAGAGACTTTTCATCAACTCACTGTATAATAATGACCGCGCTCGAATGAATCCTCAGAACGGTATCAACGAAGTGCCTCGATTTCTGACGCTCCAAAGCTTTTATAAGACTACTTATTCTGATTAACTTTTAAAGTGTGCATTTTAACCATTATGAGCTTAAGTAGTTTATGTTAAGCACCTACTTCCATTTATATTCTGCTCTCCTGGTACTTTTAAAATTAACAAGAACTAACGTCCTAAAGCGCTTTTTATGAGTAAGGGAGGCAAACGAGCAAACGAGTCACTTAGCTGAGTTTGAAAAAAAAAGATATGACTGTACTTCGAAAGCATTGAAGGTAAGACCCTCATCATCATCATCATTTTCAGCCAATAGACGTACACTATCGACAGCTCATGTCGAATCAAGCACTTACAAATTTCGTCGACTTAGTAACGCGTTCAGTGGTATAATTGGTAGTACATTCACCCGGATTGTGGAAGGTGTGGGTTCGAGTCCCGCCTGAACACGAGATGAAATTTTTAAGTGTGTTATTTACTTAAGAATAAATCGCAAAAGATTGCTATAAAATATCAACTATAGACGTACACTGCTGGACATAAGCCTTCCCCAATGTTCTCCACACAGATCGGTCCTGTGCCACCCGCATCCAATGGATTCCCGCAACCTTCACCAGATCGTCGTCGGTCACCTTGTGAGGGGCCTGCCACGGCTGCGGCTTCCTGTACGTGGCCTCCACTCGACCTTCATACATAGTATGAATACAAGTCTATCAACGACCAGGTTAAGGTGACAGGTAGGGCACACTAGCGACGCCAATCGATTTTAATTTTTAGCTACTAAACCGCATCTATTTTAAACAATTTCGGGGTTACAATCTCTCTAAATAAGCATCCACAAATGTTGGATCCGTTTTTGTACGCGAAAAATTGATTCACGCCAAAAGCGGCCACTTTTCAAAACTCGAGTGCAAAAGCAGACCAAACAGTTAACTATAAAACTTATAGTTTTAAATAAACAGTGTTTGCCGAGAGATTGTGACCCCGAAATTGTTTAAAATAGATCCGGTTTAGTAGTTATAAATTAATATCGATTGGCGTCGCTAGTGTGCCCTACCCGTCACCTTAAGTAACTAAATGTTTAATGAACCTACCTATCTATGTATATGAGTTCCTAATTAAGGTACTTTAGGTTAACTTAGGAACAATACCTGTACGTAGGTACATACTAGCATTGTATGAAAGGGCACACTAAACGAAGAAATATCTTCTCGTACCAAAATAATGTGCGACCTCGAGCCCCGGGAGGTAGCTATTCTGAAAAGACAATAAAAATTTGCCAAGTTTATGTCGGGAAACAACAGTAAAAGGGTTCTGTACAGATAAAATATTTGGGTAATTTTCATCAGGATCTCGCCTGTTCCAGTTCCTTCAAAAGGCCCTTTATTCGTTTTTAACCGACTTAACAAAAAAGGAGAAGGTTCTCAATTCGACATGTATATTTTTTATGTTGGTTCACCGATTACTTTACCTTGCTGCTAAAAATGAGACACTAAAAAGCTCGAAAAATAATTAAGTGATTTTTGAAGGCGGTTTTTTTTCGCAGATTTAAAAAAAATACTAGATTTAAATTAGTAGTAAGCCAGTTATATCGACTACCTAAATGAAATGTTTACTAAAGTCATTATTATATATCCTAGTTAAGGTGACGGGTAGGGCACACTAGCGACGCCAATCAATTTAAATTTTTAGCTACTAAACCGGATGTATTTTAAACAATTTTCGGGTAACAACCTCTAGGCAAACATACTATTTATTAAATAGCCATGCAAAAATTTTGGGTCCGTTTTTGTACGCAAAAAATTGATTACCGCCAAAAGCGGCCACTTTTAGCGTGAAACCCCAAAATTGCTTAAAATACATCTGGTTTAGTAGCTAAAAATTAAAATCGATTGGCGTCGCTAGTGTGCCCTACCCGTCACCTTAAGGCCACTTCGTAATTGTGGAGGACTCAACTTACACAACATTGTATCATTAATGTTGACGACCCATTTGGAACAGTGGTAGTGAACGCTACCTTTGTTCCAAGGGTTGCGGATTCGATCCCCGCACAGTACAAACATTTGTGTGCATGAACATGTTTGTTTGTATTCGTCTGGGTGTTTCCTATGTATTATAAGTATGTATTTACAAAAGAAAAAGTATTATATTATATGTATATATTTGCAATCCCACAGTTGATTCTGATATCTGTAACACAGGTGCTTGAGCTACCTATCTCGGAGTTAGATCAATGTATGTGTTGTACGTAAAGTCCTTTAGTGGAGACCGCGACTCGGTAATCGTAGTGTAGGACGCCCTGCGACAAGATGGGATGATGACATTCAAAGGCTGGCTGGTGTGGGCTGGATGAGAGTGGCCGAAAATCGGGAGCAGTGGCGTGCAATAGGGGAGACCTATGTGGGTTGCTGATGATGATGATGATGTGATGTTGTGAAATATTTATTATATTTATTTATTATATTTAATCTTACTTTAAGTGTCCTGTTTATAGCATAGCAATTAGACATCGCTTTATGTCCACAGTCATATAAACCAAAACTAATGCAGTTTAGGATAACAATGTTATTGCTCGTCGAAATCTTTATGATGTAACCAAAAAACAGACCTGCGTCTATAAAATTTAAATTTTTGATTGCATTTAAATTTTAATGAGGTACTTGTTGTTTTTTGTACTGAGAAGCGGAGCATTAGCGAACCTTTCAGTCAAAACAATTATGTGTACCTAACACTTTTGTAACCTTTGTTTCACAAATAAACTTATTTTTTACAGTTTCAGAAATGGTCGTTAAATTAATGTCCTGGAAGTTGTTTTTGTGAGTTTTCTGGTATTAAAATAATACACTTTGCATTTTCAGTTTCGTTTGGTCCTAGCTAAAATTTTATATTAGGTCGAGCAAAAAGTTTTCATGCAGTTTTGGACCTGGCACATTCATCATTTGATTCAATAGTCTTTTTTGTATTACGAACACAGAATTTAAAGAAACAAAAGACAATTTGGAGCCCGTTTGTTAATATCAAACAATCGAATACTAAGAAAACTTGATTATATTTGTTCTTAAGTAAGTGTGATTGATCTCTTTGGTTTTTCATTCGGTTTGTAAACTATAGAACTTAACGACGATTAGGCATAGGCCAAATCATATGAGAGCTGTGGTAGATCCCATGGAGGCAACACGCGTTATTAAATTAAACCTTTTATAAAACATGTTTTTTATTCAAAAATCAATTGCCTTTATCAAGGCGCATACCTTACGACCCTATACCATAAAACGTAGCTCCATGTCGTGCGGTATTCTGAATTCAAATTTAAAACAATATAAATCGAAAAAGTTTGTAAAATGTATAAGGTTTAAATCTGCATCAATATTTTTTGTTCTATCTAGCAGTCATATAGGCCCCTACAGAAGTAGGGGCCATTGAAACCTAAACTCTAAGGTGGGCCAATAGATGTGTCCAGAAGTGTATACCCTCCAACAGCAACGACGGCCAATCTCAACGATCAGCAACTTACGCCGGACATATATTATAGTGCTCAAGTTTATGCGCAAACACAAGTGCACTCTCTCTTCCCTTACCCTCATATTCCGATGGGACACCAGCATGACACGAACGGAGTAGGATTGAACGGAACGGCTTAACGTGCTTTCCGAGGCACGGTGGTGCAAGACCGCCAGATTCCGGGCTGAGACTAAGAATAGGAACAAATTTTCGGCCCAAACCGGAGATCGAACCCGGGACCTCTTATGCAGCCGTCGCTTTAGAGTGCGACCCACCATCATCATCATCACACTCGTCCACTGCTGGACAAAGGTCTCCCCTAATGCACGCCACTGCTCCCGATTTTCGGCCACTCTCATCCAGCCCACACCAGCCAGCCTTCGAATGTCATCATCCCATCTTGTCGCAGGGCGTCCTACACTACGCTTACCGAGTCGCGGTCTCCACTCAAGGACTTTACGGCTCCAACGGCTGTCTGTTCTGCTATTAGTTCTGCGGCTAATATGACCAGCCCACTGCCACTTCAGTTTGCTAATTCGGTGTTCACCTCTTATGCAGCCGTCGCTTTAGAGTGCGACCCACTACATACGTTATTCCCCAAGATATTATGCTAGTAGGTATAACGACACCTCTTATGCAGCCGTTGCTTTAGAGTGCGCCCACTACATACGTTATTCCCCAAGATATTATGCTAGTAGGTATAACGACACCTCTTATGCAGCCGTTGCTTTAGAGTGCGCCCACTACATACGTTATTCCCCAAGATATTATGCTAGTAGGTATAACGACACCTCTTATGCAGCCGTTGCTTTAGAGTGCGCCCACTACATACGTTATTCCTCAAGATATTATGCTAGTAGGTATAACGACACCTCTTATGCAGCCGTCGCTTTAGAGTGCGACCCACTACATACGTTATTCCTCAAGATATTATGCTAGTAGGTATAACGACACCTCTTATGCAGCCGTCGCTTTAGAGTGCGACCCACTACATACGTTATTCCTAAAGATATTATGCTAGTAGGTATAACGACACCTCTAATGCAGCCGTTGCTTTAGAGTGCGACCCACTACATACGTTATTCCTCAAGATATTATGCTAGTAGGTATAACGACACCTCTTATGCAGCCGTCGCTTTAGAGTGCGACCCACTACATACGTTATTCCTCAAGATATTATGCTAGTAGGTATAACGACACCTCTTATGCAGCCGTCGCTTTAGAGTGCGACCCACTACATACGTTATTCCTCAAGATATTATGCTAGTAGGTATAACGACACCTCTTATGCAGCCGTCGCTTTAGAGTGCGACCCACTACATACGTTATTCCTCAAGATATTATGCTAGTAGGTATAACGACACCTCTTATGCAGCCGTTGCTTTAGAGTGCGACCCACTACATACGTTATTCCTCAAGATATTATGCTAGTAGGTATAACGACACCTCTTATGCAGCCGTCGCTTTAGAGTGCGACCCACTACATACGTTATTCCTCAAGATATTATGCTAGTAGGTATAACGACACCTCTTATGCAGCCGTTGCTTTAGAGTGCGACCCACTACATACGTTATTCCTCAAGATATTATGCTAGTAGGTATAACGACACCTCTTATGCAGCCGTTGCTTTAGTGTGCGACCCACTACATACGTTATTCCTCAAGATATTATGCTAGTAGGTATAACGACACCTCTTATGCAGCCGTTGCTTTAGTGTGCGATCCACTACATACGTTATTCCTCAAGATATTATGCTAGTAGGTATAACGAAACCTCTTATGCAGCCGTCGCTTTAGAGTGCGACCCACTACATACGTTATTCCTCAAGATACCTATTATGCTATTAGGTACAACCTGTGCGTATAAAGAATGGGATCAGAAATGGCGGCGCCTCTATTCACTTCTCGCTCACACAGTATTTGCGTCTATACTCGCACCCCACGAGTGCGAGTATAGACGCAAATAGTGTGCGAGCGAGAAGTGAATAGATGCGCCGCCATTTCTGATCCCATTATTTATCCGTGCAGGTAATATAACGACACTTCTGTGTTCAGCATACAATTAATAAAAAGGCTATTTTAAAGTTTGATTTTCGAATTGAATACGTCGTATCTCCTTCGATAATGTTGAATGTTGATCGAAGATATTCTGTTAGCTAGACAATAAAAATATTACATTACGAGGGAACCCTAAAGCGGTCGATTTACAACTTTTGTGTCTCAGATATTTATTGGGGGTGTCACTATATTGAGGAAGCAAGGAAAACATTAGCACACTTTTTCTTTTGTATCGGGCTTCGAAATTAATGACTGTTCGTCGAGGTGTCATGACAATCGGTTAAGGATGTCCGTTTCTTGAATTGTAATAAATGCTCTGCAAAATAACCGCGTTACAACATAAGGGTCTTTTAGGGTAATTTAAAAACTATATTATTTAATATTATATATTATATTATATTATATTATTGTGTCGTTCGTGTTCCTCGACTTTTTAAGTCGGTTTTGTATACCTAGCTCCCGCCCTAAGACCTCAGGGAAGAGGAGGTTCGGATTCCCGGTTTTCCCTGTTGACAAACACTGTGTCACCACTGTATTATATTATATTACATTTATATTCTAAACTTATATCTATTATACTTCTACTTTATTTCTATCTGTGTGGACCTATAAGTGATTTCTCTGCAACTATACTGATGTAAACATACATAAGAAATGTAGATCCTGGTCTACCGTCTATAAATAAATAAATATAATGGGCCTTTGAATCTTAGCAGATTGTAAGTAGCAATCCTTCAAACGAAGCGTGAAGAAGCATCTCGCGGGCCAGTATTGCAGTCCCAACGGAGGTGATGCCTGACATCGCTTCCGTTGTAATTGTAACGTGTGGGCTCTTCTCTTGCTTACTATCAGGCTGAGGAGAGCTAATATACTGTCACTATAAAAAAATCTGTGTAGGACTACAGCATCTACCCTCGTGGCTATAGAAGCCGATTTACGAAAACCTATAATCCTAGAAATAATATACCAAAACAACAAAATTCTTCAAAATAAATGTTTAACATGGAAATAGAAGAAAAGGTGGTATGAAGTTTTATATTAATTGCCATAACTCTTCTTCACTTTCCATAAGTATACTAACTGTAAATATTGGTCTACAGGTGCAACCACAGATTTAATGTGCAATCAAATGGAAGTCGTGACTATTGAAAATTTTCAAAGAAAATATATTTGTCCCTATATTTTCAAAGATATATTTGTCCCTATATTTTCAAAGAAGATATATTTGTCCCTATATTTTCAAAGAAGATATATTTGTCCCTATATTTTCCACTGACCATAGCAGATTTATCGCACTGTACAGTGAAAACTTTTCCTTTAACAAAGAGAACGCCCTGTTAGTCTAGTGGTTTAAGTACCGAGCCGTGATCTCAGGGTCCTGGGTTCGATTCCGGGGGCGAGCGAAAAGTATGTTTCGAATTTTTCGGACATAGCTCGGGCTTGTAATCACCAATCCGCATTTGGCAAGCGTGGTGATTAAACTTAATCCCATCATAGTAGCGATAACTTGATTTCTAGGATGGAGGCCTTTGCCCTGCAGTGGAACAGTTTATAGGCTTATTAAAAAAAAACAAAGAGAAATAAGTACGTCCATAACATAGGATATTTAACTGAATCTACATAAAGTTTTTATTAAACCTTCCTGACTTTTAGTACGAACAAGGAATGTTTAGATTTTTTTGAAAATGAACCCTATACATTAAAAGGCGTAGGTACATACCTCATGCTTACCTAGATGTTTCGCAATTTCGCAACTGGAAGGCAGGCACTGAATTCTCGGGTAAGTATTAAAACAAGCTTTAATAAAAACAATCGTTTAATAGCATTACAGACATGAAGGTATAAGAGATAAAGAGGTAGATACAAAAAGATATTCTTTTAAGTATAGACAGATATAAACATTTAGATACATTGGCAATCAGGATTCAATGTAACGAATACAAATAAATATTCTAACGCATGATAAAATCGAAACACTTTTGTCAACAGTCAAATAATAAAAAGATAAATTTTAAAAAGATAGATTTATACCCTAGAATATTTTGTATCTCAAACAGCATGCAGATAAAGAAATGAGCGCAATTTTGATACTTTGGTCCCATTTCAACAATTATTGTTATTACAATTTCGTTACGCAGATATCAACACACAGTAGCGACGTGACGTGAAAAGAGCTTAAGGGGCAAAAACAACAGTTGGAAACATAGTAACGTATCATATTATAGATTAAACATATCTTTACATAGCACATTCCAAGCTCGACAACAAACTTACGTCATTATATATAACACGCCTAATCCTTTATGCAACAAGGCAAACATCCAAAACCTCCGTAATTCCTTCTTAACTCAAAACATCCTCAATTGTACTCGGTATTGCATTGTAATACATTAGATTCATAATAAGTAAATTGAATTTTCTGTTGTCGGTTCCGAGAAAACTCGGGAAATTATGTAAATTGTAGCAATTTGTTTGATTGACTCCATAAAGTACTCTTAATTTAACACTAATGGGGCATTTAACTTCACCATTACATACTTCCGAGTTTGAAAGGACATTTTTCCTTTTATTTTCAGATGTTTTTATAGCACCTATCTCCAATACCGTTTTCATCTCGGAACCATATTGCTACGAACAGTTCAAGATTCTTTGAATATCACTGAATAGTGCACTGATCGTTTGTCGTTTGGTGGGTTGGCTCTACTGCCGACTAGTCTGTTAAGGGTGAGCTTGGGGCTGCCGCTGGCGCTATCGCTGTCTCCTTTGGCACAAGTCTTTGTTCTCATTATCATCAGGTCCGTCCTGATGCTAGGCCTCCTCACATTAGGGGCGACGACGCCGCAGGCATCTGACAATCTTCTTTTGATCGAGAGGGTACATTTCTTACTTCTACTGCTTTGGCTGCCCGTAGGGGGGAGTGTACAGGGGCTGCCGAAGGCTGTGCTGACTCTTTTGTGGTGGTTGGGGGCCATTTCTAGGGGGAGGTTGGCGACGACAAAAAGCTCGTAGAAGAGATCATCGACGCGGTAGTTCTTCTTTGCTGAGGTCTCGACGAAGACGCAAGTTGAGTCCTGCGTTGTGCAGTATGCGGCTGCTTCTTCAGGCAGGACAGTTCTGTAGAAAGAAAGACTTGAATTTAGCAACTTCTGATCCTGAAAGATACTAGCGGGCGCCTGCAGGTTCGCTCGCGTGGATTTGGTTGGCCACAAAGTAACGGTTGTCACTCTCCATCCCTTCAACTATCTCCATTTAAAAAATCAAGTAAACCGTCGCTTCATTTTGCCGTGAAAGGCAGACAAACAGACCGACACACATACTTTCACATTAATCAGCTGTTCCAAACATTATTACAAGGAGTAATATGCTGGCCCGCAGGTTTCCTCGATGCTCTTATGAAGTAAAAGTAACTCTATTTAGAGCTTACTGCCAATCTTTTTACTCGAGCAGCCTGTGGACCCAGTATACGAAAACAACCCCCAATGCACTGCGTGTGCAATAAAACAAAGCATTTAGGATGTTGTTAAGGCTGCAGCGCCACTGCAGGGCATCTGGCATGTTTACGGAAGTCAGGGGGGACGGTTTCCACGCAATAATGCTCAAAAAGGTCGCGTCGATAATGCAGCGGGTGCGCGTACAGCAATGACAATATCCTTAGGACCATAGCAGCCGGTTTCGACTGCCCGATCCAAAAACATTGGGTAGAGAAGGTGATGGGTCTAATTTAATTTAACTGTACGCAGAACTGTTTTTGATTTTTGTTTAAGCTGTATGAATTTATGTGTCGTAACTATTTTTTTTGTTTTTAACTGTATGTATTAATGTATTTTATTTTTGTAACTTGTACTATTGATGTAATTCCGAAATAAAGAGATTATTTATCATTATTATTATTATTATTATTGCCAGGTATTATGTGGTCGTGGTGTGTGTATTTGCCGTGTGGTCCCGGCAGAGTAGAATAGGCCACCCTCACTCTTACCGAGGTGTCGCAAAAGGCGACTAAGGTAAAGCTGCTGGCATGATCATCAGCACCCAGAGAAGAAAAACTCTGCATTTATATCAAAACCCTCGCCAACCCGTCTGCCAAGCGTGGTGAGTATTGGCAATTACCCCTCATGTGATTGAGGGAGGCCCGTACCCCAGCAGTGGGAACTTAAATGGGCTGACGATGATGATGATTATGTGGTTTTCGGGATGTAAAAGATACAAAAATAATGGTGTAGATTAAAAGTACCTAGTTATGGCGTCGCAGTAAAAAGTGTATAAATAACAGTCAACAGGTACCTATTCCTACTCCTACCTAAACTACCAATATGTGTGTGTCTGTGCATCAGCTTTTATCCTCAACGTAGTTACATGATACAAAGCGCAACAATGGACAGCAAATTGAGGTCGTCTGACATAAGACGGGAAAGCTCAAGCAATTTTCGCACAACACACACGTAATTGTCCACTTTAGAATCCGATATTGCCTTAATGTGTAGATTCATATTAAACAATCTGAAAGTTACGACGAGTAAAAACGAATTCTCCACAATTGTAATTATATGATGAGCTAAAACGAATGTTTTTTTAACTAACTTTCTCTTTTTTAACCGACTTAAAAAAGAGGTTTTTAATTCGACATGTATATATTTTTGTTTCTTTTTTTATGTGACACAGTGGCGATAAGCGATTGCTGCCACCAGTGGACACCCGCGACACCAGTGGAGTCACAAATGCGCTGCTAACCTTCAACCCCTCTGACTCACGCAGCGAAACACATCACAGTGCTGCTTCACGCCGGTTTTCTGTGAGGCCATGGTATCACTTTGGTTGACCCGGCCCATACATGAAGAATGACTCTCCCACGGTCAAACCAAAAAATAAAATTGATAGGAGATCTTCCTACTCATCTAAGCGTGTAATCATCCAAAGCTGTTATTTTGAAGTGCGGGGTACGCTAGGACCATGATTCAGGATTTGGGGAGTCTAACCAACCAACTAACTACTTTGGCAAAATGAGCCTTGGCCTCCTATAATAAGAGTCTCCATCTAGGTCGGTCCTGCGCCACCTCCTGCCAGTCATCCTCCAGAAGTGTACGCAAATTCTCTTTGACCTCGTCTCTCCATCGGTCTCCTCGTCTCTCTCTTGGACGGCCAACTGGCCTTTGACCATTTGGCCGTCCCAGGTACGCTCTTTTTACTGCACGATCCTCTCCCATTCTCTCTCTGAATCTAGAAAAGAATGAAATAGAATAGAATAGATGTGGAGGAAGATTCTGGGACCCACACAAACACTGGATGGAACCTGGAGAAGGAGAAAGAACTGGGAGCTACAAACCACCTGGTTTTGCCGTGAAAGGCGAAGGCGTGTAGGCGAGCCTAATAGTCATCGGCGAAACTAAAGCACATCGACTTCGCTGACTCGGCCACCTCTAGAGAATTTGGGAAGTCTGGTAATGACCTACTATTATGTAAAATAAATAGAAGAGATTGTCAACACACCCAACATCATCGGCAAGAACAAGGCGCACCGTCTTCGCTCGCTTGGTCATCTCGAGAGTGTGGACGAAGATCGTCTCGTGAAAAAAGCATACCCCCTGGACCGACGCCCAGTTGGCCGACCTAGGTATCGTTGGAAAGAAGTCATCTAGACTGATCTGCGCGAGCTCCTGGTCAATAACTGGAAAGAAGTAGCGAAGGATCGACCTAAGTGGCGATGTCTTGTTTCGGAGGCCAAGACTCTCCCTTCGGAGGCCAAGACGGTCCCTCTTATTACAAAAAACTACTCTGATGCCGGCTTTAATCCTAAACTAGCAAGTTCATTTTTATTACGGAATACCGTTCATCATCATCATCATCATCAGCCCATTTAAGTTATCACTGCTGGGGCACGGGCCTCCCTCAATCATCATCATCATCATCAGCCTATCGCAGTCCACTGCTGGACGTAGGCCTCTCCAATTGTTCGCCACTGTGATCTATCCATGGCTTCTCGCATCCAGCTCTTGCCAGCCATCTTGCGCAGATCGTCCTCCCACCTAGCCAGAGGGCGCCCTACAGTACGTTTGCCAAGACGCGGTCTCCACTCCAGAACTCGTTTACCCCATCGGTTGTCGGTTCTGCGGCTAATATGGCCAGCCCACTGCCACTTAAGCTTGCTAATCCGGTGAGCAATGTCGATAACTTTGGTTCTCTGCCGGATCACCTCATTTCGGATTCGATCTCGGAGAGAGACGCCGAGCATTGCTCGTTCCATAGCCCGCTGAGCGACCTTTAACTTGTGGACCAGCCGTACCGTAAGTGTCCACGTTTCGGCTCCGTATGTCATGACGGGTAGGACGCACTGATTGAAGACTTTCGTCTTTAGGCACTGTGGTATCGACGATACGAAGACACGACGTAGTTTTCCAAATGCTGCCCAACCTAACTGGATTCTCCTATTCACCTCATCCTCGAGGTTGTTTTTACCCAATTGCAAAGTCTGCCCGAGGTATACGTATTTTTGAACAACTTCGAGAACGGCACCGTGAATTGCAATCGGTTCCGGTAGAACATGTTCATTGAACATGACCTTGGTTTTGTCCAAGTTCATCCGTAGGCCGATGCATTTAGAAGAGTCAGCCAGGTCATTCAGCATCTGTTGTAGGTCCTGCAGCGTTTCTGCCATTATGACGATGTCGTCAGCAAATCGCAGGTGAGAGATGTATTCGCCATTGATGTTGATGCCACGTCTCTTCCAGTTCAGCGTCTTGAACATATCCTCCATTGCATTTGTGAACAATTTCGGGGAGATGACGTCCCCTTGTCTCACTCCTCGATGCAATGGTATAGGACTTGTTTGCTGATTCTGTACTTGGACGGACATAGTAGCGACATCATAGAGACATCTCATCACCTGGATATATCGCCAATCGACTTGGCATCGCTGCAGGGACTCCAGAACAGACCAGATTTCAACCGAGTCAAAGGCTTTCTCATAATCCACAAATACTAGACACAGGGGCTGATTATACTCTTCTGTCTTCTGTATAATCTGCCGCACTGTGTGGATGTGATCTATGGTGCCGTATCCGCTCCGAAACCCAGCCTGTTCCGATGGTTGGAATTCGTCGAGTCTCCGCGCAAGACGGTTCGTGATCACTCTTGAGAACAGCTTATAGACGTGGCTTAAAAGGGAAATGGGTCGATAGTTCTTCAAAAGGGTTTTGTCCCCTTTTTTGAAAAACAAGACGACCACACTCTTACTCCACGCCTCCGGAGTTCTCCTTTCGAAGAAGACATCGTTAAAGAGCTTTTGGAGTTCCCTCAGTACGGGTAATCCTCCAGCTTTCAACAACTCTGTTGTAACGCCATCCTCTCCAGGGGCTTTTCCATTTTTCAGCTGTCCAAGAGCAATCTCGATTTCGCCAATGCTGACTTCTGGCAAGTCTTCGGTGAAATGGCGTGTTAATGTGGCCCTAGAGTCCTCATTTTCGGGATCAGGTCGAGATGCATGCGAAGCGTATAATCGGCCATAGAAGTCTTCCACTTCTCGAAGGACCGCCGGCTTTGAAGCAACAACTTCTCCACATGATGTGGAGATGACGGCTCCCTCAATCACATGAGGGGTAATTACCATACTCACCACGCTTGGCAGACGGGTTGGCGAGGTTTTTGGTATAAATGCAGAGTTTTTCTTCTCTGGGTGCTGATGATCATGCCAGCAGCTTTACCTTAGTCGCCTTTTACGACACCTCGATAAGAGTGAGGGTGGCCTATTCTACTCTGCTGGGGATCACACGGCTTAACGTTACGGAATAACGTTAGTTCTTATTTATTTGTTACAAATCCTCGACTAACCATCGACCACTTAGTATCGCAGGATAGGGTCAAAATTGATCAAATCATTAAATCATTCGTTTATTGACATTACGATTTACATAACCATGTTTTGTTGTCTGATGTAAAAATATTTTTGAAATGTTTTTAGGCAGCAATAAATTATAGTATTGTAAATAAGGTGGCCATGTAACATGATTAGGAATTGCTTCTATTTTTGGTATTAAATCCCAAAAAATAAGTTTACATCTTTCTTACAAATAACTTACCGAAAAACAAAATGAACTGTCACATGGATAAATTGTCATTGTCACTGAATTGATATTTTGAGGTTATTATTTTAGTACTCATTTTAAACTAGGGGTCCAGGTGGTTTAACATTAGGATTATAATTGATATACTGAGTAACGTTAAACTTAGTTTTGTAATAATGATTTATTCTAGTTCTTTAATTATTTCTAGTATTAAGCACACTACTTATTTTAAACCACGTTTTGGAATAAGAGGGTATTTGGGTCGCTGAGCAAGTAAGTAAAATGTATAGAAAGTATTTAGTTTATTCCGGATTTGTTTAACCATGATCGAATTTATCTGGTTCCCCAGTCTATGGATTATGAAGGTCAGATAGAAAGTAGCTTCAATGTAATAACCAGACTCGCCAAATTCAGGATCATAATCGAAGGGAACCTTGTACTAAACTGGAATAAATTAGGGATTTGATACAATGAGAATGGATAGGAAGAGATGTTTTAACTCGTTACAAAAGTAACTATTTTAATTTGATAGTTGGCAGACGGATCACCTGACGGTAAGCTATTGCCTCCGCCCGTAGGTTGGCAGCACGGTACTGGAATCCATTGTGGTTGCGGCTATGGGCAACCACAGTGGATTCCAGTACCCTCACGCACGCGGCGAAACACAGTACAGACGCTGCTTCAAGCTGGTTTTCTGCGAGTTGAGCCCACTTACTTAAGGTCTCGGTCGCACTTGTTGCCGGCTATCGCCATGGGGACTCTGGGAGCCTGCCTCCTCCCCCGGCTGCCACCGCTTTGGGCACTAGCCTTTGTCTCCAGGATCTGTTCGCGGAGCCGGATGACCTCCTCGAAGGATTCGCGGCTGTCCATCGCGAAGACCAAGACAAAGATGTCACCTGTAAATAAAGAAAAACAATAGTTAGTTAGTTTGTGAAGAGTGATAATAGACCAGTTTACATCTGTAGTCTCATAAGTCTCCTTAGATAGCTAGATCAAGATATAAGGAGACATTAGGTGGAAGACCAGCAGACGGATCACCTGATGGTAAGCGATTGCCGCCGCCCATGGACGACCTGCAACACCAATGGAGAGCAAGTTTATTATTTATTTTTTTTACATTATAACGGACCAACGAGCAGACGGCACACCTGATGGAAAGTGATCACCGCCGCCCATGGACATCTGCAACACCTGAGGTATCACACATGCGTTGCCGGCTCTTAAGAAAGGAGTAAGCCCTTTTCTTGAAGGTCACCAGGTCGTATCTGTTCGGAATTACCACGGATGACAGCTGGTTCCACAGTTTTACTGTGCGTGGTAGGAAATGACGTGAGAAACGCACTGTTGTCAGTAAAAATATGATAATGAATCTGTTTTGCCACACAGTAGGTGGCATACGACCATGGCGATACGGCATAATAATTTTAGGATAGACAATTTTCTTGTTTCGTAATTTTTTGGTAGCCAGGTTTTAGTTTTTAAATATACTGCCTCACAGAAAACCGGCGTGAAGCAGCGCCTGCGCTGTGTTTCGCCGTGTGAGTGAGGTTACCGGAGGCCCAATGGGGGGGAAGGGGAAAAGGTTGGCAGCGCACTTGTGACTCCACTGGTGTTGCGGGTGTCCGTGGGCGGCGAAATTGCTTACCATCAGGTGATCCGTCTTCTCGTCTGCCACCTCTCATATAAAAAAAACTATTTTTAACGCATACGAAGCCGTAGGTAAAAGCTAGCGTGCTATACAAGGCAAATTACCTTGTAAGTAGGTATAGTAAATATTGAAACAGTAAATCTAGATTACCTATACGCCATAAATCATTTTAGGTAAGAAAACATAGAAATGCTACCTGTAGCATAATCACATAATAATGTATGTAGGTGTAATATCGAGTTGGTGTTTGCCCTGGAAAATACCAACTCGATATTACACCTCAATAAACAGAGGTACTATTGACATTTCACATTCACCAAATTGACACGGCTCACCAAATCCGAGGTACTAGCCTATTACTTTGTGCTAGGATTTCCGCGGGTAGGGCTAAAACAAGCTGCGTGGGCTGATTTAATTCAAAGGTTTTAAACTAGTGTCTAGTGGTTTTTAGTGTACAAATTTGGTGTTAATTTGTGCCGCAAAGTGATTCTAATAAGAATCGTTGGACTGTATCGATGTTAACACTGCATTGCGGGTCGAGTGAGTTGTCTCGTGACAACTTGCTTGGACCTAATGGAGTCTTAAGACCCGCGATTGCTTTAAGAGTGATATCCGCTGAATCCGTAGGTCGATAAAACGTCAAACACCGGCGTTTTATTGCATGACTGTGACTTTCAATGACTTCTACTGTTGACTACCTACTTATTCTCAATATGTTACTTGACGGCGAATTATGTAGAGATTGGATAGAGCCATTATATAAAAAAATACTTTGTGCTATAGCTACTCTCAATCTTGTATTGTAGTTCGAATAACCTGACTGACATCAAAGAAGAAGGTCATATTTATTGCTACAACTTTTTTTTTGTATGCCAGAGGCGACAAACATTTCCCCTGGTGGTAAATAAACATCGCCGCCTATAAACAACTGCGAGATCAGAAAGGTCGCTGATATGTTTTATTTTTTATACGATAAACGAGCGTGTAGGTCAACGAATATCAATGCCAGCTAGGGCCGATCTTGTGTGTCCATTACTATAAGCAAAGGTAATATCGAGTTTCCTAAGGGCCTGTCTTAAGTAAATAGAAGCATCCCTTTCTATGTCCGGAAGGGCCTGACGCAAACAGCGACTAACGGGGTGATTTGTCAGACCCAATGAGAAGGATACCAGGGCCAATATGACGGATGAGGTATATAACACAGTGTAAAATTTTATTAGGCCTAAATCAAAAAGAATTGGCTCATCGCACGTAGTTCAGAGTATGTACTCTCTCTTTGTATGTAGATATCTCTGTATGTATTATTTACGAGATTTCTACCACTACCTACCTTATTTTTGGTAAGTGGCCGTGAAAGTTTAAAACAATATAGTGTATTTTTTGAAGATTTATTCACTCCTTGTTTTGAGGAAAAATGCTTGTTTAAAGCAGTACGGGTATAGCGTATAAAAAATGTAAAAGATTTCACACTGAGATCTCTTCAAAATTTGAGTATACGAGTTGAGTACCCTACTTATTTCAAACCTATACTTAACTTTTTTCATAACGAATTGAATTCAGGCCAATGAACATAGGCAATGGAAACGGCGCCGTGGTAGGCAAGTCCGAAGAATTACTCTTAATAAAGATGTTTGCATCGTAATTTCTACTTATACGTCCAAAATGCCCAATAATTACCCATTCTCTTCAAGCCAACACATTTCAAATTCATCAACAAAATTGCACAGAATACAATATGAAATCAAACTTTGAAACGAATTCCAAACATGTAGTTAAATTTTGACAAACACGTTGCTTTTGAATGGGGCTTTAATTAAAACATATTTTAACCGGCATTCTTGCTTTTCAATATTTCAATACGTTATGTTTGAACAGGCAAATGGGTCGACGAACCGTTAAAATACTTATTGGAGTTTGAAATTAATAAGCTGGGTAAACAGCTTATGCAGATGATAAATTATTTGTTAAAACAGTGCAGCCCGGAAATGATATGATCTAGCTTATGAGTTATAGGGCACAATTTCCAATAGGCGGATGCAAGGCCTGAATAAATATTATATATGAAAATATTTTGCTTTCAATTAGTACACACGGAAAGTTAAAACTACACTTCTGAATTGCCCATAATTAGCTTGCGGTATTTTTATTGGCATTGCTTAACAAACACCTCTGGATGACTCTGCATTATCAAGTTCATTGTCGTCAGTCTGTTGCAGTCCACTGCTCCAGCCAGCCATCCTGCGTAGATCGTCACTCCATCTGGCCTGAGGGCGCTCAACACTACGCTTACCAAGACGTGGTCTCCACTTTAGAATCCGTTAATTATAAAGTTATTCATTCATAAATCGTGATTTTTCAAATGCCAAAATATGTGGGGATATAAATGCCTGAAGGTAAGCCGCAACAATGTCAAGTCTGATCAAGATGTCCCATGAAAGCTACAAATACTGCATCCATCGTGTTTCCCCGGTATCTGCTACCAACGATTGATAAATCACACGTTTAGCCACATGTACATGAGGTTTGAAAATACTACTTTTTTCACGGTAGGCAGCGGCATGACTGTGCTCCGGCATTGTTATGAGCGGCGGTTACCGTTTACCATCTGATGGGCCGGAATCTCGTCTACCTATTTTAAGCAATATTACAAAAAATGGGGACAGTCTAGAAAACCTTGAATCACAGACGTGCGAGCTCTATGATTTTTTTGTTTTTGTGTGAACATTTTAACTACTTACACGCACCTGCGCAATCACCTGTCGCGTTTTCGACAGCACACAAAGCCGGCTGCATATAAGGCGTGCTAAACTGCTATATGTATAATAATAATGTCGAGATTAATTTCCAGATTCCCCAAATCCTAAATCATGGTCTAAGCGTTCCCAGGGCTCCAAAGCGATAGCATTGAACGCAACCGAGAATCGCACGCATAGATACTGTTTAATTATACTAAATAAACTTGAATACATGCTTAAAAGAAATTTAAAAAAATCGCTCTTTTCGCGATTATACTACGCAAAGTTGTTTTCAACTTGGATACTGGTTTGTTTTTTTTTCTTTAATATGGCTCTACCCGAAGATAATTTGCCAATGTCAAGTAATTATTGAGAATAAGTAGGTAGTCAACAGTCAGTCAAAGTCACAGTCACTCAATAAAACGCCGGTGTTTTTACGTTTTATCGACCTACGGATTCAGCGGATATCACTCTAAAAGCAATCGCGGGTTTTAAGACTCAATTAGGTCCAAGCAAGTTATCACGAGACTACTCACTCGACACACAATAGCAGTGTTAAAAACGATACAATCCAACGATTCTTATTATTACCTAATAATAAGAATCGTTGGATTGTATCGTTTTTAACACTGCTATTGTGTGTTACTTTTCGGCACTTTACTGCATAAATAATCACCAAATTTGGACACTAAAAACCACTAGACACTAATTTAAAACCTTTGAATTGCATCAACCCACGCGGCTTGTTGTAGTCCTGCCCGCCGAATCCCCTGGTTTCTTTTTATTCATCAGGATTGGATGACAAGTTTAGTGATTGTTACTTTAAAATGTATCTTAACAGTAAGGCGAAAATCATTACTTTTCCGTAACACAGTTTTTAGTTAGTTTAATACGAGCAATGCTCGGCGTCTCTCTCCGAGATCGAATCCGAAATGAGGTGATCCGGCAGAGAACCAAAGTCATCGAAATTGCTCACCGGATTAGCAAGCTTAAGTGGCAGTGGGCTGGCCATATTAGCCGCAGAACCGACAACTGATGGGGTAAACGAGTTCTAGAGTGGAGACCGCGTCTTGGCAAACGTAATGTAGGGCGCCCTCTGGCTAGGTGGGGGGATGATCTGCCCAGGATGGCTGGTAAGAGCTGGATGCGAGAAGCCATGGATAGATCACAGTGGCGAACAATTGGAGAGGCCTACGTCCAGCAGTGGACTGCGATAGGCTGATGATGATGATGATAAACACAGTTTTTACTTTGCTTTTACTTTAAAGAATCATTTGTTTTGTACTTAGCTGCAATATGTAATTATTATTAGCAAAATATTTGTAGTTATTTAACTGTTATATACTGTACAAATTATGTCAAAGTAAGCACAATAAACTATTTAGTATTTACTATTTGTATTTGTATAAGACGAGAGTAATAGTATGAAGGTGACGGGTAGGGCACACTAGCGACACCAATCGATTTTAATTTTTAGCTAATAAATCGGATCTATTTTAAACAATTTCGGGGTTACAACCTCTCGGCAAACACTTATACCATTTATAAAATAACCATGCACAAATGTTTAACGTACGCGTTGGAACCAACTTTTTTTCATGGTTATTTAATAAATAGTATAGGTGATTGCCGAGAGGTTGTAGCCCCGAAATTGTTTGAAATAGATCCGGTTAAGTAGCTGAAAATTAAAATCAATTGACGTCGCTAGTGTGCCCTACCCGTCACCTTAAAGAGAAGTGGCGAATGTATCACCTCAAGGTTTTCTCGACTGTCCCCAGGAGGCAAACAAAACGGCTAAGTAAAGGAGTGATTGTGGAGTGGAGATACGACTGACCGGATGGCGCAATTGGTAGTGACCCTGCCTCTTACGCCAAAGGACGTGAGTTCGATCCCCACCCTGGACAAACATTCATGCGATGAACACTTGTGTTTGTTCGGTGTCTGGGTGTAATATATGTATTTAAGTATGTATTTGTGTTGCTCTGTTGTTTGATATCTGTAACACACTTGTGTTGTAGGCACTTGCCTTAGCTACTTAGTACGGAATCAGGTCAACGTATGAGATGTTGTGAGAATTATTATTATTTATCAATCGTTCGTTCGTTCTGTTGTCTGATATCTGTAACACACTTGTGTTGTAGGCACTTGCCTAAGCTACTTAGTACGGAATCAGGTCAACGTATGAGATGTTGTGAGAATTATTATTATTATTATTTATCAATCGTTCGTGGCGGATACCGGAGCAATATGATAGATGCGGTTTTTGTAGCTTTCATGGGATATCTTTTTTTAGCAGACTTGACTTGATTGAGGCTTACCTTCAGGTATTTATGTCCCCACATATATTGGCATTTCAAAAATCACGGTTCATGAATAAATACTTACTTGATAATTGCTTGAGAGTTAAATTAGATAATTTTTAATTCTTGATAGTAGAACAGCACATAACCGGTTATTTAAGAATGTTATTATTAGATATAGCAATTGTTCAAACCATTTTATTATTTATGTAAGACCTATTTTTCTTTTAGTTTGCCTGAGATACAGGATACTCCTAGTTCAGGCACCAAACTAAAACAGCTACCTTAGTATAAGTATTTATTTATTTATTCTTTATTGCACAAGAAAATAAAGTACAATTGGCGGACTTAAGGCTATACAGCATTCACCTTACCATTTTATTAGCATTACCAGTCAACCATTAGGCGATGCAGAAATATGTATGACGACTAAATAAATTTATATCCATAAACAAACATGTGAGTAATATATAATATGACTTAATATACATACATAACTATATAATACAATAAACCTACTTATACTACAATTAACTAATAAAAAAAACATTAAAAAAACAGAAACGACGAAAACCGGCTAACCTACATTGTAAGCATTAAAGGGTTGGAATAGACACAAATACATCTTACCACAGCAGTCATAAAAACAAGGAAAAAAAAATTAAGGTTAAAAGTTAAGTTAAAGTTAAGTTAAGTAGATTATAATAATTGTTACCTACTAGATTCTTTCAATAAATTTAATTTATTTTATTAATTCACGGATTCTAGAGTCACGTCACGTCTTGGTAAGCGTAGTGTAGAGCGCCCTCAGGCCAGATGGAGTGACGATCTGCAGAATGGCTGGCTGGAGCTGGATGCGAGTAGCCAATGATCGATCCGAGTGGCAAACATTGCGAGTGCCGAGGCCTACGTCCAGAAGTGGACTGCAACAGGCTGATGAAAATGAACTATATAATGCATGAGTCATCCAGTAGTGTTTGTTAAGCAATTCCAATAAAAAAATACAGAAAGTCAATTATGGGCAATTCAGAAGTGTAGTTTAACTTTCAGCGTGTACTACTTGAAAGCAAAACATTTTCATACATAATACTTATTCAGGCCTTCCATCCGCCTATTGGAAATTCCACCTATAACTGATATTCTGGATTATATTATTTCCGGGCTGCACTGTTTCAACAAATAATTTATCAGTACGTATGTAAAATGCATAAGCTGTATACCTAGCTTATTAATTTCAAACTCCAATAAGTATTTTAACGGTTGGTCGACCCATTTGTCTGTTCAAACATAACGTATTAAAATATTGAACAGCAAAAATGCCGGTTAAAATATTTTTTAATTATAACCCCATTCAAAAGCAACGAGTTTGTTGAACTCTAACTTTTTGGAATTATTTTAAAAGTTACATTGCACATTGTATTCTACGCAATTTTGGTTCGGCGTAAGACTGAGACAGCAAATACGGATTATGCATGGAAGTGAATTCATAAGATATACTTCCTAGCGCGTAGGTCAACATACTCCTCGATATCAATGTCAAAGCCGACCATGTCTTTTTATTTTGGCTACGAAGGTGCATGCGCATAATCGTTATAATCGTCCAAACAGTCGAACACAGTAGACGCGTGCAACTTTTCTCTAAAATACTAAGATTTATGTTTGTTCAAATTAAACCCTCAGTTCAAAGTATTAAAAACTAAAATCAACTAGCGTCTATTATTGCTACATACGCTAAAAGTGAAACTTAGAGCAAAGCATTTCGCGCGGCAGTGGCGGCACCTAGGCGAGAAGAAGAACATCGTAGCGGGCCAGGTACGATCTATTGCACGTAAACTATAGTATACGCAAAACTCTGAGATAATGCAACGATCACCTAAATCTGGTCAGTCAACCAGTAGACGGCAGAAAAAGCTTGATACTGAAGAAATAAGTGATCTAAAGGAATCCATCAGACAATCTTTCAAGGATGAAATCCAAGAAATGAAAGAACAAAACATCCAAATCCTTAAGTCGAATGAACAGATGCTGAAGATGATGCAAACAAATGCGGCCAACTGTAAGGAACTAAATGAAAAGCTAATGGTTCTCGAAAAGGAGCATGTTGCAGCGATAGCACGTATTGAGGTATTGGAAACTCAGCTAAATGAACTACAGAAGGACCGCTATAAAAATGTAGTAGAGATTAGAAATGTTCCCAGACAGGATAAGGAGAACTTACAAACAGTGCTGACTTCCCTATATTCAACCTTCAATATTTCTCCTATACCTGAAGTACTACAGTGCTACAGGAAAGGAAAGAATAGCTCCCCGATAACCATTGAGCTGAATAATCATAAAGAAAAGGAAGTACTTGTTAAAGCTGCCAAAGAATTCAACAGAAGAAACAAAGATACGAAGCTGAACTCCCACCACCTTGGACTAAATGGAGAAAAAGTGCCTATTTATGTTTCTGAGGCTTTGACACCCCTAAATAAGAAAATCCTGGCAGCCGCTCGTAACTTCGTGAAGGATGAGAGTTACAAGTATTGTTGGACCTCCCGTGGAAATATTCTGATCCGAAAAGCAGACGGTGAGCATGCGGTGGTGCTAAAATCATGCATCCAATTGGAAGCTCTACGTTCTAAATGACTACTAGTATTAAGCTGTAATCTCTGCCCTTATTATTTAAAATATTTATCATTTTCTTTTATTTTTGTTACTTTCTTTTTGTATGTGACATTGAAAATTAGTAGTTTCAATAATAGTATTTGCTGTTCGTGTGATTTGAGCCAAATTAAGTCTAGTAGACGGATATATTTTAAATACTATATAATTAACTTGATCCATTATAATATTTCTAATACTGAAAATTCATACACCTACATAAACAGTCGTTCCGTGGTCCAATACTTCTCTGCTGCTGATCACCAGTCGGTTACCAATCATAAAACCTTAATTAAAAAGAACTTGAAGAAGTTCTTAGAAATTAAACAATTAGAAAATGGATAGTCATATAAATGAGATTGCTGCTGACGTTGACCTAATCAACGTTGGTGAATCAATTCTGGTTGGTGATCCGGGTGATTTCCGACTGCATAGAACTAAATCAAATACATCGCTAAAAATTCTTACGCAAAATATAAGAAGCATTAATAAAAATTTTCATGACTTCGAAGTCTTCTTAGCGAGAAGTGATATTGAATTTGATGTGATTATCTTAACGGAGTGTTGGCTCCAGAATTCTGACCTTATCCCGGTCATGGAAAACTATAACCATCACAACACTACTAGACAAATTAATCAAAATAGTGGTGTCGTTGTGTATATTCGGAAAAATATGAAGGATGTATCTGTATATGAACCAATTATAGATGAGGCTGATTGTTTAGTGGTGCAACTTGGTAATAACCACTCGATTGTTTGTGTATATAGATCGCCATCTTTTACTTCTACTATTAATTTCCAAAATTCAATTGATACATTACTAAATAACATAAAACAAGTGACAAATATCTTCTTGATTGGTGATATCAATATCAACATCAGTAAATCCAATACCGATCGGAGATTCGGAGATCGGATGACTACATGGATATCCTTGCAATGCATGGACTAATGCCTAGTCACAAATTGCCGACTCGTGAAGATAGATGTCTTGACCATTCTTTTGTCAAATCAAATAATAAAATTCAAACCTTGGTGTGTTCATCCTCGATTACAGATCATAATGCTGTGTTTATTGAAATGTTACTTACCCACGTTGGTGATCTCTGGAAAACGAATTTAGTATGTACTAAATTTGACGAAATTAAGGCCTCATACTTATTGGAACAAATTAACTGGAATAAATTTTATGAGATCACAGACGTAAATATAGCCACTGAAACCTTCATAACCCAAATGAATGTGATAATAAAGGAATCATCTTCTATTGTTAGACAGCCGAACAGAAAAGTTAATGTTAAATCCTGGATGACACCGGGATTACTGCGGTGTATAAAATTCAGAGATTCTATGCATCAAAAACATAAAAAATATCCCAATGACATAAACCTACAAATAACATATAAGCGCTATAGAAATTTCTGCACTAACATATTACATAATCTAAAGAAGGCACATGATATTTCTGAATTACAAAAAAATCCAAAAGATGTTAAGAGGACATGGGCAACAATAAAACGCGTTTGTTCTTTAAATAAATCTAGAAAGACCATAGACACCTCAAATCTGCTCAGAATGAAGGATACTCCCGAGAATTCCCTGAATCACATTAACAACTTTTTTGTGGGTGCGGGTGGTCAACTAGCTGAACAAGTGCTACAAAAATTGAATACAACACAAGAAAACTTGACAAGTCAATATAAATATGGAAGCAACCCAGGAGATTCAATGGTGCTCTTAGAAACTGACAAAACTGAAATAGCAAAGATAATAGGCTCTTTAAAAAATACTTCATCCACTGGCTGGGATGGTCTTTCGGCAAATTTTATTAAAAAGCATTCAAGTTTGCTAGCTATGCCGATAACGCATTTATGCAATTTGAGTATTTCCACTGGACTCTTTCCTAAAGCTCTAAAGAAATCTGTTGTTGTTCCTATTTTCAAACAAGGTGATGTGTATGATATATCAAATTACCGCCCTATATCGCTGTTGCCAACACTTGCTAAAATACTCGAAAAAGTCTTAAATTATCGACTCCTAAATTACTTAGAATCTAATAATATTCTGTCTAAAAACCAATTCGGTTTCAGAAAAAATAAATCAACGGCCGATGCAATCGATGACCTGGTTTTTCATGTGGTTAAGAGCCTGGATAATAAACTTAAGTGTCTCGGTGTCTTTCTTGATTTGGCAAAGGCGTTTGACACTGTTTCAATACCTTTGTTGCTTTGCAAATTGGAAGAAATTGGTGTTCGGGGTCTTCCGCTGAATCTGTTTAGAGATTATTTATCTGATAGGTCCCAATCCACTAAAGTTGACAATACTTTCAGTACAGTACAGTCGATAAACTATGGTGTTCCTCAGGGCTCTGTACTTGGGCCCACTCTCTTTTTAGTATATATTAACAATATTTGTAATGCAAGTCTAGTGAATTGTAGAGTAATCACATATGCGGACGACACTGTTTTACTTTTTACTGATAAGACATGGGATGGTGTTAAGGCAAAGGCTGAGAGTGGTATTAGGCTTATAGTTGGTATGCTGAATAACAATCTTCTCACTTTGAATCTAATGAAAACCAAATATATTGTCTTTTCGATGAAGTCTTCAACAAATTTATCAAATTTTACTCTCAAAGCACACACATGCAGAGATAATGAAGATTGTAATTGCTTCATTCTCTCAAGGGCTTCTAGTATTAAGTATTTGGGCATACTTATTGACAAAAATCTGAACTGGAAGGAACACATAAAAAACTTGAAGGGACGTGTTCGTAAATTAATACCAGTCTTTAAAAAGATAAGGCACCTGCAAAACGAAAACGTGAATAGAATTGTTTTTTATAGTTTATGCCAATCGCTACTATCTTATGGCATAATTTTGTTAGAGGAGAAAGAGCAAAGCAATTATTGTGTTGGCTCTAAGACCTATTCCGAACAATATTTGTCCAAGCATATAAAACATCATATACGTTGCTGATGATCATGCCAGCAGATTTACCTTAGTCGCCTTTTACGACACCTCGGTATGAGTGAGGGTGGCCTATTCTACTTTGCCGGGGACCACACGGCATAAACATGTTTGTTTATAATGGTCTGGGTGTTTTCTATATATTATAAGTATGTATTTACAAAAGAAACGTATTATATGTTTATATTTGTAATCCCGCTGTTGATTCTGATATCCGTAACACAGGTGCTTGAGCTACCTATCTCGGAGTCCGATCAATTTATGTGATGTTGTGAAATATTTATATTTATTTATATTTAATAAGCATGCTAGTTTTGAGCATACTAAAAAGTAGGTTGCTGAGTGCCTGTAGTGTGGGTGGAAGGGGTTTTTTATGTGATAACAGACGAGAAGGCGGGTCCCCTGATGGTAAGCAATTGACGCGACCCTTGGGCACCCGCGACACCAGTGGAGTCACAAGTGCGCTGCCAACCTTTAAACCCTCACGCAGCCAAACACAGCACAATGTTACTTTACGGCGGTTTTCCGTGCGAGGCCGTGGTATCACTCCGGTCGAGCCGGACCCGATTCATGCCTATTGAATATGTTAGTATTTACTTGATAAAACTAGGAAATTAAATAATAACACGAACTGAGCAAATCGACGGAATAAAAAGTATATTGTATATATCAAGACAAGAGATTACAGAGTAAGGTTGCCAACAGTAAAAGTTTTTGACAGGTACAAAATATAAACTATGGATGGCGTTCAGTGTTGCAATTAATCATTTCAACATCCTCTTCTTAATTGCAAACCCATAGCCATGGAACAGTCATCAGTCTTCTTCGGAGAAATTGGTTTTGTAAGTATGTCGGCAACCATATCTTGAGTCCCAACATAGCAGAGTTGAATTTTCTTATCAGCAACTCTTTCTCGGGAGGAAATGATGTCTCAGATCAATATGTTTGCTGCGAGCACAGTAAGAATCATTACCTGCAAATTTGATAGCGCTTTGATTATCACAATATATTATGGTGGGCACATCTGTAAGCTTCCAATTCAGTTTCGACTCTAAATGCCTTAGCCACATAGCCTCTTGTGTGGCCGTAGCTAGTGCCATATATTCAGCCTCCATGGTTGATAAGGCAACTGTGTTCTGTCGTTTAGAACACCATGAGACTGAAGCACCCTGAAACAAAAAAATGTAGCCCGAGCATGATCTCCGGCTGTTAATGTCGGAAGCCCAATCTGAATCACAGTAGCCAAACACTCCTCTTTCATCTTTATCTTGGCAAAATTTTAATTTATAATCCTTAGTTCCTTTTAAGTAGCGTAGCACTCTTTTTACTGCCAACCAGTGTTGTGTTTCTGGTTTGTTGTTGAAACTACTCAATTTGTTTACAACAAAACAAATATCTGGTCTTGTTCCTTGTGATAAGTAAAGTAAACTTCCAATAGCTTCTTGATAAGGTACATAACTAATAATATTATTTTCATCTCCTGTGCTGATCAATTTGGAACTAAGATCACAGGGTGAATGGACTGGATTACAATCTGTCATATTGAATCTCTGTAGGATTTTTTCTATATAAGCAGTCTGATCAATATAAATTTGATCTCTGGCCGCGTTTTGACTTATCCTCCAGCCAATAAAATAATTGACAGGTCCCAGTGATTTCATTTCAAATTTACTTTTAAGTTGTAGCTTGATCTCTTTACCTTTTTCTTCATTATTATAAAAAATTAATAAATCATCAACGTAGATCAATATAAAGATGATGTTTCCATTATCATTTTTGTAGTAAATACATGGATCAACAGACGTACTTTCCAATCCTAACTGTTTGAGAACAGAAGTAAGTTTCAAATTCCATTGGCGACTCGCCTGTTTTAAGCCATAAATAGACTTATTTAATCTACAAACTTCTTGTCCGTGTTCATAGCCAGGTGGTTGATTCATATATATTTCAGCATCTATATCTCCCTGCAAAAATGCTGTAACTGCATCCATTTGATCTATATATAAATTTTCTTTTACAGCTAGTGCAAACAAATATCTTATTGAAGTGTGCCGTACTACGGGAGCAAAAATTTCATTATATTCAGTTCCTTTCTTCTGTCTGAATCCTTTTATTACCAATCTTGCTTTGTATCGTACAACTTCACCATTTGCATCTATTTTCATTTTATAAACCCATTTGCAAGGGATTATTCTTTTGTCTTCAGGTAGAGTTACCAATGTCCATGTATTATTCTGAAGAAGCGATTCATACTCGCTATCCATAGCTTCTTTCCACTCTTTTGCTTTTGGGCTGGATAGAGCGTCTTCCACAGTCTCTGGTTCCTTTAATAATGCTGATGAACATGTTGATTTCTCTTCATAACAAAAATAAGTAGTAGGTTTGGGTTTGATATTCCTTGGCCTCAGAGTTATATTTCTTAATGGTATAGAATCGTCATCATGTCTTTCCGGTTTGTAATCTGGGTCATTATCTCTTTCTAAATTTGACATATCACTGCTGGCATCATACAATTGTTCCTCTTCTGAACTTTCACTTACTAAAGTATCGGTATCAGATTCTTGTTTGGCTGTTGTTTCCTGTTCTTGCAAAGAAGTAAGTGGCATAATTACACAATTATTCCTAGCTGTGTGTTCCAAGAAAACAACATCTCTACTCTTGTATATTTGTTTTTTACTCTCATCATAAAATCTGTAGCCTTTAGTATATTCGCAATAACCCACAAATATCATCTTAGTAGCTTTTGAATCCCATTTTCGTCTGCTTTCTTTTGGTACATGAACCATTGCGTGACAACCAAACATTTTCATGTTATTTAAGTTTGGTCTTTTACCTGTCCACAATTCATATGGCGTCTTGTAGTCCAAAGCTTTTGTTGGTGAACGATTTGTTATATATGCCGCTGTTGAGACCGCTTCAGCCCAAAATATTTTCTGTAATCTGGAATTCAAAATTAGGCATTTAGCTCTCTCTACTAATGTGCGATTCATACGCTCTGCCATACCGTTTTGCTGTGGTGTATATGGATTACTTGTTTGATGCTGGATACCAGATTTACACAAAAACAATTTAAAATCATTGTTTACATATTCTTTTCCATTATCTGTGCGTAACGTCTTTATTTTCTTATTGGTTTCATTTTCTACTAAATTCTTAAATTCTTTAAACTTATCTAAAGTTTCAGACTTGCTCTTCATGAAATAGACTGATACTTTCCTACTATAATCATCAATGAACGTAACATAATATCTGGCACCTCCAATAGAACTTGTCTCCATCGGACCACATAAATCTGAGTGAATTAATTGGAGCAATTCTGAAGCCCTAGTACCGGTATTTTTAAATGGTTGTCTACTCATTTTTCCTTCTAAGCAAGTTGTGCAAATTTGATTACCTTTTTTTGATAATTCAACTCCGTCTGCACTATCAGTTACCTTCTGTAAGTCTGTGAAATTGAGATGGCCCATTCTTAGATGCCATAAATTTATATCTCGCTCATCTGCTGTTGATAGCAATGCCGGTGCTTCAGAAACATTATTCAATATATACATGTTATTGCGATGCAATGCTGTCAATATTAACTTATTATTTTGGTATATCTGACAACCATCTCTCTCAAATTTCACTTCACAGCCTTTATTTACCATTTGGCTTACAGAAAGTAAATTGACTGTCAGGGTGGGTACATATAAGACATCACTGACCTGTATTGTCCGTATTAAGCCATCTGAGTCTCTAATCTGAAAATCCACCTTGCCACTGCCTTTTACTGCTACTGTTTTATTGTCTGCAACCTTAATATTGTTGATAGTTGATGGGGATACATCATACATCCAATTCTTGTTATTGCACATGTGCAGTGATGCTCCAGAATCGACATACCAGCAACTCCCATCCAATGCAGCAGCAGCTGGAAAAGCAGCATAATAACCATTATTTGAATTGTCATTGTTTGACAGAACCTTTTTTTTGTCTTTAAAGTAGCAATCCCTACTCATGTGACCATACTTGTTACATACAAAGCACCGTGGCCCTTTGGGTTGCCCTTTTTTCTGAAATTGGTTATTAGGGTTTTTTTGCTTTGACACACTTTGTTTATTATATGACTTGGCATAGTAAGCAGCTGAATCTGATACCTTAACTTCTTGTAACAACTTAGTTTTTACATAGTCTGCAGTAATATTCACACCGGAGCTCTCCAAAGCCATTATCATAGGCTTGTAGTAATCTGGGAGACCAGCGAGCAGCAATGTACCCAGCCACTCGTCACCTACTACAAAATTGATATTTCTCAACTTGTGAGCTGTTGACATTACCTTATTGACATATTCTTCGACACTCGAGCAATTGTCCAAGTTAGTGGTGATCAAATCTCTCAATAAACCTACTTTTCTGCTAAGCCCTGAGTCATCAAACACTTTTTCTAATTTAGTCCAAACCTGTTTCGCTGTTGTAGCCTCTTGTACATGGACGTAATTAACTGGGTCCACCAACAGTATTATTTTCGATTTTGCTTTCGTATTTTTCTTGCTATCAGATATATAGGCTGGATCAGGTTCAATCTCTTGCCACAATTCTTCATGTTCGAGGTAGTTTTTTACGGCAAACTTCCAACTTTGGTAATTTTCTCTTCCAATTAGTTTCTCAATAGTACCCATTGTTATTTGTGATGCCATTTTATTAAGTACTTTTCTCAAAAAATAAGCTGAAATTGTTGATAAATAAAAATGAGCACGCCGGCAATGGCCGATTTTGATTCGAATTTTTAGGGTACTAACTTCAATCTAATTGAATCACAGCGTTTATTTCTTGAAAATACTTCCCTAATATACTATCGGACATATATTGCCCATAACCTATTGAATATGTTAGTATTTACTTGATAAAACTAGGAAATTAAATAATAACACGAATTGAGCAAATCGACGGAATAAAAAGTATATTGTATATATCAAGACAAGAGATTACAGAGTAAGGTTGCCAACAGTAAAAGTTTTTGACAGGTACAAAATATAAACTATGGATGGCGTTCAGTGTTGCAATTAATCATTTCAACAATGCCGATGCGTGGCTCTCCCACGGTCAAATGTCCATTAAAATAATGTCAACTAATGTTAATTTTTCATATCAAACATAGGTTACATTCTGCTCTGTTGAGCCTCGTAATTTTAAATTCCTGCGTTTATTTAGCATCCCATTGAGGGTATATTAAAAGGCATCAAAGCGTTTGGGCAACAGCTATAAGGCGCATTTCCATTTCAGGCGGTGTCGTCAAGCGCCCGGGGTAGTGTTGAGGTCGTTTAATATGGTACTATCGATAGCGCTCAATAATAATAATCTTACTCATCTCAGAGTGTATTTCCCGGTTGCGTCCAAAGCTATCGCTTCGGAGTCTGAGGTAACCTTAGACCTTGATCCAGGATTTGGAGAGTTGAAGCTGTTTGACCTTTGACACCCTTTAACAAGGGGACCAGAGCAACTGTGTGCGATGTGTAACCATGTGTGCAATGTGTAACCATGATCTAGATTTTTTTATGGTATGAGTTGAATTTTTTAAGGTTTAAACAGCTGGAGTATTTGGCTCGAGTATAATTATAACTTCCCTTTAAACCTACTGACTATATTGAACAACTTAACTGTTACTCTACTACTAACTGTCGCTTAAGGTGTACTCTACCTTCTGCCGTGAGTCTTTGGGTGTAGTAATATAATATTTTGTTAACTCGCTATGAGTTAAAATAATATTATATTTATTATATTCGTTTTTTAAGTTGTGTCTATTGTGCAATACAGTATATCTATCTACTAATTGATTATCTATATGCTCAAGAGTTTATAAGAGAGATGGTAGCTCCGTAGAAAAAACGCTGTAAAAACAGTGTGTAAGATAAATCTATGGCGTAGCATGACTAATTTTCTAGTCACATATTCAAATCTACCTACTCTTAAGCAGACTGAAGAATGTGTATTGATTTATTGCCATCCTTAATGGTTTTCCGAATAATCATCAATCATCTTCGAGAATGAGATTTCGTTGCAAGTCGATAATGATAAATTTTATCGATATCACGGCAGCACTAATCGGGATCCTCGCACAAATATGCCATTGTCCCTCTGCAGCCCATCAAACATGCGGCGTAGATATTATAATAAGACGACTTTTCTGCCTACTCAATAGCCATTCTATACCACCGTATTGAACCTTATTTCATAAGACGTAAGAGTCAACAGTGCACATTTAATTGTGTCCTCTTATATATGCCTTTTAACTTTGAGGCTTTATTTACAAATTTAAATCTGAAAAAAAAATCCGTATATTGTAATTAGGGAGTGATTTTTCGCTGTAAAAAATGGTTGATATATGCATGCCAGAGTTGGCGGGCGATGGGTTGGGGCTATTACGGACTATGATGGTTTACCATTTGGGTGCCGTGTGGTCCCCAGCAGAAAGCCGTGTGGTCCCCAGCAGAGTAGAATAGGCCACCCTCACTCTTATCGAGGTGTCGTAAAAGGCGACTAAGGTAAAGCTGCTGGCATGGTCATCAGCACCCAGAGAAGGAAAACTCTGCATTTATATCAAAACCCTCGCCAACGCGTCTGCCAAGCGTGGTGAGTATGGCAATTGCCCCTCATGTGATTTAGGGAGGCCCGTGCCCCAGCCATGGGGACTTAAATGGGCTGACGATGACCATTTGGGTATGGGCCCAGAGGAACACCAACTAAAAAACACAGCGGCGCTCCATTATCGCAAAAGTAGCTTGGACTACCACATCCTCCACCGGGTGGATGGCTAGCCCTCCTATTAAAGGGACGATGGATAAAATCCGGGAGCTTCAAGCTATCCTGGTCTGACATCGGTAGAGCCCTGTTTGATGCCAGCTTTGATTCCCCCGCATCAAGGTCTGTTTTTCAGTGTCTATCTTACTGTCATTAAAGCAAGAGAGAACAAACATCTAATTAAACGCGTATCATCCTAGACCTTATCATCACTTTCCATCAAGTGCTCAAGCGTTAGCCTATAGTCCAAAAAAATACATTTGTCTGTTATTAATAGATCATGCTTTTTTAACCGTCTTACTTCTTTATCTAGGGCACTATTCTAATGAAAACAAATATTTTTCCCTAAGGAATATAGGGTCTGATCTCTAAAAAAATTTTCGCCTTGTGATACAAATCGCATCAATCTGCTGATCACTTTTGTATGGAAAGATGATTTATTTTTCTAAGATTAGACTCAATGTTCCTCGGGATTTTTTTTTTATTTTCATTAGTATAGTGCCCCAGATAAAGGAGTAAGACGGTTTTAAAAAGGCATGGTGTATAATAAAAATAATCAATATCAGTGCCCATGGTAGTGCGTTCTACTAATCCTGGGGCTATGTTCCCTTCATTTGCGCCGCCGCAACTCCATTTAAACCCGGTTATGTGATTGGCGGCGAGCGACGAATTCAAATGGATGTTTAAGCGAACGCAGCCTTTCCTAACTAGACGGAAACGAAGTTATTCTCATAATTAATGCTGTTTACGATTAGGTTTAGGAAGTGGTTTTAATTGTATTTTAGTAAAGTGATTTTGAGCTGTTGCAGTTCTGGAAGAGAGGAAATACAATTTAAAAGATATAATACAATTTTAGGTAAATGATGATAAATTCTTCTTATTGATCTTCAAAGAAAGAGTGTGTGAAGAGATAATAAAGACTTTTTATCTTACTACACGTATATCGGATATCTAGCACACGGATGGCGAATCAATGGCACGCGACACAATATTATGAGCACGTCAGTGACCACAAAATTCATTATTACTTAAGATAGTTTTTATGGGCACTTAAATGTGTAATTTAATTTTCTTTTCTTTCGTAACCATTTAAGTTAAAGATAAATGATAAAGATAAAATTGTTTATTTGCCAGAACACTTTGAACAATTTGAAGGTTGTCTGGTAGAGATTGCTCCCAGCGATAAGACCGCCTAAATTGTACATTGTCTCTCTGTATACCTAGCTTTTAAGTTTTGTATGTAGTGCAATAAAGAGTATCTATCTATCTATCTAACACAGGTTATAAAGGTCTTAAAAATAAAATAGGTCGCATGCAGCAATATTATTTCTTATTTGACTAATTTATTATCGATAATTTTATTAGTTGCACATTAGATTTCTATAATTTATGTATTCAGCCACCCTGTAAAAACAATATTTCAATAGCCATTCAGTTAATTTTATTTTGAAACTCTTACTCTCTCAAGTCTTAATTTCATCTGGGAGGTTAATAAACAGAGTGATACACATGTTAAATGCGTTCTTTTTATAAAAGTATGTGAGACACTGAGGATTGTACAAGTTAATTTGACATCTCTGAGTGCGGCAGTCAATTTTAAGAGAGTAGGTAAGACAGCAGTACATGTATCTTGATAAGTATCAAGAGGCGGTAATGGTAAAGGACAACCAAAGCAATGAAATCAATAGGCGCATAAGGCTAACGTGGGCAGCCTACTCCAAGCTTGAATTCGCATTAAAAATTAATATCACTTCTGAACAAAAAGCTCGCATTCACGACCAGTGTATCCTACCAGTGCTCACTTAAGGAGCTGAGACTTGGGTTCTTACTAAGGATATTCTCCACAAACTTCAGGTTACTCAAAGGACAATGGAGAGGAGGCTGGTAGAAGTAAAACTCAAATATCGTAGAAGAAATGAGTGAGTCAGAGAGCAGAGCAAAGTAAGCGACGGTGCGAAACAGATCTTGAAGTTGAAGTGGGAGTAGGCTGGTCATGTCGTCCGAAAACATGGTTCGTGGTTCAAGGCAGTGGTAGAGTGGACACCGTGGGGCGAGAAACGCCCAAGAGGAAGACCCCAAATGCGTTGGTGTGACGACATCAAAAGGCTGGCAGGAACAAAGTGGATAGTAACCGCCCAAGATCGACAAAAATGGCATAAACTGAAGGAGGCCTACACCCTAAAGATTGAAAACGGCTAGCGAAGAAGAAGGTAAGACAGCCAGACATAGCCCAAAGCCGACGATCTGGTGAAGGTCGCGAGAATCCGTCGGATGCGGGCGGCACAGACTGTTCTATGTGGAGATCATTGGGGAGGCCTATTACCAGCTGTAGACGTATATTGGCTGACATGATGATGATGAGGTAGCTACTTAATTCAATTTCTATTATGTTTAAACATTACTAAATAGGTGAATGAATAAGACAGATCGCTTGGTATTGAAGCAACATTTACTTGATTGGATGAAACTAGATTTAATGAACAAAAAATAAGATATCGAAACGCTTTTAAACTAATCAAAACGTCTTGAGAAAAGGAAAAGCAATCTGTTATGATGGAGACTTCGTAGCGTGGACAAACAAGAAAAAATGTTCTCGTGATAGTATATTTTATAAATGACATTACTTCCTGGTTACAAGTACCATCAATTTTTGGTCGTTGTATGCCGAATCTGTTTGTATAGATATCATGAATAAACTATATTAATATAAGGCAAATATCAGCTATTCCACACAAAATTGAATGCCGAACTGACAATATTTATACGAAACTTTTTTTTCTATGTTATTGGTAGCCGACGAGCAGACGGATCGCCTGATGGTAAGCAATTTCCTGTGGAGTCACAAGTGCGCTGCAGCCTTTTAACCCCTCTTTCCTCCGGATTGGGGTTCCGGTAACCTCACTCAGGCAGCGAAACACAGCACAGTTCTGCTCCACGCCGGTTTTCGGTGAGGCCGTGGTATCACTTCGGTCGAGCCGGCCCGAGCATGCTGAAGCGTGACTCTCCCACGGTGAAAGGTACATACACGGATTTGAACCTATAATACTCGTAATGAGTAAGTGTCCTTATTTGTTCCGCAAACTTACTAAAATGACCATTTTCAAATTACACTCATAAAAAATGTCCTATAGCTTTCAAAATTATGGAAAAACTAAGAATCATAAAAATGACATCCCCTTCCGATTGAGTCTGCGGTACTCTCCGAGTTGAGTGAGTCGGCTTTACGTGAAATGTTTATATTTACTTACGCTAACTCGAAAAAAGCGATTAGTTTAAGAGATTATTAAATGACGACTGTTTTTTCATGTGCTAGGAGGCATACGAGCATACGGATCACCTGACGGTAAGCGATTGCCGCTCCCCATGGACACCCGCGACACCAGTAGTGTCACAAATGCGCTGCCAACATTTAAAGCCCCTTTCCCCCGGATTGGGCCTCCGGTACCCTCACTCACGCAGCGAAAACAGCATTGTGCTGCTCCGGACCATTCATGTCGAAGAGTTGCTCTCCCACGATCAAGAAGATAAATAACGACGGAATCAAAAATGTACATTGTGACCATTGTACTATTGAATAACTAAACAAAACTTATCTCGCTAATTTTCGTATCCACATGTTTAAACTAATCAACACATGTAATGCGAAGCCAGATCGTTTTCCAATGCCATAATGTTTTGTCGAACGAGCCAGAACAGATCGTACGGCGTAATGCGTCCGATAGAAGCGGCCTAGCATTCAGACAAATGGCCTCAAATGAGGATTTTATCTACTGAGATTCGTTCGCGTATTTAGTTTGTTGAACTGTCTCAGCATTATCCAAGATGTAATAAGACGAAAAAAATATTTTGTTATTCTTTTATGTGATAGGTGGCATACGAGCAGATGGATCACCGGTAAGCGATTGCCGCCACCCATGGACACCCGCGACATCAGTGGAGTCGCGACGGGGACAAAACGCTATGATGATGATGATGAGTTACGAAAGTTTATTAAATTAGGTAGGTATAATAAATTATGAGCATTTTGACCGAAATCACGTTTGTTGTTTTGATACAAATCTTTCTTTTATTTTTTTTAAATTAAAATCGTCAAATTGTTTTATTTCGACTTCTTAATATAGTGTGGGCTGCTAAAAGCTTCAAACTTCTCCTATGAGTCTAAGCACAATATGTTTCTATAGTAGGTATTGAAAGCCTCTAACGACGTGATGTCCAAACTCATCAAAGGTCTTGTTAACAGGTGTAAGTATATTGAGTAGAATAGTGTTGTTCAAATGCAAGGAGTACACGAGACCTCTAGTCTTGGCCTGGTCTCATTACTGTTGCTCTTGCCCACTCAGACATGCAGACTAGGGTATTATGTAGGCATTATAAAGTTTTTTTTTATTTTTTTATGTGATTGGTGACAGACGAGCAGACGGATCACCTGATGGTAAGCGATTGCCGCCGCCCATGGACACTCGTGACACCAGTGAAGTGACAAGAGCGCTGCCAACCTTTTTTCCCACGGATTAGGCCTCCGGTACCCTCACTCACGCAGCGAAACGAAAAATTGCAAAAAATTACGAGTTTTAAAATTGCATAAAATTGTTTGTCAATGAAATCATCTTTATTTAAATTTGAATATACTTTTTGCTCGACCCGGGAATCGAACCCGAGATCACGGACCGGCACTTAAGCCATTAGACCAACAGGGCGTATTTTTATAAACAAATAAATAAAAAAATAAAGTTTAAAATCTAAAACCCGACTACCAAAAAAACACGCTCTAAAAATTACGAAACAAGAAAATTGTCTCTGCTGAAATTATTAAGCCGTATTGCCATGGTCACAGGTGGTACAGGTCAAAATCATAACCCTCCTTTTTGCTTTGCCGTAGTCGGGTAAAAATAAAAAACTCAAAGATAAGGTTACCTTGATAGCAACACTAGCAGAAGCGTCCTTGTTTGCCCACAGGCTGCCTACAAGGCAGGCCGCGTAATTTGCGGCAGATTGGCCGTCTAATGAAGACGCAGCCTGTTACAGCTAGCCCAGTAATGGACCCCGTAATTATCACCCTGATGGACACCGTTATAGAATCTGCCGTGATGTAATTAAAACGCTTACTGAATTTCAAGGCTGTTATTAGCAGGTTGTTATTATATCTCGGTATTTATTATTTAATGGAGATAAAGCCTCTGTTAAAGGGTTGCGAAGGTCAGACAGTAGTCGGTTCATTGTAATTACCGACGACGTTTTCCATTTCCGGCTACTCATCGATAGTAAGCCATATGCGAGGAGAGTATTTCCACCTGGAAACTGCACCTGAACTGAATGTTCAGTCTGGTTTGAATTCAGTTGTAGCTGATTTTTCGGTTACAGTGAGTTTTGCAGTTAGGAATGCTGGCATATACGAACAATGTAATCTTATGTTTCTGTTATGGAATATAAAATAATGCCCAGTCTGTAGAGAGAGTATTTGAGTTATAGTTATCTTACTTGTGTCTTAAAATATGAAGTAGTTACACGCTCCATCATCTTAGCGCTTTGTCCCGTTTGTGTCCCAAGCTGTCGCTTTTCTATTTCGACTCCACCATACCATACGTAGTGGTCAGTTTATTAGCACGCACGTCATCCCTTACGATGTCAAACCACACCTTTTTAGGTCTACCCCTTCTGCCGGGACCCGGCGGTGGTGCCATGGCCAGACATTTGTTTCCCACGTAGCTGTTCGGTTTTCGCAGGACCATGACGGTACCAACGTAGGCGACAGTAGTTCGTCTGCTATGTCACAGATATGAAGGCTCCCACGTATGCGTGAGTTTTTCACGCGGTCTATTCAGGTAGTTACCCGAATAGACCGCGTGAAAAACTACCACACACACATCCACTGCAGCATGTTCATCTCCGTGACTTGCAACTCCTGCTTGTGTCGCAGAAAGAAGCAACTACATGCTGACGCTTCATCATCAGCAACCCACACTCGTCCACTGCTGGACATAGGTCTCTCCTAATGCACGCCACTGCTCCCGATTTTCGGCCACTCTCATCCAGCCCACACCAGCCAGCCTTCGAATGTTATCATCCCATCTTGTCGCAGGGCGTCCTACACTACGCTTACCGAGTCGCGGTCTCCACTCAAGGACTTTACGGCTCCAACGGCTGTCAGTTCTGCGGCTAATATGACCAGTTTGCTAATTCGGTGGGCTATATCGGTGACTCTGGTTCTCTGTCGGATTACATCATTTCTGATGCGGTCCTTCAGAGATACTCCGAGCATAGCCCTTTCCACAGCTCTTTGAGCGACTTTGAACCGGTGGACTAGTCCAGCCATGCTGACACTTACAAAAAGCCAAGTATATACACCATATACATACAAAGGGAATAAATCAAAATACGCAAAGAGTGGTTAGCAACAGAAGGAAATCGAATCACGTGCCGCCTCGCGAGGCGCACAGGGAAATCCAAGCTAACCGGATGTTTTGTATTCAGGGCGCAGGTTTTTTGGATATTACCCCGCAAAATGGCATTCAAACATACTTCCATGAGGGAACCGTGATATTGAGTCTAGGCCTTGAAATCTGGGGTTAACGAGGCAACATGTATGTACGTATCGAAACATAATTTCAGAATGTTCAGTAAACGAGATTATTCGTGATTCCGTCCTTGCTCTTTCCTCTTATCTATTGATGTATTTTAAGTTATTTGGATTGGAAATGCATGAGAAGGACCACAATTTTTTTGTCGTGACGCAATACATAGATATACATCGTAACTTTTGAATATACTCGAGAATCTTCTCGAAGGCATTATAATAATTTCAACAAACATTTTTCTCTAAGAAACATGGACTCAAATTTAAAAAAATCACCTTCTTATACAAAAGATAAGCCGATTCATACACTTGAGGAAAAATGTTTGTTTTCGTTAGTATAATGTCCGTAAATACAGCCGTGTGGTCCCCGGCAGAGTAGAATAGGCCACCTTCACTCTTACCGAGGTGTCGTAAAAGGCGACTAAGGTAAAGCTGTTGGCATGATCATCAGCACCCAGAGAAGGAAAACTCTGCATTTATATCAAAACCCTCACCAACCCGTCTGCCAAGCGTGGTGAGTATGGCATTTACCCCTCATGTGATTGAGAGAGGCCCGTGCCCCAGCAGTGGGGACTTAAATGGGCTGACGATGAGTATAATGTCCTCTTTATGTTTCTCGAGTATTTAAAAAGCCCCGGTCCACTTAATATGAGAAGTGCTTGAGCTACGTGCGGAATCAGATCAATTTATGAGATGTTGTTGGTGTATGAAAAACATACACGTAATATATGAACAAACACTGTTATGTACTAATATCACCATATTACTTTTTAGGGTTCCGTAGCCAAATGGCAAAAAACGGAACCCTTATAGATTCGTCATGTCTGTCTGTCTGTCCGTCCGTAAGTATGTCACAGCCACTTTTTTCCGAAACTTTAAGAACTATACTACTGAAACTTGGTAAATACCTAGATGTAGTTTGTTACGATTTCTACACAAAAATAGGAAATTATTATTTTTTTAACCAAACATACGGGTGGGGTTTCCATGGATAGGTCTTTAAAAATGATGTTGAGGTTTCTAATATTATTTTTTTCTAAACTTAATACTTTGTGCAAGAGACGCTCCCAAAGTGGTAAAATGTCCTCCCCCCCTACCCTACTTCTATAATAAAAGAATTATATAACTAATAAAAATATATGATATATATTAACCATGAAAACTATCAATGAAAACTGGTTTAAACTAGACCTAGTAAGTAGTTTTTTTAATACGTTTAAACCGTAAACCGCAATTTACCTGCCATTTAGTCAACTCAATTATTGTTTTACAATTAATATCTTACTTGCTGCTACAAAACCCTTCATGGGCGAGTCCGACTCGCACTTGGCCGGTTTTATTAAAACAAAATGTGGCGCTAACTCTCCAGTGTCGAGACTTTGTAAAATAGTTAACCGGTTAGGTCACTCTACAGACATAAACTTTGACTCTAAAGGCATATTCTATAAAAATTGTTACCAACTTTCTGGGTCTTGGTAATGATCTTACAATCTTACATTAATATCTAAACGTCTTTTTTAAGCATGTGTAACTAGCCTGTAAGTATCTGTTGTATTTAGTTTTTAAGATACGATCTGCATTATTATTGTAAACAGATGATTTTTTATGTGATAGGTGGCAGACGTGCAGACGGATCACCTGATGATAAGCGATTGCCGCCGCCTATGGACACCCGCGACACCAGCGGAGTCACCAATGCGCTGCCAACCTTTAAACCCCCCTTTCCCCCGGATTCCAGTACGCTCACTCAGGCAGCAAAACATAGCACATTTCTGCTTCACGCCGGTTTTCTGTGAGGCAGTGGTATCACTCCGGTCGAGTCGGTCCATTCATGCTGAAGTGTGGCTTTCCCACGGGCAAGATGTTGGTTGGTCTAAATAAATAATCTAAAAAAAGAATAGTCTTAACACCAGAAATAAACAAAGGCTTGCCGTCCCGGTCCTCAGACTTCATAAAATCGGTAATTTTTATTTTATGGTTAAGCCAACAAATGTAATCATTTGTTTTATGAACTATTAAGATATTTAATAAAGTACCACAAATTGTCATTAACCGATTTAATGAAGTATTAAGATATTTAATAAAGTACCACAAATTGTCATTAACCTCATCATCATCATCAGCCCACTTAAGTCCCCACTGCTGGGGCACGGGCCTCCCTCAATCACATGAGGGGTAATTGCCATACTCACCACGCTTGGCAGACGGGTTGGCGAGGGTTTTGATATAAATGCAGAGTTTTCTTTCTCTGAGTGCTGATGATCATGCAAGCAGCTTTACCTTACTCGCCTTTTACGACACCTCGGTAAGAGTGAGGGTGGCCTATTCTACTCTGCCGGGGAACACACGGCTCAATGGGGTCGGTACCGCTACATTATTAGTTTCATCAAATTTATCAGTGTTAGCACTAAAGGTTCTAGGACTTCATCTTACGGCAGAAGTTGAGTAATGGGCATACGATAGTGCTGAACAGGTTATTTTCCGATCCAATGACTAAGCATATTTTCTTAAGCACACTCTTGTTAATGACAGTAAGACATCTCCACCAAACTCGCCATGGGTCGTGATGAACATTTATTGTTTTATAAGTAAGTTTTGACCATGGGAGAGCCACGTTTCGGGATGAATAGGCCGGCTCGACCGGAATGATACCACGGCCTCACAGAAAGCGGCGTGAAGCAGCACTGTGCTGTGTTTCGTGAGAAAGGGTACGGGAGGCCCCGTTTTGTTTGCAGCGCACTTGTGACTCCACTAGCGTCGAGGGTGCCCATGGGCGGCGGCAATCGCTTCCCATCAGGTGATCTATTAGCTCGTCTGCCACCTATCACATAAAAAAGTAAAATATTTAATTACTTACCTAGATAAGAAAATTAACTTTGGTTAACTATGGTCAAACACTTTGTCCATTAATTTAAATAATAAATAAATTCATACAACATCTCATACGTTGATGAGTAATGGGATATTTTATGGCGGGTTTATATGTATTATAAGTATGTATTTACAAAATAAAAATATTATATGTATACATTTGTAATTCCGCTGTTAATTCTGATATCCGTAACACATGTGCTTGAGCTACCACATGTATTACGGATACGTATTCAGATAAATGTATGTGATGTTGTGAAATATTTATTATATTTATTTTGCATACGTAGCATTAGTATTGTAAGTTCTTTTACTGTATTAGACTGCCTCGCTCGGTGGCGCAGTGGTTAGTGGGTCGCTTTTTAAAGCGACGGCTGCGTAAGAGGTCCCGAGTTCGATCCCCGGGTCAAGCCAAAAATTTGTGCCTTAGTTTTCGATAAGAAATTCTTAGTGTTCGCCCGGGGTCTGAAAGTGTGCGGTCATTATAAGAAAAATGTGAACGAGAATACCTGCCAACAAACTGTGTGCGCAGTTTGGCAGACAACATTATATTGTAACAAATATTTACTTGTATGAAATAAATTAAAAAAAAACTACCCCCGTGCCTCCGAAAGCACGTTGAGCAGTTGGCCCTGCGCCCGATACCTCTCCAGTCGTGTCACACTGGTGTCCCATCGGATTATGAGGGCAAAGGAATAGAGATTGCACATGTGTTTGCGCACATACTTGAGCACTATAATGTATCCAGCGTAAGTGGCTGATCGTCGAGATTGGCCGCCATCGCCGAAATTAGTGGATCATCATCATCATCATCATTTCAGCCAATAAACGTACACTGCTGGACATTGGCCTCCACTAAGTTCTCCACACAGATCGGTCCTGTGCCTCCCGCATCCAATGGATTCTCGCAACCTTTATCAGATCGTCGGTCCACCTTGTGGGGTGCCTGCCACGGCTGCGACTTCCAGTACGTGACCTCCACTCGAGGACTTTTCCTCCCTAAGGGCCGTCTGTTCTCCTCGCTATGTGCCCTGCCGATTGCCACTTGAGACATGCAATCCTTTGGGTCTGTGACCGTGTTTGGTTGAAGCATACTAATATTTGTAATAATATTTCCACTGTATATTGTAAATATACCTACAATATTGATGAGACTATCGACGGCTCATGTCGAATCAAGCACTTACAAATTTCGTCGACTTAGTAACGTGTTCAGTGGTCTAATTGGTAGAACACGTGGCAGGGCTCAAACCCACACCTTCCACAATCCGGGTGAATACCCGAATTGTGGAAGGTGTGGGTTTGAGTCCCGCCTGAACACGAGAGGAAATTTATAAGTGTGTTATTTACTGAAGGATACTATACTATATTTACTATTGTAAGCCTTACTGTATTTATGTTCATACTGTTCCATGAGTGAGAAGAAAAAGTATCACCGACCCACACCTCTAGAAAATTGGCATAATTAATCACGATCGTGAAACTGTGTGGGCTCGTCTGATATGATATGCCAGCGGCATATACGAAGTAGGTACCTACCAGGTACAGGCATAGACAAGCACCCTAAACAGACTGTCCCTTTTCATAGAAAGCCATACTTGAAAAACCGCGCGAAGCCGCTTTACTAGGGTGACGTGCTGGACGACGTTCTTTCTCCACCACACCTGTATAGAATCTGCGTTAGGGCCGGTTGGATCTCTTTCACACTCGGTGACGTTTTTTCCAAAAATGGCACATTCTGATACAGGTAGGTACCACGTAGCTATAATAGTTTATTCATAAGTTATGTCACAGGAATTTTATGACATTTTGACCACCCACTTCCCCTTGCTAGTATAATGTTACACATTTTTTTAATGGGAAATGGAGGGAAACTATATTCTATACCTTTAATAATTAATATTTTTTTTTTCAAAATAAATACTACATATTATTATAAATTATCTTAAGTGCGGAATCGCCTGATATAATAACTCCATGACTAGGCTAGACTTAAGCTATAGCTGAAAATCAGCCGTTTGCCACTCAGTGAACCAAATTGCTGAGCTATTGCCATTTTGTATCACTGCGACAAACAAAGCATTAACACGTGGGAAAACAAATACCCATTTTGTAATTTGTTTTAATTTTGTATTATTTTTGCATGCCTCCGAAACAAGAGATAGCCACTTTGGTCGATCCTGCCATACTTGTCGCCAGTGACCGGCCTGAAGTGAAGTGTAGAAAGACGTCGCCGAAAATGATCTGCGAGAACTTCAGGCCGGTCATATGATGGAATATATAATTGATCTATCTATCTATCAAACACAAAAGCGAAGAGCCTACGGGAAAGTAATCGTAGCCTTTGGACATCCGCTACACCGAAGGAGTGCTGACGCGTTGCCGGCCTTTTAAGAGGATGTAAGTATAAACTTGTCAACAAATTAATGTTAACTTAATGTAATGCTCAGCATATTATATCAAAACACTGAAAGTACTATTATATCTGTATTCTAATCATGGTACAAAATATTCCAGTACAGACTTGCGTTTGTAAGAAGCTAACCGAAGCGCTCGTAGCACATCCTCGTAGCAAGACTCGTAGCATTCGTAGCAGTAATAGGTTTAATAAGTTATGTTATATTTATTTATAAAAGCTAAAAATAAGGAATTCCAACTTTCAATATTTTTTGCGTACGCGTTGGACCCAACATTTTTGCATGGTTATTGACTAAATAGTATAAGTGTTTGCCGAGAGGTTGTAACCCTGAAATTGTTTAAAATATATCCGGTTTAGTAGCTAAAAATTGAAATCAATTGCCGTCGCTAGTGTGCCTTACCCGTCACCTTAATATAAAACTCACGTACATATTTGGCCCGACCCGGGGGTTGCACCCGGGATTCCAAGAGCAGCAACTTTGAAGCAAAGTGGCTACTGTGCCACCGAGGAAATCAAAGAGTCATTAACTCATTATTTAACAACGTGCTTTTTAATATTTGTATAGTCAGCTGCAAAACGATGTATACACTTACTGAAGTGTATATCTTCATCTTTTACTTACTTATTATTATACCATTCGTATCCTGATAGAAAAGTAGAAGTCAGATTCTAGCTATTATAACAAGGTCTTCAATGGAATATATTTTTTGCAGCCGAACGTAGGACTTATCTATGATCATTTTTCTCTAAGGCCTGATTTGACCTAACTTAATCCAATACTAAATCTGTATTATAGTGCTGTCGTTTTTTATATATCTGAGGTTATACCTCGTGTGGTCCCCGGCAGAGTAGAATAGGCCACCCTCACTCTTACCGGGGTTATACCTTAGATTTAACCACGGATAAAGATTGGTCGAATCGGGCCAAACAAACCTATGGTGAACTATTTAAAAACGCCTACAGAGCGTTTGAATCACTTTTGGATGAGAAGGCGATCTTCTTTTTTTATGACTCCCCGCTGGCTCAGCGACCCGAACCGAGTCTTGACTTCTAAGTTAATAAGTATATTTTACCCTATGTTTTATAAAATAAACGTTCAATGTATCCTACTACCTTAAAGTTATATGATGTCAAAAGGAGCACGTTACTTATCTACGATTTGAAAATCTGACGTCACGTAATTTAGGACCTTTAAGTGTGACGTAATTATGGATACCCCAAAATGAAACATGGGCTGTATCCTTACCAGTTTTGAATGCGAAATAAAAGATAAGAAAGTCAGGGCATTAAAAGGATTTTTTAGGAGAGATTATCGGGATTGAGCTCAATGAAATGAAGATTAAAATTTTCTGGTTCAATGTCGTCTTTTATTTTTAAATTTTTAGCTTTTGTTTTTTTATGCTAGAGGCGACTAACGAGCAAGCGAGTCACCTGATGGAAAGCAACATCATCGTCGTCATCGTCAGCCCATTTAAGTCCCCACAGCTAGGGCACGTGCCTCCCTCAATCACATGAGGGGTAATTGCCATACTCACCACGCTTGGCAGACGGGTTGGCGAGGGTTTTTGATATAAATGCAGAGTTTTCCTTCTCTGGGTGCTGATGATCATGCCAGCAGCTTTACCTTAGTCGCCTTTTACGACACCTCGGTAAGAGTGAGGGTGGCCTATTCTACTCTGCCGGGGACCACACGGCTAAGTAATTAACGCCGCCCATGAACATCCGCAAACCCAAAGAGATCATTAATGTGTTGCCGGCCTTTTTAAAAAGGAGTGCGTTCTTCTCTTGAAGGTTTTAGAATTATTATGATTTTTGCTAAGCCATGGAGATGCATGATTATTTATTCAATGCGAAGATATCAATATATCATTAGTTCCGACTTTTGCCACATGCTAAATAACCGCGAACGTACTGGACAGCACATGAAAACGTTGGAATCTTGACGCATAATTAATGTAATACATTTTTATTGAATTAGTTTTTTCATTCCTTCTCAAACACACCTTGAATATATTTTTTTTAGCTCAATTGTCCCACTGCTGGGCAAAGGCCTCCCCTAATAATACAAATAATAATGCGTTCAGGGTACTGGTGGGGCTCCCGCGCTACTGTAGTGCATCTGCGATGTTTGCACATGCGCACACTGACGGCTTCCACACCGTGGTGCGGCGCCGCATCGCGTCGCTGATGCACCGCACGCGCGGGAGCCCCAACACCATCCTGAGCGTGCTCAGCCAGAAGCCGGACAGCCCCTTTCTGCGGCACTGGGTCCAAGTGCATGTGCGCTTGCCCGGGGTCGCAGCGCGCGGCAGATACCTAAATTAATTGGTTGTGGTTCTACTAACATAATTTTTAAGTATTTTTGTATACTAATAATATTTTGAGCAAAGCCTGAAATAAATGAATTTTATTTTATTTTTATTTTTATTTAATAGCCTCCACTGCCCCCTATTCATTGCCAGCGTTTGCCAGTTAGGGGAATATTGGTCCAGGTTACGGCCATTTACAGGCTGCCATTTCGTGAGAACAGGGTCCATCTGTCCGGGTGCACTCTCACTGTATGGCCAGCCCAGTTCCATTTCAGCTTTGCGGATTTTTCACTTACGTCCATAATGACGGTTAGTGAGCGAATTATGCTATTTCGCACTCTATCCACGAGTTTAATACCTAGGATGCTCCGCTCCATAGCTCTTTGGGAAATCTTGAGCCTGGACTTCTGGCTTTCAATTAGTGACCATGTCTGAGCACCATAGGTGAGGATGGGCAGAATACAGAGGTCAATAAGTTTTCGCTTCAGTGATAGAGGAAGGTCGCCCTTCATATAAGCCTTCATGGACCAGTAGCTCTTCCAGGCATTATCGATTATACCATTATTATTTGCACGTATTAACGTCGTGTACTAATGTATGTAAAAAAATATTTATTACTTAACCTCTCCTATGTATCTTTTTTCCTCTTCTTTGTCTTATTCTACTATACCTAGTCTATAACTTTAATTATACACATATAGTGACGTTGGTGACGTGACAATAAGTGTACAACCTGTGCGGATAAAGAATGGGATCAGAAATGGCGGCGCATCTATTCACTTCTCGCTCGCAAACTATTTGCGTCTATACTCGCATTCGTGGGTGTGCGAGCGAGAAGTGAATAGATGCGCCGCCATTTCTGATCCCATTCTTTATCCGCACAAGTTGTATAATTGCTGTCGCGGTGTTATGACGAATGCCGTAGCAGCAAATACTGAGGTTGGGACCTATAGCAGCTCGGCACGCACGATAAGGATTATCTCCAAGACCTACTGTTATCTCTGTCACGTAAGCTATGTCAGCAGATCTGACCACGTATGTGATACGATATGACGTTAGTCATCTCTAATATATAAGCCTTGGAGATGTTCTCACATCACGCCATTAGCATTATCAATAATAAACCAGTTACGTATATAAGACCGGATGCATTATTTTTTTCCGGCCCACCAGCTGCCTCCCGGCGGACAGCTATATCTTACGATAGGCATAGGACCGGCATATGACTTGGTTGGCCACACCCTTCTCTTATCGTTACAAAATAAGTATTGCTTAGTATCTATTGGGTGTTATTTACATTATGTTGTGTTAATCATAGCTGTATTGTTTGTGGCCAATAAATGTATTTTTTTTCTTTCTTTCTTCTTTCTATATCATGTTTGTAGATAAATCTGAAAAAATCAACACAACCATCTTGCTCCAAAATAAGTACTGGCGACAACAAAGGTTGATGCATTTTCGCAGCTATACATAGGCTGTTGTTCGGTTATAGCCACAAACCCTCAAATATAGGCCGGAACTACTGCTGCTGTTGAATATGCTTCATTAAAGTAATTTGGTTATAGATAGGTATTAGTATCACCGGGGGTATCTGCATATCACAAATATTTTTTTTTCTAGTGGCACGATACAATGGCTCATCTTGGCCTGATCAAAATCAAAATCAAAAATCTCTTTATTCAATTTAAGTCCATACATAACATTATGAATGTCAAATATTATAATCTATCCGCTGATATCGGAATGTACATTTTCTACCGAGAAGAATCATCAAGAAAGTCAGTAGATGGTAAGCAAATCCAATAACTTTCCAATTACAATAGACGCGCTGATTTGATAGTGGTACTTCCATACTGGTCTGCAAGATACTTTTCCACGCTTCATTTGAAGGACAAAGGATCTATATGGTAGGACAAAGGAAACAGAGAGGCAGAGAGCTGGCAGAGACTCACGCATTTTATGGACTGGGCCAATTAACGAACACTAAAGTTTAATTATAAAATAAACAGCTAAAAATAAAGCGGGTAGTCGTATCTGATAATAGCGTGATCATTTAGTTCTATAGCAAATTGAAGCTACTTATGGCATGGGATAGAATGGAGTGTTGCACACTCGACTGGGTTGTTAATTGGATAATGGGACTGTTTCACGCTTGAGGTGACTTTGCGGACCACAGTTCTGCCGGGGGCGCTATTGTGTCGGAAATAAATATATCAATGTAAATAAATACAATAACGAGCAGAGCACATAGAGAGGAGAACAGACGGCCGTTAGGGCGGAAATCTCCTCGAGTACAGGCCACGTACAGGAAGTCGCAGCCGTGGCAGGCCCCTCACAAGGTGGACCGACGTTTTGGTGAAGATCGCGGGAATCCATTGGATGCGGGCGGCACAGGACCGATCTTAAGTGGAGAACATTGGGGAGACCATGTCCATGTCCATGGACGTCTATTGGCTGAAATGATGATGATAGTGATGAAATAAATACGACAAATAATTCCTTAAACATACTGACCGTGGCTGAATCACGCTTTGGCATGAATGAGCCGGCTCGACCGGAGTGATACCACGGCCTCACAGAAAACCGAACGTGAAGCAGCATCTGTGCTGTTTCGTCAAATGAGTGAGCAGCAGAGTGTCAACCGGGAAAAAAGGGGGTTTTAAAGATTGGCAGCGCACTTGTGACTCCTATGGTGTTGTAGGTGGACAGCTACTAACACCATACCTATGTACATACATATCTATGGACATAGACGGCGGCATTCGCTTACCATTATAAAAAAAATGTTAAAAACAACTCGGTGCTGTTCGCTGCCTCGATAGCGCAGTGGTTAGTGAGTCGCACTTTAAAGCAACGGCTGCCCAAAAGTTCCCGGGTTCGATCCACGGGTCGGGTCAAATATTTGTACCTAAGTTTTCGGTTAGAAATTCTTAGTGGCAGCCCGGAGTCTGGAAGTTGGCGGTCTTGGACCCCCGTGCCTCGGAAAGCACGTTAAGCTGTTGGTCCTACGCCCGATCCCGTCTCCAGCCGTGTCACAGTAGTGTCCCATCAGAATATGAGGTTAAGGGAATAGAGAGTGCACTTGTATTTGCGCACACACTTGAGAACAATAATATATACTGAGTACGTGGCTGATCATTGAGATTGGCCGCCGTGGAGGATTATTATAGTTCAAAAACTATGTCATTATCCGTACTAGGAGTATTTAGCCGAAGATAGCTCTCTGGGGGGTCTCGGGGGTCTGCTCACCCAGACCCGAAGTAGCTCAGAAAAGTTCGTGCTCCAGCTTAGCGACAGCTTTGGATGCAACTTTTGTCGGCCGTGGAAGAGCCACGCTTCGGCATGAATGGGCCGGCTCGACTGAAGTGATACTACGGCCTCGCAGAAAACAGATGTGAAGCTGACGTGTGCAGTGTTTCGCAGCGTGAGTGAGGGTGCCGGGGGCCCAATCGGGGGAAAGGGGGATTTAAAGGTTAGCAGCGCACTTCTGTGTCCACTGGTGTCACGAGTGTCCATGGGCTGCGGCAATCGCTTACCATCAGGTGATCGGTCTGCTCGTCTGCCACCTATTACATAAAAAAATACCTGGGAAATACACGCTATGATAATGATGAAAGATGTTGAACAAATTTCAATTACTTATCTATTCCATTTAATTTAGTGTACATTCAAGGCCTTTGTCACTGGGATTAATAAAGTTAATTTATTAGTCCCATGACCACTAATTATTACGCTAGATAATGAAGCCTGGGGCCTTAGCGCGGGCCGGGCCTTACGACAGAATCGGAGTTCACCTCTTTTTCACACGCGCTGTGTTTCTCCTTTGTTTCGATGCGACAGGTATATTCTTGTTCGTTACGGGACGCCTTCACGCTAAGACCCGTGTAATTACAACATGATTGTAACATGACCGGCATTCAATGTCGGCCTATTGCCCCCGATATGGTTCTATTAATTATGTTTAATAATTCAACGAGACTGATGAACCGTCGAATTAATTGAATGTTTATTATGTAGAACAATCACATGGTTAATATTGCACCCGTTCGAAGCCGGGTAGGTCGCGAGTATATTTATAAAGAAGGTCGTGTTAGTTACACTATTTATAACTCAACAGAGGCTGGACCGGTTCGCATAAAATTGGTGGAGAGGCCCAGATAGTTAATTTTCTCTCTATAAATAGATAGATAGATAGATAGAAACATTTATTCACTGGAAAATACGACACACCACATTTTACAGATAATAACGCAACAAGTATAATCAAATCAAATACAAACTAAAACAGCAAACACAACATTACAAATATAAAAGGAGACTGAAGAAATAAATAATAAATATTTCACATCACATACATTGATTTGACTCAGAGATAGGTAGCTCAAGCACCTGTGTTAAGGATATCAGAATCAACAGTGGGATTACAAATATATACATATAATACTTTTCTTTTGTAAATACATACTTATACTACATAGATAACACCCAAACCAATACAAACATTTGTGTTCATGCACACAAATGCTTGTACTGTTCCAAACGAGTCGTCGTTAATATCCAACCATAGATATTAATAATTTCAATAACAAGATACGAGTAAAAGGTTTGTCGGTAAACATTTACATCTACTTAACCAATACTTCTTTCAAACATTCCAAACAACTTACAGGACTCGGACGACTTTCGGAAATACGTCAAATGAACAACTCACGTGATCAACATTTTATGAATATTTTAGTGCAAATTTTTAAAAGTCCCGTAAAATAACCAAACGAAAATATACCTGTCGCATTCAAGCAAAATAAACTCACAACACGTGTGAAAGGGGATTTGGTTCTGAATTTGTGTGGCCAAATATTTCATTTATCCATTGTTTGGAGCTGTCAAACAAACTTGTATTGAGCAAAGTTTGAAAACTAAGCACCGTTAGCAAAACTAATTAGCAAGTTAAAAAGACGTAATAAGAATAAAGTGATAACAATCATCTGGAAGGTCATAAAAAGTTGACAGCATTTTAATTTTTTGGAGACGGCTAATTGAGGAATCCTTATAGAAGAAAGAAAGTTTTAATTGAATTCGGAAGAAAAAATATTACGACATGTACATAAGCGCCCAAAACCCTTGTTATCTACAAAATATAATAATAAATAAATAAATATTTCAGATACATCACATACACTGATCTGACTCCGAGATAGGTAGCTCAAGCACCTGTGTTACGGATATCAGAATCAACAGCGGAATTACAAATATATACGTATAATACTTTTCTTTTGTAAATACATACTTATAATACATACAAACACCCAAACCAATACAAACAGACATGTTCATGCACACAAATGTTTGTACTGTGCGGGGATCGAACCCGCAACCCTTGGACCAAAGGCAGCGTTCACTACCACTGTTTCAAACGGGTCGTCGTTACCTTATATAGCATGGATAGGTAAGTTATCTTCTTTTGTTAGTTCCGATTTGTTAGAGTCATCATCATCGTCATCGTCAGCCCATTTTAGTCCCCACTGCTGGGGCACGGGCCTCCCTCAATCACATGAGGGGTAATTGCCATACTCACCACGCTTGGCAGACGGGTTGGCGAGGGTTTTGATATAAATGCAGAGTTTTCCTTCTCTGGGTGCTGATGATCATGCCAGCAGCTTTACCTTAGTCGCCTTTTACTTTTTTTTTTTTGTTAGAGTGTAACAGAATTATTAAGTTAAAGTAAGAGAAACTAAAATCCATTACCAGGATAAACGAGGTTTTATAAAACTCTTAAACTTTTCAGTAATATCAGATGGAAGAGTAGTTTATCCTCTACGGGAAAGCTACGTTTAAACTGAGTCACGTTTTACAATATAACGGGTAAAACAGTGAAGTAAGCAAAGTTTATCTTTTAAAAATAATTAAACGCTCTAAAGATTCCATTAACAAACAAAACTATCCGATAGAGAGCTATGGTAACTGAATGACTCAAGATGAACCTAGGACATATGATTTGTCCAGACAAATCCTGTTAAATGACCAACAATACTCAGCACAAACAAATTGGGTTATGCCTGTGACCTTAGTTTTGCTGTGGATATCATCATTGCTGATACGATCACGCAAGAAAATTCCAAACATTGCCCTCTGCGTTGCTTTATGGGTGACTTTGAGGCAGCACAATATCTACCGAGATATGGTGGAAGGAAATAGAGCCAGTGCAAAAATACGAGTATATGGATGAAATTTAGGAATTGTATACAAAATTCATACATTCCCGTTGACACATATAAGGATAAGTTTAATAATAATTTATTTTAAAACTATATCATGTATTGTTTTAAACTTTCATGGTCACTAACATTAGAATATGAAATTTCTACCATGTACTCGTACCTTATTTTTGAGTTTCCGATATTCCGATATTTCCATGACCATGGCGCTTGCAACAGTGCCGAAATATCGGAAACTCAAAAATAAGGTACATGGTAGAAATCTCGTAAATAACTATTCTTATGATATCATGGTTATAACGGCCAAACCAAACCCCATTTAATTTTAGCGCATCTTCTATCGTTTTAAAAATGGACCAATTTACCTCACTGCTATGTTACTATGCCATTACAACTAAGATTAAGTAGAAAAATACGACATTCAGGGCCAGCTGTAACCTAAGTAGGATTTTTTAGACAACCCCTTGACCTTCCGCATTTTAATCGTCTTATTCAGATCCTAACAGCCTTAAATCTTAACGGTTATTTCCGGACGAGGCAAGAAGCTGGAATATAAAGTATTCAGTACCGAAGTTTATAGAAATAAAGGAAGTATAACGACAGACTGTGAATTCGTTATTGGCCGTTTTATGTCACCATTTGAAATACTTAGTACGCAATCTTACATATTTATAACTCATTCGTGTAATTATTGGTGGTTAACTGAGTGACTTTTTGATGGAAGAGAAATGAAGTTTCCGTTAACAATGTCACAATAGCACCTTCGTCGAAAGAACCGTGGGACAATCACGCTTCGGCTCGACCGTAGTTATCACTCGTGGTATCCCACGGTCTTGAAGAAAACGTTTCAACGAATGAACGAACGAAAGTGAATGTTTCGAACAATTTTGATTTTGTCTGATTAAGACTGGATTTGAACAATCTTAATCCGAGACTAAGTCTCGGATTAAGATCGGATCGGATCGGATCGCATCGGAGTCTGTAGCGCTATCATTTCTTACAAATCTGACGTTATATCATAGATTTATCCACGGATAAAAACCTACTACATACCCTGTACTCAATTTGTTCCAAGGTAAAAATCGGTACAAGTAAAAAAAATCATATTATTTAGACTTTTTTCCACTTATAGATAATTTGCAGTACGAGAATTCTATCTGGGGAACCCCAGCGGAAGGGTTGCCTTCATATGTAAAATAGCTTAATTTTTTCTTAGATAGATAAATTATAAATTTGCATCATCACATTACACGGAATAACAGTTTACAATTTTAAAGAAAAAAGGACATGCAAAAATATTACAAAATGGGTATTGGTTTGCACACGTATTAACGCTTCGTGTATCACAGTGATACAAAATGGTCGCCATTTCGCTCAGCAATTTGGTTCACCGAATGGCAAACCGCTGATTTCCGCCTATAGCCTGACGGAGATGCTAACAGGCGTCATAGAATTAATATGGTAGGTCAATCTTAATTGTATGAGTACCTACAATTATACAGATTCTCAATTTGAGCAAGCATTGCTTCAACACGACGCGACCATTTAGCGTGGTCACCTGCGTCTGACACCGCATTTTAAAAACGGTTGATGTTTGCGAAACTTTAATTACTGCCTTTTAACAAAAATACTGACGCTTTAATATTTTTCAACCTTTTAATTTATTGTGAGCAACTATTCGAGTAATACATACTGTGTCACGAAGGTATTGTGTGAAAAAGTATTGAACTCTGTTTGTGAATGGTCAAAAATTTGTTGTTCATTTAGTTCTGATTGAACGGAATATTAATACAAAATGGCCCGCCTCTGCTCATTTAACTCTTCAAAGCACAGAAACTTGTTAACCTTAATATTTTTTACAAATCCCCAAAGCGGATCATTTATTTACTATTTAAGTTACAAATTTTGACCTAATCCTGGAACCGAACCAGGGACTCCAAACACAGTCATATCACTTTAAAGTGCGACTACCCAATACACCAAAGAGGCAGTCCTCAGCGTCATCAGCCCGACGTCTGAAAGTTGGCGGTCTTGCACTCCCTTGCCTCGAGAAGCACGTCAAGACGTTGATCCCACACCTGATCCCTCTTCGGTTGTGTCATTTTAGTGTCCCATATCTATGGTAAGGGAAAGATCACTTGCGTTTACGCACACATTTTACCACTATAAAATATCCTGCGTACGTGGCTGATCGTCGAGAGTCGGTTGGAGGATAAAATCCAAGTCCATAAAACTCACACCAATGTTACACTACGGTAACCTTTTGACAGCAACCTCATGTTTTATTAACCGACGGCGTCGAAGGTGCTACATGCCTGCATAGAAAATGCATATTCACTCCAGCTTTGAACAAGTCGAGTTATGGCGTTCAGGGAAAACGACAAACAGGGCACTTCTACAGTAAGAAGTTAGCTAGTAGCAAGACGAGTAGTTTTTTTTTTTGTGATAGGTAGCAGACGAGCAAATGGATCACCGCTGGTAAGCTATTGCCGCCGCTCATTCTTCTTCTTCTTCTCTCCGTAGAGAAGAATAAGAATGAGTGGCTTCTGGCGTGGAAGACACCAAAAAACGTATAGAGGCATTCGAAATGTGGGTTTATCGACGGATGCTTGCCATTAGCTGAACTCAAAAAGTGACAAATATTCAGAACTTCAATCTCCGACTAGTGCACCAGAAACGCGCACCTCAAGCAGAGGAAAGTTGCTTACTTGGGACATTTGTTAAGACACGGTAGATACGAGTTGTTGCAACTTATTATGATGGGTAAGTAGCTGGTAAGAGGCGTTTGGGTTGGAGGAAAAAATCAGCCCGCCGAGCTGTTTCGCCTCGCTAGAGACCGAGAAGCATATGCTAGATTGATGGCCAACCTTCACTAGTTGGAGAGGCACTTTAAGAAGAAGAAAAAGCCCCCAATCGGGCCTCCGATACCCTCACTTACTCACAGCGCAAGTGCTGGTTTACGGCGGTTTTCTTCAAGACCGTGGGATACCACGAGTGATAATTCCGGTCGAGCTGAAGCGTGACTGTCCCACGGTTCTTTCGACGAAGGTGCTATTGTGACATTGTTAACGGATACTTCATCAGAAGAGACACAAGTGCCCCTCCACCCGGAGATATTGGGATAAGAAATCACCGCTGCTGATATCTGCAACCTTACATTTAACTACTTTAAATACGTTCATAAGGTTGCATCGGTCCGGAAACACCGCAAGCGATAGTTCATTCGATGGTTTTGTCTGACAAGAGTGGAATATTTTTGATTAAAATGAATAGATATACAATATTAAAACATGATACGTATAAGAAACACATATTAGTTTAAATTACATATTTATAATTGATAGTCCAGTTAATTTCATAAACACAACCTAGCAACACTAATCATAAACAAGTTATTGTTATACCACGATATTATTCCAATTCTAACTAACGGTCTATTGTCAAGCAAGGAGCATACATTTAGGAGTCACTAATTGGTAGTTGAAATGGATTCGACATTCGCTGAGTTGGAGTGTGTCAATTTACGATAGATTTTGACTAGTTCACAAATAACGACCATCGGAATTTCGCTTGGCAACAAGAGGGAAACTAGAGATGTGTAAATAATCGATTCATAAAAAAATCGATAGTGCTTCGACCTGACTCGAACCCAATCCATCGATGTTTATTGTTAAACAGACGATTTATGAAAAATATTCGTGAAAATAATTTACATTTTTATAATTGGAGCCCGAATAAAAAATCATCAATGCTACACGGGTATATTATGTAAGAATGTCTCTGCTCTGCCCCTTGCAATTATTTTTATAGACATTATACAATCCATGTACGTACGACATGAAATAATATTTAAAAAATATCATTTTCAAAACCAAGATTCTGTTATTATTTATTACATATTTGTTGTGATGTTAGAAATCTATAATAATTTGTCTTTTTTTTTCGATGTATGTCACATCTCTCGGGTAAACAGAGTTGTTAGAAACTGCGCTATTTTCGGTTCGTTAGCGATAACGAAGTGAAATGTCGATGCTCACCAAATAATTCTTCTTATGACTGCCTCGGTGGCGCAGTGGTTAGTGGATCACACTCGGCGCCCGAGGTCTCGGGTTCGATCCCCGGGTCGGGCAAACAATTTGTACCTAAGTTAAGGTAAGAAATTATTTGTAGCAGCCCGGAGTCTGGAAGTTGGCGGTCTTGTACCGCCGTTCCTCGGAAAGTACGTAAAAGCTGTTGGTTCTGCGCCCGATCCCTCTCCGGTCGTGTCACTGTGGTGTCCCATCGGAATGTGAGGGTAAGGTGATAGAGATTGCACTTGTGTTTGCGCACACACTTGAGCACTATAATATACCTATCCTGCGTAGGTGGCTGATCGTTGAGATTGGCCGTAGCCGTAATCGGTTGGAGAATATTCTTTTAATTCTTCTTATCGTGTTGAGAACTAAACTAGATGAATAGTTAGCCATTACAATATAAAATACGATGTACTGCTTAGCAACCAAACTAAACTAGTGACCAAATACGTTCAACAATGGACACTAAGCTGTATGATGCCCTCCACATTGCAAAAGACAGACATAGATGGAGGTCTACCATAAAGAGCCATAACGACCCTCAGTAATGAGGATAACGACTTGAGGAGGAGGATACTGCCTAGCGCGTAGTTACTACGCGCTAGGCAGTATCCTCCTCCTTGACATTGATATCAAAGAGACAGTTATACTACGCCGTAGTATAACTGTCTCTTTGATATCAATGTCAGCTGGAGGCGACCTTCTGTCTCTTTACAGCGTGTAAAAAATGAGCAATAATACATAAGGGTGTGAACATATACCGTGTAAAAAACATCTGCTGTTCCATACATTATTTATGTACGGATATTCTAATACATTTAGTATGGCACAGCTGATTTTTTTTGCTCAGATGATGCTCATATTTTGGCAGAGAAGTCTTTACACGGTATATGTTCACACCTTTTAATTATTATTCCTCTTTTTTTACACGATTTATATTTTGTGAGTGACCGCCATGCAGCCATGCCAGCCATGCTGACCAGCGAACAGATATGAGGACGTGATCTCTCCGTGATTCTAATGACGTCATCGCAATCCTCGGTATCAACATTATTATCATCATCAACGATGAATGGGAATGAGAAGTTCTAATTGCATTGACTCAAAATATATGAGTCTTCAATAAAGTTTTTTTTATATATATTAAATGGGTTTGCACTTGACCTCATTCCACCTGATGGAAAAGTGACAATAAGGTCTAAGCTGTAGCGTGCTTACCCAGAAGAAGCCTATTCACTCTCGACTTAAAGACACCCAAATTGTAGCTCTCTGGGAATACAGAAGGCGGCAAGTTGTTCCATTCCTTAGCAGTTGGTACCAAGATAGAAGAAGCGAAACGCTTAGTACGAGCTGGTGGAACTTGCACAGTGTAAGGGTGGATTCCTGTCGTCTTCCGTAATGTCCGGTGGTAGAAAGGAGAAGGTGGTTGTGAAGCTCATTCGAACACTTCTCCAAAATGTATCCTATAAAAAACCAATAGACAGGCCACTCTACGTCGGTGAGCGAGGCTTTGGGATTTACCCTCCACTAATTCTGCGTCACCAACTAATTTCATGGCTCGACGCTCAATCGAGTCGAGGCAGCCAGCTGATACTTGGCAGAGCCATCCCATACTCCATGCACGACCGAACTTGAGCTTGATAGAGTTTGAGAACCTGTTCCGGCGTGAAGTATCGCCTAACCCTGCATAGGATACCAAGTTTTTCAGCAGCAGTGGCTGCCTTGAAAATTACGCCTTATATTAGATATTTAAAAAAAAAATTAACAAGCTGCTCATACAATTAAAAATTCAGTTTGGGTAACTTCCGAATTCAGACAGACACCAACTACGAAGTTCATTACGAATAGCACCGCTGTTCCGAATTAGATCGCTTGTTATACACCCTGTACACTAGTAGTACATGCTTGTTAGTTACCACTAACTAACTTGTACCTATAGTAACCAAGTTACACGTATAAATTTTATTCACTACGAATACCACCGCGCTATTCCGAATAAGATCGCTTGTTATACACTCGTACAGTAGTTGTACACACTTGTTAGTTGGGACTAAGTTATACTCATAGTTACTAAGATACAAGTGTAAATTTTATTCTCTACAAATAGTACCGCGCTATTCCGAATTAGATCGCCTGTACACTCGTACACTAGTCGTAGTACACGCTTGTTAATTACCACTAAGTTATACTTATAGTTACTGTTTGTGTAAGAACGCCATCTAGCGCGTAATTCGACAACAACGGTGTCATTGGGTTCTAAAGCAACTGGCACATCAAACTAAAGGAAGCCTGCAGTTCCACAATCAACCACAGGATGGCGCTGGGGAGCATCGACCGGTCTCTATGGATGATGAGCCGCAGGAGCCGTCACTTCATTCTCGACAGCGCCCAGACTCGTTATCTATTCATCTTTTAAGCATATTTTTTTATAAACCTGTAAATTAAGCAATAAATAATTCTCACAACATCTCATACGTTGACCTGATTCCGTACTAAGTAGCTTAAGCACTTGTGTTACAGATATCAGACAACAGAGAAACACAAATATATACTTAAGTACATATATTACACCCAGACACCGAACAAACACAAGTGTTCATCGCACGAATGTTTGTCCAGGGTGGGGATCGAACCCACAACCTTTGGCGCAAGAGACAGGGTCACTACCAATTGCGCCATCCGGTCAGTCAAAATGTTGTAGTATCTTCAAATCAATAAATAATGCATTGAACCACCCCTTGAGAAACCACCCTGGGAGAATAGGCAGGATAGCCACGATAGAGGTCAGGCCAGATAACGAACAGTTACTATGTTATAAGTGTACATTTTGTAAGTGTATTTTTATAAAATGAACACTTGTGTTCAGTATATAGTATAGTATCAGTCTATATCCTGTCCCACTGCAGGGCAAAGGCCTCCATCATAGAAACAAACTCATCGCTAATATGATGAGATTAGGCTTAATCACCACGCTTGCCTAATGCAGATTGGTGATCACAAACCCGAGCTATGTTGGAAAAATTCAAAATATACCTTTGCTCGGTCCAGTGTTTAGTACCTGGATGTATTCAATTAATTTTAGTATTATATTTCATATTCATATGTTGTCTGATAGCCGTAACACAAGTTTTTAAGCTTCTTAGTCACAATCAGGTTAATGTATGTGATTTTGTGTGAATAATAAAATATTGTAACCATTATAACTCAGGGATAAAGTCACCTTCTGCTAGTAAAAGAAGGCCTAGCAGTATTTCAGTTTGTTCATTACAAAATACATAACTTTCCTCTTTATAAAATTAAAACTTACCTTAATTAATTATTCGCATTTTCAACGACCTGAAAAGGTCGAAACAACTGTGCGAGCGGTTCCAAAAGTCAAAGGAAGTTATGATTGGTTGAATAAAATTATGAACGTGTGGATTGTGGACTTAACTTTTAATTATTCCAATGAAACTGATACTCTTTGACTCGAGGCAGAATTCTTAAAGTAAGAAATAAAAGGCCGCGGCACAAAGGAAGGCTCTGTCATAAAGATAAAAAGAAATAAATAAATAGGAAAGAAAGCCGCTCTACGGGAATGACAAACAGACTGATAATGGTTCGTTATTATAAATTGAAAAAAAAAACGAGTCAACTCCACCAATCTATTACACAACTAGCTAAAGTAGTGTATTACGATTCGCGTTGATTGGCCGATGGTTTCAGCACAGCGCAGATGAAATTTTGTTTTGTCAATAATATTGTCATGTCAATCAATAAATACCCAATGACCATTTACTGTGGCCTACGTTCACAATCCAATACTTAAGCCTTTCCTCAGGGTTGGATAGTACAGAAGCATATTTCAGCATATCAGCTACATTAAGTGTAAGTGTTAAAAAACCTTTAAACACCTTTCGTGAAAATTTATCGAGAGTTTTCGGATAGGATCCAAATACACCATTTACTAATCGCGTAAAATTCTCTAATCAAATACCGATCAAAAAAATTTAATGTAGGTACTGATATTGTTTTAATGTTTCAAAAATACCTTTAATCAATTTTTATCATTCTTGAAAAAAACACCAAAGTCTTGGTTCGAATCCGGGCATGCATATCTGGAATTTTCAACTATGTATATGCATATATCTACCATTAGCTCAGGTTTAAGGAAAAATATCTAGAGGAATACTGTACGTTTCGGATAGTTTCTGGAATGTGTAACCATGAAAGAGTTGACCTGGAGCCTAATTCTGGAGAATCAGCTTCATTATCAAATACATTGACGCATTTGGGAACACGCTCAGAAGAGAGGTAATGATTTTGACATACAGAGTGTATCAATAAACATTTACCTTCGCAACCCTTTAACAGGGGAGCTAGGAGCCCAATTCTCGAGATTTTCGATATAAAAAACATGACGGATTTCGCATGAAATCCATACAAAAAGCTATGTTTTAGTGATCTAAAACATAGTTTTTTTGTACCTTTCTTCTCAGCGTGTTTCCAAATGTGTCAATGTATTTGATAATGAGTGTATCGTCTTCTGACCTTCAAAAACCATAAACAATAGAACCAGCCAGACCAACTGAGGTGTTAAAACGATGCGATTCAACAATTCTTATTCTTTTTATACTCTAACATCACTTTGCACAAAAAGATCACTATCGTACTCTAAACACCACGAAACTTCTGAATTGCATCTACAGACACATTCCATTTCGAGCTTCTCCACAGAACATTATTTTTGTTTGTCGGCTCCTTATTCCCTAGCTTTTCAGGCGTCATTTAAGACACTAATGGTTACCCCATGGCTGCGAGTCGTTTACAGAATAGCCCACTTGACTCACGCTGCTAATGATCCACTTAGGGCGACTCTGGCAATCTGCCTGGAGAATAGCCCACCTATACAAATGTATGGATGCTCTCGTGTCATATATGGTTTTGGTGTTTTTGGGTCTCTATAAAAAATTAAATGGAAAAATATGCCACTATTTCCGCTAAAAGCATGTTAAAAGCTGATCACTATTTATGAAATATCTTAAGATCTATCCCTGTAGTACGATTTCGTCGCAATTAATTATTCCATCATGATTTCTCAGTGTTATTTACGGTTACTTCCATTCACTTTGGAGCCTAGGGTACGCTTGGATCATGATCCAGGGTGTGGTAAATCTGGTTCATCATCATCATCGTCAGCCCATTTAAGTCCCCACTGCTGGGGCACGGGCCTCCCTCAATCACATGAGGGGTAATTGCCATACTCACCACGCTTGGCAGACGGGTTGGCGAGGGTTTTGATATAAATGCAGAGTTTTCCTTCTCTGGGTGCTGATGAAATCTGGTTAATTACAATAAAGCGAATGATTTTTTTACTGTGCGAGAGCCACGCTTAGTGTCCCAAAATTCTGCTGTCCGCTAACTAAAAGGTCGCTAAGCCATAGGGAGTCGCTGTGACTTAGCGGCATTTTAGCCAGCGGATGGCAGAATTCCTGGGCTCCTCCAGAAATTAGGTCAAGCTAATATGAAAACGTGGCCACTTACAATGTGCCGATTAAGGAGGCTCAAAGTCACCCAGAGAGCAATGGAGAGGGCTATGCTCGGAGTCCGTGCTTGATCGAATCAGAAATGATGACACACGCAGGAGAACAAAAGATTGCATGCCGCAAGTGCAATGGGCAGGGCACATAGCGAGGAGAACAGACGGCCGTTGGGGTGGAGAAGTCCTCGAGTGGAAGCCACGTACAGGAAGTTGAAGCCCCACAAGGTGGACGACGATCTGGTGAAGATCGCGGGAATCCATTGGATGCGGGCAGCACAGGACCGATCTGTGTGGAGAACATTGGGGGAGGCCTATATCCAGCAGTGGATGCCTATTGGCTGAAATGATGATGATGAATATGAAAAAGAGATAATAATAATAATTTCTAAACTCACCGGTAAGAAAAGACAGCCTTCTCATAGCCGGGAATGGGTGGTTCCCCGAAGTGTCCAGCAAGTCCAACTGGTACACCTCGCCCCTGATGCGGTACAGCTTCCGATGGAAGTCCTCGATGGTGGGCGTGTAGCTGTCCTCGAACTTCGTGCCCAGGAACCGGGCGACCAGGGACGTCTTGCCCACTCGTGCTGACCTGATGATAGAAAGGAATTTAAATAAATAAATGCACCAGATCATTCTCATCGGGCCTTTTTACAGATCGAATATTATTTTTTTATGTGATAGGTGGCAGAAAAGCAGACGGATCACCTGATGGTATGCGATTGCCGGCGCCCATGAACATGTGAGAAATCTGTGGAACTTGTGGCTCTCTAGAGGTTTTTCTTCCATTGAGTCAAATAACAGTAGTTGATAAAATAAATGCTATTTACATCCATAAAACGTCCAAAATATAACTTCCGAGTGTTACCATAAAAGTGAACGTAAATAGCTACCCAATAATGATGTGTATCGCTCTAGGCGTGATGTTATTTATTCAGCGCGGGTCCGCAGGGCCAAGGGCGGCCTGAGCAAACATTAGGACCCTGGGGCCCTGCGTAGCAGCCGTGTGTAAGGAATGAAGGATAAAGGTTTTGAGTAGGTATATGATCACAGTATGAAATAAGAATAGCTTCCAGTTACTCTTATAAAACGGTCTTACTCCTATGAAACCATTTTACAGTGGGAGAGCATAAATATGCTGCGGCATAGTAGGGTCGGCTCGGTCGGAGTGATACCACGGACTCACAGCAAACCGGCGTGTAGAAGCGCCTGCACTAAAGCGCCTGCACTATGTTTTGGTGAATGAGGGTACTAGAGGCTCCATCTGGCGGGAAGGGAAGTGGATGATCAAGGTTATATTATCAGAAATAAATAGTAAGACATAATTTGAATGAGCGCCGCCTCAATCGCCATAATCTCAGCATGTTATTCCTAATTGAATAAGAATAAGAATAAGAATAAAATAATGTTTTACGCCCAAAACAATCGATTTACAGCCCAAGGTACCTAGACTTTGACCATGTTCCAAGATTTGGTGAGTCTAATAATAATGGCCAATCCTTACGCAGGATATATTTTAGTCATTTGGGTAAGGCCAGGCGGATGAATGCCCATCCGGGACGGGCCACCCTTGCTAGCCATCCTGTTAGCTAGTTTTGTTGCGCTGGCCTGCGGGAGTGCGTGTCCAGTCTCGCTAGCGGTCCACACCAACACATGGAAAGGGAAGTTTTACAACCTGTCTACTCATGTGTCTCGCTATGGCCGTGCCCATGTGAGACACTTTGACGTCGCACTTTCCGCTCACTGAGGTGTGCCTCCCTCACGGTAGAGTGCTGCCCCCACCTGCGTGTGTGAGACCCCCCTGTGCTGGTCCACGCTGTGTCCCACAGCCAGTGAGATGCGGCAAAGACTGGCAACCCCCGCTTTCCCCGGCCGTCGACCGGCTCCGCATCCAGCGTAGCTGCTCGTGCGGACGGGTTTTGGGGCTTTATTTGGAAGCCTTCGGGATCTCCTTCCTCTCTCTGCCCTGCAGCCAGCACGGGTCTGCGAGGGAGGCCTGTGGGGAACCTTTTGAAAGCGCCCGCGTCACAATCCTGCGGCAAAGGCTGCTATGGGAGTGGCCCTGGAGGTTTTAAACGGACGTCTGCCCATTGCACATCGGGCAGAAGGCATTTCCACCTCGTCAACAGAAAAAAAAGACATATTTTAGTGCTCAAGTGTCTGGGCAAACACAAGTGCACTCTCTATTCCCTTGCCCTCATAATCCAATGGGACACGTGTGACACGACCGGAGAGGGATGGGGTTCAGGACCAAACGCCTTAACGTTGAGTCTAATAATTACAATGAAGTGCCTGCCGTATGACCAGGAACTTAGACAGGGGACCAGAATCATGTTTAAGAATCATGCAAGTTTCCACATGATGATTTCTCTCACCACCGAGCTAATGTTAGAAATAAAATGTGTACATTTCTGAAAAATCTACAAGTGTATATATCTTCGAATCTATGCATATTCGAACCTACGCACGTTTTTATCCACTGGCCGCCTCGGCAGCCATATAATAAGGAAACCTGAAGTTGATCATCATCATCAACCTGTACTTTGAACCCACTGCAGGGTATAGGCCTCCTCCTGTGCTCGCAACGGTCGTGTGCCAGCCTTATCCAGGTCTAACCCACCGCTCTGTCTATATCGTCAACCAATCTACTTAACGGGCGTCCTCTTTTTCGTTTCCCTTGCCTTGGCTACCAGTGTGTTATGGATTGGCTTCATCTACCGAGGAGTCAGGTGCCCTTCCCACTGCCATTTGAGTGGCATCACGCGTTTCCCAATATCCACCACCTTGGTTCGCAGTCTTATCTCTGTATTGGGAATGCGGTAAACCTGAAGTTACTAACTAATAAATAACAATAAACAAATCCACGATACACAAACCCGCTAGTTTTACAAGCTGACGATAGCCGGTAGCGTATGCGCATCTTGTTTAGAGAAGTTATTTTCTTAAATCGACCCGACCGGGAATCGAACCCGGGACCTTCCAAATGCATTGTTGGTTGCCTTTATTTCTATTGCCGCTGCCCGTAGACACCCGCGACACCAGTGGAGTCCCAAGTGCGCTGTCAACCTTTAAGCCCCCCTTTCCCTCGGATTGGGTCGCTGGTACCCTCGCTCACGCAGCGAAACAGCACAGTGCTGATTCACGCCGGTTTTCTGTGAGACCGTGGTGTCTCTCCGGTTGGGCCGGCCATTGTCACTCCAGTGTATTTATTGTTATTTCCCCGTATTTTGCAAGATTCCATGTAATTCTGTAATTCTGCTCCGACAAACTGAAGATATGAAAGCGTGGAAAATGGCTCGTTAAGTTGACGGGTAGGGCACACTAGCGACACCAATCTATATAAATTGTTAGCTTCTAAACCGTATCTATTTTAAACAATTTCGGGGTTGCAACCTCTCGGCAAACACGTCAGTGTGTCCGTTTTTGTTTGCGAAAAATTGATTCACGCCAATGGCCACTTTTGGCGTGAATAAATTTTTCGCGTACGCGTTGGACCCAACATTTGTGCATGTTTGTTTAATAAATAGTATAAATGTTTGCCGAGAGGTTGTTACCCCGAAATTGTTTAAAATTGATACGGTTTAGTAGCTAACAAATTTAAATCGATTGGTGTCGCTAGTTAGGCTATCGACTTAACTACGGGTACGAACTTCGGTGATGAAGAACACGACTGAAATATGTAGCAAATATTATAAAGAACTTAGCTGAAATTAATAGAGATCTTGAAGACGCAAAGAGCGAGGGCACAACCTTCAAGTCTACGTGACTAAAACAAGAATTTTCAAGCAATATCACTCTCGGAGTTTAATGTTTAATTTATTAATTTCCGTCTAAAATTAAATCAAATTTTGTTACACCGACGTCGCGTGGAGTTACCGTTGGATTTTAATCCGTTCTTATGTCCGAGACACAAGTGCTATATTTTCACTGCGGGCGGGTAGCTCAATCTGACGCCGTCTGTACGTGACGAAAATGTGATCAATTTTGAAAATGAGAAAACTTTTTGTTTTCAATCTATAACTAATTTTGGTTGAACTTTGGTAAATTAACAACTTCAGAATTAAAATCGATTGATATTTTTGGAGAAGAAAATTTAGTAAGAGTTAAAATTTATAGCACACACACGCCCTCATGCAACGCAAGTTAATAACAGAGTGCTACTTAAGAGATTTTCTAATCTAGGTTTGAGATAATTTTATTGTTTTTGTTTTAAGCCCTCGCATCCGTACCCTCGCACTTGACCTTCGAGGGGTAGGGGAGGGCTGAAAATCAGCGCTGACCTATGTCAGCATTAGCTGTGCCACTGCCTTTTGTTTTCCTTAGATTATTGTTGATATTTTAAAAAACAAGCATGTAAAGTAGATAAATTCTAGTTTACTTAATAAATTGTTACGGATTGTTACGGAAATACTTATGTATCGACCTACCTGTTTTTTGTATCGCGTCCCGTCCAAATCTGTCGCTCTGGAGCCCGAGGTACGCTTGGACCATGATTCAGGATTTAGGAAGTCTGATAATTACAATGAAATGGAACCAGACCAACTGAATCATGGTTACACGTTCCAGAAACTATCTGAGACGTGCAAGTTTCCTCTCGATGTTTTCCCTCACCACCGAGATAATGGTAGAAATGCGCACATAGATTTGAAAAACCTAAAGGTGCATGCTATGATTTGGACCACGCAATTTAGAACCACTTTTATAAATTGTCTCAGGTCAAGGTGTACTAGACTCGTCATCTGGTACTTTTAGTATAGAGGAAGCACTGGTTTGAGATCGTGTGTAGACCTGGCAAAAACGTATCTTTCAAAAGATTGGAACATTTTCATCAGGATCAGTGCAAAGATGCGGAACAGTGAAACGCTTCATTTGGAACATCGACTCTCGGATAGATCCGTGACTTGGATTTGGCTCACTCGAATCATTCAGCTCATTCGAATCATTCAGCTCATTCGAATCATTCGGCTCATCGGATCATTAAGTAAGTAATAATTTATTTGGCAAAATAAAGATACAAGCCTAGCATGCAAAAGAAAAGGATCGGATAATTACAATACAGTACAAGATATGAAACTTATAACTCATTACTGCCAAATAGGCGCCCGCTCAGCATAGTACCCTGGTCTTCCTGATCTGGCTGGCCAGGGCGCTGATTTTCAGCGGGACCTACCATAGGAGCCGCGCACCAGCTCCAAACTGACAATATCAGAAGTAAGCAGATCCGCAACTAAATTAGTAACATATAATAGTACTAAGGAATGCATCTGTCAAGTATCCGAACGATGAAGTAAAAAGTTGGCAAAAAAAAAAAAAAACAATTTAAGTGGCTACAATATGGCACAGGCAACAAGAAACATTTATTTTAGCTTATGGCACTTAACAACAGATGAGACAAGGAACACCATTCATAGAGCGAGGAGGGGTCGAAGACGCCGACAATATGTGCGTCTCCTTCCTCTCCTTGGAGGTGGCCAGCCGGCGCATGGTACTGGGGTACCCGCGCCGGCATTGCACCGGTCACCTCCAGTGCTCGTTAGGGACGGCTGCTCATCCTCGGCTGTCCCTAACGCCCCCCCCCCAGTTCACCGGCGGGGGGCAGCGTCCTGCCCGCCGTTTAGGCGGGCTCCGTCCGGGGGGTCGTGCACATGGCTTCGTGCCCGTCACCACGACCCCCCACTATGGACGATGAGAGGGTGCCCAGGGGTTTTAGTCGGTAGACCTCCGCCTTCATGCGGGGGGAGTCCGACATAACCCGTCCGCCCCCAGGCGGACGGGTATGCGTAACGCATTTCCCCTGGGAGAACAAAAAGGAAGGAACACCATTCATATTCACGGAGTCACAGAGCAACGAATATCAACTCTAGAGGAGTGGGGGCTGTTCAAACACCGCAGGTAAGTGTTTCCGCAGGATCATTCAGCTCATTCGGTACACTCGAACTCGAGATCCATTTGAGTCGAATGATACATTCGGAGCGAACATTAGAGATTCGGAACAGTATATCATTGGGCTGAGTCGGATCGGTGGGTCGTTTCAGTAAAGAGTTACAGACGTCCAATCGGGTGGTCTGTACGATATTTTGACGCATTCATTGAATGTAAAGAGGGCGCACTGCTTCAAATTTTCTATAAAGAAAGGTCAAAATCTTTACAACCTGACACGCATTACTTGGTTAAAGACATTTTATTTCTCATAAGAATTACACTTACTGAGAAACAGTTTACAAATAATATAAAAAAACCGGCCAAGTGCGAGTCGGACTCGCGCACCGAGGGTTCCGTACAAACCTGCAAGGGCAATTAGATCTAAGTATTTGATATGAATTTCAACTTGATAGCTCTACGCGTTCATGAGGAAAAAGTAATAAGTTTATATTTATTAAAAAATATATATTTTGTAATGTAACTAAAAATTTAAGGTTTTCGGAATTTTTCCTTTATGTGTGCTATAAAACGTTGCTTCATGCCAAATTTCAAGATTCTAGGTCGATTGGAAGTACCCTTTAGGTTTTGATTCCCTTGCGAGTACTTGCGAGTTTCAAAATATGCAGCTTAAATTGCTCTTTCTTTTGATTGCGTTGACATAGAAGTTTGATTTTGTTACAGCTTAAAGGTATTATAGACTTGAGTATTTGGTATGAATTTCAATTTAATACCTCTACGCGTTTATGAGGAAATGGGTAGTAAGTTTAAAATTATTAAAAAAAAAAAAGTGATGTAACTAAAAATTTATGGTTTTCGTGATTTTTCCTTTATCTATGCTATAAGACGTTGCTTCGTACCAAATTTCAAGATTTTGAGTTTACGGGAAGCACCCTGTAGGTTTTCATTCCCTTGCAAGTGTCGAAAATTTGCGGCATAAACGGCTGTATCTTTTGATTGCGTTGGCTTAGAAGTTTGATTTCTTCACAGCTTCAAGGGACAATAAACCTGAGTAATTGATATAAATTTCAGCTTCATACCTCCACGCGTTCTTGAGAAAAAGGGTCTTGACAGACGGACGGACGGACAGACGGAGAACAAAGTGATCCTATAAGGGTTCCGTTTTTTCCTTTTGAGGTACGGAACCCTAAAAACCGGCCAAGTGCGAGTCGGACTCGCCTATGAAGGGTTCCGTAGCAGCAAGTAAGATATATGGAAGGTAAATTGCGGTTCACGGTTTATAACGTATTAAAAAAAACTACTCACTATATCAAGTTCAAACCAATTTTCGTTGTTAGTTTTCATGATTATGTAGGTACATCATATATTTTTTTTAGTTTTATAATTTATTTATTGTAGAAGTTAGAGGGGGAGACACACACCACTTTCGGAGCGTTTTTTGAATATTGCCTTTTTTGACAAAATTAAAGGGAATATTTATGTTTCTGTTCAGAATTTTATGTCTAAGTATGCACGTGAAATATTTCTATTTATCTACGTCTTATATCCATTATTTTAGTTTCCTTATAAATTCTGTACGTAATTATAGTTAAATAATATTAAAGCCTGACAAAATAACTTGGTTGCATTACAAGTATGTGAAAGATCAAAGCAAAATAAAAGTGTTTTAAAGTGAAGCCAGTTTACCAAAACGAGGCCATGTCGCTCAGCTGTCTGATTCCGGAGCCGGCTCAGATAAAAGTTACAGACATTGAGAGCTCACCAATTGGTTCTATCTAAAGCCCACTTGAAAGTACATGTATTAGTAAATCCACGTACAATATTTAGAGCCTCGGAGAGGATTTAGTCTCAGAAAGTGAAAAACGCAGATGGGTTCAAAACCAGTCTGATCGGCCTTACCAATAATGTTTTATCTTCTACGATTTTCTAAACTAAAAAACAGGCCGAGTGCGACTCGGACTCGCCCAGGAAGGGTTCCGTAGCAGCAAGTAAGATAAGATATATGGAAGGTAAATTGCGGTTTACGGTTTATAACGTAAATAAAACTACTTACTAAATCTATTTCAAACCAATTTTCGTTGTTAGTTTTAATAATAATAATAATAAAATAATTTATTTAGTGTTACAAAATATGACACGGCTACAATAAAAAAAATGTAAGTAATCTTTTTTAATGCTTTTCCAAGGTCATCACTACAGCCCATTTTAGTCCCCACTGCTGGGGCACGGGCCTCCCTCAATCACATGAGGGGTAATTGCCATACTCACCACGGTTGGCAGACGGGTTGGCGAGGGTTTTGATATAAATGCAGAGTTTTCCATCTCTGGGTGCTGATGATCATGCCATCAGCTTTACCTTAGTCGCCTTTTACGACACCTCGGTAAGAGTGAGGGTGGCCTATTCTACTCTGCCGGGGACCACATGGCGTAAAAAAAATCCAAGGTAACAGTTTATAATTATACTATTGACTATGAGTAACACCAAAATGGTTTGATGGTAATGTATGTCATATATATTTTTTAATTTTCTAATTATTTTATCATAGAAGTTAGTTAGTAGGGGGGGGGGGGGACGACATTTTACCAGTTTGGGAGCGGCACTTCCGCAAAGTTTAGAAAAAAATTATACTAAAAACCTCAACATAATTTTTAAATACCTAACCATAATTCCCTACACGTATGGGTTGATGAAAAAAATATTTGAGTTTCAGTTCTAAGTATAGGGACTCCCCAATTTTTTTGTTTTTTTTTGGTATTTTTGTATAAAAATCGTAATGCGGTTAATACAATAGTATAGTTTCGGAAAAAAGTGGCTGTGACATACGGACGGGCGGACAGACGGATAGACATGACGAATCTATAAGGGTTCCGTTTTTTGCCATTTGGCTACGGAACCCTAAAAAGGCTTTTCCATGAAAACAAGAACATGAGACCGATTACTATAAAACCGATCCCACGAATTTTAACGTATGAGGCCAAGCTACCAAATGCGCCATCGGACTAGTCGATTATTTTTATAGGAGTTATCTATATGTTCTAACCTAACTTATAAAATTCACGCATATTTATTACTTTTTAACCGACTTCAAAAAGAAAGATGTTCTATATTCCACTGTAATGTATGTTTTTTATGTATGTTCACCGATTTGCAGAATATTTTTTTTATTTGAAAGGACACACTCCCAAGTTGGCACACACCATATCAGGAACTGATTATGGCATCACAGAGAAATTTAGGGCAACCTTCAAATTTCATAAATGTGTAAAATTCACCATGCCAAATGTAAGGCAGGTCGATACAAGTATTAAGATGAACAATGAATCTATTCAAACCATTAATTCCACAGTTTTTCTCGGTATAACTAAAGATGCGAAATTGCAGTGGAGTCCCCATATTGCTGCCTTGGCTGGAAGACTAAGTTCCGCTGCATATGCAGTAAGAAAAATTAGGCGTCTAACTGATATCGAGACGGCAAGGCTGGTATGTTTCAGCTATTTCCACAGTGTGATGTCATATGTTGTGGGGGTCTGCTGCTGACATACAAACTATTTTTGTATTACAGAAAATAAAAGTAAAAAAACTAAAACCCAACTACGACAAAAAACGTCGCTGAAAAAGTATAAAACAAGCCTTCGTTGTCAATTTATGCAATATTCACTATGTAGAGATAAAATTTCATGTTTGGAAATCCGCAGTCACACGTTGTCAAAGGGTAGTATATTTAACGTGTGACTACGCCTTTCCAAACATGAAATTTTATCTCTACATAGTGAATATTGCATAAATTGACAACGAAGGCTTGTTTTATACTTTTTCAGCGACGTTTTTTGTCGTAGTTGGGTTTTAGTTTTTTTACTTTTATTTTATTTGTACTATTTTGGTGTCCAAGTGCTAGTAATATATATATATATATATATATATATATATATATATATATATATATATATATATATATATTCAAAATGTACAAGTCAAGCGCTTTCAAATGATACCAAACACGGCATATTTATCATAACTTTATTTTTTTACTCTGTATGTTTTGTCCGCTAGAGGGCGCCACATTAGATTTTGTGAAACTTCATATAGCCTATAACCAGCGGACGATCAAGACGCTTATAATGATATGTCATTTGTCGAATTCTGATAAGTAGTTAAGAAGTTACGTGGAAACAGATGAACATACATACATACATACATACATACATACATACATAGCCTGTCAAAATCATAACCCTCCTTTTGCTTTGCCGTAGTTGGGTAAAAAGGGCCATCCACGCTATATACGGCCTAAGTGAGTCACGTGAACTAACGTGACTCACTTAGAGAAATATTTAAAGAAATTAATATTTTAACCGTGGCTTCCCAATTTATCCTCGACTGCATTATGTATGTACGTAAGAACTTGCACACTTTTCCAAAAAAGTCCGATAGTCATAGTCTTAACACTAGAAATAAACATAGGCTTGCCGTCCCGGTTCTCAGACTTCATAAAATCGGTAATTCATTTGTTGGCTTAAGTATTAAGATATTTAATAAGATACCACAAAATGTCATTAACCTATCACTGGATAAGTTTAAGTCTCATATCAAAACCTACCTAATGAAGAAAGGTTACTATAGTATACAAGACTATTTAAACGATGAGGATTCTTGGTCATGTTAATTGATTAATCTTTTGAGTTGTTATTCATAGTAGTCTATTAACCTTCATAATTGTATTTTTTTCTCTTCTCAATTGAAACTCTGTAACATCATCAATATTTGAAAAGAGTGACTACTGAGTTTCTTGCTGGTGTCTTCTCAGTAGAAATCGACATTCCGAGCCAGCGGTAGATATTATGTACCTATTTTGACATTCATAAGTGTTCTGTGTGGACCTAAATTGAATAAAGAATTTTTTTATCTTTTTTTTTTTCATAAGGACATCAAAAGGTTTTTGTATCTTTTTTCGAAGCTGCACTAGTATTTACGTCTCAACTCCAAACTACTTAATTCAACTCTGGAAGGTCAACTCTCAACTCTCAACAAGATAACTCTTTCGTTACACATATCATTTCGTTTCGTTGTACATCCTGTAACACCTAGTCTTAAGTTTTCATACTTTGTTATGAGTGCAATAAGAGTATAAATAACTCCTTCAATCTTCTCCATTCTATTATATTTTGGGCAGTTGAAGTCCAGTTGTGCCCGCCAATCTTTACTATGTAGTCTCTCCATCGGCAGCAACCCTCCCCCTCCTCCACCCCCGCCAATAACAAACAGCTTAAATGTGAGTACAGTATTGAAAGAATGAATGAATTAATGAATATACTTCATCCCGTTATCCGTCCCGTAGGGTTCGATCCCCGCACAGTACAAACATTTGTGTGCATGAACATGTCTGTTTGTATTGGTCTGGATGTCTCCACCAAAAGGAGGAAGGAGGTCTACACCAAATTGGTTAAAACGGCTTAAAATCATGAACACTTCATACACTTCAGATAATATTTTATAACAGTACACTCGAAAAAAGATATTAAGTACTGTTACTGTAACGGAGGTGATGCCCTGACATCGCTTCCGTTGTAATTGCAACTTGGGCTCTTCTCTTGCTTACCATCAGGCTAAGGAGAGCCAATATACTGAGCCACTTTAAAAAAAAATTGAAGTCGGCGTCTAATCCCCGCTGAATAATTGAATGTTGTACAAGATCAGTATCTAGATAGTATAGGGCGCCGACTTAGGTTACAACTTTTCTCGAGTGTACTGTTATAAAATGGTATGGTATGAAGTGTTAAAAATATTATTTTACACTTTTTAATTCGTGGTTTCTGAATGCGGTTTTTTTTCGTATATTTTTTATACAGAGTCCATCCGTCTTCGTACTTGTAGTTTGAAAGGACTGTATGTAGATTTTTGTAACTTATACCTACAGTAAACATAATGAGATTTTGTACTTACTAACGTTTGCAAATGTTGCCCTATGGAAATAATTTAGCTTGAATATATTTCTATTAAAGTTACCTAATCGGTTTTATCTATCAACATTAAGAATACGTTGCCACACTTTTATTAAAGACTTTATTTTGTGTTTGGATGGAGAATATTTCGCAGCTTACAACCCATAAGTTGCTTAAGCACTGTATCTTAACTCGGAAACGTTCCCAAGAATTTTAGAACGAAAATTAAATTGCTTTACGAAATTTGGTGAAACGCTTCATTTGGTATTCAAGACTTATTTACATGAAATATTATCCATCTTGCACTTTGAGAAGGCGAGGTACGAAATCTTGAATAGTAACTTTGCAAGATTGAATGCGTCGAAAGCCGGGCTTTAAAAGTAAGCAAGTAAAGTAAAAACATTGAATTGGTTGGCTGTCAAATTGTATGGTTATAATCGAAAACATGAGCAAAACGGTTACAATTTAATATTTACGATAGACAGCGGCATGGCGGAACGATGGTAGCTCAGTGGTTCAGAACGCACCTTTCATATGGGGGGTCGTGTTTAAAATCCGAGCATGCACCTATGGATTTTTAAAATCTATGTGTGTGTTTCTACCATTAGATCGGCAGTGATTGCAAACACCGTGAAAAAACCTGCACGTTTCGGATAGTTTCTGAAACGTGTAACCATGATTCAGTATGTCTGGTTCCCCTGTAAAGGGTTGCGAAGATCAGACGACAGTCGCTTCATTGTATTTTTTTTATGATATAGGTGGCAGACAAGCCAACGGATCACCTGATGGAACGGATTACCACAAGATGATCCGCCTGCTCGTCTGCCACTTATCACTTAAAAAAATATATTTCAGCTTAATGCAAGAACTCATTCACTCATCATCATCATCGTCAGCCCATTTAAGTCCCAATTGCTGGGGCACGGGCGTCCCTCAATCACATGAGGGGTAATTGCCATACTCACCACGCTTGGCAGACGGGTTGGCGAGGGTTTTGATATAAATGCACAGTATTCCTTCTCTGGGTGCCTCATTCGCTCACTTTTTACAAATATCATCAAGTACCTACAGTTGAAAGTATGAAGGATCGATTTATTTAAATTATCTCAATAGAAAGCAATAAATCAATCCATAACACTATTTTATTGAATAATGATTTTTTAATACAATATTTATTTATTTAGTACAGCCACATGATACATATTATTACAATCACAAGCCACATATTAATAAGGTCACAGTTCTGATATGCATCAAAATAACGGCGTACATAGCGCTTATGAGAAAAACATTTGTTTCGATTCCTTATGTGTCTTAATTAAATTAAATTAGATTAGTAAAAAAAACTTAGTGCTAGGCGTGACAGTAGTGACAGAGCTAAGAGCATCCATCAGGCTTAGTGGCCTGATAGATACTCTACAATACAATACAATAGGAACAAAGACAAGAAAACTCCTTTAAACATTGACCTACACTTGATGTTTCTTTTAAATTGGAAGTTCTCGCATTAAGCCATCGTACTTACGTGTATACTATTATAATAGCATTGGTTCTAAATAGATAAAACATGAGGTTATATTCTATTTTGACGTGAATTTAGTTTCCTTTTTCACTGCACCCGCTAGAATCGCTTTGACTGAAAAAACATCCAATTTTTTTCCAACCATGCGCGAATTCTCGCGTTTGATGTTAGTTCATTCAACGAACATTCGTCACCCGCCGGTGATTGACACCGTTACACATACTGTATATGTATGATAGGTAGAGTCACAAATGTAAGCTACCTACAATTTTACAACGGAAATCAACCGATAGTGAACAAAGAGATCTCCACTTATTAATCTGCTTTGCACTGAGAGTCTCGTCGATTTATTAAACTGCTTTGCGCCTTCCCTCAGTGCGATTACGTTATTTCTTCCCTCTACACAAAGGATGTCTGGAAGAAATACTACAAGAGATAAGACCGCCTTAGTGTAGTCTGTTGTGCAATAAGAAATATTTATCTATATGTCTATACTTCATTAGGTACGAGTATGAAGAGTAAAAAGTAGATATTCAATAAGATACCAGATAAGTTTAAGTCTCATATTAAGAAACCTGCCTAATGAAGAAAGGTTACTATAGTGTAAGAGACAACGACAAGTCTCCATCTCCCAGAGCCGTGGTTAAAGTTGTCCGCGGCCCAGCCCACGCGGGGCAATCCACCGTTGTGTGTTGTGCTGTGTCCTCTGCACAGCCACAATAGTGGCACGCTCGGGTCGATTCCGCACCGGCGACATGACACAGAAACCTCCCAAAGCAACCGTGCCCTGAGAGGATCTATGTTAGCCGGTAGCTCATCGACCCCCACCTTCGTCCGATCCATCTGTCCAGAATGGGTCGAAATGCCTCTAAGATACCTGATCCCTCAAGCCGCCGCCGCCAGTCGCCCAGAGCAGTATCTTGGGCTGCCCTTCGCCACCGCACTACTGCATCAGGTGGGGGACGACATCCCTGACTCCGGGGGTGCGCACTTTTCCAGAAGACTGCGGCCTGAACCTCTGCCTCAAGATCCCACGGAAGGGCTCCGGCAAGAGTCTGCTCTGCCTCGTGGGAAATAGTGCGATACCCTCTGATAACCCTAATCGACATGGTCCTTTGTACTTGATACAAGAGGGCCATTACAACTCAACCCTGTCACAACTCAATTCGGGGACAGCAAAATAAGAGGATTATTCATCCCTCGTAACAATGAAATGATTAAAAGAATAAAGGAGGATAGATTAAGGAAACTTTTTAAAAATCTATCTATAAGTAATCCAGATCATCCCTACATAAATCCTTCACAGAATTAAACCATTAAAACACCAACAAACCTAAGCAAATAAGCGACCAATCAATACCCGGTCGGTTCTCAAAGACATTCATCTTGTGTGATCAAATCTACATAAAATAATTCTTTCTACATTGCCAAATCTCGCCCTGACTGGTGATTTGATCGATTGTCTTAATGCAATCGATTTTATTCAGCCTGAGTGAAGTAAAACTTAGTTGAAAAGTGTATGGCATTTTCAAGATAGGAGGGAATCACTTGTTTCGAAGAGTTCACGGCTTATTCCTTATTATGTTGTCCAATAAGTGTCGTGTAGTGTAAAAGCGTTGTAAAAAAATATAATAGGTATATCTGACAAAATCATTTAAGTCAAACGTACCACAAAATATCCGAGGGGGGCGTTTTACTATCTGAATAAATGAAATGAAACACGTATGAAAGTGTGTGCAGGCAGGGGCTCAACGTAGGTTGGTATAAGGGACCTCACCCACGGCGACTATTTGTTGCGATGCTGTCGATGCTGTCACGCGTCCGCATCGATACAGCCGCGAAGCGGTCACTAACTGTGTGTCCTGGGCTCAGATTCAGACGCGATACAAACGCTATACTGTCTAGCTTCTGTCTCGATGCAAACGCAATTCATTCATTCAACGGCATCTGCGATCGCTATAGTTGCCACTACTCATGCGCCACCCTTCCTCCGTTCTTCCCATAATGTCGTCCGACACAGTCGCGCGTTTACATCGATAAAATCTCAATCCAGTAGCGCGTTGCAAACGCGACTAACACGCGTTACTAGCGATGCTTTAGTAAACGCGCGTCTGCATCGCTACAACCTCAAGAATACTCGCCGTGGGCGAGGGGCCTAAACCCAAATCTTGTGTGCCCCAGTATGCCTAAGCCGGCTCTGCTTCTAAAACCGCGAAAACATTTATTTGTATTGGTATAAACAGACATATTATGATCATTATCTTATATTACCTTTGAAATATGAAAAAAATATATAAGAAAATATTGAATCATTAATGAAAATAAGAGTCTACGATACGAAACATTATTATACGAAAGAAAATACATACTCCTATATGAGTTGTAGGGCGTATTCACATATTTCTTTGTTCATATCTAAGGATCGTAATTATGCTAAGATCGGTGTTAACAGTTAGCAACCTGTATTCATCCACTGCTGAAGTCTTCTTCCCCGGCAGGAGAGTATGCATGAGTAGGCATTACCCAGCCTCCTCATCTTAGCGTGTGCATCTTCTCAGTTGCGCCCAAAACTGTTGCTTTGGAGCCCGGGGGACGCTTGCACCATGATTCAGGATTTGGGTAGTATGGTAATTATAATGAAGAGACCGCCGTCTGATCATCGCTATCCTTTTACAGGGGAACTAGACCAACTCAATCATGGTTACACGTTTCAGATACTTTTTGAAACCTGCAGGTTTCCTCACGATGTTTTCGCTCACTGACCGAGCTAACGATATTCCAGAGGTGCGTGCTCGAATTCGAACCACGATCCCCCGTGTGGAAGGCGTGTTCCGAACCATTGAGCTACCATCGCTCTCAAGAGGCATTCCCCAGCGTCACAAAAAAATGTCTTTTTGATGCAGCGCTGCATGACCATCCCAGGCTTTTATCCAGCAACCAGTTAGTCCTCCTTAGTTCAGCAAAACCAACGAGCCACTGCCAACGCCCGGACTTGTCACGATTTTTTTTAATAAATAATGGGCAGACAAGCAGACGTATCACCTGATGAAAGGAGTCACAAATGCGCTCCCGGTCCTTAATAAAGGAGTACCCTCTTTTCTACGATTTCGTAGACACATCACGTTACATGTACGAAAACCTAAGCACTTGAGTAAAATGGCAATCAATACAAAAGACATTAATCTTGAGTCAGATTGCATCGCTCTTGTATAGCTAAATCTCTCTCGTAACTCGTTCCAAGATTTGATTGATTGTCACAATGTAAACGGATTGGGCGATTTTTCACCCTCCCTCGGATCCTTTCTGAGTGGAAAGTTCAACGGTCCATTAAACAAATATTTCACCTCGCGAAAAATTCGGCATTTTTCACCCGAAAGAATTTCGTCGCCAACTTTGTGGCATTCGGGGCAGATTTTCTAGACTTCTTGCGAAGCTAATTAATCCGTGTCTGAACATAAGCTTGCGAGTTGTGAAGATAAAGTACCTACTTAGCAAGTTTTATCCTTTTTATTCGCGTTTCAACTTAAACAAATGTTTGCCTAGAAAGGATTAGGTAAAGTTGTACATCAGACTTGGAAACTTTGTCACGCCTACTAACCGTTGCGATATACAAACTTTCTCATTTTGATATTATTAAAATTAGAAAGTTTGTCTATCTCTAAGTATGTCTATAGCTTTTTTTTATCAATCTTTATTTCTCTCTCATTTTTTGGCAGCTCCCATCCCCCTCCCTTCCGCCTTCCACCCCCGCTAAATAACTAACAAACTGATTGTGAGTACAGCATTGAAAGAGTTATCCTTTAACTCTTTACCATTGAGGAGTTGACCTTTCATCATCAGCAGAGCCACGAAATTAATACAAGTAGTCGTAAATATTGTGCAGTTTTGAAAAAAGATACAAAAACATTACGTGTGACTTTAAAATTTGAGGGTTTTCATGTTTTGGCAGATTTTCTCGAGTGTACTATTCTAAAATGTTATTTAAAGTGTATAAAAAGTGTTAGAAATACCTATTATTTTACACTTTTTAGTTCGTGCCTTTTGAAGGCGGTTTTTTTTCGCAGATTTTTTTTAAAGCTATTAAGCATTAGGGAGCCATGCTTTACTTACCTTCGCAAATGGAAGGGAAGTTAGTGTCCACAATTGGAAGACATGATAGCGGACTAGTTGTATTGTTTGCCCACACTCTACGATAGAAGTCCAGTAGAAAAACGTGGAACTAAAATTTGAGATTCCTTGTGTCTATCACAATAACGCTCAAATTTGCCTGTTGATGGTGACTTAAGCGCGCTTTTCACAAGACATCTTTGGACACTATACGTCCATCGAGCAACGAGAAACAAAAGACAAACGATATTTTAATTAAGAAGAAAACATTATTCTTGCTTAAAAAGAGAATAAATGATGTTACATCCTACGAGTTTTAGTAATGTTTTAATCGTAAACAACTATTCAATCAGAATATTGGATATCTTAGGTACTGTTCAATCGGAATAATTAAAAAAGCAATCCCTTCCATGGTATAATCCTGGTTCATCAATTTATATTTTCATTGGTATTCGCTATGTAAGAGCTTCACGGGAATGCAATAACAAAAACTACTGGCAGGTTAATCAATTTCACGAATCGACGATCAAAGTTATATTGCGATGTGTATTTGTAAAAATACACCGTGGATGTGAAAAAATTAAAAAAGTTTGGTTTTTCCTCATGAATGGTTCCTCATAAATGCAATGGTCTGGCTCGACCGGAGTTATCACTCCGGTCGAGCCAGACCATTCATGACGAAGCGTGGCTCACAGTACCAAGGCCTCACAGAAAACCGGCGTGAAGCAGCACTGTGCTATGTTTCGCTGTGTGAGTGAGGATACCGGAGGCCCAATCGGGGGAAAGGGGGATTTAAAGGTTGACAGCGCACTTGTGACTCGACTGGTGTCGCGGGTGTATATGCGTGGCGGCAATCGCTTACCATCAGGTCGATCTGTCCGCTCGTTTACCACCTATCACATAAAATAAAAAATGTCAACAAATCAGTCATTTCTTCAATCTCAAACACGCTGTAATGGTGGTTCATCATCGTCAGCCCATTAAGTCCCCACTGCTGGGGCACGGGCCTCCCTCAATCACATGAGGGTATTTGCCATACTCACCACGCTTGGCAGACGGGTTGGCGAGGGTTTAGATATAAAAGCAGAGTTTTCCTTCTCTGGGTGCTGATGATCATGCCAGCAGCTTTACCTTAGTCGCCTTTTACGACACCTCGGTAAGAGTGAGGTTGGAACCTTTAATACACACTAAATACCAATATTATAGATAATATCAAGTCATGAGCCTTAAAGACGTAGAGAATCGTCCTTACCGTACGGTTCCACTCTAGTCGCATAATGTGTCTGTGAATATTTTAAAACTTAATTATCACTTTGTTTTGCAGCGGTTGGAAAATCCTCGGACAAACGCTTAATGAACTAAAAACAACGACGTGAAATAAAAACCAAGGGCTGCCTGAAACACCAATTCGGCAGTGAAGTTCTAACATCACGTAAGTCATTTTTGGCGGTTTTGACATTTTGATGCCATTCGCTAGAGAATCGATAGAAGCGTCATTTCGCCCAATCAGAATCGAGATATGACCAATAAAAAAATTTAATATTACAAAAGAGTAACAGCACGGAATTCATAAAATGACCTATGGTTTGAGAAGACACAATTTAGTTTTTTAATTTTTTTCTAAGTTACTGGTGGCGGTTATGACATTTTGGTGCTATTCGTTAGATACTTGGAAGACAGATCGTTTTTATCAATCAAAATTCAATTGCGACCATCAACAAACCTTTTAAATGTTGAAAAGGTAACAGAACGGAAGTCAACAGTTGAATTCTAATGGAAATAGTACCTAAGTCTCCGATCAGTTTTTGGCTTTCCTGAAAAGTTGCTTAAAATGACTTACGTGGTGTTAGCACTTCACTGACGAATTGCACTAATTAACTACTAGTCGACAGTAATATTAAAGAATATTCGTATGTAAGTTATTTTAATAATTGACTGCCTCTGGAGCGTCGTTGTTAGTGCGTCGCACTATAAAGCGACGGCTGCGCAAGGGCCCCGGGTTCGATCCCCAGGTCTGGCCAAAAAAATATACCTAAGTTTTCGGTAAGAAATTCTTAGTGTCAGCACGTAGTCTGGAAGTTGGCGGTCTTGTACCCCCGTGCCTCGGAAAGCACGTTTGACCGGATGGCGCAATTGGTAGTGACCCTGCCTCCTACGCCAAAGGTCGTGGGTTCGATCCCCACCCTGGACAAACATTCGTGCGATAAACACTTATGTTTGTTCAGTGTCTGGGTGTACTATATGTATTTAAGTATATATTAGTGTTCCTCTGTTGTCTGATATCTGTAATACAAGTGTTTACTCTACTTAGTACGGAATCATGTCAACGTATGAGATGTTGTGAGAATTATTATTATTTTTATCATTTAAAAGCATTTGAAGATTTTTATTTTTAGTCTATTAACACTGAAAAAATGAAAAAAAAAGATTAAATATTTTATTGTAAATAAACAAATTTTATCTTATTATAGGATCGGAGCTGCCTTTTAAGCTTTAAGCCTGTGCCAGGCAGCTCCGCTCTTCTATCTCTTAACTAACTTATGCTCGTATAAAAAATAACTATGTGCGTGCGTGCACGTGCGAGCGCGTTTAGGCGCGCACGTACTGCCAATTGTGTGTTTATGTGATTGAGTTTGTCTGTGTGTGTGTGTGTATGTGTGTGTGTGTAAGTGTGTATGATTGTATGTGCGTATACACTGCCGTTTCACAGACAAAGTCGTGTACTGCTGATTCTTATGTATTTAAGTATATATTTGTGTTCCTCTGTTGTCTGATATCTGTAACACAAGTGCTTAAGCTACTTAGTACGGAATCAGGTCAACGTATGAGATGTTGTGAGAGTTATTATTAATATTTGAAAGTTCCACTAAACTCGAACTTTTATTTGGATTTATTGTCTAAGTGTCAGAAACAAAAACAAAGAACGCCCGGACTAAAATAACTAAATAATTCAGGGGCGAAAGTTTTGCGACCGTTATGTGACAGAAAAACAATCTGTCAGTCCATCTTGTATCGATTGACCGGCTAATGGAATAAGCCACATGTCCCATGGGAGAGACACCAGCTGCGATGGACACGTACTCGCACAACATGTAATAGTACGCATACTCGAAGCGTTTTAATGAAATGCTTGTAGCTTCATTGCTTTGGGGTGTTTTCCGTTCATAACTCTAATGTATAACCTGTGCGGATAAAGAATGGGATCTGAAATGGCGGCGCAACTATTCACTTCTCGCTCGCACACTATTTGCGTCTATACTCGCACTCGTGGGGTGCTTTATCCGCACAGGTTGTATATTTTGTAAGAAAAGAAAAGTGTATTATTTTAACTACTAGGAAATTAATCATCACATCAGATGCGAAATATCAGATCCTCAGACTACATTTTTTTTAATGATATAGGTGGCAGACGAGCCGACGGATCACCTGATGGTAAGCAATTGCCGCCGCCCATCAGACACCAGTGGAGTCATAAGTGCGCTGCCAACCTTTAAACCCCCCTTTCCCCTGATTGCAGTGCTGCTTCACGCCGGTTTTCTGTGAAGCCGTGGTATCACTCCGGTCGAGCCGGCCCATTCATGCTGAAGCGTGGCTCTCCCACGGTGTTTCCGACACTTAGACAATAAATCCAAATAAAAGTTTGAGTTTAGTGGAAGTTTTAAATATTATGATGTATTTTTTTTATGTAATTGTGCCAGACGAGCAGACGAATCACCTGATGGTAAGCATTTACTGTCGCCCATGGACACCTGCAACACCAGTGGTGTCACAAGTGCGCTGCTTACCTTTTAACCCCCCTTTCCCTCGGATTAGGCCTCCGGTACCCTCACTCACGCAACGTAACACAACACAGTGCTGCTTCACTCACTTTAGGAAAGGCAAAAACATACAATCTACATAAAATCGTTAATTCCTTTGTTGGCTTAAGTATTAAGATATTCCATAAGAATTCCACAAAATGTCATTAACTCTTTACTGGGTAAGTTTAAGTCGACCCGTTTGGAACAGTAGTAGTGAACGCTGCATTTATTCCAAGGGTTGCTGGTTCGATCCCCGCACAGTACAAACATTTGTGTGCATGAACATGGCCGTTTGTATTGGTCTGGGTATTTTCTATGTATTATAAGTATACATTTACAAAAGTATTATATGTATATATTTGTAATCCCACTGTTGATTCTGATTTCCGTAACACAGGCGTTTGAGCTACCTATCTCGGAGCCAGATCAATGTATGTGATGTTGCGAAATATTTAAAACCTGCCCAATAAAGAAAGGTCCGACTGCTCATCTGCCACCTATCATATAAAAAAGGATAGTATAGTGTACAAGACTATTTAAATGATAAGGATTCTTGGTCATGTTAATCGATTAGTCTGGTGAGGTTTTATTCAAACTAGTCTGTTAACTTTGCTAATTGTATTTTCTTCTTTTCTCAATTGAAACTCTGTAACGTCATCAATATTTGAAAAGAGTAAGTACTGAGTTTTTTGCTGGTGTCTTCTCAGTAGAAATCGACATTCTGAAGCAGCGGTAGATGATAATATGTGTACGTACCTACTTTTTATGACCCTAAATTGAATAAAGAATTGTTTTTCTTATGATGTACCAACACCTATATCTAACAATAGTTTTCGAGAAAATTACTTACTTATGTCATTGATGTTAAGGTTGATTATTAATGTCAGTTAATTTGTTAGATAAGAGGTATTGCCACATCATCATCGTCATCGTCGGCCCATTTAAGTCCCCACTGCTGGGGCACGGGCCTCCCTCAATCACATGAGGGGTAATTGCCATACTCACCACGCTTGGCAGACGGGTTGGCGAGGGTTTTGATATAAATGCAGAGTTTTCCTTCTCTGGGTGCTGATGATCATGCCAGCAGCTTTACCTTAGTCGCCTTTTACGACACCTCGGTAAGAGTGGGGGTGGCCTATTCTACTCTGCCGGGGACCACACGGACACAAAGAAAATCATCATCTGAACAATATAATTTATAGTAGATCTAACCGGCCCTGACGCAGTTTATAGAAACTGCCGTAGAGAAAGAACGTCGCCGCCCAGCACGTCACTCCAGTACTAATGGCTTTGAGCAGTTTTTCAAGTATAGCTGTCTATGAAAAGGTACAGTCTTCAGCGTACATACATACCTATGCTTAAAGTAAAAAGATAGATATATTTTTTTTACAAAAAAACACAACTTAAAAAAACTCGGCATTACAGAAACTTAAATGTACAATTTCAGCGGTCTTATCGCTGGAAGATACTTTATATGTATTGCACAAATTTTACAGTTTTTTGTCTATGGTATAACGTATTATATGGTATAAGTACTCTTTATGAGAAAGGAAGACAAACGAGCAACAGTGACACCTGAGGATAACCATCATTTTCCTCCTTACTTCTGGAGGTATTAATAAAATGTTTATGCATTGGATGCAAATTGGTACGTTTTTTTTAATATAGAAAAATATTTAGTGTAGATTAGTTCCCGGCCATTTGACTTTTAACATTATAATCAACGAATCTAGTTCAATTGCTGGTAGATCCTAATGAGAAATTTAAGCTAATGGCAAGCGAACTGGAGTAGATCAAATTAAGAATGTAACTATACAATAGGCTGGCAAAATAGCATGTAATTATACAGTAACTAAGGCTGGAGTCAGCCAATCTTTATCCGTGGATAAATCTATGGTATATCGTTAGATTTTTATAGAATAAGCAAATAACTCCTATGGTAAAATCCATTACTCCTCCAAAAAAAAAACCTTTCCGAAAGTGGAAAAAATCAATGATGGGCGCACCTATCCGTCCATTATTTGATTTTTTTTTAGACCACGGACAAAATAATAATATTACAAAATAAATCACAAAATAAATAACCACTGTCGACGACCCGTTTGGAACAGTGGTAGTGAACGCTACCTTTGGTCCAAGGGTTGCGGGTTCCATCCCGGCACAGTACAAACATTTGTGTGCATGAACATGTTTGTTTGTATTGGTCTGGGTGTTTCCTATGTATTATAAGTATGTATTTACAAAAGGAAAAGTATTATATGTATATATTTGTAATCCCACTGTTGATACTGATATTCGTAACACAGGTGCTTGAGCTACCTATCTCGGAGTTAGATCAATGTATGTGATGTTGTGAAATACTGTAAGTTATCGTCATGAAAATATTCTATACTATTGTCTATATCGATATAGCTCCTATGTAATTTTGAACTAAATATCTCTTTCAGAAAAGGGCTAACGGGCAGAGCCACATTAATATGGCTTAGGCCAAATCTCATAAGTCAATTGTGACCCATTTCGGCAGGTATTAAGCTGCTGTTAAATTAAGCAAAACTATGTAAATCCGATGACAATGCGATAAACATTGTAATTTCAAAGCTGGCTCTTGTTTTCTCTTATTTAGAACATTTTCGGGACCTATTAATCGGTGATAAACTCGACAGTATGAAACAAGACGTGCTTGACGCTCAGGACCCTGATTAAAGGCAAAAGTATTTTGTTTGTTTATGGTATTTGCACAAATGCAATGTGAAAGTTTAAAATATTTTTTTTGTTTAAATAACTACAGTGAATGTACGTAGGTACTACCTGTGCGGATAAAGAATGGGATCAGAAATGGCGGCGCATCTATTCACTTCTCGCTCGCACACTATTTGCGTCTATACTCGCACTCGTGGGGTGCGAGTATAGACGCAAATAGTGTGCGAGCGAGAAGTGAATATATGCGCCGCCATTTCTGGTCCCATTCTTTATCCGCACAGGTTGTACTCATATGCGTAATAATCGAATGAGCGTGACTCCCACGCTTTAGCATGAATGGGCAGAGAGATTACCATGGCCTCACCAAAAAACCGGCGTGAAGCAGCGTCTGTGTTTCGCTGACTCAGTTTAGAGGCCCAATCCGGGGGAAAGGGGGGCTTAAAGGTTGGAGGCGCACTTGGGACTCCGCTGATATTGCGGGCATCCATGGGCGGCGGCATTCGCTTACGACTTTTGACCGTGGGAGTCACGCTTCGGCATAAATGAGTGATACCACGGCCTCACAGAAAACCGGCGTGAAGCAGCACTGTGCTGTGTTTTGCTGCGTGAGTGAGGGTACAGTGAGGCCCAATCCGGGGGCCAACCTTTATACCACCCTTGGGTTTAAAGTTTGGCAGTGGACTTGCGACTCCACTGGTGTCGCCCGCGTCCATGGGCGGCAGCAATCACTTACCATCAGGTGATCCGTCTGCTCATTTGCCACCTATCACGTTAAAAAAACATCAAATGAACCCTCTGCTGGTCTACAATTTATCAAATAAAAAGTAGGTAGGTATTAATATTTTAATGCTGATCTATGTACGTTATCGAGTCAAATACAGTAGAGCCTAGTTCAGTTGATGTAGAATGTTCACGGGGGATGTGTTGGGTAATCATGGACGTCAGCGCTCGCGACGCGGAATTCGCAATTTGATTCCGTAGATAGTGTAGCCAGGTCTCGAGTGTGGGACGAGACAAGGAGAGTGAACATAACCACAAGACCCACTATTAAAGATATCTGTCTGTCACTCTCACTTCTTTTCGGTACTCTATTTTGTCAGGTCTAAATTTTACCAATAGGTGGCGCTGGATGTCGATTATATCGCGCAAGTGTTTCGGCTTTTTAAATCACCTATACGCCTAGACGTTATCTATGCATTTTCCTTTTCATAAATAGTATAGATGATAATGAAATTTACCCTACTCGCCTTAATTACAAACACATTTAGTTAAATATTCATCGAGTGGGTGAAAATCAATATTCCTCAGTTCTTTTACCAGGGGGCCTATTCTCGTGCACTCGACATAGAAATTGAATATAGAGATTTCGCACATTCTTCCATAAAAATCCATAATTCGATTTCAATGTCGCTTGCTCGAGAATATGGGTAGGGCACACTAGGAACGCCAATTGATTGAAAATGGTTAGCAACTAAACCGGATATCTTTATAACAATTTCGAAGCTGCAGCCTCTCGGAAAACACTTACACTATTCATTTAATACTTAGACTTAACTTTTGGGTCTGCTTTTGTACTCGAAATTCGAATTACCGTCAAAAACCCCCACTTATGGGGTTAATCCAGATTTCGAGTGCAAAAACAGATCAAAGAATAGTAAGATCAAAGGATAGTGATCTGTTTTTGCACTCGAAATCTGGATTAAATGAATAGTACTAATGTTTGCCTAGAGACTCTCGCTCCGAAATTGTTTAAAATAGATCCGGTTTAGTAGCTAACAATTTAAATCGATTCGTGTCGCTAGTTATATTTTAAAAAACTACCCGTCGCCTTAACTCACTAGTTGGGACGTCCCGGTAAAATCTGGAGACTTGATAACACTAGCCGTGGATTGTCACCGATGTTGATTTATTGCGGGAACGTATCTGGTAATGTTGCGGTTTGAGTGTCGGAATGTATTTACGTCAAACGCTTCCGGTATTTTCCTCCACATTTACACTTTCATCATCATCAGCAACCCACACTCGTCCACTGCTGGACATAGGTCTCCCCTAATGCACGCCACTTCTCCCGATTTTCGGCCACTCTCATCCAGCCCACACCAGCCAGCCTTCGAATGTCATCATCCCATCTTGTCGCAGGGCGTCCTACACTACGCTTACCGAGTCGCGCTCTCCACTCAAGGACTTTACGGCTCCAACGGCTGTCAGTTCTGCGGCTAATATGACCAGCCCAATGCCTCTTCAGTCACTTCACTTCCCCCCTAATGACAGATACTGTCGCAGAAATATCCTTAGCAAAATCACGGTTGTACAAACATTTCTAATAATTCGTAATTAATAGTTCGTAAAGTGTAATCCGACAGAGAACCAGAGTCACCGACATAGCCCACCGAATTAGCAAACTGAAGTGGCAGTGGGCTGGTCATATTAGCCGCAGAACTGACAGCCGTTGGAGCCGTAAAGTCCTTGAGTGGAGACCGCAACTCGGTAAGTGAAGGACGCCCTTTTTTTTTTTTTTTGGTTTCGCAGGGGGATGCCGCCGGCTCAAGAGATGAGCCGACTACCTTATGCATCAGACCACCGGGGGGTGGCCGGGTTATGTGGGGCTCTCCTTTGGCGGGGGGCTTCTCCCAAGGAGAAGCCTGGCAAAGGCATACCCACTAAACCCCCTGCGGTTCTCCCTCATCGCCCATATTGGGGAGTATCATGGTGATACAGCCAAAGCCTCCCTCCACGATATTCCCCGGGCGGATGTCCGCCTATACGGCGGACTAGGCGGTTCCTCCCCCGGACGTGCCGGGAGAGGGGATAGGGACAGCCGGGAGAACTGAGCCGTCCCTATCGGGCAGCAAAGGGAGCCTGTGCAATGTTGGTGCTGGTGCCCCCGTACCACGCACCAGCGGGCTCCCTTCGCGGAGAGGGGGGAAGTGTAGGACGCCCTGCGACAAGATGAGATGATGATATTCGAAGGCTGGCTGGTGTGGGCTGGATGAGAGTGGCCGAAATTCGGGAGCAGTGGTGTGCATTAGGGGAAACCTATGTCCAGCAGTGGACGAGTGTGGGTTGCTGATGATGATGATGATGATGTTGATGATGATGATGATGATGTCTGCGACAAGAAACTAAATGAACATCCAAGGCGTGATGTGACTGTCACATAATAATACCTTAGGGATATTAAAATACGAGATTTTAAAAAACGAGCCTTGATGAGTTTTATAAATAGCATTCGCAAATTGGTGCATACCAAACCTACTCTCATGTATAATCTCATAATCTCATGTATATAGTTCTAATATTTAAAGAAAAACATTTCATCTTTTTTGCAGTATGGTGAACATATTTGATGTTTATTTGTGTAGTGCAGTGCCGCGAAGTGATCCAAATAATAAGAATCGTAGAACTTTGTGGTTTTTAACACTGCTATTGTGTGTTGAGTGAGTTGTAACCAGACAACTTGCTTGGACCTAATAGAGTCTTAAAACCCGCGATTGTGTTTAGAGTGGTATCGGCAGAATCCGTAGGTCCATAAAACTCAAAACACTGGCGTTTTATTCAGTGACTGTGACCTTTACTAACTTCGACTGTTGACTACTTACTTTATATATTATTATTATTGCTCTACCCGAAGATAATTCGCCAATGTTAAGTAACTTATTGAGAATAAGTAGGTAGTCAACAGTCGAAGTCAGTCAAAGTCACAGTCACTCAATAAAACGCCGGTGTTTTAGGTTTTATCGACCTGCGGATTCAGCGGATATCACTCTAAAAGCAATCGCGGGTTTTAAGACTTTAGTAGGTCCAAGCAAGTTATCACGAGACAACGCACTCGACACACAATGGCAGTGTTAAAAACGATACAATCCAACAATTTTTATTATTAGGATCACTTCACTGCACAAATAAACATCAAATTTGTACACTAAAAACCACTAGACACTAATTTAAAACCTTTGAATTACATCAGCCCATGCGGCTTGATTTAGCCCTACCCGCCTTTCGGCTACTTACTTATTCTCAATAAGTTACTTGACATTGGCAAATTATCTCCGGGTAGAGCAATATTAAAAAAAAGAAGATAATGGCATAAGTGTAGAGAAGGATCGTTTGTGAAACTGAATGTAAAGCTTAGACTATTTTAATGCTGTATTTAAAGTTATAAAAACAAATGAAAACTCACCCCAACATAACCAGCCTGAAGCAGTTCTTCGGCGGCGGGGCTGCCTCCTCAGAGACCTGCGGCTGCGGCACGCTCGGCCCGGGCGACCGCTCCGGGTCGCTCTCGTCGCCCAGCCCAGCCCCGCGCCGGCACAGCCAGGACGCCCCGCACTTGTCCCTCGCGTCCTCCACGGGAGGCGCGAACTGGCAGCGCCTCGGCTCGCGCGCTCGTCCGCTCGAAAGCGAACTCTTCAGCGGCGAGGCGGGCGCTCGCACAGGGCTCGGCGACGCTCGGACGGGCGAGCTGTTCGCTTTCACTGGTGAGTATTGCAGCGATGCGCCGCTGCCGTCTGTCGACCCGTTCAACATTGTCTTTGAGTACACTCACACATATCTCAACGTCGTCTTTGGTTTTGTTTTGGGCTCTTAACACTGTCTCATGTTTTGATCACTTCTTTGATTGTGCTGAATTGTTAATTTAGTTTAGAGTTCACCACTTAATTTCAACAATTTATTTTTACGTTTTGAGTTTTTGTCATTGATTAACCTTTACACGAATCTTTATTTATTATTTTATTATGGAAGATGAATGGTTATTACTTTCTTTGATTATAACTGGAATTGGTAGACAGCCCTAGAGAGTTATAACAGGATTACATCTCTAAAATTAAAGGAAAACAAAACAAGGAATGCGCTGAGGATTTGAATAAACGGAATCTTAAACTAGTTCTAGTGTTTCGCTGCGTGAATGGTACCAGAGAGGCCTAATCCGGGGGAAAGGGGGTGTAAAGGTTTCCAGCACACTTGTGACTCCACTGGTGTCGCGGCAATCGCTTACCATCAGGTGATCCGTCTACTCGTCTGCCACCTATTACATATAAAAAACACAGATTCAAATATATTCCGACTTAAACTACAGTAATAGAAATCCCAGTATATTTAAATGCTTTGGCATGAATGGGTCAGCTCAGACGGAGTGACACCACGACCTCACAAAAAACGTAAGAAAGAAGCGCCTGCGCTGTTTCGTCGAGTGAATGAGGGTACCAGGCGGGGACCCGATCAAGGAGAAGGGGAGTTTAAAGGTTTGCAGCGCACTTATGACTCCACTATTGTTGCGGCGGCAATGCTAACCTGGTTATCAGTCTATCACTGAAAAAATAAATTCAAAAAAGTAATACAACAACAATGTTTAAATGCTAATTTTCAGCGCGCTGCCCTTCGAGTCCGAGCGGGCGCGTGACGTAATGCAAGCGTCGCAGGAGCAGGTACTCGCCGTTCGGCCGAGTCTTATTCTTATCTTTAATATTATACCTAAGAGTATTTGCTTAGGTCACGCGCTGGTATTGTGCATGGGAGGTTATTCTTTAGTATATAGTAGAATAAGTTAATGTATTAGTTAGATAATAAACATCTGTCGACGACACCGGTACACGGTAAAGCTTTAAATGCTTATGATTGTACCGAGCCTTATAACAATTTTGTAATTATTTGTATAAGTAATAAATATAAAAAAAAATAGAATGTTTGCAAACTTATCAAGATAATCTGAGGAGTACGTCGTACAACGCACTTATTGTACCCACGTCAAAAATTCCATCACATCATGGTAGAACCCTCTTAAGGCCATATCACTCCCTATTTACATACATGTCAATAGCATTACAAGACCCGCATCAGGCAGATGTTATGTTACTGTCATACCAATATTACATTTGATGCAAAGCAAATCTCATTTCTTCTATCGGTTGGGAATAAAATGATCGTTACGAAACGGGACTGGACCTTTTAGGCATGATTGCACGCTTGCCGAAGTTTGGTATTTTTTGCAACAAACATCGATACTTTATGATCAAAGGCAATTCAAGATGACAACTAGTATTTTGAGTAGAATAGAATGGAGTAAAGTGTAGTGTTTGTGAATGAAGTATAGTACAGTTAAAAGCTTCAATATGAGATTTGATAACTTTTAAGACTGCGAGTCATGGTCAGCAGGCTTAACAACATTTTACGTGAAAATGTTTTTGGTCTCAGACAATTTTGGTAGATATTTGAACAGTGGCAGTGAACGCTGCCTTTGGTCCAAGGGTTGCGGGTTCGCAGTACAAACAATTGTGTGCATGAACATGTCTGTTTGTGTTGGCCTGGGTGTTTTCTATGTATTATAAGTATATATTTAAAAAAAAAAGTAATTTACGTATATATTTGTAAAACCCACAATTGTTTGTAATTTCCTTTTTTAAACTACTTTGCACTGCCTTCCCTTATTGCGAATACGATATTTCTTTCCTCTACCCAAAAGTTGTCTGGAAGAAATCGCTACAAGCGATAAGACCGCCTTATTGTACTGTCTGTTGCTTTTGTATCATGCTTGTATTTTGTTTTTGTGCAATAAAGAATATCTATCTATATATCCCACTGTTAATTCTGATATCTGTAACACAGGTGATTGAGCTACCTATCTCTGAGTCAGATCAATGTATGTGATGTTGTGAAATATTTATTTATTTATTTATAGTTGTTGTGTAGCATTTTCATCCATACGTATGTTGGCTTACCCCTTATCCGCTCGGAGCGATTCGCTTCCACATTCATAATGCGAACAGCTAAGGAATGGAACTCCTTGCCAGCGTATGTTTTTCCAGACAACTACAATCTGGTTGATATTTTAATCTTTAAGACAAGAGTTGTCGCGTAACGGAGGGTTACGGAGCTAAAAGGTAGGGGGAAGAAGAAAAGATAAGAATAGAGGGAAGAGGGCTATAATTATAAGAGGTATGTACAATGATGGCTCGTCCAAAAATCTTAAATCTAACTTAAAACTAACTTAAAACTAGCTATTTACACCGGTACACTACACTAAATAAATATACAAGGTAAAAGTTCAAAATGGGCAACCGTGGTAGGGCGGTAACACAGGGTGAGCACAGGCAGCGCGCCGGTAGGATCCAGCGTCGCAAGAGGCGGGCGGTAGGGCTCCGCCGAGCGCAGGAGGCAGCAAATGGGGCGCGCGACGCAGATACGCGCACGCCGCAAGCCGGCCGCGGGTAGGCGCGACGCGGATACGCGCACGAATGAAGGTAGACGCGCGTAGGTGCAGGGAGGCAACACCCTTCGTGCCCCGGCACCGTTACTCTACGGGTAAACGTATACTGGCACTGTTATAGCTTGAGGTTCTGAGCTTCTTCAGAGCTGGTGGAAGACCGGTGGTCCTGCCCATGTGCGTCCTTTTATATTGCCCATGCGCATTCTATTCTACAACATTTAAATTTTAAAATTCATACAATATAGAATATTCTCGAAACATAGCTAAACTCCATAGTTAAACTTGAATAGACAATTCGATAGAAAAATAAAAACAGTTAGACAACGTCAGCTGTCGGACAATGTCAGATAGACAATCTGAATATTTACAACAATAATTTTAAATTTATTTACAGATAAAAATGTACAAGGAACATTAAAATAACACATATAAGAGTAATGCTAATACAAGACATAATCATAAAATGATATACAAGCTCTATAGCAAACGGAAAACGAAGCTCTATAGTTAACACCAAAGGTAACTTTCTTTATGAGTAGTTATGTAGTATAACGAAGCCCCTGCAGGCTGCGTTACATTTCTCCCACGACCCCAGAAAAATTTTCGACTCAGAGAAAATTTTGATTATAAGGTTAAGAGAATACTATCCTTACTATCAGTCTAACCAGTCAACCTTCACTTAAACATACCATTCCACAATCCAAAAACAATTCAAATCCAGTCACTCAAACAATCACTCTAACATACGAACCAATCACAAAGAGGAGTAGGGTTCACTATCAATGACGCAAACTCCATAGGAAGTACCCTATAAGAATGACTTTAGGCTTATTTAGGGAGTTGTCAGCCGCTCCGTTTCTTAAAACCCATTAGTGTCGATGACCATAGCCGACAATCTAGTCTCTCTCAGGTATTCCCTATCAGAGGACACAAATTTTAAAGGTTGAATTTACCTTTAAAAGAAACGCCTCTGTAGTCAAAGAAGCGCTAAGTAGTAAGTAGATAAGGCAAAAGAGAGCCCTAAAGTTTAGAATTAAAAGGTCAAGAAGCGCCTTTTAAAAGAAAACGTTAAGCAAGTAAGTAGGTACTATAAGAGAGAATCCTATAAGTAAAGAGAGACGAGATTAGACGCTAAGTATATATAAAAAATATCAGACTGAAGTAGCCAAAAATCAGTCCAATGTGTGTGCAAATAAATACATATAATACTAGTAAAGTCAAACAGTAAGGTAGTCATTTCTTAAAGTCTTTTACATGCCATTTACCGCGGCAACCATTGCAGTCCTCAAGAATGTATACAAGAGGTGACAATTTCTCAACGACTTTGCATTTAACATATTTAGGTGCTAATTTTGCGCTAAAATATGCACCAGCATTGCTTAGAGAGTAGTCTTTACGCCACACTATATCTCCAACATTGAATTCTTTAAAAGAGTGCCTTAAATTGTAACGGTTAGAATTCTTTACATGAGATATGCGCAGTGCAACCTGAACTCTATCAAAAATTGACGATAGAAGGCCAATATTTCTAGCATATAAATCACGAGGTAAAAAGGTAATTTCTTCTAAGTCGTAACCCTGAGAATAAATAGAACCACAAGTAATGAGTTCACGACCAAATACTAAAAATGCAGGAGTAAATCCAGTTACTTCATTTACAGAGTTATTCATTGCAAACTGAATCTTAGATAGGTGAAGGTCCCAAGACCTATGGTCTTCACCGACCAGTGAAACTAGTGCGGTAATAATTGTTTTATTGTAGCGTTCTGTAGTATTGACCTGAGGACAATAGTGAGGAGTGTAAGATATATGCGGAATTCTATAACGTCCAAGGAAATTATGGAATTCATGCGATTGAAATTGTGGACCGTTATCCATAATAATTGTTTGAGGTACTCCATGAACTAAGAACACGGAATTCTCCAAGTAATGTATAATACTAGTAGTTATAGCTCGTTTCAAAGGAAAAATAAGTGTATATTTGGTGAATAGACAATTTACAACGAGAATGTACTGGTTACGTCGCCTAGTCATTGGCAATGGACCTATTAAGTCCAAAGAAATGCATTGAAAAGGTCTAGAACAAATTTTGGGTTTTCCCATAGGACCGTAAGGCGAGTGGTTAGAGTGTTTATAAGCCAAACAAGTTTCGCAATTGGAAATAAATTTAGCTATATCTTTAAACATGCCAGACCAGTAATATAACAATGATATTTTTTTGTATGTTTTAAATACGCCCAAATGCGGATCTGTAGCGGAACCATGAGCATTTCTTATCAAAGATTCTCTTTCAGAAGGGATAGGGACTTCTTTCCAGATGAAATCGTCTGTTAAAGAATAAGGAGTATTAGTGCAACGAAATAGTTTATTATCCTTAATCGTATAGTTAGGATGACTTTGAGGATCAGTTAAACAATTACGAAAGATTTTATTATAGCGCTCTAAGTCTAAAGACGTGGCTTCATTCGAAGATAAAGGAGCGATAATATGACTGTCCTCGCTTTTAGAACGAGAAAGTAGATCAGGGACAATATTATCCTTTCCTCTTTTATGTTTCAGCGTGAAATTAAAGCAAGAAAGGCGAAGTGACCAACGAGCGAGTCTACCAGAAGGATTTGTTAAATTCAAAAACCACTTTAATGCGGCATGATCAGTGTATACAGTAAACGGTTTGCCATTGTCAAGATAGCACCGCCAATGTTCTAAGGCAATGATAACAGCTAGAGTTTCTCTTTCAGTAGTAGAGTAGTTTCTTTCATTTTTGTTAAGTGATTTGCTCATGTAGGCTATAACAACTTCTTTGTCGTTAACCGTTTGAGTAAGCATGGCTCCAATGCCAGTGTTAGATGCATCACAATGCACAGAAAACGGTTGATCAAAATCAGGGCAAGCAAGAATTGGGGTAGTTACAAGATGTTCTTTTAGTTTCAGAAAGGAAGAGTTAGCCTCAGAACTCCAAGAAAATTTCGGAGAAGTTTTAGCAGATGATGTTAATTTATTAAGAGGTGCAGCTATAGTACTGAAATTAGGAATGAACCTACGAAACCAACTACACGTACCCAGAAATTTACGCACTTCTTTGCGTGAAGTAGGTACAGGAAAGTCCATAATAGCTTGAATTTTGCTAGGATCAGCTCGTAAACCATTATCGTCAACAACATATCCAAGGTACTTTAATTCTTTCTTAAAAAAATGACTTTTTTCAAAGTTAATGGTAAGTTTAGCGTAAGTTAATTTTTCAAGCACTTTAATTAGAAGTCCTATGTGTTCTTGGAACGAGGAGCCTATGATAATAATGTCATCAAGATAACAGAACACTTTGTTGTCAAATTCAGGAGTGAATAAGATATCCATTAACCTCTGCTGTGTAGCAGGTGCATTAGTTAAACCAAAGGGCATAACAGTGAATCTGTACATTCCTCTACCGGGGACATAAAAGGCGGTCTTATCCCGATCGTCTACATGTAAAGGAATCTCCCAGAAAGCTTTAGCGATATCGATACTCGATAAAAATTTAGCGTTTTTGAGATGGTCAAGTATTTCATTGATAAAAGGAAGACTATAGGCATCCCTACGAGTAACTGAGTTGAGTTTTCTACTATCGACACAAAATCGCCATTCGCCATTCTTTTTAGGCGTAATAAGAACCGGAGACAACCAAGGGCTTTCACATTTCTCAATGACCTTCCACTCAATCATTTTATCCACCTCAGCAATTAGAGCTTTTTGTTTCTCGGGAGAGAGTCTATAACAACGTTGTTTAATAGGCAGCGTATCTCCAGTATCGATACGATGGCTAACCAGATCAGTACGACCAAGTTCACCCTTAGCTTCAAAGGAAATTTGCTTAAAACGCGAAATAATATCATCAGCGATAACCTTTTCTTCAGAAGTAAGATTTTCGTAAGGTAGGATTTGTTTCTCCACAGAGTTGTTAAAGTGGGATGGTTTATTAAGAGAAAAGGCACACGATAAAAGTTTGGGAACCAAATTAAATTCCCTCCAAAAGTCAACACCAAGTATCAAAGACGGGTATATTTCAGGAATAACATATGTTTTAATAAGTCTAGTTTGGTCGTTAAAGGTAAAAGGAAGAATAAAAAATCCTAAAGATTTAACACGATGCTTACTAGCAGTGCTAACCGTAATATAATCAGACTTGGATAACGAAAAGCCCAGTTCCAAAATTTTAAAGTGCGAGTTATTACCTAAAATAGTCATTGAACTACCGCTATCTAGTAACGCCGTAAACTCAACATTTGAAATAGAAACGTTAATAAAAGGACGGTTAAAATCTCTTTCGTTGTCGTAGTAAACCGAAGAAGTTCCATAACTTGCGAAAAAGTTCTTAATTAACCAATTATGCCAGTCATCAACATCAAAATTTTCTTTTCGTTTAACCAAGTCATATGTTAGTTTTTTGAGTTAGAGGATGAAGAAGGTTGAGGCTTGTCAGCTTTACATTTCGGGCAATCCGAAGCTCTAAAGTCTTTCAAACCACATTTAAAACAGACTAAGAATCTTGGTTTAGTGCAAGAATTCAAAGAATGACCATTTATTCGACATCGAACGCAAAACAAATGCGCCTGAAACTTGGGAGCATTTTCAGATATCGCATGTGCAGAATTTTTATTCTGCGAAGAAAAGTTCGTACGAAAAGGCTTAAAGTTATTAGATTTATGAGAATCATAATTAGGAGTGAAAGAATGTTTAGAGTGAAAAGTATGTGTAACATTAGGTTTAGTGTTCGGTAAAGGTGTAGAATCGTGTTTAGGTTTATAGGATAATTCAGGAATAAGAGTATTCATTTCAGGTTCTTTAAAATTATTGTCGCGGTCAATACAGCGCTCAAATTGTTGACATACAGAAATTAAAGAGCCAATAGAATCAACTTTATTAAGAGCAACAAAAGAAGTATGACAAGGACGGATGTTACGTAGAAGTATTTGCAGTTTCTCCTGCTCAGGTAATTTCTCGCTTAGTCTCGAAAACATTTCAAACATTTTCGGAATATAAACCATAATAGACTCAGATTTACCCTGAGTACGAGATTTTATTGCCTGCAGTAGTTTATGGTCATAATCAGAATGGCCAAAGTCCTTAATTAACAACTCGGAAACGCGATCCCAAGTTAACGAAGGGTCACGACTTAGTTGGAATTTAAACCAATAAGAAGCATCGTCCTCAAAAATGTTGAAGGCCGAGCTTATAAGTATTTGCTTATCAAGTTTGTTCGTAAGTAAAAATTCATCAATTTTCGATAGAAAAGCTCTAGGACAAGTTGTCCCATCAAAAGTAATTTTTTTTAGCTCATTTAGATAATTTGGTAAGAGAAAATTATGAAAAGGTGGCATACAGTTAGGTTGAGAAATCGGCACAGGTGAGTCCAAAGAGGTTTGTACCTGTGAAGTCTCAGCTGGTTTTGAAAAAGCGTCAAAACGTTCAGTCAAAAGAGTAAACTTCTTTTTTAAGTCGTCATAGAGTTCTATAAGGTTTGAGTCGCTGTCACTTACATCAGTGTCAATTCTGTCAAGTCGATAAAATAAGTGATTTATATAAGTTTCAATTTTCTTAAATAATTTCAGATTACCCGATTCGTATCGGTCCAACATCGAAGATAAATATAAGATTGTAGAAGAAGCTTGTGACAAATCGTCACTCAGAGGAACGGGAGAATCAATAATGTCCTCCGTAGGAAAATTACGAAGCAATAAAACAATTTGTTTTCTAAGCGATACAAGATTATCCGCAGGAGTTTCGTTCCTAATTATAAGTTCGTATTCAAGTTCCGCCTTGTTAAGTAAATTAAAGTTTATAAGACGAGCCATTTCTAAGATATTTGTAATTTTAAAGCAATAAAATATTTACAATAGTTTTTATTTTATTTACTTTATTTTAGTGAGAAAAATAGAGGAAGAATAGGGAAAGAAATATCTAAGAAGTAAGAGACGTCTAATAGGGAGCCAAAAGGTATGTTATATACAGAAACTTGTGCAAGTTTATTTTAGAATTTTGAGAACAGGGAGGGATTCCATAGAGTTGGGCGCCAAACTGTCGCGTAACGGAGGGTTACGGAGCTAAAAGGTAGGGGGAAGAAGAAAAGATAAGAATAGAGGGAAGAGGGCTATAATTATAAGAGGTATGTACAATGATGGCTCGTCCAAAAATCTTAAATCTAACTTAAAACTAACTTAAAACTAGCTATTTACACCGGTACACTACACTAAATAAATATACAAGGTAAAAGTTCAAAATGGGCAACCGTGGTAGGGCGGTAACACAGGGTGAGCACAGGCAGCGCGCCGGTAGGATCCAGCGTCGCAAGAGGCGGGCGGTAGGGCTCCGCCGAGCGCAGGAGGCAGCAAATGGGGCGCGCGACGCAGATACGCGCACGCCGCAAGCCGGCCGCGGGTAGGCGCGACGCGGATACGCGCACGAATGAAGGTAGACGCGCGTAGGTGCAGGGAGGCAACACCCTTCGTGCCCCGGCACCGTTACTCTACGGGTAAACGTATACTGGCACTGTTATAGCTTGAGGTTCTGAGCTTCTTCAGAGCTGGTGGAAGACCGGTGGTCCTGCCCATGTGCGTCCTTTTATATTGCCCATGCGCATTCTATTCTACAACATTTAAATTTTAAAATTCATACAATATAGAATATTCTCGAAACATAGCTAAACTCCATAGTTAAACTTGAATAGACAATTCGATAGAAAAATAAAAACAGTTAGACAACGTCAGCTGTCGGACAATGTCAGATAGACAATCTGAATATTTACAACAATAATTTTAAATTTATTTACAGATAAAAATGTACAAGGAACATTAAAATAACACATATAAGAGTAATGCTAATACAAGACATAATCATAAAATGATATACAAGCTCTATAGCAAACGGAAAACGAAGCTCTATAGTTAACACCAAAGGTAACTTTCTTTATGAGTAGTTATGTAGTATAACGAAGCCCCTGCAGGCTGCGTTACATTTTTAAACTGTCGCGTAACGGAGGGTTACGGAGCTAAAAGGTAGGGGGAAGAAGAAAAGATAAGAATAGAGGGAAGAGGGCTATAATTATAAGAGGTATGTACAATGATGGCTCGTCCAAAAATCTTAAATCTAACTTAAAACTAGCTATTTACACCGGTACACTACACTAAATAAATATACAAGGTAAAAGTTCAAAATGGGCAACCGTGGTAGGGCGGTAACACAGGGTGAGCACAGGCAGCGCGCCGGTAGGATCCAGCGTCGCAAGAGGCGGGCGGTAGGGCTCCGCCGAGCGCAGGAGGCAGCAAATGGGGCGCGCGACGCAGATACGCGCACGCCGCAAGCCGGCCGCGGGTAGGCGCGACGCGGATACGCGCACGAATGAAGGTAGACGCGCGTAGGTGCAGGGAGGCAACACCCTTCGTGCCCCGGCACCGTTACTCTACGGGTAAACGTATACTGGCACTGTTATAGCTTGAGGTTCTGAGCTTCTTCAGAGCTGGTGGAAGACCGGTGGTCCTGCCCATGTGCGTCCTTTTATATTGCCCATGCGCATTTTATTCTACAACATTTAAATTTTAAAATTCATACAATATAGAATATTCTCGAAACATAGCTAAACTCCATAGTTAAACTTGAATAGACAATTCGATAGAAAAATAAAAACAGTTAGACAACGTCAGCTGTCGGACAATGTCAGATAGACAATCTGAATATTTACAACAATAATTTTAAATTTATTTACAGATAAAAATGTACAAGGAACATTAAAATAACACATATAAGAGTAATGCTAATACAAGACATAATCATAAAATGATATACAAGCTCTATAGCAAACGGAAAACGAAGCTCTATAGTTAACACCAAAGGTAACTTTCTTTATGAGTAGTTATGTAGTATAACGAAGCCCCTGCAGGCTGCGTTACAGAGTAAACAGGCATCTCTCATCAGGAACAGGCAAACGCATTACACCCTAGACCTCATCATCACTTTCCATCAAGTAAGATTGTGATCAAACCTTGGCCTATAGTGCATTTTTTTTTTACTTTTTTGTAGTAAATAATAAAACCCAGATATCATCATCATCGTCAGCCCATTTAAGTCCCCACTGTTAGGGCACGGGCCTTCCTCAATCACATGAGGGGTAATTGCCATACTCACCACGCTTGGCAGACGGGTTGGCGAGGGTTTTGATATAAATGCAGAGTTTTCCTTCTCTTGGTGCTGATGATCATGCCAGCAGACCTTAGTCGCCTTTTACGACACCTCGGTAAGAATGAGGGTGGCCTACTCTACTCTGCCGGGGACCACACGGCACAACCCAGATATAAATTGAGGAAATAACCGATGCACCAGAAGTATGTGACAAAATATGTATAAGCAAAATTTTTAGAAGTTTGGTTCATACAACGTTAAGAACCAAACATATAAAAAGGCGTATGTATGCCTTTATTGTAGGTAATGGATGTTTTTGATAGCATGAATCCCCAAATTTATATTTGGGGATTCATTGGGGAAGGTTGATATTTGATGTTACTCGAAATTACTTCTAGTTTGCGAGTAATAACATTGTTCTGTAACCACAATTTAGTATTTTCTGGATTATTTACTTCGAGTATGGGGTTTGATTGAAGCCAGAAACAAAGTTTGTTTGTACAATCAAAGTAAAATGATTCAAATGGAAAGGTCTGAAAGATATAACCTTGGAAAGTTTAAAAACAAATCCCTTATCGATAAATATCACAAGTAGGTATTATAAATTAATACTAGTATTAATATAATTGATGCCGTTTTATGCATGAAATATAAACCGATGATATTGATTGCTTACCTTAAGGCGACGGGTAGCCCTAACTAGCGACACCATTCGTCTTTAATTGTTAGCTACTAAACCGGATTTATTTAAAAAAAAGTCGGGGTTACAACCTCTCGACAAACACTTATACTATTTATTAAATAACCACGCACAAATGTTGGCTCCGTTTTTGTACGCGAAAAATTGATTCACGCCAAAAGTGACCGCTTTTGGCGGTAATTCAAATTTCGAGTACAAAAGCAGACCCAATAGTTAAATATAAGTATTTAATAAATAGTAAAAGTGTTTGCCGAAAGGTTGTATCCCCGAAATTGTTTGAAATAAATCCGGTTTAGTAGATAAAAATTAAAATCGATTGGCGTCGCTAGTGTGCCCTACCCGTCACCTTAAAAAGATAACGCTTGAGTTCATGTTATACTTAAAGGCACGTCGTCTACTTTGCCTAAGTAAGTATTACTGAATTAATGCGCTGTTGTGTATTACTTTCGCTAATGTCTCATCATCATCATCATCAGCCTATTTAAATCCGCACTGCTGGGGCACGGGCCTCCCTCAATCGCCATACTCACCACGCTTGGCAGACGGGTTGGCGAGGGTTTTGATATAAATGCAGAGTTTTCCTTCTCTGGGTGCTGGTGATCATGCCAACAGCTTTACCTTAGTCGCCTTTTACCACACCTCGGTAAGAGTGAGGGTGGCCTATTCTACTCTGCCGGGGACCACACGGCTAATATCTGCCTAACATCATTGGCGAGACTAAAGCGCATCGACTTCGCTGAATCGGCCACCTCGAGAGAATGGGAGAAGATCGTGCAGTGAGAGCGTACCTAAAACGTCCTTACAAATCTGTCAAACCTGTTCGATCGATTTTCACCTTTTTGTCAAACTTGGTTTGGGCGGCTTCAGATTAGCGTATTTTTCTGAGTTAGCAAAAGAATAGTACTTACACCCGCGCACTACGCGTCACGTAAACTGGACACGGGTATACAAGCATATTTCGGCGTGTTCGCTCGTATCGGTAGTGGTGTCGTGTCAGTATCAAAATAGATTCTAACGGCTCGCGTTTATAAAGTCTACGCTACCAAAGAAGTTACGAGAGAAGCCCACTTGAGTAGCCATCAACATTCCAATTTGAGTTTTATGGACATAGGGAATCTCCAATCTTAGTTTCATATTTTTTCGCGGGACTTCTTTCGTTGTGCGGACTGTATGTATGTACGAGCTTAGATACATAAGTTTAAGTTGCATGTAAAAAACTGCCTAATGCAGAAAGGCTACTATAAAGTAGAGGATTATTTGAATGATAAGGATTCCTGGACATGTTGATCTCTTCGCCTGTCCTCTAATGTATAATTCATTTCATAATTTTTCATTGACGATTTATCTAAACGATATTGATTATAAGCATTGTATATCATACTGTCACTGTAATCATAATCTGTATAAGAATGAAAATTGTAATTACCATAATATTTGACATTCATAAATGTTCTTTATTGAATAAAGACATTTTTGATTTTGAATGTATAAAAATTGATTTATATTGATTATTTAATAATTGACAAGATGCTAACCACCTACTATTGTACACCTCGTCCTGCAGTTTATTAGTCTGGATTAAGTAACTATTACTCTTTGTGACCTATGAGGGGAACCTAAGTAGTCATGCTCACTCAAATGTCTCTGAGGTGGTGGCGCTATGTGGCGGGTCATTACATTCCCTCTAATATGGTTGAGTGAAATGATGGCTGACACGTACGTCATACTTGTGAACAGGTGCCACCTTTGGGGACTGGTCTGCTTCGGTTTACCTCATAATATTTATTTTATTATTATTTCCTTTATTTTATTTTGTGTAACAATTAAACTGTATGGCTTGGTATGATGATGACACAACATTGTATGAAAGTTTGGCTATTAAAAAGAGTAACTGGCGAGTTTCTTGCCGGATCTTCTCGACCAGAAACAACTTTCCGAGCCGGTGGTAGAATCGCATTATGTTTATTTATTTCTTTAGTATATTTTATGTATCAACATATATATGTATTAACATGTAAATTATACATAAGTACTTATAAATAGTTTTAAGTCATTAAAATGTATGACGATTTGTAAGTGCTGTATACAAGCCTATGCAAATAAAGAATTATTTGATTGATTGATTAGACGCGCATCAACGCGCACGTACGAGTCCAGCGTGTTTCCGAAAACGAGACAAACGCATCATAAACCCATATCTGAATCTGCCTTTAATATCAATTGAGGAAAAACAGATTGCAGTAATCCATGTGGCTGTCTGTACAAAGTACGAATTAATCTATCCATACTGGTGGCATACTGTTTCGCTCGACACAATTATGGCGCATTGTCGAGGCGCACTCGCGCGGAAGTTGCGATGTGCGCCGCTCATATTGCGCTGAGTTCGGGGACATCGTGGCCAGAAAATACTGGTTAATTAGCAGCAATTTCGTCAATGTCATGTATGGTAGCAGACGAACAGACGGATCATCTGATGTTCAGTGAGTGAAGTGTGCGTCCAACATCTTAACTCCTCTTCCCTCCCGATTGGGTCTCTGGCACCCTCATTCACTTGGCGAAACAGAGGCACTGCAAGATGCCGGTTTTCTGTGAGGCCGTGTATTACTCCGGTTCGAGTCAGCCCATTCATGAAGGTAATCGCGGCGAGACTGGACAATCTGATATTCACACATTGGAGGCACGTCCGGTCCAATCCCAACTACAATCTCGCATAAGAATGTGGTTGGGATCGGAACCGGATTGTGTCAATAAAATATAAAATCTGTCTGTGTTCTAATTTAAGATTTTTCTGTGTATATGGATGCTTTAATCTGAAATAAATATTTATCCATTCATTCATTCTTGCCTTCTGCCTGTAAGTATGATAGGTACCTATTACCAGAGTGTCCCTAAGTCACACTGGATTTGTGTAAGTTTTAATATTAGAAGTTTGAATGAAAGTCCGCCATCTTTGATATTAGGAATGTGAACATTTAATATTTAAACTAATGATTGAAAATTAACAATAACTCATTAAAAGTTTTTTGGTAAAATCTCCCTTACGGGGGGTTAAAAAGGGGAAGAAACGCGGTATGGGGGTTTAGATATTTTAATGTAATCTTGAAAATCATATTTAAGCTCCTAATATTAAATCAGAAAACATTTTGTGTAAACATTTTTGTAAATTCCAACCTTAAGGGGGTGAAAAAAGATAGGTATTGAAGTTTCACAGAAAACCCGCGTGAAGCAGCACTGTGCTGTGTTTCGCTGCGTGAGTGAGGGTACCGGAGGCCCAATCCGGGGGATAAGGGGGGTTTAAAGGTTGGCAACGCACTTATGACTCCAGTGGTGTCGCGGTTGTCGCCAACGGCGGCAATTGCTTACCATCAGGTGATCCGTCTGTTCATCTGCCTACCTATTACATAAAAAAAAAAGTTTGTATGATATGTATGTTTGTATATAATCCGTCGTCTTTCATGTTGGGAACGTGAAAATTTAAACTTATGCGTATAATTTGAAATAAATAGAAATTCACTTCAACGTTTTTGAAAAATTACCCTTTGTCGGGGTGAAATGCAGTAGGTATATTAGTATCATCGTCAGCCCATTTAAGTCCCCACTGCTGGGGCACGGGCCTCCCTCAATCACATGAGGGGTAATTGCCATACTCACCACGCTTGGCATACGGGTTGGCGAGGGTTTTGATATAAATGCAGAGTTTCCCTTCTCTGGGTGCTGATGATCATGCAAGCAGCTTTACCTTAGTCGCCTTTTACGACACCTCGGTAAGAGTGAGGGTGGACTTTTCTACTCTGCCGGGGACCACACGGCTGACGGTATAGGAGTATGCTGATTAGTAAAGTAAGAAACTTAAAATTGATGTGCGGACACGGGTTTGCAATAAAACAGGGACTTTTGAACATTCAACCCCTAAGGGGTAGTTGCGCGGGTTTGAAGTTTGAATGAAGACTTATGTAATAAAGACTAAAACTACATAAGTAACTCGCAGTCAAGTTCTTAATAAAACTTATCTAGGTTTCCTTCAAGATCTAGTATGTCTCACAAATGGTGTTATAGTTTATAGCTATTTTTAAGTTTACCCAGTGGATAAGTAAGACTTGCCCGTATTTACTCTACGGCTTAGCAAGGAAGTGTCGCCATGTTGACTCCTAGAGGAACCATTATCCCCGTCTGTTTGCTTAGAGCAGTGGTTCTTAACCGGTCATAGAGTTAAATGCATATATCTGAAATAGTGTCCATTTCGCGTTTTTTTTTTTATTTACTGGCGAATGTCTCGTCCCCCTGGTGGAATGACAACAACCTCTTGTGCGCATAGGTGAGCATGCTTCTATGTTTAATCTTAGTACAAAAGTTCAAAATGTATGGAAAATAACGCCACCTAGTAGTCTTAGTATCACAACAAAGTGTTTTCATATCTTATCTGTTGAATGACAAAAAAAATACAGTCTAGGTGGCTTGCTTGGGGTCATACTGAGATAGAGGCATCAGTCGGCTAGTCAGTGCTAGCGCCATCTTGATCAAACCGAGCCACCTTCGAGAATCAGTCTGAGAGACGATTAAATAAAATATCAGAAATCATTTAATTTGCTTTATTACAAAATTCCCAATACCTTCTGGATCTCTGGTTTATTTCTTGTACTTTTTTAAAATTGCCAATATGGGCAGGCGTCTTGAGGTCATTGTTTCGGATACACGCTTTACTAGCGCGATGTAAAATAGTGACATGTACTGGAACTTGCTCTCAAACTAGCATATACGAGAAGTAGACGCTTTGTTGTGTCCTAAGACCCCTAGGCGGCGTAAGTTTCCATACAGTATAACTTTTGTTCTAAGTCAATACACCTGAATTGTCATGTCTTCGCCTCAAGATTTAGATATATAAAAGGTAGTTGCCCTGCAACACTCGGACGTATTCGCACCTACTTTATCGGTATCGTAGAAAGAGAAAAAACATCCCCTCTCTATCGTACGACACCGGCCGCCTGCACAGCTCATTCCTGTCCGTGCGCGCGCGGCGAACGCACCTGGTGAAAAAAATATCATGCCTAAAAGAAAATCGGAGCAATCAAAGGAAGAACGATGGCGTCGGAAATTAAAAAGATATGAAGAAAAGTTAAAAAAATCACATCATGGTGAAGAGGAGGACGAAGGTACATGTTATCTACTCGTAGGTAGTTATCAACGTAGTTTTGTGTTTCAAATGCACTATTTTTCATCCTGGATCTAACACGAGATGTTAGACAATGGAAAGTTACATGATTCAATCTTTGAATACAACTTATTCTACCGCCCAGTGGGAAAGTTATTTTATTTTATTATTTAATAAGTGAAATAATTTATATGTCCCGATCTAACACGAGATGTTAGGCAGTGGAATTTAAAGGGCGTTTTTGCTAATACGAATATCGTGTTTTAGGTGACCCGCCACCATTACCGAATGAGTGCATTGAACAAATGGCATTTCTGTCAGAAGCGGTTCCAGTTATTCTTCAGCAAGGTGAAGATTTATCCGCTGAAATAATGGAAGCTATCGTCCCTGTGCAGGAACCACCTATACCTCCCTCGGCTGTAATGGACCACGAACCATACGAGCCCGAGCCAACAGCTTCAACATCGACTGACCCCCAGCCAGAAACAATTGATCCCGAGATGTTACAGGCGTTAGGGGAATTTGTACCAGAAGCAATGGAGTGGGGTGATGATATTAATGATAATTTAGCTAAGATATTGGAACCGATACTAAAATCCGGACTTAAAAAGGAGGCTAAAGAAGAACTTCATAAAAAGTACCTATTGCCCAAAAATTGTCCTTTATCAAAACCTCCTATACTTAATCCTGAGATTGCTGCAGTTTTGCAAGACAGTGCAAAGAGCAGAGATTCAAAACTCTTACATAAACAAGACCAACTAAGCCGGATTTTGTCAATACTCGGAAAAATCATTACGGGTATTCTCACAAAATCGCAAGAAACAACTGCGACCCTAAAGCTACTTAGTGATGCTATTAAATTAATTGCAGATTCTCATTTCACCGAAACTGAAACTAGGCGTGTCCTTATTACTCCAATGCTAGAAAGATCATTAATTGAATCCTTTAAGGATCGCAAAAGGGATTCTCACCTTTTTGGTGATAAACTTTCTGAGTTTATCAAATCATCGACTGGAATAAGGAAAACTGGACAATTAATTCAGGCTGTTTCAAGTTATAGTCAAAATTTAAATTGGAAGGGCCCACCGCCTCGTCAACAGCACCGCAACCCAAGAGCGTACGCGGGCCGCAGCGGTGGGCCCAGAGCGCTGCTCCCTCCACTGGCCCCAGCGCGTCGTCGGCCGCCAGCTGCATCCGTGGCAGCCCCGGGCCCGCCGCCACGCCAAGCCCAGCGGTCAGCGCCGGCGCCTGCAGCGCGCCGAACGTATGCGACGCCCCCCGCTCGCAGGCGATAGACACAGAGGTACATGCTGGTCGAATAAAATACTTTGTTGATGTATGGAAAAGCATAACTAGCGACAGTTCTGTTATTAATAGTATTTCAGGCTACAAAATTCCTTTTTTATCCGAGCCTCATCAAGATCCCCATGCTCGTCCTCAGCAATCGTTTTCGAAGATGATGATTGATGATTTTAACTACATTCAAAAAGAGCTTACTCGTTTAATGACAATGCAAGCCATTCGGCGTTGCGAACCAGCCACAAATCAGTTTATTTCTCCCATTTTTTAGTACCAAAAAGTAACGGTGATAAACGTCTTATTTTAAATCTTAAAAATTTGAACAATTCGTTAAAGCGGAGCACTTCAAAATGGAGGATATTAAGGTCGCGGCAAAATTAATAACACCTGATTGCTTTATGGTTAATTTGGATTTAAAAGAGGCATATTTTTCTATACCTATTGCTGAGGAACATAGAAAATTTTTGAGATTTTATTTTAATGACGTTCTTTATGAATTTTTAGTACTTCCCTTCGGTCTTTGTTCTGCTCCCCATATTTTCACTAAAGTAATGAAACCAGTTTTAACTTACTTGAGGTCACGTGGTTTTAAATCGGTACAATATCTTGACGACAGTTTGCTTATAGGCGATTCGTACCAAAAGTGTACGGATAATTTAAACGAAACGATTAGCATCTTAACTCGTTTAGGTTTTGTAATAAATTACACAAAGAGTTCTTTGATTCCCAAACAGTCGTGTCAGTTTTTAGGCTTTATAATAAATACAAATAAATTTACATTAGAATTACCCATCAAAAAGAAAAATGACATTTTATTGCGTGCCAAAACCATGATAACTACAAAATCTATGTCAATACGCCATTTTGCCCGATTTTTGGGAACGCTTACAGCAGCTTGCCCAGCAGTTGCTTACGGGTGGGCACATACTAAATCCCTGGAGAGAGCAAGATTTAAAGCATTATCTCAGAATAATAATAATTATGATAAGACAATGAATGTTTCAAGTAATTTATATGATGATTTAAACTGGTGGAAAGAAAACATTTCAACCGCATCGAAGACGTTAAAGCCTAATAATTTCCAACTTGAAATATTCACTGACGCGTCTATGTTGGGTTGGGGGTCAGCTTGTAATAATGAGAAGATAGGTGGATCATGGAATGAAGGGGAATCTAACCACCATATAAATTACTTGGAACTTCTAGCTGCATTTTTTGGACTTAAGTCTTTTGCGAGTAATTTACGCAATTGTGACATTTTGTTACGCATCGACAACACTACTGCGATTTCTTATATCAATAGGATGGGTGGAGTGCAGTACATTCATTTAAACGATGTTGCAAAAAGATTTGGACTTGGTGCGAAGATCGAGGAATACATATATATGCTTCCTATGTCAAATCTTGCGAAAACGTTGACGCTGACATTGAGTCTAGAAACATTGATATTGAATGGGAACTGGATGCGAATGCTTTTATGCAGATTACTGAAATGTTTAATTTTCCGGAGATTGATCTTTTTGCATCGCGGGTCAATGCAAAATGCGCCAAATATATCTCTTGGAAAAGAGATCCGTTCGCATTCAATGTCGATGCTTTTACGATTAAGTGGAATTCATTTTTCTTTTACGCGTTTCCTCCTTTCTCGTTGATTTTGAGGGTATTGCAAAAGATAATTATAGATCAAGCCACTGGAATAGTAATAGTGCCCATTTGGCCATCACAACCGTGGTTTCCCATGTACAAATCATTATGCGTAGGGCAATCAATAATTTTTCCACCTTGTAAGACATTACTTTCATCTAATTTCAGGGAAGTACATCCAATGCATCAGCATCTTTCCCTGGCTGCGAGCGTATTATCCGGCAAGCGTTTACAGCGAGACAAGTACCTGAATCCGCATTAACGGTGATGTTTTCGTCTTTGTCGGAGAATACAAAAAGCCAATACTCATCTAGTCTAAAGCTCTGGTGGAACTATTGCCAAAGGAGGTGCATTGATGTACTGAATATACAAGTTTATAATTTGTTAGATTTTCTGTCGGAATGCTTAGGGAAAGGATCGTCATACGGAACTCTGAACAGCCATCGTTCGGCTTTATCACTTATTTCTAGAAATAATTTGAGTCAAGACGACCGCATTAAAAGGTTTTTTCGAGGGGCGTTCAAATTAAAACCAACCTTTCCCAAGTATTCCTGCACTTGGGATCCAGCTATAGTCTTAAATTATCTTGCCAATATGTATCCAAATGAAACTTTACCTTTAGACACTCTAAGTAAGAAATTAGTAATGATTTTGGCTTTAGCTACTGGTCAAAGATGTCAAACCTTATCTTTAATCAGAATACCTAATATTACGATTAGTGATCTTCGTATTGTTGTTTGTATTTCCGATTTGATTAAGACTTCAGGCGTAGGTAAACGCCAGCCTACTTTGGATTTACCTTTCTTTCACCAACGTCCTTCAGTGTGTCCAGCCAGGACTTTGATTGATTACATGGACAAAACATCTTCGATCGGACCATGCAATGATGATAAACTTATTTTGACTACAAAACCCCCTTATCATAGAGTATCGTCACAGACCATAGCTCGCTGGATTAAGCAAATCATGTCGTCTAGTGGTATCGACACTAGCATTTTTACTGCACATAGCACTAGACACGCTTCTACTTCAGCGGCTCTAAGAGCGGGAGTCAGTGTCGATACCATTAGGCGAACAGCAGGATGGTCGGATCAGTCATTGGTGTTTGCGAATTTTTATAAGCGGCCTATTATGGAGCCAAGTTTACGATTTGCTGAAGGAATGTTTGATTAATTAAATATTTCCGTGTTGTAAATTTTGTTATCCTTATATAAGTAATTGAGGTTAAATATATGATTTTGTTTAAAGAAGTACCAACACACTTTTATTTATATTTCAACACTGACCTTCTCTAAACATCTACCTTTTATATATCTAAATCTTGAGGCGAAGACATGACAATTTGATGATCAAACGAACTTACCTGAAGTGAAGTTCGATCTAAATTGTCATGTCTTCGACGAAAAGATTTAAGTTCCCTCCCTCCCTTTGTAATACTAACCCAATGTCATTGTTGAAATAGTCTCTAAAGAGAATGAGCTGTGCAGGCGGCCGGTGTCGTACGATAGAGAGGGGATGTTTTTTCTCTTTCTACGATACCGATAAACTAGGTGCGAATACGTCCGAGTGTTGCAGGGCAACTACCTTTTATATATCTAAATCTTTTCGTCGAAGACATGACAATTTAGATCGAACTTCACTTCAGGTAAGTTCGTTTGATCATCAAAATATTGAGCAAACAACGCGGCGACAAATGCTTGCAGAGCGAATTTGGACTACGTCTGGATGGACTGCAGCCAGAGAAAAAAATTCGTCAAATGATCCTTCATGCCGAAAAGGTTAAGAACAACTGGCTTACAGTGTCGCCTTAAGAAAATCAATTAAAACATGGCTGCGGCCTAAATATAAATTCGAAAGGTTTACAATTTCGTAAAGGAGATTATTCCAATTTATCATCATATTTTTTATTCTTAACGTGCAAGCGGGTCACCTGATGTAATTTATAACCGCCGCTCTTGAACATCTGAAGATCAGAGAGGTCGCGTCAGGAATTACAGTCAAACCGTTTTACAAAACTGTACGTGGTAGAAAGTCGTGAGAAACGCACAGTTTTACTGTGCGTTTCCACCACCACCACCATTCAACTAGATGATATATAAACAATAGAACGACAATCTTCATCATCATCATTATCATCAGCCCATTTAAGTCCCCACTGCTGGGGCAAGGACCTCCCTCAATCACATGAGGGGTAATTGCCATACTTACCACGCTTGGCAGACGGGTTGGCGAGGGTTTTGATATAAATGCAGAGTTTTCCTTCTCTGGGTGCTGATGATCATGCTAGCAGCTTTACCTTAGTCGCGTTTTACGACACCTCGGTAAGAGTGAGAGTGGCCTATTCTACTCTGCCGGGGACCACACGGCCAATCTTAATCAATATCAATCAAGCCTTTTGTGTCTACCCTTCCTACCGTCACGACATTTGCTGCCCATTAACTATCCAGTTTTCGTAAGACAGGATGTACCAGCGAATGAATAAATGTTATACCAGTATTGGGGACTCTCTAGCAATATGTCTGCTATATCATGACCATGAAAGCTACCACACTTTTCCGCATAACACATGTTCAATGAAATAAAATGAAATGAAGTTTATTGTATATATAAATTTAGGTACATAATTAGCAGATGCATTAGCTTTAGCGGAAAGACCAGCTAAATTTTACCTTTTCAGGTGTATATACATTTGAAATATTACAATTTACGCAGGAATAATACTATGTCAACAAAATTAAATTAAAATATATAACTTACATTTATAACATAACAAATTGATAATAATATTTATGTCAACAAAATCTTATAACAACTAAAAATTAATTATTCTTGTGCTCTAGAAAATCCTTGACACTGTAATAACAATTTTCCAATAGCCATGCCATAACACGTTTTTTGAACATGTTTACATTCATGTCGGTCTCTTTAAAGTAATCCGGTAACTTGTTATATATATCGACACACAATATAAAAGAATTTCTTGAAGACAATGTCAGTTTTACTGGGGGTCTAAACAATTTGTACAAATATTGTGACCGAATTCGTCTGTGAGTTACATCACGCTTATTCTTAAAAAGGTATTTATGTTTATATACAAATAGGCATATTCAACAATGTGACATGGCTATTGTGTCGTGCAAGAAATGTTTCACATGTAAACTGTAGGCATGAAAAAATCACTCTGCCCAATTCAATTTTGCCTAACGAACTACATCACTAGAACGGATCCATGTCGAATGAACTACATTCCCAAATGGACCGCCACTTACAATAGCACGAAACACAATGCCGAGTGCGTTATTGGAACATGCAAAACCGCGTCACAGAACAAATAATATACTAAAGTAGGTCTGGCCACAACGCAATATAATAACAGTAGAATATTTTCACACCACCAACATAATACCAACCACTACCAACGTAGAGTAGTAGTGGTAGGTCTGGAAGAGGTCGCGATTAGCGATAAGCCTACAATATGAACATATTAACAAATGATATAATATTTAGTTGTATAACCTTTTTGCACCTTTTATCCCCCTTTCCGTCCGTGTGTTATGGATCTAACTTTGCTGGACTACTACAACCAACAATGTTCAACAGCATGAGTGTCTTAGAGACTGTACTTAGGCATGCTTAGCGTGGGACGCCCCGCTATTTGTTGGGCTATGGAATTCATCGTCCATTTTAAAAAGTCAAAATTATAACCCAAAAAGAAACAGCCAAGTTTAGGTCATTAATGAATGCAAGACTTGTTTCATTTGTCAACATCACCTAAACGTGTCATTCCCGATTGCGTCCATCGCGTTAAAGCGTATGCTTGCAACATGATCCAGAATTTGCGAGTCTGGTAGTTACAGACCGACCCAGACCAAGCGACTGGATCACGGGTAGTACATAATTTCTCCTCTCTCATTTCTCGTTTTGACTTCAAGATGACTCCCGGCAGAGTCTGGACGATGAATGCATGGAAACTAAAACCGAGGGAGAGTACGTTTCAGCATAAATGGGCCTGAGTGATAAAACGGCTTCACGGAACATCGGCATGAATCAGCGCCTACACTATGTTTTCTCACGCTCGTGCAAACTCTGGAATGAGCTTCCAGCGGTGTTCCCAGTTCGCTACGACATGTCCTTTTTTAAACGAGGTTTGAAAAGAGTTCTTCTTACACGGTAGGCAGCGGCATGACTGTGCTCCGGCATTGTTGATGTCTATGAGCGGCGGTTACCATTTACCATCAGATGGGCCGTATGCTCGTCTGCCTACTATTCGCAATAAAAAAAACTGTATACTGAAGAGTGAGTGAGGGTACTAGATCCTCAAGCCTGGGGGAGGTTAAGGGTTAGCAGCGCACTTATGACTCTACTTTCATTACGAGTGTCCATGAGCGGCGATCGCTTACTATCAGATCAGTCTGCTCACCTAAGGGAAGCTTCGACCAACCTTATTCCGATAATAAATCAATAGTATAGCGCTGTCATTATATATAAATCTGACGTTATACCATAAATTTATCCAAAGTTCAAGATTGCTCGAATCCAGCCGTAATCACTAAAAAAAAAAAGCTCTCTACAGATAGTGAATGGAGAGATAATTTAATTAATTTATTGGTAGTAGATATACGGTCTCCTATGTGTACTGTGGTGAGAAGTGGTCCGGTGACAATACTAAGGCGACGACAGACGTTGCCCGATATTTTACATAATGTAGTGTTATACTGGACGTTGTACTGAAACAAAACTTTCAATAGATAGAAGCACAGCAGTTTTCAAAGTTTAAGCAGATTGGATTGAGCAACCTGGTAGCCTGGAAATGGGCCAAAGACTTCTGAAAAAACTATTTATTTTGGATTATTATAAGCCTGCACCTACTGTTTCACTGCCACCGCCACATATAAAAATGATATACCCGAAATTAGATATTTAATTACAAATATTTCAATACACATACATTGATCTGACACCGAGATAAGTAGTAGCTCAAGCACCTGTGTTACAGATGTCAGAACCAACAGCGGAATTACAAATATATACAGTTAATACTTTTCTTTTGTAAATACATACTTCTAAAACATAGAAAACGCCCAGACCAATACAAATATACATATTCATGCACACAAATGTTTTTGCCGTGCGGAGATCGAACCCTTGCCTGCCCGAGGCAACCAGAGGCAGAGTTCACTACCACTGATCCAAACGGGTACCACCCTGGTACCCGCCCCATGCGCCCATCTCTAGTTGACTCCAACGTTTATACTACGACAGTATTCTATTGATGCATTGATAACTGTCACAGCGGCCACGACTTCCGTCGAGTCAACACGGCGCACGGTGACTTTGTCGGCTCAGCGTAAACGCAGCTTGTGCCAACAACCCCGAGCCATTGTTGTCTTTGCCACTGGGACCCAAGTAAATCTTAGTGATGTGAAGTGACGTTAACTCCACTCACTCATGTAGAAAAACAAAAAAGAACCTCAATGTTGAAAATATAATTACATTTTTTTATGTTTTTGTCACAATATTTACCTATAAGAAAGTAGAGGTCTACTTTCTTATATTATATATTGTGACAACGTCCTAAAGTGTATACATATTTTTGGAGTTGACTGTACCAAAATACGTATAGCAAAGGTCTTTACCTATGGGTCTAAACCTATGGGTCTCTCCCAAAAGGTCGCTAGACGTGCTACGCGTCCAATACAGTAACGTCTTCAGAATGCTGTTGGGACTGCGACGCTATGGCAGTGCATCGGAGATGTTTGTTGTGCGACATACTGATGGTTCCCATGCAGGGATGCGCAAAAAAAAGGTATCTCTGATTGGCAGATTGCGTGGCAGTCAGAATAGCATTCTGAAGACAGTTACTGACATATACACTGCACCTATCTGGCGGTGTTTGATAGAGAGAGTGATCAAATAATTTTTTGATCACTCATAATTATTGTCTCCCCTGCCTCAACTTTTTACTATACTAACGTAATTTTTTAGATTTTCGTGTTGCATTATAACTATAATGTTAACGGGGATTAACACGATATTTATTATGTGAAACAACATTGTGTACTCACATATTTGGCTCGACGTTTCGGCTACGTTACAGCAGCCGTGGTCACGAGTGGACTGACTCAGTCCGCTCAGTCCGCGCAGTGCAGTGACTAATCCCCGTATTGATACATTATAGTTATACTAACGTAGCTTAATATCCTGCACAAAAAAAAGACATTCCAAATTTCTGTAAAACAATATGGGAACGTTAAATTCAGTATCAAAAGTGTTATAAGTAACGTACACGCATGATTCTGTTATTGTATCAATTTATCACCGCCAACTTTGTAATACTAACCCCTTTATATGAGCCACTCGTTTGCTCGAAATAAACTATTTTTATTTTATTTTTATTTAACTTCATATTCTACACATTCGGAATCCGTCCCTCTTACAGTTTTTTTCCATTATCAAATACGTACGTTTTCAATAAACTTTAACAAAATAAACGTAATATTACTACATATTTTAATAATGTCGTCGATACTCGTTTCTGTTACGAGTGTCGCGATGCAAACGAGGGAACTAGGCGCCTTTGTGCGATGCATTTGGGCCGGAACATTTGAAGTAAGGATGGTACTTAAGGTAACGGGCACGGCACACTAGCGACGTCAAACGATTTTAATTTTTATCTACTAAACCGGATCTATTTGAATACTCGTGCACACGACAAACAAATCAAATTGTGTCTCAAAACTCTCACATGTCAAATTCAAATTCAAATTCAAATTTAAATAATTCTTTATTTGCATAGGCTTGTACACAGCACTTACAAATCGTCATACATTTGAATGACTTAAAACTATTTATAAGTACATAAGTATAATTTACATGTTAATACATATATATGTTGATACATAAAATATACTAAAGAAATAAATAAACATAATGCGATTCTACCACCGGCTCGGAAAGTTGTTTCTGGTCGAGAAGATCCGGCAAGAAACTCGCCAGTTACTCTTTTTGATCGCCAACTTTTTTACAATGGTTTATTATCTTCACCAAGTCATACAGTCTAATGCAACACAAAATAGAATGAAGCAAATTAAAAGCTAAATATGAGGTAAACCGAAGCGGACCAGTCCCCAAAGGTGGCACCTGTTCACAAGTATGACGTATGTGTCAGCCATCATTTCACTCGACCATATTTGAGGGAATGTAATGACCCGCCACATAACGCCACCACCTCAGAGACATGCTGCTGCTGACAAACTGCTCTATAACACTGTTTTAGCTAACAAAGGTTTATTGAGCGTTTATGAATAAAGCCCTTAATAAAAGTCAACTCGAATTCACGGATTCAGTGAATCGGGTGAAAAGAATCAAAAAATAAATAAACTTTTTATTCCACAAAAAACTAAACGAACGGTTGTACGGTCAGCAACAAAAGTAGCTTAACACTTTAATACCATGTCAAAGTAACTGTTCTGCCTATTATAGTCAGTTTCTGACGGGTGCGTAAATTTGTTACTTCGACATGGTACTAAAGTGTTAAGCTACTTTTGATGCTGACTGTACAATTTCGGGGATCTTCCTAAAAAACAATTCTAACCAAACAAAAACTGTCCTATTTGATAGAAGATGTGGTGGTGGTGATTTAACTATAAAAAGAAGGAAAATAAAACCGTAGTCTCTTTCTTACTAAACGACTTTATTCGTCTTGAGTTCTTTTTCTTGGGTGTATCTGTAAACATTTACATCCCTTTAACCACGTGTTCTACCATCCATTCTGAACAAATCTGTTTTACGGCTTTTCGAAATTCGATGAAAATATCGACGCCCCATACAAAATGACCAAGTCACGTGACCAACTTTGTATGAAAGGTTGAATTTTTTTTATGCGAATTTCCGAAAGTCATAGAACAAATGTTGTTCAGAATAGATGGTAGTACACGTGGGTTAAAGGGATGTAAATGTTCACAAATACACCCTGTAACTCCGCGCTACGAAAGAAATCCCGCGGCAAAACACGGAAATAGAATTATAGATTTCTTACGTATATAGACATAGATCTCTTTAAAGTCTTTGCTGACTCGGACTGGAATCCTTATATTTTATTGTGCGGCATTGTAAAATGCCTTAATGTGACGGGTAGGGCCCACTAGCGACGCCAATCGATTTTAATTTTTAGCTACTAAACCGGATCTATTTTAAACAATTTCGGGGTCACTATGTTACAAAAATTAGGCAAACAAAATACTTAATTTTGTTCGCGTTCAAAAATTGTAGTTATAAATAAGCGCCTTATTTTGATAGAAATACAAATTTAAATACATAAAATAACGAATAATGTATGCATTCGCGCCCAAAATTTGACTTCTAAATAAGTGACTTGACTTGATAATACCGTAGATGAAATTTGAATGAAGACGTACCTACGTAAAGCTAGAGAGCTAAACTATTTTATAGTGTCAATTCGTAACTGTATAATTACGTGCGATCGACATAGATATCGAATTCGACATTTCTACGGACAAATGTGTGGAAATCTCTAATTTGATTGGTTTGTCGTGTGCACGAGTATTAGCCCTCTATCGCGACTATAGAGCCTTTGAGTATATTTCAAAGTATAGAGCACGAGTATGCATGTCTAGATATATAAAAATATTAGGAAATACATTTTCCGAAATTTCTTTATTACTTATGTAATTATTTCAAACTTATATTATCAGTATTTGAAGCCTCCTTTTAGGCATTAAATTGCCTGTGCCAGAAGACAACGCTCTGCATAAATGCATAATAATAATGAAGTAATACCGACCGTTGACCGTGGGAGAGCCACGCTTTGGCATGAATGGGCCAGCTGGACCGGAGTGATACCACGGCCTCACAGAAAACCGGCGTGAAGTAGCACTGTGCTGTGTTTCGCTGCGTGAGTGAAGGCACCGGGGGCAATATCCGGGGAAAGGTGGGTTTAAAGGTTGGGAGCGCACTTGTGACTCCACTGGTGTCGCGGGTGTCCATGGGCGGCGGCAATTGCTAACCATCAGGTGGTCCGTCTGCTCGGGTGCCACACAAAAAATACATTAATATCAATAAATTTTAAATTTTAGATTATTTTATTACTATTATTTTTATACCACATGTAATTATTCATTTATTTATAACTTTTATATTAATTTAAATAAATAAATTATGTGAAGATAACGCAAATACATTTAAAAAGTAGATTATCTTGAAAATTTAAACGAAAATATAACAATATAATATTTTCACATCATCACATACATTGATCTGACTCCGAGATAGGTAGCTCAAGCACCTGTGTTACGGATATCAGAATCAACAGTGGGATTACAAATATATACATATAATACTTTTTTTTGTAAATACATACATATAATACATAGAAAACACCCAGACCAATACAAACAGACATGGTCATGCACACAAATGTTTGTACTGTGCGGGGACCGAACTCGCAACCCTTAGACCAAAGGCAGCGTTCACTACCACTGTACCAAAGGGGTCGTCAAAGCAAAATAAAGCGCATTTATTTGGAAAAAGGAAAGATAAGCTTGTTAAAACGAGCAAAATAATAACACGATAACGTCAGTGTCACCCGAGGGTAATCGGCACAATGCAACATTTTATGCAACGAAGTTTAATTGCTATGTTAGAAAATAACATAAAACGGAATGAACTACCGAAATTCGAAAGTTACCTAGCTGGTTAAATTCAAAATTCAAAAACTTCTTGATTCAAATGAATCGTATCTGTCTACGATTCAAATGGTAGTTTATCTGACTCTCACATAATGAGGGTTACTAAAACACGAGCAGGATTTTAAAAAACGGGCCTTGGCGAGTTTTTAATAGCATTCGCGAGTGTTTTATTATTATTATTTTTTAAATGTATTTACAGAATCTTCACATAATTTATTTATTTAAATTAATATAAAAGTTATGAATAAATGAATAACTAAATGTGTTATAAAAATAATAGTAATAAAACAATCTAAAATTTAAAATTTATTGATATTAATGTATTTTTTTATGCGGCAGACGAGTAGACGGATCACCTGATGGTAAGCAATTCCGCCGCCCATGGACACCCGCAACACCAGTGGAGTCACAAGTGCGCTGCCAACCTTTTCCCCTTCCCCCCCATTGGGCCTCCGGTAACCTCACTCACACGGTGAAACACAGCGCAGGCGCTGCTTCACGCCGGTCTTCTGTGAGACAGTGGTGTCACTCCGGTCGAGCCGGCCCATTCGTGCCTAAGCGTGGCTCTCCCACATTTAAAATTTCTAGTTACCTAGTTATGTGCACTCGTCTGACAGCTATCACAAAAAAAGTAAGAAATCATAAGAAAACTCTTTTGACAAGCAAACCCTGGATAACATCATTCGCGTAGCGTGGCATTTATCGTAATTTCTTAAGGTGACAGGTGGGACACGCTACCAATTACACTACACGCTAAACAATTTTTCGCGTACGCGTTGGACCCAACGTTTTTTTAATGGTTATTTAATAAATAGTATAAGTGTTAGTAATAGTATAAGACGCCCTGTTGGTCTAGTGGTTTAAGTACTGGGTCTCGTGATCTCGGGGTCCTGGGTTCGATTTCCGGGTCGAGCGAAAAGTATATTTCGAATTTTTCGAACATAGCTCGGGTTTGTGATCACCAATCCGCATTTGGCAAGCGTGGTGATTAAGCCTAATCCCATCATAGTAGCAATGACTTGATTTCTATTATGGAGGCCTTCGCCCTGCAGTGGGGCAGTTTATAGGCTGATACTTTTTATAAGTGTGACCCCGAATTTGTTTAAAATAGTTTCGGTTTAGTAGCTAAAAATTAAAATCGATTGGCGTCGCTAGTGTACCCTACCCGCCACCTTAAATGATTGTCACGAACCGTTACTAATGATTCGGTGGATCCAAATCCACCAAATAACTATCATATGCAGACATTTTTGAAAAACAAAAATTTGTCAAAAATGTTATTTTGTCTTCTTCATCTTATCGTTCAATTCCCGATTGCGATCAAAGCTGTCGCTTCAAAGCCCAGGGTACGCTTATACCATGATTCAGGATTGGGGGGTCTGGTAATTACAATAAAGCGACTGCCGTCTGACCTTCACAACGCAACAGGGGAACCAGACCAACTGAATCATGGTTACACGTTTCAGAAACTTTTCCGAAATGTGCAGATTTCCTCACGATGTTTTCCCTCACCGCCGAGTAGATGGTAATGGTGGATATACGCACATAGAGTTTGAAAAACCATTGGTGCATGCTCGGATTCGAACCTCGACCACCTGCGAGTAAGGCGTTATCATTGAGCTACCTTCGCTTTTCAGCCCAGGGTACGCTTAGACCATGATTCAGGATTGGAGGTAATTACAATGAAGCGACTACCGTATAACCTTCGCAACCCTTTAACAGGGGAACCAGATCAACTGAATCATGGTTACAGGTCAAAAATGTTATTTTGTATTTACTAAATAAATAAACATTTTAATTATCTGTGCGACGAACATTGCGCGCGCATCTTGTACGAGGTACTTTATGATGTCGCGGGTATTTTATAGTGTCAATTCGTAACTTTATTGGCTGTATAAATGATAATAACTTTGTACTGTTTATTTAAGAAGTTTGCCTGTTGCGTACTGCACTTGTTGTTGCATAGTGCCATTATGCAACACTCTACAGAATTTACTTTTTAATTCTTAATCTGTTACCTCTTAAACCAGATCTATTTTAAACAATTTCGGCGTTCAAGTCTACCAAAACCAAACGTTATTTATGTAATGTAATAATATTAATATATAAAAAAAATTATATTTTTGCCATTCTCAATTTCATTTGTTAAATTACTTTGCACTGCCTTCCCTTATTACGAATACGATATTTCTTTCCTCTACCCAAAGGTTGTCTGGAAGAAATCGCTAAGAGCGATAAGACCGCCTTATTGTACTGTCTGTTGCTGTTGTATCATGCTTGTATTTTATTTTTGTGCAATAAAGAATATCTATCTATCTATCTACCAAACACCCATATCTACTATTTAATACTTACCTATATTTAACTTTTTGGTCTGCTTTTTCATTCGAATTTTGGATAGTTTGAATACATTTTTCGAGTACAAAAACGGACCCAACATTTTTCCATATGGTTATTAAATTAATAGTATAAGTTTTTGTCGAGAGAGTGCAACCCCGAAATTGTTTGAAATAGATCTAGTTTATTAGCCAAACATTAAAATCAATTGGCGTCGCTAGTGTGCCCTACCCGTCGCCTTAAAGAGACAATCTAACTAACGCTTAGCATTACTCTAATCTGTGGAAGCTCTTGGACTACTTTCATCATCATCATCATCATCAGCCCATTTAAGTCCCCACTGCTGGGGCACGGGCCTCCCTCAATCACATGAGGGGTAATTGCCATACTCACCACGCTTGGCAGACGGGTTGGCGAGGGTTTTGATATAAATGCAGAGTTTTCCTTCTCTGGGTGCTGATGATCATGCCAGCAGCTTTACCTTAGTCGCCTTTTACGACACCTCGGTAAGAGTGAGGGTGGCCTATTCTACTCTGCCGGGGACCACACGGACTACTTTCGGCCATCGTCGTTTGAATGAAAGACATGTTTTAAAACTAAGACGGCATTTCCACTGGTAGGTAATATCTTTATTGTAAACAGCATAATATGGAGCATTATGTCATCCAGTAGTAAATCTATCAAATCGAGCGCCCAAAGTTCCACTACAGTAGAATTAAACTGTAAATCACTTCGTGTCAAAACCAAATTTATTACTAAATTGGGAATTAGATATATTGTCTAACCCTAATCCAGTTACAAAACTGAGGATTAAAGATTTAAATGCGAATTGGATATTTTCAACGTACAACTAATCACTACGTAGAGTACCATAAGTATTGACTGCCTCGGTGGCCCAGTCCCGGGTTCGATCCCCGGGTCGGGCCAAAAATTTGTACCTAAGTTTTCGGTAAGAAATTCTTAGTGGCAGCCCGGAGTCTGGAAGTTGGCGGTCTTGTACCCCCGTGCCTCGGAAAGCACGTTGAGCCGTTGGTCCTGCGCCCAATCTCTCTCTGGTAGTGTCACAAGTAGTGTCCCATTGGAATATGAGGGTAAAGGAATAGAGAGTGCACTTGTGTTTGCGCACACGCTTGAGCACTATAATATATCCTGTGTACGTGGCTGATCATTGAGATTGGCTGCCGTAGCCGTATTTGGTTGTAGGATTAAGTAAGTAGTAGTAGTACGTAAAGTACTCATACGAATAGCTATACACTTGTATGAGACTGACGCCGTGTGGTCCCCGGCAGAGTAGAATAGGCCACCCTCACTTTTACCGAGGTGTCGTAAAAGGCGACTAAGGTAAATCTGCTTGCATGATCATCAGCACCCAGAGAAGGAAAACTCTGCATTTATATCAAAACCCTAGCCAACCTGTCTGCCAAGCGTGGTGAGTATGGAAATTACCCCTCATGTGATTGAGGGAGGCCCGTGCCTCAGCAGTGGGGACTTAAATGGGCTGATGATGATGATGAAGAATGAGAAAGAGTATACCCCTCCCTAAGAGCGTTACTCCTTTTTAAAAGTCCGTATTAGCGATATCTTTGATTTCGCAGATAGGCGGCGATGATTTACTTACCATCAGGTGACCCGCTTGCTCGTTTATCGACTCTAGCATAATAAAAAACTATGGTTTAATATTATACAATGGACGTATATTACGATATGGAGAGTCAAAAGCACTGTAGCTCAAGTGACAGGGCACAATATTGTGCCTGAGATTTCCTGTTCAAAAATTCGCAATGTGAAAGAGTTGGAAATCGTAGATGTGGTCTCTATTATATGTCCAAAACAGCACTAAAAAACAATAGCTTCTTCTGTATGGCTCCTAGAATTTTCAACAAATTGCCAAAACCCCTTAGAGACTCTGACATTAATATATTTAAGCAAAAATTAAAAGCTCTTCTTATAGGTAAAGCTTATTATTAACTGACAAACTATAATACCAGAATTGTATTTTGTAAGAATGTATAATTGATTGTAATAATTTTTTTTAAGAATGTGTATAATTGAAATAGTATTGAAATCTGTATAAAAATGTAATCTGATCAGAATCAAAATTAATGATAAATCTTTTTTTACCTACCTATACCTATATTTGTACGCCTACAAAGGGCAAGACAGTGCTACACTTACAAAAACATTTTAACACCTGTATCATTCCACCTATGTTTTACAAATGAAAGATTTGTATTTGTATTCTATTGCCTCGGAAGATTAAATCCGTTGGTCCTCCGGACCGTGTGTCTACGGTCCGCTCGGCTGGTGTAACCTTCTTGTCTCATCAGAATACGGTGGTGTTCGTGATATAGCAGACAAACTGCAAGAGTAATGCCTACGCTGGTACGGGCTTGTTACTGGATAGTTACGTTGACTGCCTCGTTATTTTTATTAGCTACGTGGGCAAAAAAATATCAGACCACGCCGCCACTGCGGGTCCCGGTAGAAAGGGTACACAAAAAAGGTTTAGCTTGACGTCCTAAGAGATGACTTGCGTGCCAATGACCTCACACTACAATGGTTGCGAAAGAACGTGCGAAATGAGGAGATGTAAGTATCAGGAAAGTAGACCCAGGGTTGCAACCAGAATTTAACGCTAGGAGCGTAATTTTAAAGATTTTACTAAACATTTTGCCGTGTGGTCCCCGGCAGAGTAGAATAGGCCACCCTCACTCTTACCGAGGTGTCGTAAAAGGCGACTTAGGTAAAGCTGCTGGCATGATCATCAGCACCCAGAGAAGGAAAACTCTGCATTTATATCAAAACCCTAGCCAACCTGTCTGCCAAGCGTGGTGAGTATGGAAATTACCCCTCATGTGATTGAGGGAGGCCCGTGCCTCAGCAGTGGGGACTTAAATGGGCTGATGATGATGATGAAGAATGAGAAAGAGTATACCCCTCCCTAAGAGCGTTACTCCTTTTTAAAAGTCCGTATTAGCGATATCTTTGATTTCGCAGATAGGCGGCGATGATTTACTTACCATCAGGTGACCCGCTTGCTCGTTTATCGACTCTAGCATAATAAAAAACTATGGTTTAATATTATACAATGGACGTATATTACGATATGGAGAGTCAAAAGCACTGTAGCTCAAGTGACAGGGCACAATATTGTGCCTGAGATTTCCTGTTCAAAAATTCGCAATGTGAAAGAGTTGGAAATCGTAGATGTGGTCTCTATTATATGTCCAAAACAGCACTAAAAAACAATAGCTTCTTCTGTATGGCTCCTAGAATTTTCAACAAATTGCCCAAAACCCCTTAGAGACTCTGACATTAATATATTTAAGCAAAAATTAAAAGCTCTTCTTATAGGTAAAGCTTATTATTATACACTGACGGAGTTTTTAACTGACAAACTATAATACCAGAATTGTATTTTGTAAGAATGTATAATTGATTGTAATAATTTTTTTTTAAGAATGTGTATAATTGAAATAGTATTGAAATCTGTATAAAAATGTAATCTGATCAGAATCAAAATTAATGATAAATCTTTTTTTACCTACCTATACCTATATTTGTACGCCTACAAAGGGCAAGACAGTGCTACACTTACAAAAACATTTTAACACCTGTATCATTCCACCTATGTTTTACAAATGAAAGATTTGTATTTGTATTCTATTGCCTCGGAAGATTAAATCCGTTGGTCCTCCGGACCGTGTGTCTACGGTCCGCTCGGCTGGTGTAACCTTCTTGTCTCATCAGAATACGGTGGTGTTCGTGATATAGCAGACAAACTGCAAGAGTAATGCCTACGCTGGTACGGGCTTGTTACTGGATAGTTACGTTGACTGCCTCGTTATTTTTATTAGCTACGTGGGCAAAAAATATCAGACCACGCCGCCACTGCGGGTCCCGGTAGAAAGGGTACACAAAAAAGGTTTAGCTTGACGTCCTAAGAGATGACTTGCGTGCCAATGACCTCACACTACAATGGTTGCGAAAGAACGTGCGAAATGGAGGAGATGTAAGTATCAGGAAAGTAGACCCAGGGTTGCAACCAGAATTTAACGCTAGGAGCGTAATTTTAAAGATTTTACTAAACATTTTGCCGTGTGGTCCCCGGCAGAGTAGAATAGGCCACCCTCACTCTTACCGAGGTGTCGTAAAAGGCGACTTAGGTAAAGCTGCTGGCATGATCATCAGCACCCAGAGAAGGAAAACTCAGCATTTATATCAAAACCCTCGCCAACCCGTCTGCCAAGCGTGGTGAGTATGGCAATTACCCCTCATGTGATTGAGGGAGGCCCGTGCCCCAGCAGTGGGGACTTAAATGGGCTGATGATGATGATGACTAAACATTTTGACCTAATTAACAGTAAAATTACACATTGTGATCTATAATAAATAGGGTATTAATAATTGAACGTAAAATTAATCAAAAAGTGTTGTATTATATTAGTGAATTACTGTTTAAGTCACGCCTTCTTATTCGCGGTGTTTGCAGGTTTGATTCCGGAGAAAACATGGATAGTTCATTCAAGGTATCTTCAGATAGTGAGGGTGATACAGAAATTGAGGAGCTATGTAAATTAGCAAATGTTAAGTTTAAGAAACATAGTAACCAGAAACCTATTTTTAATATGATTCATTTGGACTCAGACCGAGGACATTACCAGTCAACTTTTGACACAGCAACCAGAAAGTAGCATGCAAGTGACTATGGATGATAACTATGATAGAGATAATATTATGAATATTAGGCAATATTAAGATGACAGGCGATTTTACTGTAGCTGAGCCTATAAATGGAATGATGATGATAATGAATATGCAGGAACAAAGAGTGGACTTGTGCGCTATTAATGTATTGCTTGCTATTAATGTATTGCTTATCATTAAAACTGGCCGCCGTAGCCGACATAACGGACGCTATTATTATATCAAGCTCTGAAACGATATACGTAATCAATGATAGCGTCAATAATATCGCTTCAGACTCAAGGCGTCGTATATGGAGCACTTATGGATATGGACCCTTTGGGCGTCTATAAGATTGACGTTAAATAACAGAGCATTGAAACCATAGGTTGGAACAATATTGCCACTATACCACATGTCAGTACAACATGTATCAGCCGCACGCTACGCGTGTAATGGTACTAGATATTAATAGGGAGATTCTGGCGGTAGGCCTAAAACACTCCGCGTCGGCTGATGCAATTCAAAGGTTTTAAATTAGTTTCTAGTGGTTTCAGTGAACAAATTTGGTGTTTATTTGAATGCAGTGAAGTACCGCAAAGTGATCCTAATAATAAAAATCGTTGAATTGTATAATTTTTAACCAACTATTGTGTGACGAGTGAGTTTGTCACGTGACAACTTGCTTCGACCTAATAGAGTCTTAAAATCTTAAGAGTGGTCTCGGCAGAACCCGTAGGTCGATAAAACGCAAAACACCGGCGTTTTATTGTGTGACTGTGACCTTCACTGACTTCGACTGTTGACTGCCCTTATATTCTCAAAAAGTTACTTGACATGGGCAAGATATCTTCGGATAGAGCCATGTTATAAATATAAAATATTAATAATAGATACAAATATCTGTTTGAATTCTAGAGCTAAATATAAACGGCAATATTATTGTTTTTACCGGTGTTCCCAATGAAGACTGGTATTCACAATGAAACGACTTATGTCTGAACTTCGCAACATTAACTCTGAGAAACCACAAACTGGATCAATGTTATAAAGTAATAATAGACATCATCACATCTAATGTAAAACATAGATACTAAACCCCATAAAAATTAAATCCTCCAACCTATTACAGCTACGGCAACCAATCGCAACGATCAGCCACGGATATATTATAGTGCTCAAGTGTGTGCGCAAACACAAGTGCACTCTCTATTATCGCCCTCATGTTCCGATGGGACACTACTGTGACACGACCGAAGAGCTTAACGTGCTTTCCGAGCCACGCGGGGTACAAGACCGCTAACTTCCAGACTCCGGGCTGCCACTAAGAATTTCTTACCGAAAAATTAGGAACACATTTAGGCCCGACCCGGGGATTGAATCTGGGACCTCTTGCGCAGCCGTCGTCGCTTTGAAGTGCGACCAACTAACCACTGCGCCACCGAGGCAGTCAACCAGACCCCATAGTCAAAAAGCATAAGCATTTTTGTTATGTCAGTAAAAGAGATTTGCAAACATCGAGAATACCTACTTAATTACACGTCTATACCCTTGTTAAGACGGTCGGTGATCAGATCCCGAACTATGTTCAAGAACCTCTGCAAGTTCTGCCTCCGGGACCCAATTAAAATAAGATTAATATACCTACGCATGTAACAACAATTTACCATATAACATGCCTTCACACGGCTTGGATATATCTATGTTGTGACATTATATAACAATATGTATGGCCGATTATGATAACTGGGAATCAATTGTTGTTTTTACTTCATTTATTTACGAGGCCTTTTTCTTTATAGCAATGTCATAGGTCATTAAAATAGCTCTTGTAGCGAATTTAATATCGCCAAAAACCGGCCATTTTAACTTTATTGAATTTCTTAACGACAAGGGCTAGCTTTATGGACCACTTTATGAAGAAAAAAAACCTTGAATACAGTCTCGAGAAAATTTCCAATTTGTAAGATCAAATCATAAAGACACAGGTCACAGATCGATCGTTTTTGGCATTGGCATTATTAGTGAAAAAGAACCACATATCATTTAGCCGCCATAGAATTATAACAAGACCATAAACCGAGTCTGCGCCCACAATTTGAAGCAACTCAAACGGAGCCGTACGGCTCCAAACGCCCGGACCACTCCGTAGTCGTCAATGTCAATGCCTGTCGAAAGCATCTCGCGAAAATTAATTTACTATGACGATTTTTGCGTTAAAATTTAGTCACAATGATTCGGAAAAGCATAAGTAGTATAATAACGTCACGTTTCACATGAAAGCCTTCAATATTTCATAGTATGTTGTGTTTTATAAGCTACAAAAAACAAACGATTTATTAAAATGCTTAGTGTTGCCCGATAGTGGAAAAAAATATTTTCCCCATTTCAACTTCATTATCATCTGCTTGTTCATGAATATAAAAGAACTTGAGTAGAAAGGCCTTTTAGAACTGAGAGCTTTTATATGTTAAAAAATAAATAAGCAAGAAAATTATGTAATTGGTTTTCAATTCAATAATAATTTTAAGATTTATGTAGGTTGATGTTTCTGACAGTGCATCCACATGCATCCACATTTTACACAAAATGAAACTCACCCTGATAACCATTAAAATAAGTAGGTAGCTCTTTATTTATTTACTTTTTATTCATTATTGTATGATCAAGGCATCAAAATATCAAAAGATAACCTCTCAACTAATTTTATCATCACAGTTAGGTAGATACTTGTAAGCGTTGCTCTAGGTTAAAAACAGTTAGACCCCCGCCGTCATGCTGGGGGAGTCCGACATAACCCGTCCGCCCCCAGGTGGACGGGTATGCGTAACGCATTCCCCTGGGAGAAAAAAAAAAGGTTAAAAACAGCAGTTACTACAATAAGCTTTTCCCATGTTTCAGGGAAATATGCTGTGACTGTTAACATTAATAGGGATTTTTATGTATATACTGCGTAAGTAGTACCAACTTGAAAAACCAAATTTGTGCTTCAAATTTGAGGTGACAGCAGTAAGGAAACTATCATTCTAGTCTTGTTATAATTCTATGTTAGCCGCCTTTTAGCGGCATATACTCGTAACTAATATACCGACTTTAATTTATACTGTTTAGTGAAGCGGTATTTATTAATGAAAAATAAATGTAAACCTAACTCTCACTTTTACCCGTAACGACGATAAGGTATGTTGTTATCTTAGAAACTTCTACGCATTCTTTATTCGGCCCTAAAAGGTTCTATAAAGAGGTTAGCAATATTTCAGGGAGCAAAGAGCATCGCTTCATAACCTGCGGTATATAGCTTTGTACAGACAGGCTATTCTTGTTGAAAGCATTTTGGGAATTCGGCCGGCCCGAATGTGCTGATTGGTGCTCAATAACAAAAGGCCTTTTGGCACCGAACGGTATCATCGATAAACGCATTTATACCGCTTTGTTTATCGAATTGAGTAGTCTATTTGATTACATCTTCATAAACTTCTCGTTTTATTTAATTCACACACACACACACACACGATACATACTCTCGACAGATAAATACGATATATTCACACTAAACCATTCACACCGCTTCAAAATGGCACCCTTCACATACCTACTTTTATTCCGACGATACACTACTATAGATATAGGTTTTTTCTTCTTTTTTTTCTTTTTTTACTATGTACAATACCAAATACTATATACAAGTAGCAAAACTTGTATTGTAGTAGTACTTACTAGTAAATACTTACTTGTACACAATGTATAAATACTCGTCCACCACTTTAAAATATTCATCCTTCATCCTTCTGCGGGTTTGGCCTGACGACCTGTAACACCGGTTTTAACAAATCTATTTCAGGCGCCAGCCTCTCTTACTCTAGGATCATATAAGTAACGTGCAATTAATGTACATATATTTTTAGTTTAAGACCCTATTGTAAAGAGGAATTTAAATGATTTACATATTTATTTATTTTTTACAGAGCACACTTTGAGTGCGGTTCCAACATTTCAATGATGACAAAAAATGGTTCTTTTTTTAGTTTCATTTCCTTTTCAATAAATTTCCGGATATTTACTGTAAGGGATTATCAGCGACGAGCCCATCAAAAACTTTAAACTTGAGAAATTCACCCTAATTAACCGGGTACCGGTGGCCAAATCCGGGGATATGGGCGGTGGCAATCGCTTACCATCAGATGATCCGTCTGCTTGTCTGCCACCAATCACATTTTTTTTAAAGTAAAGTTTGATCAAGCCTATTTTTAAAGCCCTATTTGTTCTGAGCTCTAGGTGATTTCGCTGAAGGTAGGCAATAACAACCAAGTACAGACAGCTGGGTCCCTAGAATTCCAAATTGTAGTAGTCTAATAATCTAACAATACAAGGCTTTGTCTGCACCCAGCTAAAACTAGTCTGTTAAAAAACAGCATAGTATGTATGGCTCCCATATTTTTTAATAAAATACCAGATAAATTTAAATGTAAAATTGTTTAAGATTCAGATTAAAAGATTGTTGATTGATAAATGTTACTACAATATTAATTTTTTTTTAATGACAAATTTTAACGAACATAATGTGCCTATCTAATATCTAATGTTTATTGTAATCTATATATATTGTAAATAATTTTTAAATTTTCTTTTCATTTATACAAAATGTTTAACGGATTACTTGAATGACATTTTTTTATTTTTCTGGTTGATTGTAATTTTGGCCATGTTTTAATTGTATTGTTGACATGTTAATCTCATTTTATTTCAAACAATGGCTGATATTATAATTTTATTTTAATCCCATTGAATCCTAATATTATTATGTTTTACCTTTACTAAATATATTTTGTATGCCTTAATGGTAGGACATGTTGAAACTCTGTTACAATTATCTTCCTATAATGAACACATGTTCGATCAAATAAATTATCTTTATCTTTTATCTAACCTAACTAAAGTGTGGTTGTCAGTACCGAGAACAAACATCCTCTGTACTGGTGCATTTTATGCCAGCCCTAGCTATCAGCTAAACGTGCCAATTAAAACTTGTCGCTCTTTGCTGGTGTGCGCAACGCTACTGGCGCGGACCTGATAACGTGTTTGAGGGGAGTTTTTGCTGTCATGCAGTTTTGATGCGCACATTTCTGTATTAATATCAGTTTGAATGGGAATTAATGGCAAACGCAAATATTTTGTGTCATTAATTGCCGCACTTGGAGACGTCGGGTCGAATTATGTCAATGTTCATTGTCTTATATGTATGGAAATAAGCGTCAATATTTTTTCTTATAATGGTTACATTATTAAGTCTCTGAGTGAGGTAGTCATACAGATAAAAGTGTGTGCGTTCGCATGCTTATTGCAACATTCCTCTCTAAAAACAGGAGTTAGTTATTTTATTTAGGCTGTATTTGACCAATCTTTATCCGTGGAAAAATCTATGGTGTCAGATTTGTAAAGAATGACAGCGTATATACCATAGATTGCCGTGTGGTCCCCGGCAGAGTAGAATAGGCCACCCTCACTCTTACTGAGGTGTCGTAAAAGGCGACTAAGGTAAAGCTGCTGGCATGATCATCAGCACCCAGAGAAGGAAAACTCTGCATTTATATCTAAAACCTCGCCAACCCGTCTGCCAAGTGGTGAGTATGGCAATTACCCCTCATGTGATTGAGGGAGGCCCGTGCCCCAGCAGTGGGGACTTAAATGGGCTGAAGATGAAGATTAAGATGATACCATAGATTTACTATCGACATAAAGTTGATCGAATCGGCCCTTAATGAATTAAAGTACGATTAGTATCAAAACCGGCAATCTATTCTGGAGGTTCTATAGTAGATTTCCGGCTTTGATACCAATCATTACTTTAAATTCATAATCATCATCATACTTGCCTATCACCCACTTTCATATGGGGTCGGTTGTCACAATGAATTATATTCGTTCACTGGGCTCAGTATCAACTTTGCAAGACTTTTTACAGGTTCAGTTTTTGATAACATTAGATATGTCATTGATAAAAGATAAAATTAGTTTAATTGCTTAAAACATGGTTTAAACGTTCTTACAATAAATATTACAATGTGCTCATGTTTTGCTACTTAAAAATAGCATGCAAATTTGGATATTATCATACAAAATTTCTTCAATCAAAATTGGATTTATATGTTATTTATCACACTAAAGCTCATTATGTAAAAAGGATAAGGTAATTAGGCTCTAGATCGACGGGCTAGGTGGACGCATAACATTTTATGCCATTTTTTGTTTGATCAAAATTCTGTTTGGACATTTGACTTTCAATTTATTTTAGTTTACGGACTCTGTGTCCTATACTATTTATAAAGAGGTAACTGCCTCGGTGGCGCAGTGGTTAGTGGGTCGCATTTTAAAGCGACGGCTGCGCAAGAGGTCCCGGATTCGATCCCCGAGTCGGGCCAAAAAATTTTTTACTAAGTTTTCGGTCAGAAATTCTTAGTGGCAGCACAGAATAAATACAGGACAGTGGCAGCCCAGAGTCTGGAAGTTGTCGTGTCTTGTCTTGTCTGAACCCTGTGCCTGGGAAAGCACGTTAAGCTGTTGGTCCTGCGCCCGAGCCCTCTCCGGTCGTGTCACAGTTAGTGTCCCATCGGAATATGGGGGTAAGGGAATAGAGAGGGCACTTGTGTTTGCGCACACACTTGAGCACTATAATATATTCCTGCGTACGTAGCGGATCGTTGGGATTGGCCGCCGTAGTCTTAATCGGTTGGAGGGTATTATTAAAGAGGTAAATCCTACAGACAGCGGCAACGCTTGTAAGTCGAAAGCACGAAACGCTTGCGCGATGTATTCGACATCTAGCGCCATCTATTGGTATAAAATAGAACTCATGTTCGAGACGAAGTGAAGCAGGCCACTAGTATTTAATATTTACCAAAAAAGAGGACTAATTTTTAAAACGAATATCATGATATAAGTAGTCATGTACCAAAAAATAAAAGCAAAGCAAGTATTAAGTGTAAGTCAATTTCTTTCTCACCACGTCACGCCTCGTTATTCCCAAAGTTTTCTTTTGAAACAAATATTTCCTATATTTAACTCGCTACAAAATAACTCATCTTCATTGTATCAGAATGAACAAGGCTACCACAAATATATATTTAAATTGATAACACCCTTTTACTGAATTAACGAACGAAAGATGTTCCACACTGGGAATCAATCCCACGGTGCTGGGAGCGTGAGCGTGAGCGGGCTGGGCTAAAATGCGCCATCTGAAGTTCCCTAATTAGTCTTTGCATCTGACAAGACAGTTTTGTCTGCAATAGATTAACTAAATGGCTTAATGACTAATTTTACAGTGTTAAGGAATTTCTTGACAATTAGAATTTGACATATTTTTTTTTGTTTGATATTTTTAATTTTCCACATTTGACTGTTTAATAATTTGTAAATCCATGTAATTTTGAATCGTATCGTAATGTAATTTAATTTATTATTGACATTGTAAATATTTGCATGCTATTTTTTATATTAGCGAAACATGAGCACTTTTTACTTTTTTTATAACATACTTGTATACCATGTTTTGCAAATAAATAAATGATGATGATGATGAAGTTGAATGGCCTGTAATTTCCACATTGCCTTTCAAAAATAACATGTTTTGCAAATATTTTGGTATCTGCTTTATGTCATCCACAGTTTCGCTCGCGTGAAATTCGGTTCGCCACAAAGACTTCTTTGTGGCGAACCGAATATCACGCGAATCTCCTTTGTCTTCTTTCTTCTTCTTATCTTCTTTCTTTGTGGCGAATTTTAGACTTCTAAATCACTCTTCATCCCTTCAACTATTTCTCCACCTACAAAATCACGTCAATTCATTGCTTCGTTTATCCGTGAAAGTATATACTTTCCCATTAAAAATATTAATATGGATGTACCAAAAAGTCTCACATCGCAGGAAAATTTTATCCTAAGGTCTTGTACCTAGCACTACCATTTAAGGTGACGGGTAGGGCACACTAGCGACGCTAATCGATTTTAATTTATAGCTACTAAACCTGATATATTTCAAACAATTTCGGGGTTACAACCTCTCGGCAAACACTTATACTATTGATTAACTAACCATGCACAAATGTTAGGTCCAACGCGTAATTTTTGGTAAAGGGGTTTACTGATATACTTTGAAAGTAATCCTATATACGATCAAGGAGTTGTGCGTAAAGAAAACAGAAGATTTGTGGGGAATATCAGTAGAAATATTAAAAAATATAATAAAAATCATTGCCCCATATTTAGCTGTAATATTTAATGAATGCGTAGATATTGGTCAATTTACAAATCTAATGAAATATAGCAAAGTTCTACCACTTTTCAAATCAGGTGATAGAAGTGGCCCATCTAATTACAGACCAATATCCATTTTACCTGCCCTTAGTAAAATATATGAAAAAGTTATATTCCATCAATTATTGGGTCATTTTAATCTTAACAAATTATTGCATAATAAACAATTTGGATTTACTAAAGGCAAATCTACTACTGATGCGGGAGTTGCACTCATCAAGCACATTTTTGATGCATGGCAAAATAAGCAAGATGCTGTAGGTATATTTTGTGACCTATCCAAAGCATTCGACTGCGTTAATCACCAAACATTATTAATGAAGCTACAGCATTACGGCCTCACAGATAGCTCTCTGAGCTTAGTACGGTCATACCTAAGTGATAGAATTCAAAAAGTCAATGTTAATGGAACTAACTCTTCTGGCGCGCTTTTACAGATGGGAGTGCCCCAGGGCTACGTAAGGGCCAGGGGCCCTTACTGTTTATTATATATGTAAATGACCTACCTTACTTTACTAAAAACTTGTGTGACATAGTATTATTTGCAGATGATACTTCTTTAATTTTTAAAACTAAAAGACATAAAGATAACTTTGACGATGTAAATAATGCTCTCACTCAAGTGCTACATTGTAAATAATTTACTTCTCAATGCTAAAAAAACTAAATGTGTCAAATTTACATCGCCCAACGTAAGACAGGTCAGCACTAGGATTAATATGAATAGTCAAAATGTTGAAGTAATTAATTCTACAGTATTTCTGGGCGTCACGTTAGACTCAAAATTACAGTGGGGTTTTCATATTGCAGCCCTGGCAGGGAGACTTAGTTCGGCTGCATATGCAGTCAAAAAAATAAGACATCTGACCGATATTGAAGCAGCCAGACTTGTGTATTTCAGTTATTTCCATAGCGTTATGTCTTATGGTCTGCTGTTATGGGGTTCTGCGGCTGATATTCAAGCTATTTTTGTGCTACAGAAACGAGCTGTCAGGGCCATATACGGACTAAGGCCACGAGACTCGCTTAGAAACTTGTTCAAAGAAACTAACATTTTAACATAGGATCACAGTACATCTTTGACTGTATTATGTATGTTTATAAAAATTTAGAAAACTTCCCTCAAAAATCCGACAACCATAACCTAAATACTAGAAATAAACACAAGCTTGCTGTTCCACATCTCAGACTTCATAAGATTGGTAATTGATTTGTAGGAATGAGTATTAAAATATTTAATAAGTTACCACAAAAGCTTGTTGATTTACCAATGCCTAAATTTAAAACACATGTTAAAAATTATTTAATGGCAAAAGCCTATTATACAGTCAATGATTACTTAAATGGCAAGAATTTGTGGAAATGATAAACTGTTTGCCTACACCCATGATACTGTACTTACAAAAAATTTGGTGATTAAAAAGAGTAACTGGCGAGTTTCTTGCCGGATCTTCTCGTCAGAATCAACTTTCCGATTCCGGTGGTAGAATCACATTATATTTATTCATTTCTTAGTATATTTTTTGTATCGACATATATATTTAATTACATGTATAATATACATAGCTATAATTTATATTTTTCATGTATGACGATTTGTAAGAGCTGTGTATAAGCCTATGCAAATAAAGTACTTTTGAAATTTGTTGCAAATTGCTAAAATATTTCAAATTCCATTTTAGAAAGCAAACATTAATTTATTGGCTTTGTTAAAAATGTACTTAATGTAGAAAAAGTTTTTATCATTTACTTTTACCCAATACCACATATTAAATTTGTGCTCAATACTATAAGTATTAAGTATAGTATATAACAATTAAGTAATGCACTATTGCACTTCTATCAAACGGTTATTTCCATAGCCGCTGCTGGGATACACGATACCATAGTGATTACTTGCTCACTGTCCTCTGTGACTCCCTCAAATGAAAATCCTATGATTTATTTTATTCTATCATCCCTTCTGTAAAATATTGGTTTTAATTCCGAAAAGAGAGCATGTCACCCGTGCCGATATGTAAATCGTTGCAGAATACGAAACACATCGAAAACATATGTAAAATAAGAGTCAAGTTCAATACTATAACAAAATAAACTAAATAATAAACTTGTCACTCCACTCGTCTGCCACCTATCACATGAAAATAACTAACTAACTAGGTGAGCGCAGCGACCCAAAGTGAACCTTGGCCTCCAATAATAAGATACTCCATCTAGGTCGGTCCTGTGCCACCTCCTGCCAGTCATCCGCCAGAAGTGTACGCAAATCCTTTTCGACCCTCCATCGGATTCGGTACTTTGGGCGGCCAACTGGCCTTCGACCATTTGGCCCAGGTACGCTCTTTTTACTGCACGAACCTCTCCCATTCTCTCGAGGTGGCTGAGCCAGCGAAGTCGATGTGCTTTAAGTTTCGCCGATGATATTAGGCTCGGCCACCTAAATAAATAATAATATATAACATAAAAAAATATATATAATAATATATTGGTTGGATATATATATATGCCTTGGCTGTTGTCTTCATCGACCACTAATTTGAGATCTAAATGGATCCTATCCATTGAACTATTAATGGTTGAAATTGTATTCTAATAAGAAAAAAAAGGTATTACTTTTTTTCAATTTACTTCTCTCAAGACGAGAAAATACAGGCGCAATTTTTAAATAACTGTATTGTGAGAGACTGGTATGATTGTTGATCTGTTAATAAGGTTCAAGCCTAATGCCTGACTTGCTAATAAGATTCATGAAAATTAGATTACATCTCGCAAGATTACGAACTCACAAAAATTGGCTTTATATAAATAAATATAATGTAAGAAAGTTCTTGCCCATGTTTCTTGCCAATATTTGTCTCCCTCTTGTATCAAAATGCGCCAACAGAATGGAATAGTTTGGTGCTTGAAACACGCGTTCGGCTTGACATCCTAAATGAAACATCGTGTATTGGTTGGACACTCGCTCCTTGATAAGCGTTATGATGGAGGCTCTTGTCGCGAGCGGCTCTCGGCGCCCCCTAACACCCGGCGCCCGTAAAGACGCCCCTGGGCTTGATATGTTCATGTGAAACAGTTTTTGAGTTATGAGGATGTCAAAAGTGGCTCCAAATGATTCGCATAATGCTGCTCATCAGTTCTATTGGCATGAACATGGTTAGTCACGCTACCGCGTGCCCTGTCTAGATATGTGTTGTGTATGGTATGTTTCAGGAGATACAAACAGTGAATACACAATGTGATCATTTTTCACTGGTTTGTCGTTCGTTACAAATGCTGTACACTGGGTGCCTATAAATGTATATTTATGTTGCTTATATATTTTTTGCACCTGTAATTAATATTGCCTGTCGCAGACAATAGTTACTTATTACTCTTTTGCTTATGGGAGTAACAGTTTCAAGTAGTTTTGGCATATGTCCTGTAATTACATAGGGCTTATTGCCTCGCGTTGTGATTAAGAATAAGAATTCATTTATTTGCTTTTGGGTAACGTTTATAGAAGATGACAAAAGTATATTATATAGACCGCCCATTCAGCCGCCAATAATAGCATTTAAATACAAATATTATAATTTAAGACTAAGAATTATAATATGTGCCAGATATTATAATTTCAGAGAAAAAAAGAAAAAAAATCTAACACCCTGTTGGTCTAGTGGTTTAAGTACCGGGCCGTGATCTCGGGGTCCTGGGTTCGATTCCCGGGTCGAGCAAAAAGTATGTTTCTAATTATTCGAACAAAACTCGGGTTTATGATCACCAATCCGCATTTGGCAAGCGTGGTAATTAAGCCTAATCCCATCATAGTAGCGGTGACTTGATTTCTATGATGGAGGCCTTTGCCCTGCAGTGGGACAGTTTATATGCTGATAATTTACTTTACTTTACTTTTATAATTTTATTGTTAAATTTTTGTTAATTAGAAACTCTTGGAGATAATAAAATCCATGCATAATAAGCCACGTGTACAGTGCATTCTTAAATTTATTAAAAGTTGGCATGTCTTTTATATACAGGTCAATATTTTTGTATATATTCACGCACATGCAGAAACTGATACGCAAACGTAGCATACATCTGTGATCTGGGAAAGCACATACTAAACCCAATGAAACAAGGGATCTCAGTCCCAATACATTTTTTGAAAAGTGCAGGGATTGTGACTGATATGTACATTATTGTACATAGGTATGGAGCACAGAGGCGATCACAATAGATCAAACTGGTCGCAGTCTTACTGGTCTGAACTGGATCTAAATAATCTAAGTCTAAATACGTTGAACATGGTTGATTAGAAAACTATATTTCGAACACCAACATCAAAAGACTTAAATCAATTTAGGATTAGCCAGAAAAAGTCCCCAAAAAATAATTTCAACCTTATCTTTGGAAACAAAAGAACCATTCTCAAACACAAATCGTAATAATCAATCTCGATAAATGTTAGTTCGATTGCTCACGTAGTAGAGGAATCCGAGCGGCAACCAGTGTAGGCCCAGAGGACAAGGGTCCCGACATAAAACAATTAGGGAAAGGGACCCAGATCCCAAAAAGTTACAGTTCATCCCTTAAACCAATGCCGTAAAGCTCACTCTCAAGTATATTTTTGATGCTGACTACTGTACATGTTGTACGCACTCTCTAGTTAGACTCGTGTCTTCGGGAAGAATAGAACTTTATTGCATAGTAAATAGGGGCTACTTTTGAGTACAAGTGGTTGCGAGAGAGTTTCAACTTGGTGTCCTTAAACACTGCTAATCTTCATCCAATATTTAGTTTATAGGCGCCATGAGAGGCCGGTCGCAGGGAGTAAAGCAGATGTTTCGGAGTTGCAATCTTTGTTGAGTAATTTTTGATTTTTATTAACTTCGTTCGAGGTTTTTTAAGACTCTATAACGTTTATTATATCGCAAAACAACCTGATCCTAAAAATGCCCTTTACATTAAAAAAATATTTTAATAGTTTAAAAACTGTAAATCTCATCTTTACGTCCTGTATTCACGGTGTCCCTATAATAAGAACATATGTCATCATATCTTATATGTTTAACTATGTAGTCACGATAGGGATGTTCGATCCGGGTAGGTACTTTGTATCGATACTCTGGATCGCAATGAATCGTACACTGTATCGATACGAATATCGACCCAATAGATTTGATACGATTTTTTGGATCGATCGTATCAAGTATTTTTTTTAAATTAAACAAGTTGTATTTTTAAACATTTAAGTTTATTTATGAACAAAAAAAAACAGAATTGCTTACATAGACCAATTTTCATAAGTGTAAGTAAAAATATAAATTTGATAGCCTCTCTGGATCAATACGATTGCAGCTCTCAATCAAATTTTAAAGTATATGTAGTTGTTCAGTGAGAATAGTCAGGCACAGACTTTCCTACAACGGACAATATAGTAGTGCAAACGTAATACACAATGAGTCATATAGGTATAATCACAAGTGCCAATCTTGCCGAAATTGAAGGTGTATTGAAATAAAACGTTTAACAAAACCTGGCAGTAGGTATTGTTAAACTTTTTAATTTTTAATATTAACCTTAGTGTAATATGAATCAGTTCGTATTTAGACTATACTTACTTCGTAGAACAGGAACGCGGTCAGTATTCACGTTACAAATAAATATTATGGTTTAATTTTGTTTATTTTGACATCGATCCGATCCTCATCTACATGTATCGATCCACTAACGGATCGAAAGCCATTGTATCGATACAAAAATTGGGTGGATCGTATTGATTTGTATCCACACAAGTATCGGATCGGATCGAACATCCCTAAGTCACGAGTATGATTCAACATACTCGTGACTACATAGATGCCACATTTTTCCTTTCAGTCCAATCAACATCCCCCAATACGTAAAAGTATTTAATATTCATGTCCATACCCGCGAGAACAAAAAGCGAAATGCGATATTTTTTCAAGAATCGGTAATTAAGGATTTCCTATCGGAATGTACATATTTGGTCACTGATTGGACAAAACAGAATTCCCAACAACATGGACAGGGTAAGTTAGCTTTAGCGAAACTCGATATTCGAATAACTAAATTTTGGAATCTAGTTAGTGTAGGTACCAGGTCAGTGATTTGCTTAGCTGAACACAAACCACGCCATGTTGAAACAATTTTGAATATCCTGTATGCTTTAACCAGGGCCCCTACTGGACCAGCTTACGTAATGTACCAAATCGGTAAAGTACAGTTTACTCCTTATTAATACTTTTAATTTAGATTAAGGTCATTAGAGATGTAGCTTTCATGGCCGTCCTCAAATCTAACAATAGGTCTTGACCTATGAAACAATTGGTTTTTTTTCTAGGAACAAAAAAATGTATAATTCCAATAATAATCGAAAATTCTACCATGCTATACTTGTATTTTGATTTAAGACTAGATTTTAAGGTTTATATTAAAAAGAGATCGAATATTATACTGTAAAATATAGTCTTAAATCAAAATAAAATTATAGTATGGTGAATTGTTGCTTATTAGTGGAATTATACTGATCGGATGGCGCAATTGGTAGTGACCCTGCCTTTTACGCCAAAGGTCGTGGGTTCGATCCCCAACCTGGACAAACATTCGTGCGATGAACACTTGTGTTTGTTCAGTGTCTGGGTGTAATATATGTATTTAAGTATATATTTGTGTTCCTCTGTTGTCTGATATCTGTAACACAAGTGCTTAAGCTACTTAGTACGGAATCAGGTCAACGTATGAGATGTTGTGAGAATTATTATTATACATCTTTTCGTCTAGAAAAAAAAACACCTATTGTTTCATAGGTAAAGACCTAATATTACTCCGAAATCAACATCAGAATCTTTTAAAATACACGTAAAAGTTGTGTTCTTTAGAGAAAATTCAGATTCTGATGTCATTTTTGGATTAATATTAGAATAAACTTTCGTGGCAATCCACAAAAGTCTAAGAAATACCCATCAATCGGCTTTCTTTATTCAGTCACTGCTTGCAGTTCTTATAAGTCCTCTCTGCCTTATTTGGCAGTTTTAGAAATGCGCCTACGCTTGTCTATCCACAGCCTCCGAGACTAGTCTGTATGATTGTTCGTTCTACGTATACCTGGCCAGACTCACTGCCACTAGCGTCCATCTCGTGCCGTGGGACCGTACCGTTGTCGCACTACTTCGTCACGCATACCGGACAACAAGTACCTGCAAATATGTGCGCCCCACCTCAGATGTCGTGATGTAGGCCGTCTCAAAAACTTCTACGAAAAAGAAACCGCCTTCAAAAAACAAGAACAAGGATTAGGCGCCGACTTCGTTAACACCTTTTCTCAAGTGTACTGTTACAAAATTTAATTTATAAAATTAAGTTAAATATATTATTTTACACTTTTTAGTTCATGTTTTTTGAAAGCGGTTTTTTGTTCGTAAAACTTTTTTTCATTCTTTTTACTGTATCATTTTCGCTAGCCCTCCCCCCCCCCCCCCCCTCCTGCCTCACCCCCCAACCCCTGCCAATAACCATCAGCCTAAATGTGAATGTGAATACGGAATTGCATGAGTTATCTTTTAACTCCTACCCGTTGAGGAGTTGACCTTTCATCATCAGCTGAGCCACAAAAATAATAATAATCAGGCGTCAATACTGGTGCAGCTTTGATAAAAATAACAAAAACATTTCATGTGTCTATACAGTTTGCCTTCGATTTCTCTGGGATCCCTTCATCAGATCTTGACATAATGAAAATGGGACCAACTTGTAAGTGTGTGCGGTATAGGCGGAGAAATCGGTGAAAATACTTAAAAAATAATAATAAAAAACAAAGATACAGTCGAACATAGAACTTCCTCCTTTTTTAAAGGCGATAAAAAGGGTGAGGAGGGTCGGATACGGTAAGTTACAGCATTTCAGACGATCAGACACATTGCCATATCACAGCACGCGCCTTGCGAAGCTGTTTGAACTCCTTTGGAAGTCTTTCTCCCAGCACATCTCTAGGTATTGGCCATCAAGGATACTCAGTAATGCCATCCTCTTAGGAACCGGATACTATGCTAGCCCCTCCTGCCTCCTTCTATGCATACCCTCCTGTCACAAGAAAAGCGTTAACCTACGCGCTAGACGTTATATCGTTACGTCATAAGTGTTTCCAGGACACATCGCGTATAGTACCTACGTCTTTGTCTAAAGGGAAACCAAACTGCGATCACTGTACGCACGCATGTATAATAAGTATGTGTATAGCCAATGTAAGTCGACGGGGTGTTATAAGTTTGACTTGTCTCGTGTGCGTGTGATGGCCGCCGCGATAAAATGTGCCGTCCGCATCCAATGGATTCACCAAATCGTCTGTCCACCTTGTGGGGAGCCTACCACGGCTGCGACTGTACGTGGCCTCCACTCTAGGACCTTTCCGCCCCTCACTTGACAATATTTTACCTAAAGTGTTCATACGTAGGACAGTCACAGCATTTTAATCTAAAATTTCTAAAAACTTCTCTCAGAACACACGAAATCGAGTGCAGACCTAGTCAAGCATACATCTTGCGTTCGCTAAAATTTTCACCGTGTGTTGCTAAAGATCGAGCACGCGAATACGGGGTCCCAGGGGAAATCTGGTGTTTAGAGCAAGGAGTGGGGAGCTTTCCGACTTTATTCATAAGGCCAAGGTAACAACCGGTGAACTAAGCTGGAAACTGATTTAGTTCACTGGTGACGACGAACAATGAGGTATTGTTATTTACGACTTTCTTATTTAACTGAATACCGTGGCGATTTAGCCATCAAGTAACAAGTTAAGTTCTGTCTTTTGATTGATTCATTTTTATAATTAATATAAACTTATGTCATAGAAAAAAACGGGATCAACGTGAATTAGTACGGACAGCCACACTGTTCTGTGTTGTTTTAGATTAAAAGATCTGTTAAATTTCTTCAATCGATTCTCATCTTAATGTTAAAGAAGATTAGTTCAATATCAATTGAGGAAATTTGTCATAATATGGTAACTATCAGGTTAACATATTATGACAAATTTCCTCAATATATCAATATCGCTATCTGTACATAAACCCAGCAGAGTCACATACAAGTGCACTGCCAACCTTTACTTACAACCCTCCCTAGATTGGGCCTCTCACATTCATCGGCGAAACATAGCACAAGCGCTGATTCAGGGCTGGTTCTATGAGACCGTGGTATAACTGCAGTCAAGACGGTCCATTCCGAAGCGTGACTTTCCGTGACAACCTTTCTGTGACCTTTGACAGTCGCTGGTATGCGGTCTTTTTTTTATTGACAGAAGCATTTGACCTCAATGTCACCTGATGTTAAGTGAAGATGAGGTCTAAGGAGGGCCATGCTTGCCCGTGAGAAGCCTATTCTCTCTTGCCTTAAAAAGCCCAGGTTATATTGCTCAGGAAATATATCGGAGGGCAACGAGTTCCATTCCTTAGCTGTTCGCATCAGAAAGGAGTTAGCGTAGGGCTTCCAGCCATGTAAAGCCTTTCGGCAGTTCTCGTGACACCATTCCCAGTACCACGGGTGGGTGAGTCGCTGGATAGGTTTAGCTGGTAGACCGCGCAAGAGGGGTTCGAATTCCCCCGCGGAAAGCCCAGCTGTACCTGAGTGCCCTGGGCCGACAGACCAGGGTCGGATCCCTCCCCTGAGGGCCAGGTCTGCAAAAGTGTGCCTCTCCCCTCCACTCCGGTGGACTACGTGGTGTAGCGCGGGCTAGGCACACCTCCTCCCACTACTCAAGATACGGGCATTCCTCCAGCGTTACCAAAAAAAAAAGGCTTCCGGCCATCCGTACGGATGGATACTTCAACCATATAGGTAACCCAATCTACGCCTAGTAGCCCGATAGTGGAATGGGGTCAGAACTAGCTCATGTAGATCCTTCGCACGTTCGCCAAAATATATTCTGTAGAATATCGTCATGCACGCTACTTTTCGACGGTGGGCGAGGCTTAGTAAGTAAACCTTGTCGGAAGTTCCGTCGCCAATGAGTCTTCTTATCGCTCGTCTGCCCACCGCCTATGACCTGGCTATAACGAGATGTGTTATTACTTACGACGTGCTAGAACTTTAGCCGCGAACAGTGACTAGAATTTGCGGTGCAAAATTTATCTCCGCTCCTGATCTTACCGGAACCAGGTGGTAAGATAAGAGGTCTTGAATAAATTCGCACGAAATGATGATAATATAATGGAACAACGTTCTCACATGAGCCAAGAAGCAAAGTTTCCTGTTAGAATTTTGATGGTGTGACCTAATTTCCAGTAGAATATAATCCCAATAGGTACCTTGTGAAACAAGTGATGCTCAGCTCAACGGACAAGAACGAGCCTCCCCAAGGAGGTCGTGGTTTGAAAAGACAAATGCATCTCTAGATTTCTGAAATCTATGTGAGCATTTTTACCATTGGCTCGGCGGAGAGGTAAAACGTTGTGAGGAAACTTGCACGTTTCGGGTAGTTTCTGACACGTGTAACTATGATTTAGTTGGTCTGGTTCCCCTGTTAAAGGGTTACGAAGGTCAGGCGGCAGTCGCTTCATTGTAATTACCAGAGTCCTCAAATTCTGAATCAGGGTCTAGGCGTACCTTGGGCTCCAAAACTGACTTTTTGGACCGGTGCCATATATAGACTGCGCCCTATGCAAATTTACCGCCCTAGCCTCGAGGAACGCAATTCATACTTTTACCGCCTCGTAAAAAGTGCCGCCCCGAACGCCAATACAACTGGTGATTTAATAGTCTTGTGTGATCTGATCATAAAGATAAAGATAAGAATAAACAATTCTTTATTCAATTTAGGTCCATACAGAACACTTATGCATGTCAATATAGGTACATAATATTATCATCTACCGCTGGTTCGGAATGTCGAATTGTTTGTGCCACCCAGAATCGGTTTACGGCACTGCTTTGGATATAACCGGGAATTATACACTAAAATGAGATGAGATGAAGACTTTGTAATACAATAAACGTTTTATGCTATTCTTTTATTTTATTTTTATCATACATTTAATTTTTGAACATTTTATGTACCTAATTAGGTATTGTTTCTTTGTATCCTCGTTCTTTTTGTTGTCTTTTGTTATCATGATATTTTTTTAGTCACACTTACAATTGATTTCGTCACTCAAGTTCCAAATTGAAAACCAACGCGGCAGCGGCTCCAAACCAGTGCAGCACATGCTGAGCTTGGACCTTGTTGACCACTTCACTTTGTTCCTTTTTTTCTTCCTTTATTTAATTTGTTATTGTTTAACTATTTCTTTCCCGAGTGACCCTCGATGACCTTGTAGAAAGCGGCGCAAAATAACGAATACTTATCTCACTTTTTTGTACCATAAATTAGGTCCAGGGACTCGTGGTCCGTGCCATTGTATGATATTTTTTGTCATATTATAATTAATTTATAAATTGCTCCTCGTTAAAGGGAAAGGTTTTTCTGGGAAGAAAAGGAGATGGGGGTTAGTATATGGGTTTTTTAAGTCGTTAGTGGAGTAACACCAATGGAGGCACACAGACACACGTGCGCTGCCAGACATTACACCTTTCTCCTTCTCTTCTTTTCTCGGTTCTCCCTCCGGTATTCTTATTCACGCGGCGAAACGGTGTAGTCATTACTTCACTCTTGCTTTTTTTTAATGGCAGACGAGCAGTCTAACCACCCTATGGTAAACGATTACACCCGCGACACCAGTGGAGTCACAAGTGCGCTACCAGGATTAGACCTCCGGTATCCTCACTCACGCAGCGACACACAGCACAGTGCTGCTTCACGCCTGGTTTTCTATGAGGCCGTGGTATCACTCCAGTCGAGCCGGCGCATTCATGCCGAAGCGTGGCTCTCCCACGATCGGATGGCTTTTGCTTTTCTTTGTTTCTTCAACAGAAATACGGATAACCTTTTCGTTGACCGCGCTAGGGAAGCCGCCGAAATGGTATTCGATTTCCTGTGAAAACATCATATTCGCCTGAGTACAATACAAATAGTCAATTGCTCCGTAGCAACGTGAAGGAAGAACCAACAAGAACACCAAACACTGTACCTTTTTGATTGAATGAACCTCAAAATGAAAAATTTGAGTATACCACATTTTAACGAACTTCAGCATTTCAGTGGATTTTTTTTTTTATATGAGAGGTGGCAGACGAGCAGACGGATCACCTGATGGTAAGCAATTCCGCCGCCCATGGACACCCGCAACACCAGTGGAAACACAAGTGCGCTGCCAACCTTTTCCCCTTCCCCCCCATTGGGCCTCCGGTAACCTCACTCACACGGCGAAACACAGCGCAGGCGCTGCTTCACGCCAGTCTTCTGTGAGGCAGTGGTATCACTCTGGTCGGGCCGGCCCGTTCATACCTAAGCGTGGCTCTCCCACATTAAAAGAAATGGTTCGATTTCGTATTCACTCTGTATATTTCATCTGAAAGATACCGTTGTATTCATAAAAAATACACCTATGTACTTTTTTCTACAATGATTACACATTGTTTTACTTTAAAAAAAGGGCAAGCAGGTCATCTGATGGTAAGTTATCAACGCCGCCCATGAACATCTGTAAAATCAGAGAAGCCGTTAATGGGTTGCCGGCCATATAATAAATTGGGGTGGAGACTTTCATTTGCTTTTTAGTTAGGTCCAGAACCCGAACTATAAATCCATTAATTTTTCTCCCTTCTTTCCTTTTTAACCCCCGACGCAAAAACGACGGGGTGTTATAAGTTTGACGTGTCTGTGTGTGTGTGTGTGTGTGTGTGTCTGTCTATGGCATCGTAGCTCCCGAACAAATGAACCGATTTTGATTTTGTTTTTTTTTGTTTGATAGATGAATAAGGGGAAGTGTTCTTAGCTATGTTGGATAAAAATCGATCCAAGATGCCCGCCGTCACAAAGATTTGGATTGTATGTTTTAATACAACTCCCACAATATGGGTATCATATATAAGGGCTTGAGTAGCAGAATATATTAATTGTGAAAAATTTCAAATCCAAGATGGCCGCCGTCAGAAAATGACGAATAACCTATTTGTTGTTCCAACTGCCTCAATATAGGTATCAAATGAAAGAGCTTTAGTTGTGTTGGCGGTTTTTTAAATTTTTTTGGGTCTTACGTCGGTTGACACCACGAGCCGATGACACCGCGGTGTCAACTGCACAAGGACATTTTTTTGAATTGCGCGATATACCCCGTGGTTCCTACCATAGTGGCAATCGGCAAATAACTTTTTTAGACTTGATGTCCAATGATGTTTTATTTAAAATTTTAGTATAAATTGACAGTGACGAACAAAAGTGTTTCAATCCACCACGCTCCGATCGCGCTATTTTTTTTTATTCTGGATAATTCATGGAGCTTGTTTTTACCCGCAGCGGTTCCAGAACCGCAACACGTTTAGTATAAAGTACAAAAATGCATTATAGCCTTCACGGCAGGGACGGGCGCGGTTTGTGCGACTGCCGCGCGCAACGTATGGATAAGTGCAGGCCGAAAATCTGCGGTCTCGTGAGTTTAGAAACAAAACTGCGGTCCTGCAAGCCATAACTGCGAACACGGTTGGAAATAGTACCATGATTTTTGACTTAGCCTCCATTGGATCACAAATTGCCGCCCGCAATCGTAACGTGAGTTTTCCAGTGTGGACTCGGGTTAAAACAAATGAAAATCTCCACGCTTTTATTTCCACTACGCTTTTAGGCAGTTTGGAATCACAAAGGATTCCGCGTGTCCCGGCGCCTATAAAAATAACCGTTCATCGGAACTGCGATCGCGCAGCACAATGCGAGTGTACGTGACGTCATGCCGGTGACCACTTCTGAACGGAACATGTCAAAAACAGGAATGGGAACAAAGTTGAAGGAACGTAGCTTAGTTATTATTACTATGTTGGGCGAGGGTAAATCCGGCATTCAATCAGGGGGAGGCAAATAGTCAAGGAAGGTGAGGCCTGAGCTGGGAGTGTAAATATCAGATATCAACCAGTGGGATATCGTGTTGACAATCATCATCATCATCATCATTTCAGCCAATATACGTCCACTGCTGGACATAGGCCTCCCCCAATGTTCTCCACACAGATCGGTCCTGTGCCGCCCGCATTCAATGGATTCCCGCGATCTTCACCAGATCGTCGGTCCACCTTGTGGGGGGCCTGCCACGGCTGCGACTTCCTGTACGTGGCCTTCACTCGAGGACCTTTCCGCCCCACCGGCCGTCTGTTCTCCTCGCTATGTGCCCTGCCCATTGCCACTTGAGGCATGCAATCCTTTGGGCTATGTCTGTGACCTTAGTTCTCCTGCGGATCTCATCATTTCTGATACGATCACACAGGGAGACTCCGAGCATAGCCCTCTCCATGGCTCTCTCTCCTTAATCGGCACATTGTAAGCGGCCACGCTTCGGTTCCGTATGTCATCACTGGCAACACGTGTTGACAATATCTGTGATTAATTTTAATTACCAGACTCCTCAAAGCCTGAATTTTAAGTAAGAAGTTTAAGCGTTACTCCGGGTTACTGAGTGACAGCCTTGGATGCAACCGGGAATTACACGCTAAGATGAGAAAGAATATCTGTGATTTATTTTAATTACCAGACTCCTCAAAGCCTGATTTTTAAGTGAAGAAGTTTAAGCGTTACTCCGGGTTACTGAGTGACAGCCTTGGATGCAACCGGGAATTACACGCTAAGATGAGAAAGAATATCTGTGATTAATTTTAATTACCAGACTCCTCAAAGCCTGATTTTTAAGTAAAGAAGTTTAAGCGTTACTCCGGGTTACTGAGTGACAGCCTTGGATGCAACCGGGAATTACACGCTAAGATGAGAAAGAATATCTGTGATTAATTTTAATTACCAGACTCCTCAAAGCCTGATTTTTAAGTTAAGAAGTTTAAGCGTTACTCCGGGTTACTGAGTGACAGCCTTGGATGCAACCGGGAATTACACGCTAAGATGAGAAAGAATATCTGTGATTAATTTTAATTACCAGACTCCTCAAAGCCTGATTTTTAAGTTAAGAAGTTTAAGCGTTACTCCGGGTTACTGAGTGACAGCCTTGGATGCAACCGGGAATTACACGCTAAGATGAGACAGAATATCTGTGATTAATTTTAATTACCAGACTCCTCAAAGCCTGATTTTTAAGTTAAGAAGTTTAAGCGTTACTCCGGGTTACTGAGTGACAGCCTTGGATGCAACCGGGAATTACACGCTAAGATGAGAAAGAATATCTGTGATTAATTTTAATTACCAGACTCCTCAAAGCCTGATTTTTAAGTTAAGAAGTTTAAGCGTTACTCCGGGTTACTGAGTGACAGCCTTGGATGCAACCGGGAATTACACGCTAAGATGAGAAAGAATATCTGTGATTAATGTTAATTACCAGACTCCTCAAAGCCTGATTTTTAAGTAAAGAAGTTTAAGCGTTACTCCGGGTTACTGAGTGACAGCCTTGGATGCAACCGGGAATTACACGCTAAGATGAGAAAGAATATCTGTGATTAATTTTAATTACCAGACTCCTCAAAGCCTGATTTTTAAGTTAAGAAGTTTAAGCGTTACTCCGGGTTACTGAGTGACAGCCTTGGATGCAACCGGGAATTACACGCTAAGATGAGAAAGAATATCTGTGATTAATTTTAATTACCAGACTCCTCAAAGCCTGATTTTTAAGTTAAGAAGTTTAAGCGTTACTCCGGGTTACTGAGTGACAGCCTTGGATGCAACCGGGAATTACACGCTAAGATGAGAAAGAATATCTGTGATTAATTTTAATTACCAGACTCCTCAAAGCCTGATTTTTAAGTTAAGAAGTTTAAGCGTTACTCCGGGTTACTGAGTGACAGCCTTGGATGCAACCGGGAATTACACGCTAAGATGAGAAAGAATATCTGTGATTAATTTTAATTACCAGACTCCTCAAAGCCTGATTTTTAAGTTAAGAAGTTTAAGCGTTACTCCGGGTTACTGAGTGACAGCCTTGGATGCAACCGGGAATTACACGCTAAGATGAGAAAGAATAATTTTAATTACCAGACTCCTCAAAGCCTGATTTTTAAGTTAAGAAGTTTAAGCGTTACTCCGGGTTACTGAGTGACAGCCTTGGATGCAACCGGGAATTACACGCTAAGATGAGAAAGAATATCTGTGATTAATTTTAATTATCAGACTCCTCAAAGCCTGATTTTTAAGTTAAGAAGTTTAAGCGTTACTCCGGGTTACTGAGTGACAGCCTTGGATACAACCGGGAATTACACGCTAAGATGAGAAAGAATATCTGTGATTAATTTTAATTACCAGACTCCTCAAAGCCTGATTTTTAAGTTAAGAAGTTTAAGCGTTACTCCGGGTTACTGAGTGACAGCCTTGGATGCAACCGGGAATTACACGCTAAGATGAGAAAGAATATCTGTGATTAATTTTAATTACCAGACTCCTCAAAGCCTGATTTTTAAGTTAAGAAGTTTAAGCGTTACTCCGGGTTACTGAGTGACAGCCTTGGATACAACCGGGAATTACACGCTAAGATGAGAAAGAATATCTGTGATTAATTTTAATTACCAGACTCCTCAAAGCCTGATTTTTAAGTTAAGAAGTTTAAGCGTTACTCCGGGTAACTGAGTGACAGCCTTGGATACAACCGGGAATTACACGCTAAGATGAGAAAGAATATCTGTGATTAATTTTAATTACCAGACTCCTCAAAGCCTGATTTTTAAGTTAAGAAGTTTAAGCGTTACTCCGGGTTACTGAGTGACAGCCTTGGATGCAACCGGGAATTACACGCTAAGATGAGAAAGAATATCTGTGATTAAACGACTATTAATAAAAGTATTTTTTATGTGTTTGGTGGCAGTCGAGCAGACGGATCACCTGATGGTGAGCAATTGCCGTCGCACATGGACACCCGGGACACCAGTAAGATATATACTATAAGATAAATATCAATTAATTATTATAGTAAAAAAAAACATGACAACCAGCCAGGATTCATGTCGTAACGTTAAGGTCGCGCATCAACGAAACTAGCGCCGCCAATAGAGTTATGTTAATTGTGGCGATTTTAAGACATTTTTTTAAAAGCACAACAGTGAATCTGCAAAGGAAAGTATTAATAAATTTTAGAGACAATAATTGTGACGTAATTTCCTCCTATAACCTGGTGTTTGAGTTCTAAGTAATGCCCTGAATAGATTTAGATTACTGTGGACTTCATTGTACAATCTACACATCCTCGGCGCTGGGGAGTTCACGCCTAGGGCGGTTTTCATCGCTATGTCATTGCTACTATGATGTTTTTTTGTTTGAAAGATGAATAAGGAGGGAGTGTTCTTAGCTACATATATTGGATAAAAATCGATCCAAGATGGCCGCCGTCACAAAGATATGGATGTTTTAACACAACTCCCACAATATGGGTATCATATAAAAGGGCTTGAGTAGAAGAATATATTTACTGTGACAAATTTCAAATCCAAGACGACTGCCGTCGGGGGTTTTTAAAATTTTCATTTTTTTGTTTCAGTTATGTGATCTGTGGTCAGAGTGGTTAGTAGAAGAGTTAGCTGATTACTGGGAAGTTAATGTTTAACAATACATATAATCACAATAACACGATCGGAACATTGACATCAAATACGGACAAACAGTCAAAAGGCAAACATTTTTTTATTCTGGATAATTCATGGAGCTGTTTTTACCCGCAGCGGTTGCAGAACCGCAACACGTTTAGTATAAAGTACAAAAATGCATTATAGCCTTCACGGCAGGGACGGGCGCGGTTTGTGCGACTGCCGCGCGCAACGTATGGATAAGTGCAGGCCGAAAATCTGCGGTCTCGTGAGTTTAGAAACAAAACTGCGGTCCTGCAAGCCATAACTGCGAACACGGTTGGAAATAGTACCATGATTTTTGACTTAGCCTCCATTGGATCACAAATTGCCGCCCGCAATCGTAACGTGAGTTTTCCAGTGTGGACTCGGGTTAAAACAAATGAAAATCTCCACGCTTTTATTTCCACTACGCTTTTAGGCAGTTTGGAATCACAAAGGATTCCGCGTGTCCCGGAGCCTATAAAAATAACCGTTCATTGGAACTGCGATCGCGCAGCACAATGCGAGTGTACGTGACGTCATGCCGGTGACCACTTCTGAACGGAACATGTCACAAAACAGGAATGGGAACAAAGTTGATGGAACGTAGCTTAGTTATTATTTCCATGTTGGGCGAGGGTAAATCCAGCCTTCAATCAGGGGAGTCAAATAGTCAAGGAAGGTGAGGCCGAAGCTGGGAGTGTAAATATCAGATGTCAACCAGCCGAGAGGGTGGAATATCGTGTTGACAATCATCATCATCATCATTTCAGCCAATATACGTCCACTGCTGGACATAGGCCTCCCCCAATGTTCTCCACACAGATCGGTCCTGTGCCGCCCGCATTCAATGGATTCCCGCGATCTTCACCAGATCGTCGGTCCACCTTGTGGGGTGCGCCACGGCTGCGACTTCCTGTACGTGGCCTCCACTCGAGGACCTTTCCGCCCCACCGGCCGTCTGTTCCTCCTCGCTATGTGCCCTGCCCATTGCCACTTGAGGCATGCAATCCTTTGGGCTATGTCTGTGACCTTAGTTCTCCTGCGGATCTCATCATTTCTAACGTACATATCCGAGAAGTAGTTTTATGATTGTAAGCGGCCACGCTTGTTGGTATGTCTCACTGGAAGACTGTTGACATATCTGTGATTAATTTTATACCAGGTCTCAAAACCTGAATTTAAGTTAAGAAGTTTAAGCGTTACTCCGGGAATACTGAGTGCAGCCTTGGATCACCGGATACCGCTAAGATGAGAAGATAATCGGTGATTAAACGACTATTAATAAAAGTATTTTTATGTGTTGTTGGTGGCCAGTCGAGCAGACGGATCACCTGATGTGAGCCTCCGCTCATGGTACACACCGGGACACCAGTAAGATATATACTATAAGATAAATATCAATTAATTATTATAGTAAAAAAACATGACAAGCAGCCATGATTCATGTCGTAACGTTAAGGTGACGCATCAACGAAACTAGCGCCGCCAATAGAGTGCATTCTTTATTCCCTTACCCTTATATTCCGATGGGACACCAGTGTGACACGACGGAGAGTGATCTGGTGCAGAACCAACGACTTAAAGTGCTTTCCGAGGCACGGGGGTACAAGACTGCCAACTTCCAGACTCCGGGCTAACACTAAGAATTTCTTACCGAAAACTTAGGTAGAAATGTTTGGCCCGAACTGGGGATCGAACCTCTTACACAGCCGTCGCTATAAAGTGCGACCCACTAACCACTGTGCCACCAAAACTGTCTACCATCTATACAGGGGTAGACTGATAATGCTTTGAGAAAGGTGAAAAGGCGCTTCGTCGACCAATTTTGTGTAAATTGTGATAACCGTGTAAGCAAATAAGACGCCCGCCTTAACAGCGCCCCCTAGCGGAACGGAAGGTAAAATAGACAAAGTATAAATCACAGAGCAAATGTGTTTGGCGACACAAAAGGTAGAAGAGGACTAGAGTTGCCACGAATCGTGGTTTGAATTCGAAAACCGAATATTCGTGTTCTCTGCCACTGTCTAACGATTAGACTGGCCCCTATGGCGCATTCGATAGTGACCCTGCCGTCATACGCCATAGTTTGTGAGTTCAATCCCCACCCTGGACAAACAGAACAGTGATAAACAGAAGTGTAATGAACATTATCTGTTTGTTCAGTGACATTTAAGTACATATTATAGTAGTTTATGTACATATTGTAGCTTAGACTGGCGTGGCTGCCTCGGTGGCGTAGTGGTTAGTGGGTCGCACTATAAAGCGATGGCTGTGCAAGAAGTCCCGGGTTACGATCCCCGGGTCGGACCAAAACTTTGTACCTAAGTTTTCGGAAAGAAATTCTTAGTGTCAGTCCGGAGAATGGAAGTAGGCGGTCTTGTACCCCCGTGCCTCGGAAAGCTCGCTAAGCCGTTGTTCCTGCTCCTAATCCCTCTCCAGTCGTGTCACCCTGGTGTCCCATCGGATTATGAGGGTAAAGGAATAGAGAGTGCCCTTGTGCTTGCGCACACACTTGAGCACTATAATATATCTGCGTACGTGGTAGCCGTAATCGGTTGGAGGATATTATAGTTTATGTGTATTCTTCTGTTGACTGAAATCTGTAACACGAGCTACATTGTATACGGAATCAGGGTGATGTGTGTGATGTCATATAAATATATTATTATTATAAGAATGTTAAATAAAAACAATATATTCGGTTATTCATCGCATCTCTAAAAGTATTGGTAGGCATAAAGGCCCGACCTGCTTTCACCCGCTCGAGTGGATAATATGAGATAGGTTCAGTCAAACAAACATTTGTATATAGGCCCTTTGAGTTGAAATCACAAATACTGTAAGAAAAATATCGACTATGTACATGAAAAATTATATTGTGTAACGATTCAGATGTCGCGGTCTCAACTGAATCCGTCAATCGATAAAACGCTAAACATCACAGCTGTTTCTATTGAGTGACTTTGACTGACTTTTTTTGTGGCCTCGATCACACGTTCAGCGATTTGACTGACTTCGACAGCTGACATGCATCAATTAATTTCACTTGACATTTGAAAACAAGTCTCATACAGAGGGTAAAAAAGAGTATAACCTCAAAATGGCGATCCGCCCGGGTGATGACGCGGTTAGGGACAAGCTTGTTAATAAAACATAAAATATACACATACCCCAAAACCCCCCCTCTACCTGGACTATGGACCTTAAACTACATAAAAACCAACCCCCTCAAAGACAAAAAAAACCCACTTACAATTATAATTGACGACCCGATTGGAACAGTGGTAGTGAAAGCTGCCTCTGATACAAGAGTTGCGGGTTCGATCCCCGCACAGTAAAAACATTTGTGTGCATGAACATGTTTGTTTGTATTGGTCTGGGTGTTTGCTATGTATTATAAGTATGTATTTACAAAAGAAAAGTATTATATGTATATATTTTTAATCCCACTGTTGATTGTGATATCCGTAACACAGGTGCTTGAGCTACCTATCTCGGAGTCAGATCAATGTATGTGATGTTGTGAAATATTTATTTATTTTAATTACACTAAATTCAAATTCAACCTACTAACAATAACCATGCACGACTGCCTAAACTTAAGCTATTGTAATTTTATTTAATTTAATTTAAATTTAATCGCGGAAAAAAATTAAAATTTTGTAACTCTTAAAAAAATAAGCACAAAAAAGGCAGGGAACCGGTGTCCGTAGAATTTGTTGTATATTAAAAAGAGGGTAAAAAATCAATGGTTGGGATTCTGGCGATAGGAGTCAAACACTCCGCGTGGGCAGATGCAATTCAAAGGTTTTAAATTAGTATCTAGTGGTATTAAGTTTGTAAGTAAAGTACCGCGAAATGATCCTAATAATAAGAATCGTTGAATTGTATCGTTTTCAACACTGCTATTATGTTTCGGGTCAGTTATCATGTGACTACTTGCTTGAACCTAATAGATTCTTAAAACCCGGGATTGTGTTTAGAGTGGTATCGGCAGAATCCATAGGTCGATAAAACGCATAACACCGGCATTTTATTGAGTGACTGTGACTTTGACTGAATTGGGACTGTTGACTGATTCTCAATAGTTTTATTTTATTTAAAGAAACTAAGCTTTTTACATATTTCATTATTAAACTAAGTTATATAGATATTACATTAGCATTAATAGTTTCCAAAGTTAAGTTATACACAATACTATTCTGGTAAGACAGACACCTAATTTGGTAAAACTAAAGATAAAATAATATAATACTGAGTAGGTACGATCAGCATCAAAAGTAGCTGAACACTTTTAGTACCATGTCAAAGTAACTGTTCTGCCTATTATAGTCAGTTTCTACGTAAAAAATGTTACTTCGACATGGTATTAAAGTGTTAAGCCACTTTTCATGCTGACCTACATACTTAAAAATTTCAAAACACTATGGTAAAGCTTACATTACTCGTGCGTTGATCTAAGAAGACGGCGGTACTTCGCCAGCTTCTCGTGGAATATGTCTATGTGAATGAAACTTCAATTATATGCGCTGGTGTACTCACAATAAAACTATTTTTAGTAATTAGTCTATTTTTAGTATAAGTTATTAACCTTGTGCGGATAAAGAATGTGATCAGAAATGGCGGCGATCCTATCACTTCTCGCTCGCACACTATTTGAGTATATACTCGCAATCGTGGGGTGCGAGTATTAAGACGCAAATAGTGTGCGAGCGAGAAGCGAATAGATGCGTCGCCAATTCTGATCCCATTCTTTATCGGCACAGGTTGTACGTGCTATTGACAAAATATATTCTGATAGAGCCATAATATAAAAATAAATAAATGGTTAAAAAAAATACATACCTGAACAGACTAAACCAAAGTTGTTTAGCTGTGGCACCATTGAAGTCTTGAGTAAATAAAGTAGATAGGAGCTGAGTGGATAGAAGCTAATTCGAGTGAGAATCGATAAAACTGTAAGCGCTTACAGCGACAAGTTTGAAGTATGCAAAAATTGCAAGCGGTGACAGGCTATCTACTTTAATTATACCTGTTATCAGATCATATCCAGCCTAATCCCCGTATCTGCAAATTTTGTAGCAAAAAGCACTTATCGTTAATGCTTTGAAAGTTAACAAAATCTTTTTTGTTTTTTTTTTTGAGGTAGCTGTTGAACGTTTTGTCTATCCACGAAAGCTTATTTAAAATCTGGATAACACAAAATAAAAAGTGAGTGGTAACAAGCCGAGACCAACGCATTCTAATTTTCCGAAACATTGACATCACATTTCAAAATGGGTCTCTAATTATAATGGGATGATATTATTATACTGACCGGATGGCGCAATTGGTAGTGACCCTGCCTCTTACGCCAAAGGTCGTGGGTTCGATCCCCACCCTGGACAAACATTCGTGCGATGAACACTTGTGTTTGTTCAGTGTCTGGGTGTAATATTTGTATTTAAGTATACATTTGTGTTCCTCTGTTGTCTGATATCTGTAGCACAAGTGCTTAAGCTACTTAGTACGGAATCAGGTCAACGTATGAGATGTTGTGAGAATTATTAGAATTATTATACTGTCACGGTAGCATTGCACTGCGCATGGAACTAGAAGTCAGCGGAATGTGCCATTTTCGGAAAAAACCTCACAGAGTGTGAAAGAGATCCAGCCGGACGCAGATTCTATACGAGTGCGGTAGAGAAAGAACGTCACCCAGCACGTCACCCCAGTACAAACGGCTTCGCGTAGTTTTTCAAGTATGGCTTTCTACGAAAAGGCACAGTCTGTTTAAGGTGCATGTCAATGGCACTGTCTGCTGTATATATCCTCCCACGTATTGGGTTTGGTTTGACTATGTGTGGAATACTGAAGTGCTTCGCAGAGCTAATGTAGGTGGCATTGAGTCATATCTCATGCGGCGACAGCTTCGTGGTGCGGTCACGTGTCTCGGATGCCAGAGCAGAGAGTGGCAAAGCGCATCTTCTATTCTGAACTCGAGGAGGGCATGCGTAAGCATGGCGGACATCTCCTCAGATATAAAGATGTGCTTAAGCGCCACATGAAAAAGTGTGACATTGACTCATCTTCGCATGCCCGCTTATGTCTGAGAATCTTTTCGAAAAAAGATAGGCTACGTCAGCCACATGCGAGCACACCAACGACATTTAGCTAGGAGTTGAAGCTGGTCGCCGTAGTCGAAATCGTCCGGACTCCATCATCACTATAACTTTTTCATGTAATGTTATCATTTTTGGGAAACCTCGCCCTGTCGCATGACAAGGTGAGCACGATAGTTTCCAGACCAGCATGCGAGAGCATTTCCAAACACATCCAGGAGTCCACCCAACACTTTCCTTTTTTTTTGCTAGAGGCGACAAACGAGCAAGCGAGTCATCTGATGGAAAGTAATTTTCGCCGCCCATGAACATCCGCGAAATCAGAGAGATCGCTAATGTGTTGACGGCCTTTTTACCAGAACACCTAGCTACATCGTGTTTCACAACATACCCTAACAGTTACAAGAAGATATCAATAAAACCAACAACTTATTTGTTTGACGACGGATCCCAACATGTATCTCAAAGTCAGCGCATGAAGTCCCGATTCGCAAATACAAGCCACTCGTATCAAATCTACCCACTATGCTTGTGTACCCTCTGTTAGATACGCTTCCATTTCGCAATCCAACCGGAATCAGGGCTGAGAGCAGGCTGGTGTAGTTCCTGAATGAACAGTTCAGAGAACTAGTTCACTACACCAGCCAATACTCCTAGATACAGGGTGTATCTGTGAACATTTACATCCCTTTAACCACGTGTTCTACAAATTATTCTGAAACAGCATTTGTTCTGTTACTTTTGGAAATTCGCATAAAAAAATCAACTTTTAATACGAAGTCAACCAGGTGACTCTGTCAATTTGTAGGGAGAGTTGAAATAATTTTCGATGAATTTCGAAAAGTCGTAGAACAATTAATGGTTGGTAGAACACGTGGTTAAGGGGATGTAAATGTTCACATATACAACCTGTATAATAAGGATCGGAATTAGTAGTGAAATTGACAGAGTTGATGAAATTTCTTTAGAGTTTGAAATCAAAAAATGCCCATATAATTAACTAAATAAATAAATAAGGATTGAAAAGGGCCATATCGTCCAGTGGTGGGTCTTATTGAAATATCTAATCAGAAGTTTATAGCACCATCATCAATAATTTGATATAACACTTCTACTAGAATTTAAGTCGTTTTGAGTTAAGTGAGCTAAATAAACTCACCTAATTGTGTAATTCTAATAATTTTATTAATTTAATTTAATCTAAGAATTTTATTGATTAAGTCTCTACTAAATCAATTACATTCTTTGAGTTCAAGTGAACCTAAGATATATAAACTATAGGGCTTTTTTTGTGTCAGGTGGCAAACGGGCAGACGGATCGCTTGATGGTAAGCGATTGCCACCGCCCACAGACACCCGCGACACCAGTAGAGTTACAAGTGCGCTGCCAACCTTTAAACCCCCCTTTCACGCAGCGAAACACAGCACAATGCTGCTTCACGCCGGTTTTCTGTGAGGCCGTGGTATCACTCCGGTTGAGCTGGCCCATTCATGCCGAAGCGTGGCTCTCGCATGGTCATTATCTGTAAAGGTATTAATCATTACACTTGAGTGAACTATTTCGCTCAAGTGTAACTGGATCACAGTAGCGGGTGAATAAGAGAGTATATACGAATATCGCGATTCCGTCCCACGCACCTGCCGCGACATATGAATACATAAACGCTGTTATCTAAGATAACATTCGGACAGGAGTGTATATGAAACGACACCGGAGAATAGGAGAATCATAGACTAAAACTGTGTGTCATGTATGAATCACGCTTTAGGGTTCCGCGCATTAAATGGAAAAGAAATTTATAAATAAAATAATTTGAGACAACATTACATAAATTTTCCGGGTCCCAAATTTTCCCTTGTACAGTCAACTCCAAAAATATGTATACACTTTAGGACTTTGTCACAATATATAATATAAGAAAGTAGACCTCTACTTTCTTATAGGTAAGTATTGTGTGTGACAAGGTCCTAAAGTGTATACATATTTTTGGAGTTGACTGTACTCTGGAAACAAGGAACAACGACCGCAAACCCCCAAACACAACACAAATATTTGTTTCATGTACAAACATTTTTGTTGGTTCGAGAACCCGGGTCGACGATGTCGTAATATATACCGGAAATTTAAAAATAATTTATTTTTTAAATTGATGTTAACAAAATCTATTTGTTTCACTCATAGGTAAGTATACATATGATATAAAATAATACTAAAATGAACATTATTAATATCAAAATGATTTTATACGGAATAGGGTAGGTGGGATGATGGAGCTTTTCTCCCTCATCCCACCTGCCCTATACCGTCACAGAACTACACGCGGCGCACACACACAGGACAACGCTGTCAACGCTCCACAGTGGAAAACATGCCATCACGGACTAAAAAATTTAGCAATTCCCATTTCTGCCGCACCATTAAGAAATGGAACTCGTTGCCGGCGCATGTATTTCCTCCTTCCTACAATATGGATTCCTACAAACGAAGCGTGAAGAAGCATCTCGCGGGCCAGTATGGCGGTCTCAACGGAGGTGATGCCTGACATCGCATCCGTTGTAATTGCAACGTGGGCTCTTATCTTGCTTACCAAGGAGAGCCAATATTATTTGATTTACACTGTCATTTACAATAAGCTTCCATGTAGTTGTTTATGTGTAGACATAAACCAATATTGCATAACAGTAAGGCTAATTGCATCAGTATTATTGTGGATAAATTAACAAAATATATGCAATATTACAAATTCGCCGCAAATTACGCCGTGTGGTCCCCGGCAGAGTAGAATAGGCCACCCTCACTCTAACCGAGGTGTCGTAAAAGGCGACTAAGGTAAAGCTGCTGGCATGATCATCAGCACCCAGAGAAGGAAAACTCTGCTTTATATCAAAACCCTCGCCAACCCGTCTGCTATGCGTGGTGAGTATGGCAATTACCCCTCATGTGATTGAGGGAGGCCCGTGCCCCAGCAGTGGGGACTTAAATGGGCTGATGATGATGATGATGATTACAAATTCAAGTAAAATAACGCTAATATCTTAGTAGGCACGCACTCGCTCACTGCTATGCCACACTATAATATACTGTGTCACTAAAAAAAATACGCTTCGTTGAATAGCCATAGCTCCGTTTTTGGGCTTATATGACATAGGTTACATAGGCCACCCACTTTAAACCTACTAAGGACTAATATAATCATTTTTCTATACATCTATCAAGTTGTTAGAGTACAAGTCTAGGAAACTCAAAAACTGTTTTTATAAGTATATTTAGAAATACATGCTTACACACAATTTTCCCGGTAAAGAGTTTCTGTCATAAATCTCACAGGCCCTCCCATACCTGGATGCTTACAATGAACCCTTCCCGTAACGATCGAGAATATATCTGTCGCATTCGAACAAAGGAGACACACAGCGCATTTGAAAGAGAGGGAAGCTCAAATTCTGTGGTAATGTCAGGTTCGTTGTAGGCCACCTGAGCTCACACAACTAATAAGTTCTCCCAGAGCGTTGCGATATTTCAACTGGCGTATTTGGGGCGAACTATCTGTATGCAAATATGTACCTGTTCGTCCCATCTTCGAGACCCTGCCCAATTAATAACTTCAGCCTATTTCAAAGTAAGATTGGTGTATCCCAGAAGCCACCTTGGAGTCAACTTATTTATAGGTGGCACCTTCATTGATTCTGTCACCTTTAACACAAGTGCTACTTACTTTGGAATCGGGTCGATGAGTGTGATCAGTGATATCAATATACTTACACATACTTATACACACTTATACACATGTATATTGATATCAGACCACATGTGTTGTGCTTATGTCAGTAGCCTGCCACGTTTCTAAGACTTAATTTTGCTACTAATTTCCAAGTGATTGTCTATATGATACATTTATAGTCAATTTCGATGCTGAATGATGGCTACATCCTTTACCTGAAGTTTGTCTGGTAGAGATCGCACCCAGCGATAATGCCGCCTAAATTTATTTATTTATTTATTAAACACACACCAACAATACATGCATGACCTGTTCGCTATATATATATATATTACAATTCTCACTACAGTTCTGATTCATGTATCAATTATATGTGAGTACAGCTTTCTTAATATAAATGTGTTAGTTTATTTATTAGTTAAATCTTAAGACGACTTAAGTATTTAATTGAAATTACAATTTCTTTTATTTTTATTCACTTAAACTTACCTAGCTTTTAAATCTATCTATCTATTTTTTTTTTATTTGATACCATTGTGTTTTTATCGGCTGTGTGTTTTGTTATCTAATTTAAAATTATGTAGGTTTATTTATTTGAAAGCTTAAATAATTCTAAAATTGCCATTGAAACAGCGTTTTCGCTTTGAATAGTCAATGAGATTGAGGTTTGGAAATTTAATATATGTAAATAATTTATAAAACAAATAGCTTTTGTGAATTGCAATTTCAAAACGGAATTATTTTTCAATCAATTCTATTATATTTTTAAATCACTTGAATCCAGCCTGCGGTTTTTAATTAAAATACAAAATTAAATAGGTGCGATATCATCTGTGGCCTAAAATCTGTTCGATCCACAAGAGCGGCATTCTAAGTCTCATGGTATCTTACCTTAGCCTTAGGATGACGCTCTCTAAGCTTGATTGTGAGCCAAAAATATACAAATATAATATTCGTTTGGTCATATTCATTCAGTATCCTTTTTGCAGTGACAAGGGAAGCTAGTTAACGAATAATTTTCTGCACTAAAACCTACATACATACACACTCTTAGTTTTATGGATTATATTCCACTACTGATACACTCAAAACTTTGTTAAAATAAAAACTATTGTTAATGTTCAGACCATTTTAATAATACTCTCTTAGTAGAAAGGCAAAGCGAAAACCCGAACTGAACTGAACTGAACTATTATGCAAATGCCAATCCGATCACTGTCCCTTATTCAGCCAATCAACGCTATGCTCAACTTGCCTAACGGCCTCTAATCTAGAAAGGAATTCCATAAAATGTTTCGTAATTAGATATTTCAATTTAAGAGAGTACCGCATTAAAATACCATCTTTATATTTCTTTTCAATTTTTGAATTGTAGGTTAAACCCCCTTAATCTAAAAGGAATTCGTAGTTAACGTCCTCGCAGGCACAGCCTGCGTAGTGCGGGGCCCACTGTCTATACAATTGTTATTATTTTTATACCTGTGTTTACTTAAGTAAGTCCGCCTGTCTTGATGTTCCTTGAATGTAACCTTAAAACTAACTTTAAGTAAATAAAGAGCTTTTTTCATTCTTAATGCTTAAGTACAGTCCGCGCCATCAAAGAAGTCCAGTGAAAAAAGTCCACCTAAGGTTAGCCGGGCACGATTTCCTTTTTGATATATCTATTCGTCATCTGTTATATAAAATAATAAGTAGCAAAATTCACAAGTGTCAGATATGAAGAGTCGGTTAACCCTGGTAAAACCGGATCCACACAAAAACTAATGAAAAAAGTTCGAAAACTTTTTCCATATTTTTGGCGCGGCCCGCGAAATAATATACAAGTAGGTACGTATTTTAATGTTGAGATTATGAATTCTCCGATATTATAAATTTTCGATAATTTAGTCGTAAACATGGTAACTTTTTACGCGGTGAAAGGTAATCCAATTAACGAGAAAACGTCTAAAGTATTAACGTTATTAGGGGCCCTTTACAGAGTTTTTATAGATTTTAATCAAAATCAAAAACATCTTTATTTGCATAGGTTTGTACACAGCACTTGCAAAGCGTCATACATTTAAGTAATCTAAAACTATTTATAAGTACATATGTATAATTTACATGCTAATATAATATATAAAAATATTTCACCACCGACTCGGAAAGTTCTTTCTTGTCTGGAAAGAAACTCGCCAGTTAATTGTAACATAAAATATTGATATGTTAACAAAAAAAATTGATAATGACAACAGTCGTAAATTTTTATTGTGATTTCTCAGTACTCATTATAATAATACGTGAGAACAACAACAAGAGTATCACTTTCAAAGAACTCGATGAAATAAGAATTGAAGATGTGGAGTTTTAATGTGGGTAACATAATGAGATGGTCCACATTTTTGTCGACAGCACAACATATCATATATAATTTCAGTTTGGCTCATTTGAATACCCTCAGCTGAATATAGTAAGTATGTACGAGCAGGTACGTATCGGATACAGCAACCAACCATAAGTCAGTTATACATCAGGTTCCCACAATCTGTCAAATTCCTCAATTGATATTGAATTAAAGATGTTTGACATTGAGGTGAGAATCGCCTGAAGAAATTTGAAAGTGAGTAGCTTACGCACATACTTAACAGTGTAGAGTGAGACGATATCTAAAAGCTATGTGTCATTGGAAAGATCCCAGAGAAAAGACCAAGAAAACGTAGCTATAGATTAATGTGCAAACAGAGACATTAAAAGAGTGTGTGAGATAGTGAACAGTCGCTGACTCTTATTTCTTCAATTACCTACTATTGCTTTACCGCTAAATTTTATTTTGTATTATTTAAAATAAGGTTCAATAGGACTGACATGTCTCTGTTAGACAAAAGTCCTTAATTTAAAATAAAAGAATAAAAAAAAGATACATTAAAGTATGCGAAGCCATCTACGCAGCTGAGACAGATGAAAGATCTTTAGGAACCCACCCCGAAAAAATTCAAACCGTGCGTTAGTCACCTTTCGGTTTGACTGGGCCGGCTCATAAAAAACCAGCGTAGAGCAGGGTCTGTGCTATTTCGCTGAGTCAGTGAGGGTACCGTAGGCCCAATCCGGGGAAAAGGGGGGCTTAAAGGTTGGCAGCGCACTTGTGACCGTCCACTGCTATCGGGTGTCCACAGGCGGTGGCAATCGCTTACCATCAGGTGATCCGTCTGCCACCTATCACATACGAAAACCGGCGCAATGCAAGGTCTGTGCTGTGTTTCGCTGTGTGAGTGGTGAGGGTACTGGAGGCCCAAACCCGGGATTGGGCCTCCGGCTTTAAACCCCCGGGGGTTTAAAGGTTGGCAGCGCACTTGTAACTCCACTGGTGTTGCGGGAGTCCACAAGCGGCGGCAATCGCTTACCATCCGATCTCTAGTCTCTCCCGGTGATCCGTCTGCTCGTCTGGCACCTATCACATAAAAAGAGAGAGTTGACTATAACTCCACGCGAAAGAAGTCGTGGGTGGCCGCTAGTAGTTCAAATGATACAACCGTAGTCATAGTCGAGACACGAATACCAAAAGGCATAAAACTCATAACTTTAGAAATACCAACGCTGCTGCGCCGTCGGAGAACAACGAGCTGTGATTGATCTCAAACTATTTCTTAATCAGATCATTCTCCACATTCCTTCCCGATTAAAAAAGTTCGGATACATTCGAGTATTGTTATGAGGAAAATAAACCATTGTATAAATAGCTGGCGATCAAAAATTGTAACTGGCGAGTTTCTCACCGGATCTGCTCATCCAGACCCGGTGGTAGAATCACATCATGTTTATGTAGTTTTTAGTATATTTTGTGTATCGGTATGTATTTAATTACAAGTAAAATATTATTATAGTTATAAATAGTTTCAAAAGATTTAATGTATGACAATTCGTAAGTGCTGTGTGCAATAAAGATTTTTTGAGCAAAAGTTGAGAAGGAATTTAACCCTTTCTCCCATTTTAAAAATCGCGAACTAAGTATAGTCCTGTAACAAAATTCGTGCTAACCTCTTTAAACATAATAATCATAATAATTTTCACAACATCTCATACGTTGACCTGATTCCGTACTAAGCAGCGTAAGCACTTGTGTTACAGATATCAGACAACAGAGGAACACAAATATATACTTAAATACATATATTACACCCAGACACAAACACAAGTGTTCATCGCACGAATGTTTGTCCAGAGTGGGGATCGAACCCACGACCTTTGGCGTAAGAGGCAGGGTCACTACCAATTGCGCCATCCGGTCAGTCAACATTGCGTGTTAGAAAGGGATGACATGAGCTTTAGTACGATTAATGACTTTAGATTAGCGATTTATAATAAGGTGGTTTATCTTTTTTAACTCTTGTAATCACAAAAATGATTTCCTTGAATAATCAAAGAAAACAGAAATCTCAGAGAAATAGTTTTTTAGATTTTCGCAGTTGCATTATAACTATAATTAATCAAGACGGGAATTAACACGATATTTATTATGTGATACAACATTGTGTACTCACATGTTTTGCTCGACGTTTCGGCTACGCTACAGCAGTCGTGGTAACGAGCGGAGCGTGGTCCACGTATCAAATATTAAATATCGTGTTAATTCCCGTCTTGATTAATTATACTCAGAGAAATACTCGTAAATCTAGAGACCATAGGCATAGTAAAACGTCTTTCAAGGATAATAAAACACAATCGTAAAAAAGCTAGTGGGATATTCGATAATTCAATTTTTTTTCGTAACATGATCCTTTTATGAAACATCAACCAACCAGTTTTCCCATAAAATCAAAAAGGTTTTTCTAATCCATAGAACTTCGTATGTGATCTTTCTATGAAAAACACGTTAGGGGATTGAATGTGTCAGTGAGTGTAATTTGAAATCTCTAAGCAATTGGTTTGCGAAACGTAGTAATGCAAATGTCTACATTTAGATCCTAATTAATCGTTACTATAGCAAGAATTAGGTAAACATGCCTACCTAATGTTACAATTATTTATGTTTCTTGTACATTGTATTTGTCAAGCAATCTCATCTCACATACTTTAAACTTTAGTAACAAGCCAGTATAAATTGCCCTCAAGCCATATCCTAAAGTTTTACTTACCTACCTAATTAATATTTGACGGCGAGTTTGGAAACACATGTTTACAAAGTTGTTTAATTAATATCGGTAAATATACATTTTCAAAGACTTAATACGTTAATTATGTAATTTTATTATTTTTTGAGAATTAATTAAAAATTCGTTGTTTTTTTATCATGTTTTCGTTAGTTTTTACTTACAATATCTCCGCATTTTTAACCAAATTTTACCATAATGAAATCAAAACGAAATAAAAACACTTTGTTAGAAAAAGTACATGAAGTATTGAATACAACGCACGCTCACAGCACTTAAAAAATGTATGTCATAGATCGAATTCGCCCGACCACAGACTCGTAACGCGGGCCGTAGCGTCTCGTCTACGGCGTAGCCTTCGCGAGACTGCCGCCGACTCTCGTAGCCGACTCGTAGCAGGGTTCCCGGATTTAAAAGTATAAAAGCATACTTTAGAGTTTTTATTTGGCCATTTCGCTCTAAAAGCTAGACCTTGTAAGTGGGATCTTTATTTAGAAGTTTGTCTTGTTGTGTGGGTTGTCAGAGTTTAAAGCGCCCCTGACGTAGTTAAGTAAAGTGAGGTAAGTTTTATATAGACAGTTGACAAACTTGATTGGCGTTTTTGTTTATTTTTAAGTATAGTTTATTACTATAGTGTAGCTATGATAGCTATCATTGTAATTTTTACCTCAATAAACAACTAAATGCAAATATATTATTTAAATGTACAAAAACAAGTTACAACTACAAGATTAATACACAATATGTGTCTTTTTATGCTAGAGACGACAAACGAACAAGGGGCAACCTGGTAAGTAATCAGCGCCAGCCATGAACGTCTGCGAAATCAGAGAGATCGCTAAAGGGTTGTTAGACTTTTATAAAAAACTAGCTTCGCCTAGAGTATAAATAAATAAATATTTCACAACATCACATACATTGATCTAACTCCGAGATAGGTAGCTCAAGCACCTGTGTTACGGATATTAGAATCAACAGTGGGATTACAAATAAATACATATAATACTTTTCTTTTGTAAATACATACTTATAATACATAGATAATAACCAGACCAATGCAAACAGACATGTTCATGCACACAAATGTTTGTATTGTGCGGGGATCGAACCCGCAACTCTTGGACCAAAAGCATTAGAAAAGTATTAGTCTAATCCTTACACTATTGTGTAATTTTAGAGACTTATTTTGTATGTCAATTCCTGTGGTTACTGTACCTAGTTAGTGTAGTAGTGAAAAGTGGACGTTTTTAACAAAACATACGAATCACCTCATATTGAGCTACTATAGACCATTATCGAATCCTGGATTGTGATCAAAGGTCCTTCGAAAGTAAAGCGTGCTCTTTTTTAAAAAGCCGGCAACACTTTAGCAATCCGTCTGATTTTGCGGATGTTCATGGGCGGCATTGATTACTTTCCATCAGGTGGCCCACTTGCTGTCGTCTAAAGCATAAAAAAACGCTACGTTAAGATGAGGTAGATCTTGGATTCATTGAATACACTACGCTGTGTAAATGTAATATTTCTGACCGTGGGAGAGCTGGGCCGGCTTGACCGGAGTGCCACGGCCTCCCAAAAAACCGACGTGAAGCAGCACTGTGCTGTGTTTCGTTGCGTGAATGAGGGTACCAGAGGCCTAAGCCGGGTGAAAGAGGGAGATTATTTAACGATATTCGACAGTAAATGACTTAGTCAATCTGGTATGTAAACTGTCACTAGCTGTCACTGTCAATTATCAATCTATTAATTTAGTGTAATTATGATGAAACCATAAAGTAAGATAATAATAAGTACCGAATTAGTGAAGAACAAACTGAAGTGGCAGTGGGCTGGTCATATTAGCCGCAGAACTGTCAGCCGTTGGAGCCGTAAAGTCCTTGAGTGGAGACCGCGACACGGTAAGCGTAGTGTAGGACGCCCTGCGACAAGATGGGATGACGACATTCGAAGGCTGACTGGTGTAGGCTGGATGAGAGTGGCCGAAAATCGGGAGCAGTGGCGTGTATTAGGGGAGACCTATGTCCAGCAGTGGACGAGTGTGGGTTGCTGATAATGATGATGATGATGAAGGTAATAATACTCATATTAGATGAAACTGAAGCATAGTGAGAAGAAGAATATATTGTACTCGCAGTATTATTTGCACCTAATCGTAAGTTTTTTTTTCTTTTTTTTACTGTAGATAGGTAAGCGTTTGACCATATTTCACCTGATGGTAAGTGATAATATGGTAGTCTAATATGGTCTAAGATGTAGCACGACTAAGTAGTCACAAAGAGTTCTTAATTGAATGCAAATAGAGGAACAATACACATTACTATGTTATACGTACCTAGTCGTAGATTGGGGGCGCAACAGATATCTGTTGCTATTGGACTGGCTGGCGCTGTGCCAGGTTGTGCCAGATTTAGTGATTTTCTTCTAGGCAAAAGCATAGCGATCAGTGGTTGGAAGTGGGTCGTTAAGACTGAGTGAATGAATGAATATTTATTATTTCACACAAAAGACTTAAACATAATGTAAATATAATTAATTACTCGTATATAAATCACCTACAAATAATGCGACTTTGAGATTTATACCAATGTCAATGGAATAGCTCTCTATTGAGCCAGCCGATATAGATACTTATTATTTCACTTATGTACCTACGTATTATTCGTTTCTATCCTACTTGTTCCAAATATAAAAAAACTTGAAAAGGTACATAAGTTTAAACTTCTATTTTAATTTTTTGACATGACTTTTTCAACTACTACTGTATAGATAATAGTAAAAAGAAAAGCAGATTATTCACCTCGCCTTAAGTAATTCATTCATATTGATCTCATGCCTGTTAGAGCCCTCGCTGAAGCACTCGATGCAATAATAAATTACTTTGTGCTCGGTGCAATAATCTACTATTTTTGTCGATAGATCAAATCAAAATACTACCTACAAGCTGCCAAAAATGCAATACTCAAATTCATCATCTACCTTCTCCTTATTTCATGGTTACATTTTCGGAATCATTTTCTCAAGAATTGTTTAAATAACCACAGTTTAAGAAACTATCCGAAACGCGCAGATTTCATCACAATTTTTTCCGTCACCGCCGAGCAAATGGTAGAAATACGTACATGATTAATCCAGGGGTGTGTGCTTGGTTTTTGACTTACGATCTCCATTTGAAAGCATATTTACTAAGGTACATAGCTCTAACTAGCATTTTTATATTTGTCATGTCACGTGTGTAAACCATAAGGATTGCACCACCCTCCCCTCTTCTATCTAATGTCCTTGTCCTGAAGGTTGTCTGGTAGAGATCGCTCCTAGCGATATGACCGCCTAAATTGTACATTGTGTCTCTGTATACCTAGCTTTTTAGTTTTGTATGTTGTGCAATAAAGAGTGATCTATCTATCTATCTACAAATATTTACAATACAGTGCTTCTAAATGGGAAATTCTCCTCACCCAACTCCACTGATATTGCGGATGTACATGGGCGGCGGCAATCACTTACTGATTGTAAGTGTGTTCCGTCTGCTCGTCTGCCACCTGTCACATAAAACCAAAGATACCTCTTCTTCATTGCTCACCGGATTAGCAAGCTTAAGTGGCAGTGGGCTGGCCATATTAGCCGCAGAACCGACAACCGATGGGGTAAACGAGTTCTAGAGTGGAGACCGCGTGTTGGCAAACGTAATGTAGGGCGCCCTCTGGCTAGGTGGGGGCACGATCTGCGCAGGATGGCTGGCAAGAGCTGGATGCGAGAAGCTATGGATAGATCACAGTGGCGATCAATTGGAGAGGCCTACGTCCAGCAGTGGACTGCGATAGGCTGATGATGATGATGATGATGATGATGATGATGATGACCTCTTCTTAATCGACTAAGCTTTTATAGCTCAGTATATTATGCCGTGTGGTCCCCGGCAGAGTAGAATAGGCCACCCTCACTCTTACCGAGGTGTCGTAAAAGGCGACTAAGGTAAAGCTGCTGGCATAATCATCAGCACCTAGAGAAGGAAAACTCTGCATTCATATCAAAACCCTCGCCAACCCGTCTGCCAAGCGTGGTAAGTATGGCAATTACCCCTCATGCGATTGAGGGAGGCCCGTGCCCCAGTAGTGGGGACTTAAATGGGCTGATGATGATGATATTGTGCCCAATTCTTTTCTAAATGCACAATCACTTTTAGCTTTAACACAAACTTTTAGCTAACACGGGCTTACGACGATCTCCGCACTTCAACTTTTACGAGTACAACTTCAATTTCTATATAAAACGTGGTGAGCTCATAAAATGGGAACTCAGTTCTAACTTTCTTTAATGGTAGCTTAGTGGTTAAGAACGCGCCTTCCATACTGCAGGTTGTAGATTCTAATATGAGCATGCATCTCTGGATTTTTCAACTCTATATGCGTATTTCTGCCACTAACTCGGCGGCGAGGGAAAAGATAGTGAGGAAACTTGCGCGTTTCGAATAGTTTCTGACCTGAAACATGATTCTGTTACTCTGGTTTCCCTGTTAAAGGGTTTCATAGATTAGAGTGCAATCGCTTCATTGTACGTAGGTACAATGAAGCGATGAACACACATTTGTGAGCACAGTACAAACATTTGTGTGCATGAACATGTCTGTTTGTATTGGTCTGGGTGTTTTCTATGTATAATAAGTATGTATTTACAAAAGAAAAGTATTATTGTGTATATATTTGTAATCCCACTGTTGATTTTGATATCCGTAACACAGGTGCTCGAGCTACCTATCTCGGAGTCAGATAAATGTATGTGATGTTGTGAAATATTTATTTATTTAAAAAAAAAACTATTACCAGACTTCTCAAATCCTGAATCATGGTCTAAGCGTAACCCAGGCTCCAAAGCGACGGATTTGGACGCAACTGGGAATTACAAGCTGTGCTGAGTCAACTCTAGCTTTCTTTAACAGCATAAAACCAAATGCGACAGACCCACGAAAAGAGCATTTTTTCTACTCGGCATCCGAATAGAAATTCTCCGCAAAAAATGGCGAGCAGATTAAAGCAAAACTTAATTAAAATACGATGAGAGCGACATCGTTCACGAATATAAAAGAAAGAGACGATATCACCATTATTAATAAAACTGGGCTAAATATTTCGCTGGAAAGATGATAATTCACTTTATTCATTGTGAAATATATCTGTAACGGGAATCTTGCCTATATACATACCTGTGTGGTACGGAGTGATACCACTGCCTCACAGAAGACCGGCGTGAAGCAGCGCCTGCGCTGTGTTTCGACGTGTGAGTGAGGTTACCGGAGGCCCAATGGGGGGGGGAAGGGGGAAAGGTTGGCAGCGCACTTGTGACTCCACTGGTGTTGCGGCGGAATTGCTTACCATCTGGTGATCAGTCTGTTCGTCTGCCACCTCTCATATAAAAAAATATACATACCTATTCAACAAATAATATTAATAAATAAATAAAACGTTTAGGTATCTCCCAATAGAAACTTTACGTTTAGGTATTAGGTAAAAAAAAAAACAATACACAGTTTCGCATTACGTAATAGTTGAAATAAAAAAGCAACATTCAGACGAATAGCGAAATAATAATTTTTGAAGTCGGTTAATAATAAGGGAGACAGAAGCCCATCGAGGAGGGGGAGGCGGCGTCGACAATATGCGCGTCTCCCTCCTTTCCTTGTAGGCGCACGGTACGGGAGTACCAGGGAGGTCATTGCGCCGGTCACCTCCAGTGCTCGTTAGGGACGGCTGCTCACCCTCGGCTGTTCCTAACACCCCCTTAGTTCACTATAACCCATCCGCCCCACGGCAGAGCCCATAACTAACTAGGTTGGCGCAGCGACCCAAAGTGAGCCTTGGCCTCCGATAATAAGAGTCTCCATCTAGGTCGGTCCTGCACCACCTCCTGCCACTTATGAAAAAAAGATTGGAGAACGCTCAAGACATGGACACACTCACTCTTTGTGAACTTCGCCAAAGCGTATGATAGCATTGACCGCCACGCTCTCTTTAAAATACTCAGAAATTTCCATATTTCCTCCAAGCTGGTCAATAGGATCCAAGTAGCTACCAAAGAAAGTAGGAGCCCATACTAAGTTAAAAACCTGTGACATAGGTCTCCTGGTTTCCTTATCCCGGACAAAACAGTGGTTATGTAAACGCGGTCTTATGTAAAACAGGTTATGTACAAAATCAGATAGTTACATCGACCCAGACTCAAAATACTTGTAAGTAGCTACATATAAATAACATACACTTATGTAGTAGGTATCACAAGTAGTAACGTACCTAATATAATATACTAATAATAAATAGATAACCCTTATTACAATTATTGTCAGGTACATATTCAATTTTTTTTTATATATGAGGTGGCAGACGACCAGACGGATCACCTGATTGTAAGCAATTCCGCCGCCTTGAAATTATGATTTTAGCAGTCTATGTATTAGTACGCGTGTGGTCCCCGGCAGAGTAGAATAGGCCACCCACACTCTTACCGAGGTGTCGTAAAAGGCGACTAAGGTAAAGCTGCTGGGATAATCATCAGCACCTAGAGAAGGAAAACTCTGCATTCATATCAAAACCCTCGCCAACCCGTCTACCAAGCGTGGCGAGTATGGCAATTACCCCTCATGTGATTGAGGGAGGCCCGTGCCCCAGCAGTGGGCACTTAATTGGGCCGATGATGATTCAATTTATATAGAACAGCAGATTTTTTTGTTTTCAGGATGTAAACGATAGAATAATGGTGTATTTCATTTTATGCTGGAGGCGAAAAACGAGCAAGCGAGTCACCTGATGGAAAGCAATCATCGCCGCCCATTAACATCCACGAAATCAGAGAGATCGCTAATGCGTTGCCGGGTTTTTTAAAAAGGAGTACGCTCTTCTCTTGAAAGGTATAATTTATTAGAACATATTATAGACCCTGTATCCAGCCTGTGAGCTTTTTAAGGTGACGGGTAGGGCACACTAGCGATGCCAATCGATTTTAATTTTTAGCTACTAAACCGGGTCAATTTTATACTATTTCGGGGTTACAACCTCTCGGCAAACACTTATACTATTTATTAAATAACCATGCACAAATGTTGGGTCGGTTTTTGTACGCGAAAAATTGATTCACGCCAAAAGTGGCCCCTCGGCGGTAATCCAAAATTCGAGTTCAAAAGCAGACTAAACAGTTAACTATAAGTATTAAATAAATAGTATAGGTGTTTGCCGAGAGGTTGTAACCCTGAAATTGTTTAAAATAGATCCGGTTTAGTAGCTAAAAATTAAAATCGATTGACGTCGCTAGTGTACCCTACCCGTCACCTTAACATCTTTTTAATAATATACATGGGACGCCCTGTAAAGGCAACGCAATAAACTTAAAAAACAAAACAGAAAGTTAATAAAAAGTATTTAACTTTCTGTTTTTTTTTTGAGTTTTCATATCGAAAACTTATTATATTATGATAAATACAAGTAAGATCAGGTAATGTTTACTTACAAACATTATAAGAACTAAAAATTTCTTGGAGTCAATGCGCATAGTTTTAATTTGAAGAATAAATTGGCCCGAACTTCATTCTGCAGCGGGATTTATTTAGTTTTATATAGGGCTGCCCAAAAACAATTGGATATTTTTCACGCATTATTTTGTTATAATATTTCTAAAACATTTATATATGTGTTAACTAAAACGGTGTAATAAATAGTTCACTTTCTCTTTTCGACATTTTTTTATGAATATTTTTTGTTACAAGCGTCAAAAACCGTTTTAGCCAATAAATGTTTATTGAACGTTTATTTTATTTTTTTATGTGATAGGTGGCAGACGAGCAGACGGATCATCTGATGGTAAGCGATTGCCGCCACCAATGGACACCCGCGACGCCAGCGGAGTCACATCATCATCATCGTCAGCCCATTTAAGTCCCCACTGCTGGGGCACGGGCCTCCCTCAATCACGTGAAGGGTAATTGCCATACTCACCACGTTTGCCAGACTTACAAACATTATAAGAACTAAAAACTTTGTGGCTTATTCTACTCTGCCAGGGACCACACGGCCGTTTTTAATGTATAGTAAATAATATACTTAATATGGCTGGTCTCTAAACACAAATATGTGGATTTAGAATGGTCTGTATGGAATTATTATTTTAATTATCATCACACTTTGTATGCTAGTTTCTGGTGAATTGTGCAAGCTACATTATTTATTTATACCACCCCTTGTACCACTTTTCTGGCAAATAAATTATTTTTGATTTCTAAACGTGTCCATACTCCAGGAACTCGGCATCACAAAGCGTCTATCAATCATAGTACAGACGCGCATACTGCAGTACTTTGGTCACGTCTCTAGGCGTGATAACGACTCGATAGAGCGGCTGGTCGTTCAGGGAAGGATAGAGGGACCCCTACCACGCGGCAGATCACCGATGCGCTGGACTGATCTAGTGAAATCCGCAATAGGAAACCCCGTGTCAGACTGTGCCAAACAGTCTGTAAACAGAGGGAGATGGCGAGAGATCGTGAGTAAAGCTGTCTCCGCCTCTAACACCAACAAGGACGCCTCAATGTGACCACGACCGCTCTGGCAAGAGCGTAGCGACAGAGAAGAAGAAAAAGAAAAAGCCTGTCCTCAACGACGTTCCACGTTAACCCTAACACCCGAACCTGTGAAGGAGAAGTAGGACCTAGAGTCACTTCAGTGACATCCGTGGCGTGCAATTCTGAGGGAATCAAAGCTAATGCACTTTTACAGTTTGAAAACCCATGACCGCATATCAAAGCAAGCCTCTTTGTGATAGACAGAAATCTCAAAAGCTCGTTGGGAAGCTTCGTCTACTGTATCAAAACTTCCCAAAAAATCATCCATATAATGGTCATCGATGATAGACCGTAGAGCTTCTGGAAATTGAAGTTGGAATTGGAAGGATTCTCAATACATTACCTGTAACTGATCCTACATATGCTTTTTGTGACAATTTGACATTAGTTAAACTGTTTCCTTCTGATATATTGTTCCTAGGGGAATTATTAAGAATCCCACAGATGAGAATGTGTAAGAATTTTCTTAACAAGCGAATACTTCAATATTTAGAAGAAAAAAAGCTAGAAAACAATAGTACTGGAAGCATCTTCAGTGAACTTGATAGTATCAGGAATGACAAACCTAAATCAACAATATCAGAAAGAACACCCGGCTTCCTTCTCCCAGCAGCAACACCCATCGAGAAAGAAACTAAAATTTTCAAACCCGAGGATGAACAAGATGATGACTCTCCGGATGAAAGAGGAGACCTCTCCTTGCCGCTCAATCTCCGATTCCATTCCAACTGGGACTTTCCTCTCAGAGAATGAGATCAGAGAACCAGATGGATTGTATGAGGTTCGTTGAAGAAAATTCTTCACTAAGAGGTTTCCTCATTTGCCAAGGATAAAATGCCCCAGAAAACCTTTTCATAAATAATTCTACGCCCTCTCTACCTGAATAGCCTAGATGATACAAACCCACAGGCCTACCTAAGAAATGGGAACAGTTAAAGAACAGAGATCCAATAGCAGCATGGAACTCCCTTAATCAAACTGTGATAAGATATATAAACTCAGCTTACTCAAGACAGAGGAATCAAAATTGACTCTGCGGAGACTTCTATTGACTTTTTCACATTCAAGATCTTAAGCAAGAGATCTCTGAGACAATAAAAAAGTCAATAAAATGAAAACCTTCAAGAACATAGCCAACAAAACACGTCCTTTCATAATGATAGGGGTCAAGAAACCCACAGATCATAGATTGACATCAGCAACGACAAAAACTGACCGCTTCGAAAAAATACAGTAGGGAACTTTGGTAGAGACTGTAAAAAGTAAAGCCTGTCCTCAACGACGTTCCACGTTAACCCTAACACCCGAACCTGTGAAGGAGAAGTATGGACTCTTAGTCACTTCAGTGACATCCGTGGTCGTGCAATTCTGAGGGAATCAAAGCTAATGCACTTTTACAATTTGAAACCCTATGACCGCATATCAAGCAAGCCTCTTTGTGAATAGACAAAATCTCAAAAGCTCGTTGGGAAGCTTCGTCTACTGTATCAAAACTTCCCAAAAAATCATCCATATAATGGTCATCGATGATAGACCGTACAGCTTCTGGAAATTGAAGTTGGAATTGGGAAGGATTCTCAATACATTACCTGTAACTGATTCTACATTATGCGTTTGTGACAATTTGACATTAGTAAAATGTTTTCCTTCTTGATTATAATTGTTCCCTAGGGGAATTATTAAGAATCCCACAGATGAGAATGTTAAGAATTTCTTAACAACGGCGAAACTCAATATTTAGAAGAAAAAAAAGCTAGAAAACAATAGTACTGTAAGCATCTTCAGTGAACTTGATAGTATCAGGAATGACAAACCTAAATCACAATATTCAGAAAGAAACACCCCGGACTTCCTTCCCCAGCAACAAAGCAACACCCGTCGAGAAAGAAACTTAATTGTCAAGCCGCGGATGATCAAGATGATGACTCTCAGGATGAAGAGGAGACCTCTCCTTAGCGACTCAATTCCGATCTCCATTCAACTGGGACTTCTTCAGGAGAATGAGATCAGAGAACCAGATGATTGATATGAGGTGCGTTTGAAGAAAATTCATTCACGAAGAGGTTTCCTCATTTGCAAGGATAAAAATTGCCCCAGAAACCTTTCATAAATATTCTACGCCCTCTCACCTGAATAGCCTAAGATAACCCCCCTAAACCCACAGGGCCTACCCTTAAGAAATGGGAAACAGTTAAAGAACAGAGACCAATAGCAGCATGGAACTCCCTTAATCAAACTGTGATAAGATATATAAACCAGTATCGAACAAGGAACAAAATTGACTCTAGCGGGAGTACTTCTATGACTTTTTCAACATTCAAGATCTTAAAGCAATGAGCTTCTCTGAGACAATTAAAAAAGTCAATAAAATGAAAACCTTCAAGAACATAGCCAACAAAACACGTCCTTTCATAATGATAGGGGTCAAGAAACCCACAGGATCATAGATTGACATCAGCAACGACAAAAACTGACCGCTTCGAAAATACAGTAGGGAACTTTGGTAGAGACTGTAAAAAGTAAAGCCTGTCCTCAACGACGTTCCACGTTAACCCTAACACCCGAACCTGTGAAGGAGAAGTAGGACCTAGAGTCACTTCTGTGACATCCGTGGCGTGCAATTCGGAGGGAATCAAAGCTAATGCACTTTTACAATTTGAAACCCATGACCGCATATCAAAGCAAGCCTCTTTGTGAATAGACAAAATCTCAAAAGCTCGTTGGGAAGCTTCGTCTACTGTATCAAAACTTCCAAAAAATCATCCATATAATGGTCATCGATGATAGACCGTACAGCTTCTGGAAATTGAAGTTGGAATCGGGAAGCATTTTATTTTTTACCCACGTGCAGTACAAGGGCTAGATGCTGCACCGAATATCATCGAAGACATTCGAAATTCTTGTAAAGGCAAATCAGGGCTGTCTCTCCAAAAAAAACGTTGGGAATCCCTGTCTTCAGGTCTTATTTTAATTTGTGGAAACATTTCCCTGATGTCCCCGGACAGAGCAACCTTGCCTTCTCTGAAGCGTAAAACGATCCCGAGCAATGGCTGAAGCAGATCGGGCCCCGCTAACAAAAGCGAATTAAGGCTGACCCCTGCACATTTCGCCGCTGCATCGTGAACAACGCGTAATTTCTTTTTGTGAGCATGAACTACACCAAAGTGCGGGAGATACCATGGGATCCGGCTAGTAGGAGGACCCGAGCAAGGTTCCGCGTAGCCCTTGCTAATCATGCCATGGACGTTCTCTTTATAGGCATCGGCATACGCGGTGTCTTTGACCATCTTCCGCTCTAGACTAGTGAATCTAGAAAGAGCTAACTCGCGGCTACTAGGAACGAAGTTTATATTGTCACGCCATAAAAGGCCTGTCTCGAACCTACCAGACTCTAGGACGCCTGTTGTGTCTTCCAAAATATTCAATGCGCGTTGTTCACTAGCCGTGCGGTGGTCAACCTTCTGTATTCCAATGGAATCTAGACGAAAATAATCCTTAACCACAACATCCAACGAGGTGTCCGTATTGACAGCGCCAGTGATGTGATTAACTGACAGATGAGAAGACAAAGTAGCGACAGACTCATTAGATGTAGTGGCACAAGATCCGTTAGGCACATGACCAAACAAAACCCACCCCAGGGCGGTACGCGCGGCCGCAGGTTGGTCGCGAGTGCCGCGGCGTACTTCCGTGGGAATTATTACGTGCCAATTATCCGCACCTATAAGAAGCATGGGTTTCGCATCGTCATAACACAGACAATCTGCTAAATCAGACAAATAGCGATACTCAATAATATCATCTAACCGAGCAGATTGTCTGTTGATGCCTAGGTTAGGTATCGATCGCGCGCAGATGTCTAAGGCGTTATCACTATGACGACCTTTTACCTTAATGTCCACGTACCTCATGTCGGTCTGTGTGCTCAAACCACCTATGCAGTCAATGTTCAGCTTACACTTAGGTCCCTTAGCACCCACAGAGTCGGCAATAGATTGGTCTAACAGGGTCACGGAGCTCCCATCGTCAAGGAGCGCGTACGTGTCCACGCTTCCCAGAGGTCCAGAAACCGTGACCGCCATCACCTTGAGTAGCGGCTTCAGGCTAAATCGATGAGGCGGCGCAGAGCTGTGCGCCACGACAGCGGTTGGCGACTCCACCTTTTGACGAGACTTGGTTGTGGAGTTTCGGTGTCAGAAATATTTGTAGCCGAGTGTACATCGACGTGCGCAGACGTAGCAGCCCGGGCCCTATGCAGTAACGTGTGGTGTCGCCTGAAGGTAGGACATCCTTCAACCTCACACCTCTTTTTGCAAAGTCGGTAATTGTGCGAACCCCTACTCAAACATTTCCGACAAACCTTATTTTCCATCACCCATTGCCAACGATCATCAACACAAAGTGATAGAAAACCTTCGCAATCGGCAGACGCTATGCTTGCCTACACGACAGTACTGGCATAGATTAGAAGCTATTCGAACCATTTGACGTTGTCGCGATTGCGTAGATTTTGTCTTTGACAGTTTTGATGGGTTGACTTTGATATTTGACGGCATTGACAGGAGTCAACTCTGATGTTATGAACCCAAATTTAATTTGCAAATTAGCTTCATATTCCAGAAAATCGGCTAAATTTTCCAACTTAAATTTAGTCGAGTTGACTCGCGCCATCGCAAAATCAGCCCACCTTGATCGAAGGAGTGGGGTCAACTTACCAACTATTGTGTTGGCGAGCTCAGGTGAGGCAAGGTATTCTGGCTGATTGAGGAGCCGGATAACCTCGACACAGTTACGGACTCGGCATGCAAGGATGTTCAGCTCCCGCGGGGCCTCGTGCGTCGCGAGCCTAGGGAGACCACGAACGAGAGCGAGTTGCTGCAGGACTATGTACTCTGGTTGGGCGAACCTATTCTCCAGCGCCGAGATGACAAGTTCAGGATCGTCAGCAGAAACGAGAAGCATTGCCACTGCCTCACGTGCCGGGCCGTGGAGCGCCGCGGAAATCCTCGCGATGTTGTCGCTCGGCGAGAAACTGGCTTTGGACTGATGATAAGCCCTCTTAAAAGGCAGCCAGTCCAACGCGCGGCCATCAAACCTAGGGATGTCACTCACCCTGATATTCTTCTTTCCCAGGTCCGCGATAGCGTTCGCCAACATAATAAAATTGTCAGGTGTACCTACATTTTGGTTCTGAGTTTTATTTCTGTACAAATCACAGTCAATACTACGGTGGTGTGTGCCTAACAATGGTGCATGATGTGAGTTGGTACAGAAGTCCGTAGCGTGGTATTCTGGCACGCCGCTGTGACAAGGGAGGGTTGTAGTGCGCAGCACAGCAGGTTCCCCGGCGTAGCGGGGCGCGGAGGCGCGCACCGGGGTTGAGGAGGCCTCTCTGGCCTGCAACTCGGCGGCTGCAATTTCGTGCGGCGGAGCGCACGTTCCCAACGGGGGGTCGTGTGTAACGCCGAGACCCCGATCATTATTACATTCCCTGTCGAACGAATGCACAGAGTTACAATGTTGATTCAGATGTTCGCTTGAACGCGCTAGCCATTGTTCTACTCCAGCCCGTGAACTACGTGACGTGCTGGCAATGGCAGCGAGTTCCGCTCTTAGTTCGAGGTCCGCTAACGATTTCTCGCGTCTAGCGGCAGCCTCCGCCCGCTGCTTGGCGCGCTCAGCGGCGGCCTTTTCGCTTTCAGCAGCGGCTTGATCGCGTTCTGCCTCGATTCTAGCAAGACGTCGAGCGTGCTCTACTTTTGCTGCCAATTTCTGAGCCCTAATCGTATTGGCTGAATTAGAACTATTGGATGCAATAGATAAAGGAGGGGTAAACCGTATCGGTGCGCCCTGTACGGGCGTTTGAGGGTGAGGTACGCAGGACGTCGCCGGTGCGAGGGCACCGTCAAGAGAAGCGCCGTCCTCAGATGCGATATCACGACGACACGTCGCCTCCTCCTTGCGAGCAGCTGCACGAGCTCTGGTTTCCATGGGCTCCGCTTTGCTTCCTGACACCAACTTGTTGAGGATTGCCGAAAGGATATTTCACCATTAAAACGTACTCGCGTGTAGAATCGATGAATTTTATTGGCCGAATGACATGAGAAAAAAAGACATATAAAAACAAAATGTATAAAAAGCAAATCACTAAAATTTGGAAATATTGGCCAAAAAGTATCATATCGATGCTGGTCGCCAACATGGCCCCCGACGGTGTGAAGCACCAACTCTACTGGCCGGCGACCAGCAGCGCTACCTTGCGGGTAGGTCGGCGCAGCACGCCCCCTTTCGTGGCGATATCCACAACCCTCACAACGCCGTCCTTTCCTGGGTGTACGGCCACAATCCGTCCACGTGGCCAACAGTTCCTCGGCAGATTGCCGCGGCAACGAAGACAAGGTCTCCAACCCTCAATGGCCGTGTTGTAGGAATTGCTTTCTTAGCCACAAGTGTTGGTAGGTACTCTCGCACGAAGCGCTGCCAAAAATGGTCAGCGAGTCTTTGCGCCTTCCTCCACTCAGCACGTCTGTGCAGATCCGCATCGTCGAAAATTTTCACCGCCGACTCAGTGCCGGTGGTTCCGATTAGGAAGCAAAATGGTGAAAGTGCACGCTCCGCATCCGCCTCAACTGATACATGGGTCAGTGGTCTAGAGTTTACAGTTGCTTCAGCCTCCAGTATCAGTGTTCGGAGCACTTCTTCTTTAGGTGACCGTTCCTTGAGCGTCACTGCAAGCGCACTCTTTACTGACCGTACCATCCGCTCCCAACATCCGCCCATGAAAGGCGCAGACGGAGGAATAAATCTCCACTGTATTTTGCGGCTAGTGCAGAAGTCAAACAGCTCAGGTAAAATCTTAGCGGCACCAACAAAGGAGGTGCCGTTGTCCGAGTAAATTATAGCTGGGCAACCTCTCCTGGCAACAAAACGTCGCAAAGCCATCAAAGCGGAATCCGAAGATAAACTATGGACGACCTCCAAATGCACCGCTCTTACCGTCAAGCATGTGAACAGCGCGATCCATCTTTTTTCGGTGCGTCTGCCGATGGTCACATTCAAAGGACCGAAATAATCTAAGCCGACATGGGTAAAAGGCCGTTCATGGTGTGCTAGTCTTGAACGGGGTAAATCTCCCAATGGCGGTGTCACCGGTGTGGTCTTCCGATTGCGGCAAACCTGGCATCTCTTCGCCGTTCCTCTTACAGCTGGCCTTAGACCGAGGACGTAAAATCTCTGCCGAAGTTCGTTGACAACCGACTCGTGGCTTCCGTGAGCGAATCTGACGTGATAGGAAAGTATCAGGAGCCTGGTTATCGGGTGCTTTCCGTCTAATATAATGGGTTGAGACTCCACGGCTGCGGTGGCGGTAGTCCGGCCATCAAGACGAAGTAGGCCATCTTCTCCAATTTTAATCGCGAGATTTCGAAGTTTACTTTCAGTTGAAATGGGTCGTGCTGCATGAACGCGTATTAAATCATCGAAAAATGAATCTAACTGAATTTTGAGAAATAAATTACTTTCTGCAACGTTAAGATCGTTGACTGACAAAAAAATATAATTGTTAGAGTCCCGAAGGGGGATAGACGAAAATTTTGAATTTGGACGTATTCTAGATAAAAAGATTGCCAAACACTGATGGATTCGCGCCGTGGCACGAAGCAACCGTAGCCAACAACTAAATCGTTGGTGATCCGCAACTACCGGTGAAGGCAGTTGTCGCGGTGAGGAAACTATATGTCCCACCAATTCCGAAGGACGCTTCAGCTCTTCGGAAACTGGAGGGACTTGACTCACCGGTTCCTCGGGCCACTTTGACTGCGGAGACAAAAGAAACGAGGGACCGGTGAACCAACGCGACGAGGTGGCAAAGTTGTTGTTTCGCGTAGCGTCGTCCGCAACATTTAAAGCCGTGGGAACGTATCTCCAACTTTGAACGTTTGTTGTTTCAGCTATCTCTCCCACCCGGAACGAAACAAAGGCTTTAAACGAGCAGGCGTCGCTGCGGAGCCACTTCAAAACAGTAAGCGAATCTGTCCAGAAAAAGGTCTGATCGGGTTTCCGCTTGTGTGCATCGATAATATAGGCACTGAAACGAGACGCGATAAGGGCAGCCTGTAATTCTAACCTTGGAATAGAGACAGGCTTTAGAGGCGCTAATCGACCCTTGCCCCCAATCAGAGATAAGCTTACAGTTCCGTCGTCGCTAGTAAAACGCCAATAGCCAACGCAAGCGTAAGCTCGTTCGCTCGCGTCAGCGAAGATATGAAGTTGGACGTCTTTGATCTTATCAGAACCTGGCAAATAGCATCGGGGTACGGAACAGTTACGCAAATTTTGAATTTCGAGGAACCAATCATTCCAATCTTTGATCAAATGGGCTGGTAAAATTTCATCCCAATTAATACCCAATTTCCAGGTCTTTTGAAACAAAACACGTCCTTTCATAATGATAGGGGTCAAGAAACCCACAGGATCATAGATTGACATCAGCAACGACAAAACTGACCGCTTCGAAAATACAGTAGGGAACTTTGGTAGAGACTGTAAAAAGTAAAGCCTGTCCTCAACGACGTTCCACGTTAACCCTAACACCCGAACCTGTGAAGGAGAAGTAGGACCTAGAGTCACTTCAGTGACATCCGTGGCGTGCAATTCTGAGGGAATCAAAGCTAATGCACTTTTACAGTTTGAAACCCATGACCGCATATCAAAGCAAGCCTCTTTGTGAATAGACAAAATCTCAAAAGCTCGTTGGGAAGCTTCGTCTACTGTATCAAAACTTCCCAAAAAATCATCCATATAATGGTCATCGATGATAGACCGTAGAGCTTCTGGAAATTGAAGTTGGAATTGGGAAGGATTCTCAATACATTACCTGTAACTGATCCTACATATGCTTTTTGTGACAATTTGACATTAGTTAAACTGTTTCCTTCTGATATATTGTTCCCTAGGGGAATTATTAAGAATCCCACAGATGAGAATGTTAAGAATTTTCTTAACAAGCGAATACTTCAATATTTAGAAGAAAAAAAGCTAGAAAACAATAGTACTGGAAGCATCTTCAGTGAACTTGATAGTATCAGGAATGACAAACCTAAATCAACAATATCAGAAAGAACACCCCGGCTTCCTTCTCCCAGCAAGCAACACCCATCGAGAAAGAAACTAAATTTTCAACCCGAGGATGAACAAGATGATGACTCTCCGGATGAAGAGGAGACCTCTCCTTGCCGCTCAATCTCCGATTCCATTCCAACTGGGACTTTCTCTCAGGAGAATGAGATCAGAGAACCAGATGATTGTATGAGGTTCGTTGAAGAAAATTCATTCACTAAGAGGTTTCCTCATTTGCCAAGGATAAAATGCCCCAGAAACCTTTTCATAAATATTCTACGCCCTCTCTACCTGAATAGCCTATATGATACAAACCCACAGGCCTACCCTAAGAAATGGGAACAGTTAAAGAACAGAGATCCAATAGCAGCATGGAACTCCCTTAATCAAACTGTGATAAGATATATAAACTCAGCTTACTCAGAACAAGGAATCAAAATTGACTCTGCGGAGACTTCTATTGACTTTTTCAACATTCAAGATCTTAAGCAAGAGATCTCTGAGACAATAAAAAAGTCAATAAATGAAAACCTTCAAGAACATAGCCAACAAAACACGTCCTTTCATAATGATAGGGGTCAAGAAACCCACAGGATCATAGATTGACATCAGCAACGACAAAACTGACCGCTTCGAAAATACAGTAGGGAACTTTGGTAGAGACTGTAAAAAGTAAAGCCTGTCCTCAACGACGTTCCACGTTAACCCTAACACCCGAACCTGTGAAGGAGAAGTAGGACCTAGAGTCACTTCTGTGACATCCGTGGCGTGCAATTCGGAGGGAATCAAAGCTAATGCACTTTTACAATTTGAAACCCATGACCGCATATCAAAGCAAGCCTCTTTGTGAATAGACAAAATCTCAAAAGCTCGTTGGGAAGCTTCGTCTACTGTATCAAAACTTCCCAAAAAATCATCCATATAATGGTCATCGATGATAGACCGTACAGCTTCTGGAAATTGAAGTTGGAATTGGGAAGCATTTTTATTTTTTACCCACAGTGCAGTACAAGGGCTAGATGCTGCACCGAATATCATCGAAGACATTCGAAATTCTTGTAAAGGCAAATCAGGGCTGTCTCTCCAAAAAAAACGTTGGGAATCCCTGTCTTCAGGTCTTATTTTAATTTGTGGAAACATTTCCCTGATGTCCCCGGACAGAGCAACCTTGCCTTCTCTGAAGCGTAAAACGATCCCGAGCAATGGCTGAAGCAGATCGGGCCCCGCTAACAAAAGCGAATTAAGGCTGACCCCTGCACATTTCGCCGCTGCATCGTGAACAACGCGTAATTTCTTTTTGTGAGCATGAACTACACCAAAGTGCGGGAGATACCATGGGATCCGGCTAGTAGGAGGACCCGAGCAAGGTTCCGCGTAGCCCTTGCTAATCATGCCATGGACGTTCTCTTTATAGGCATCGGCATACGCGGTGTCTTTGACCATCTTCCGCTCTAGACTAGTGAATCTAGAAAGAGCTAACTCGCGGCTACTAGGAACGAAGTTTATATTGTCACGCCATAAAAGGCCTGTCTCGAACCTACCAGACTCTAGACGCCTAGTTGTGTCTTCCAAAATATTCAATGCGCGTTGTTCACTAGCCGTGCGGTGGTCAACCTTCTGTATTCCAATGGAATCTAGACGAAAATAATCCTTAACCACAACATCCAACGAGGTGTCCGTATTGACAGCGCCAGTGATGTGATTAACTACCAAATGAGAAGGCAAAGTAGCGACAGACTCATTAGATGTAGTGGCACAAGATCCGTTAGGAACATGACCAAACAAAACCCACCCCAGGGCGGTACGCGCGGCCGCAGGTTGGTCGCGAGTGCCGCGGCGTACTTCCGTGGGAATTATTACATGCCAATTATCCGCACCTATAAGAAGCATGGGTTTCGCATCGTCATAACACAGACAATCCGTTAAATCAGACAAATAGCGATACTCAATAATGTCATCTAACCGAGCAGATTGTCTGTTGATGCCTAGGTTAGGTATCGATCGCGCGCAGATGTCTAAGGCTTTATCACTATGACGACCTTTTACCTTAATGTCCACGTACCTCATGTCGGTCTGTGTGCTCAAACCACCTATGCAGTCAATGTTCAGCTTACACTTAGGGCCCTTAACACCCACAGAGTCGGCAATAGATTGGTCTAACAGGGTCACGGAGCTCCCATCATCAAGGAGCGCGTACGTGTCCACGCTTCCCAGAGGTCCAGAAACCGTGACCGCCATCACCTTGAGTAGCGGCTTCAGGCTAAATCGATGAGGCGGCGCAGAGCTGTGCGCCACGACAGCAGTTGGCGACTCCACCTTTGACGAACTTGGTTGCGGAGTTTCGGTGTCGGAAATATTTGTAGCCGAGTGTACATCGACGTGCGCGGACGTAGCAGCCCGGGCCCTATGCAGTAACGTGTGGTGTCGCCTGAAGGCAGGACATCCTTCAACCTCACACCTCTTTTTGCAAAGTCGGTAATTGTGCGAACCCCTACTCAAACATTTCCGACAAACCTTATTTTCCATCACCCATTGCCAACGATCATCAACACAAAGTGATATAAAACCTTCGCAATCGCAGACGCTATGCTTGCCTACACGACAGTACTGGCATAGATTAGAACTATTCGAACCATTTGACGTTGTCGCGATTGCGTAGATTTTGTCTTTGACAGTTTTGATGGGTTGACTTTGATATTTGACGGCATTGACAGGAGTCAACTCTGATGTTATGAACCCAAATTTTAATTGCAAATTGGCTTCATATTCCAGAAAATCGGCTAAATTTTCCAACTTAAATTTAGTCGAGTTGACTCTCGCCATCGCAAAATCAGCCCACCTTGATCGAAGGAGTGGGGTCAACTTACCAACTATTGTGTTGGCGAGCTCAGGTGAGGCAAGGTATTCTGGCTGATTGAGGAGCCGGATAACCTCGACACAGTTACGGACTCGGCATGCAAGGATGTTCAGCTCCCGCGGGGCCTCGTGCGTCGCGAGCCTAGGGAGACCACGAACGAGAGCGAGTTGCTGCAGGACTATATACTCTGGTTGGGCGAACCTATTCTCCAGCGCCGAGATGACAAGTTCAGGATCATTAGCAGAAACGAGAAGCATCGCCACTGCCTCACGTGCCGGGCCGTGGAGCGCCGCGGAAATCCTCGCGATGTTGTCGCTCGGCGAGAAACTGGCTTTGGACTGATGATAAGCCCTCTTAAAAGGCAGCCAGTCCAACGCGCGGCCATCAAACCTAGGGATGTCACTCACCCTGATATTCTTCTTTCCCAGGTCCGCGATAGCGTTCGCCAACATAATAAAATTGTCAGGTGTACCTACATTTTGGTTCTGAGTTTTATTTCTGTACAAATCACAGTCAATACTACGGTGGTGTGTGCCTAACAATGGTGCATGATGTGAGTTAGTACAGAAGTCCGTAACGTGGTCTTCTGGCACGCCGCCGTGACAAGGGAGGGTTGTAGTGCGCAGCATAGCAGGTTCCCCGGCGTAGCGGGGCGCGGAGGCGCGCACCGGGGTTGAGGAGGCCTCTCTGGCCTGCAACTCGGCGGCTGCAATTTCGTGCGGCGTAGGGCACGTTTCCAACGGGGGGTCGTGTGTAACGCCGAGACCCCGATCATTATTACATTCCCTGTCGAACGAATGCACAGAGTTACAATGTTGATTCAGATGTTCGCTTGAACGCGCTAGCCATTGTTCTACTCCAGCCCGTGAACTACGTGACGTGCTGGCAATGGCAGCGAGTTCCGCTCTTAGTTCGAGGTCCGCTAACGATTTTTCGCGTCTAGCGGCAGCCTCTGCGCGCTGCGCGGCGGCCTTTTCGCTTTCAGCAGCGGCTTGATCGCGTTCTGCCTCAATTCTAGCAAGACGTCGAGCGTGCTCTACTTTTGCTGCTAACTTCTGAGCCCTAATCGTATTGGCTGAATTAGAACTATTGGATGCAATAGATAAAGGAGGGGTAAACCGTATCGGTGCGCCCTGTACGGGCGTTTGAGCGTGAGGTACGCAGGACGTCGCCGGTGCGAGGGCACCGTCAAGAGAAGCGCCGTCCTCAGATGCGATATCACGACGACACGTCGCCTCCTCCTTGCGAGCAGCTGCACGAGCTCTGGTTTCCATGGGCTTCGCTTTGCTTCTTGACACCAACTTGTTGAGGATTGCCGAAAGGATATTTCACCATTAAAACGTACTCGCGTGTAGAATCGATGAATTTTATTGGCCGAATGACATGAGAAAAAAAGACATATAAAAACAAAATGTATAAAAAGCAAATCACTAAAATTTGGAAATATTGGCCAAAAAGTATCATATCGATGCTGGTCGCCAACAATTTTGTACTACGAGTATAGTCTATATGTATTGGATCTGTTTTGTTATCTTCTGTATTGCATGTCAATATTTATATTTCTTCTAACGCAAAGGCGTCACCCAAGGTCCAGCCTGAAAACTGCAACTGCCGCAAGCAGCAGCTGCAGCATATGCTGAGGCTGAGCCTTGTTGACCGCAACTTTTATGCTCTGTACCGATTTTATTTATTATTTGTTTATGTGTTGTGGTCAATAAATAGTTTTCTTTCTTTCTTTCTAGTGAGTTAGTGTACCGGGCCCAATCCTAGTAGATGGGGAATTTAAAGGTAGACAGCACATCCATTTGCAGCAACCAACAAAAACTTAGTTGTGTCAGTCGCCAGCCCTACTTAGGCCACAGGTGCAGAGCTGTAAGTAAGAATAATTATTTTTCCCGTTGCTTATTATGTTCGCTCGGTATGCGCTTGCTAAATGGAATCCTGCCTGGTTCGGACATCTGCAATCCTCTTATGTGAGCTTAAGGGCGCTTGTTTGGGCCACTAGCGCCACTTTTGATTTTGATATTTTACTATGATGAAGTTACTATGGTTAAATTAATATAGTTTAATGGTAAGGTAATACTACTAAGGTTAGCTTAAGAGCCTTTTTAAGGTTCAGTGGTGCCACCTACAGATTTTTCCTGATTGTAATGAAATTAAGACAATAAATAAAAAAGTTATCAAGACATTAAAATTAAAATAATTATATGTGATTTTTCAAGCTGAATTATTACACACACCTGAATTATCACAATAATCTCTAGCAAGATTAAAAAAATACTACTAAAAAATTTAATCTTGCCAAAGATGATTGTGACATGAATGGCGTGTTTAAAATAAGCTTGAAAAATCACAAATCCCTTTTTATTTTCATTGTCTGGCCAGTTTATTCATTTACCTATTGTCTTTATTTCATTACAGTGTCTATAAATCTGTTGGTGAATGGTGATCGATTCATATTAACCGCAAGCATGTCTGCCTACCAATTAAATAAAAAATAAAAAAGCCATTTATTTCTTGCCTTTTGTACAAAATAAAATATATTAAAACTAATTTCACTATTAATAAAAGAACCCCCTATTAGGTAAAGGCCTCCCTCAAAGTTGACCATTTTGCTTTGTCCAGAGCTTTCTGGATCCAGTTTAGGCCAGCGATTTTTTGATATCGTCTTCCCATCTTGTCGGTGGCCTTCCTCGTCCTCTACGCCCCTGCGGGCCTTCCCAAAAAGTTGTTTTCGCTGTCCATCTCTGATTAGTGAGCCGCGCACCGTATCCTGCCCACTTCCATTTCAGTTTCTTTTGGATTTTATTGTTGTGTTTCTTATTTTATCTAATATTTTTACTTTGATCATGCTTCGCTCCATTCCTCGCTGGCAAGCAGTAATTTTTTGGTTGGCTTTGACAGTAAACTTCCGTGCCTAGCAACCATATGTCAGGCAAGGTAAGAGACTTGAGTTCATAATTTTGGTTTTCAGACTCGGTAGCATGCTACTCTTAAAGATTTCTTTTAAACTCCAGTATTTGTACCAAGTTTTGTTTATTCTTCTTTGTTTTCTTTACCAAAACTGAATGTTTTTCCCAAGTATATTATTTGTATGTATATTCCAGTGTATTTTCATAACCGTTTGTCATATTCATACTTTTAGATTCCACCTTTGAGCTTCCAACTTGTAACGATTCAATCATCTCCTGCAACTATGAACTTGTCTCTGAGAGTATAACTATGTCGTCTTCCAACCTTAGATGGCTCAAACAGGCTCATTTTATATTGATACCCAATTTACTCCATTTAAGCTTGCTAAAGACGTCTTCGAGGATAGCTCATATAAATATTTTTGGGGAAAGGGTGTCCCCCTGTCGAACACCTCACTTTATCAAGAAGCTTGGGCCTATGGTTTCCAACTTTATTTTACCCGTGTTGTTATTATATATGCTTCTCAAGACATCTATGTAAACCTCGTCTACTCCTTGATTTTTTAGGCTTTCCCAGATTCGGTCGTGCGATACCGTGTCGAAAGCTTTTTGGTAATCGACAAATGCGAGATATAGAGGCCGCTGTCGTTCTCTATACTTCTCTATTATTAGCTCAAGGGTATGAATATGGTCCACTGTAGAAAAACTCTTTCTGAATCCCGCTTGCTCTACAGGTTGTCTGGCTTCGACTGGCAGGTGTAATCCTTGTATTTATGATGGACAAGAACAACCTATACAAACAAGGTAGTAGACTTATTGGTCTATAATTCCCTATGTATTTAGGGTCCCCCTTTTTATCTATTAAAACTATATTAGATTCAGACCATTGTGTGGGTTTTTCAGACTTCTGTAACATGAGATTGAACAGATCCGTTAGCGGTGGGGCTAGTATGAGCTGTGCAGCCTTTATCGCCTCATTTGTTATGCCATCTGCTCTGGGAGATTTTTCTAGTTTGAGTCGTTTTATTGCTTCTATTATTTCGATTTCTTCTATTGGTCTTTCCCTCTCAGTCTAGCTTGTTTCAGTGGTCTGATTTAAAGTTTATATCGCTGGTGTTACTGTAATTTTTCTCATTGTTATAGAGTTTTTTATAAAAAGCGTTTGCTGTAGCGAAGATATTAGTACGATTGTTAAGTTCTTTGTTTGATTTTTTTATTCCTTCGATCCAAGATGTATTTGTTATAAGATTTTTGTAGGCCCTCTACTTCCTGAGAGATTTAAATGTGTTTCAATAATGTTTTGTCTGTATTTAGCATAATCGTATTTAATGTATTTGTTGTCTAGCTTAAATAGTGCGATGAGCTCATTTTTCATAGGTCTTGATTTGTTCTTAGCTTTTTGAAGGGTTTTCCTTCTCTCTAATGACTACCAATTTATAAAAATCAAATGGAGGCGCTAGTGGGCAGAACTACGCCTTAACTCAATGCATATTTATTAATACGAGGCCTTTTCAAGCTCGGAGTCAACAAAAATTATAAAATTAATTAAATTAGGCTCCTGCGATAATGCCGGGAGATGAGGGTGGGCGGTCAAGGCTTAGCTTGTTGTTTTTAAGATTTTGTAAGTACGCGAAATTAATTTTCATTAAATCTAAAGTTGATTTGGAATGGCAAGAATGATGCAAACGATTAAACAACTTTAGGTATAATTTCGTTTATGGATGTCATTAAAGTAGCCCATAATCGAGTACTTCACGACACTAAATGCATTTCGGCAAAGCGCGAAGCGGTGTGACCACGAGAGTATTATAATATATGTGCCACGAGTAATAGAAATTGAGTGTGACAAACTTGTTGTGGATACGAGTCCGGCGGGAATTGTCCTACTGCAGGGCAAAGGCCTCCATCATAGAAATCAAGTTATCGCTACTAGGGATTAGGCTTAATCACGCTTGCCTATTGCGGATTGTTCTAACCCAAGCTATATTCAAAATATTCGAAACATACTTTTTAGTATACCCGGGAATTGAGCCCAGGACCCCAAGATTATGGATTTTACGTTTAAATAGATTTGACAACAGGGCAGAATAAAAGATGTCTATAAAACGGGTTACCTACGTCAGTGCGAAAGCCGTTTCATCGAATTTTGTTTCTACGAAAACCTTTCATCGACATTACCATACTGCGACGTGTTGATAATTCGAAGTCTTGTTACTGCGATGTTACGTTACATAGAAAAACTATACTGCGAAAGATTTTACTACGAAGGCTTGTTAAATCGAAGTCTTGTTACTGCGATGTTACGTTACATCGAAAAACTATACTGCGAACGATTTTACTACGAAGGCTTGTTAAATCGAAGTCTTGTTACTGCGATGTTACGTTACATCGAAAAACTATACTGCGAACGATTTTACTACGAAGGCTTGTTAAATCGACGTCTTGTTACTACGCCTGTTTCATTACATCGAAAAAGTATACTGCGTTAGACTGCGTAAGATTTACTGCGAAGTCTTGTCCAAAATTGAAGTGGTAAATAACTATACGTATTTAGGATTACAAATCGATAGTAAATTTAATTGGTATGATCATATTGAATATGTTTGCAACAAGTTGAAACAATTCACTAGCAGAATCACATGTACAATATGGCTTGTGAAATTACGGTCGAATATTTAAAACTCATTTAAACAAAATATATAGTCTTCAAAAAATAATCTTAAAACACATTGTTTCCAATAAAATAAGGCGTGAATTCCAAAATAACGATAGCGGACTCTTTGAACACTGTAAAATCCTGCCGGTTAAAACCCAAGTAAAATTGATATTATTAAAACATCACTTCTTTAACAAGCAGTTTAGCCAACCAGTAAACCACCCCGTGTGTACGCGCGCTGTTAGCAACCGTAGGTTGATAATAACAGGCGGTGCGAATAACATGTACGGGGAACGAACGGCGAGTTATCTAAACGGCTTATTAACCAGCTACCTCTCAGCTTGCATGATAAGATTAATGATAAAAATATCAAACAGAAACTTAAGATGCACTTTCTCGATAATGTTGAATGAGATACACTTACTTAAATCGTAATAGAATAAATTATGTAGGTAGGAATTGTGTATTGTTCGTTATGCACTTTGCTTAACTTTAACGTCGACTCAGGTCGCGCCATCACAGATCCGTAGTGGTTTAAGTGCGTGATTATGGTAAGTTAATTTGAAATGTATTTTTATATGATAAATAAATTAAAAAAATAATCGACGTTTTGTTGGGTGGCTATATAGTATGACCATACCTACCTTATGTATGGGCATACTATAACCCATTAATTATGTACCTAGTTTACCTACTTACCTACTAATTACTAAGGCTTGGCCTAAATGGCCGTGTGGTCCCCGACGGAGTAGAATAGGCCACCCTCACTCTTACCGAGGTGTCGTAAAAGGCGACTAAGGTAGGTAAAGCTGCGGGCATGATCATCAGCACCAAGAGAAAGAAAACTCTGCATTTATATCAAAACCCTCGCCAACCCGTCTGCCAAGCGTGGTGAGTATGGCATTTACCCCTCATGTGATTGAGGGAGGCCCGTGCCCCAGCAATGGGGACTTAAATGGGCTGATGATACTAAGGCTTATTAAAACTACTCATATATGTAAGTACACGTGTCCCTTCTCTCTCTCTCCCTTCCTCGACAAGATGAATAACGAAACGCGTAACTTAATTAGCGCTATTAACAAGGATAACTCAGGATATCTTCGACTTAGCGATATCCCCGTCAGCAAAGCCCTAATTGACAGAAGCGAAACGGGAATTAAATTAATTTTGATTTAGAAAATGGAAAGTATTATCAAAGTATGTTTCAATTCAAATTAATATAATTTATTTTTCTCTTCACAATAAAATGTTGGGCTGAAATGTAGATTGTGTTAAATTCATTTCTAATATAAAAAATACTGTATATTTTTACGCCTTCAATTGTTAAGTTACTTACACCTATTGCTCTTTCAATACATTTTCTTATAACCATATATCTCATAGTATAGTATCAGCCTATAAACTGTCTCACTGCAGAGCACCATCCATCATAGAAATCAAGTCATCGCTACTATGATGGGACAAGGCTTAATCACCACGCTTGCCAATTTCGGATTGGTGATCACAAACCCGAGCTATGTCCGAAAAATCGAACCCAGGACCCCGAGATCACGACCCGGTACTTACATAGACCAACAGGGCGTTCCATCTCATACATTGATCTAATTCCGTACAAAGTACGTAAGTAAGGGATCGCTATTAGCGATAAGACCGCCTACATTGTTTTAGTATAATACCATAGACTAAGATCTGTAAATTTTGTGTATCTATCTATCTATCTAAAGTAGCGTATGCACTTGTGTTATTAGTACAACAATTATCAGACAACAGCGGTAACCGGTCTGCTTCGGTTTACCTCATATTTCGCTTTTAATTTTCTTCATTCTATTTTGTGTTGCATTTAGACTGTATGACTTGGTATGAGAATAATAAACCATAGTGTAAAAAGTTGGCGATTAAAAAGAACAACTGGCGAGTTTCTTGCCATAATTTCTTTTTTTTTTAATTTGATACGTGGCAGACGAGCAGACGGATGTCCTGTTGGTAAGCGATTGCCCAGAAACAACTTTGCGAGCTAGTGGTTGAATCGCATTATGTTTATTTATTTCTTAGTATATTCTTTATATGGGCATATTTTATTTGTAAGTACACACCTACTTACTGTGTTCAAGCCTATGTAAATAAAGAATCTTTTGACTTTGACTTGACACAAACCTACAGAACTTTGTGACAAGGCACATACGTAAGATTGACACTAAAAAAACTTCCACAGAAAGGTATCAAAAACATTGTCGCCCATATGACGTTGTTACTTTACTTTAATAAAATTACATATTTGAGATGTGCTAAAAAGTTCTTGCATTTGATACCCCGCACGGTACCGTCATAGCTCTAAGTCCCCTAGAGGGCGCTGTAGTCAATTTAACGTAACGTCATGTAGCCTATAACCAGAAGACAATCAAGACGCTTCTAACGACACCTCATTTGTTCAAATACTTATGATAACTAGTTTAGAAGTTATGAGAGAACAGATGAACAACCATACATACATACATACAGGTCAAAATCATAACCCTCCTTTTTGCTTCGCCGTAGTCGGATAAATACTCGTACCTAGATAGAATTAAAAAAGGGACTTTTCGCAAACTTGTGTTTAATCAATAAGTGTTTTGAGAAATAAAAGTATTTTTATTTATTTATTTTATTATTAATAAGTGACCTTTCACCCAGTGTTATTGCCTTACTCTGTGCCTTTCACCCACAAATGATTCCCAGCAGAAAATATTAGTACTATTTAATTTTGTATATATTTATACTCTTCAAAAACTAAATTACTAGCGTCAAACTTATAGAAAATTTAAAATGCAAAAGAGCGATACTTTTCCCCGAACTTTTAAAAGGAACATTCAAACTCTAACTTTATGAATCAATTTTAAACGCCAGTCATTCTAGGAGACATCCGGTCTTGAAAGTACATCAACGTTTAGGATTCCATCAGGGTAATTCTAAACTCTCTAGATGAAATACGAACACTTGGCAGTGGGTTCAATTCCTTGTATTATATAATAATAATTATTTCAAAGAAATTTCAAAGAAACGGGGCTACAATTGAAATGATTATATATTTACATCCCCTTGGATACTAAATCGATCATGACATTTTTATTTACTTAGGTATCTTTTATTGAGAAAGTTTCCTATAATCAATAAATCGACCTTTAGAAAATAGAATGTAATAAGAGATTACAGTTGCCCAAAGCGCTCATATTACAATTCATTTTAATAAATATATAAATATTTTCACAACATCACATACATTGATCTGACTCCGAGATAGGTAGCTCAAGCACCTGTGTTACGGATATCAGAATCAACAGTGGGATTACAAATATATACATATAATACTTTTCTTTTGTAAATAAATACTTATAATACATAGATAACGCCCAGACCAATACAAACAGATATGTTCATGCACACAAATGTTTGTACTGTGCGGGGATCGAACCCGCAACCCTTGCACCAGAGGTAGCGTTCACTACCACTGTTCTAAACGGGTCGTCGATTTTGCATACATAAATAAATATGCTTAGGCACTATGAAACAGATAAAAAAAAGAAATAGGTAAACATTTTTTTATGTGATAGGTGTCGCGGGTGTCTATGAGCAATTGCCGCCGCTCATAGACACCCGCGACACCAGTGAAGTCACTAGTGCGCTGCCAACCTTTAAACCCCCCCTTTCGCTCGGATACCCTCTCTCACGCAGCAAAACACAGCACAGTGCTGCTTCACGCCGGTTTTCTGTAAGGCCGTGGTATCACTCCGGTCAAGCCGGTCCATTCATGCCGAAGCTTAGCTCTCCCACGGTCAATTTATCATTGAATGATATGAAGCATCTTGGAACTATTGAAAAGTTCTCACTGGTGAAAATTATTAAGTTCTGAGAGGTAAAATTGTGGTCCCAGAATAACCCTGTATATTAATTCTCGAAGTATAATTGATGGGGTAAACGGTGAGGACTCAAACTCAATACTAAAGTTTACGTCAGGCATCCGCCTTTGGCGTCCCCAATCAATAAGTCAATAAGTACAGTCAAATGTGTACATAGATGCATTGAAATGTAAACCTTATTGCATGAATATAAAGTTTAGAAGAAGGGTACAGCAGGACAAGGGTACAAGGGCACAAAGATACCTACAAGTAATTGCAGATAACAGAACTTGAACTTCCGATCCAAGTGAAGTAAGGAAGTATTGACAGAAGGGATTCTATTAAGTAGAGTTGTCTACAAAGTTTTTCTATGGAGAGTTACAACGTTATTATATATCATTGTGTAACACAATACCTCTTTCATCAATAAACATTTGTGCTGGTCCTCGAATGGAACCCGCGACCCTTGCGTCGTTACGTTATTGCCGAGTTGTTTTTCTATTTTGTATGGAACAGCTGATTTTTTTTCGCGGTATAGGTATATTTCGTAATATATTCATGCTATACGTAAGTTTTTTTTATGACATACAAAATTGAATTTCCACCCGGCGATGGAACAGCTGATTTTTTTTTCGTTTATTTTGTTGATGACTGACCGGATGGCGCAATTGGTAGTGACCCTGCCTCTTACGCCAAAGGTCGTGGGTTCGATCCCCACCCTGGACAAACATTCGTGCGATGAACTTCTTGTGTTTGTTCGGTGTCTGGGTGTAATATATGTATTTAAGTATATATTTGTGTTCCTCTGTTGTCTGATATCTGTAACACAATTGCTTAAGCTACTTAGTACGGAATCAGGTCAACTTATAAGATGTTGTGAGAATTATTAAAAAAAAAATTAACATGATAAAAGGTCTTTATCATACTTGTTATGGGTTATTCTACGGTTAGTTGATTACTCTGACCTGTTGTATTTTGAGTTTATTACAACTAACTGTAAAATAAGGTTAAACTTAAAAAAATGGAACGCGGTTGGCATTAATTTCAATAACCCATATGTGGTTTTCGGGATGTAAACCATAAAAAAACGGTCTATTTTTCATAGCAATCTTTTGCAATTTATTTTTAAGTAAATAACACAATTAAAAATTAAAATTATCGACAGCTCATGTCGAATCAAGCACTTACAAATTTCGTCGGCTTAGAAACGCGTTCAGTGGTCTAATTGGTAGAACATTCACCCGGAATGTGGAAGGTGTGGGTTCTAGTCCAGCCTGAACACGAGATGAAATTTTTAAGTATGTTATTTACTTAAAAATAACGGTATGTAATAAATGTCGCAGGGATTGAAAAAAGTAGAAATTTGATCAAATCCCTAATTGGAACAAATGTTTCAGAATCTGAAATACCCACCGCAGAATTTTTTTTTCATCATTACACTGAATTATTCTAGAAGATCAATCAAAGCACTAGATTTGTTTTGAAAATAGAAAATGATTTGATCAAATCTCTATTTTTATTATATCCCTGCAACAGACTACAAAATAAAGTAACTTAAAATTTGCCGCACGTCTTCAAATTAGGCAGGAAAAGACCTAATTTCCTTGAATTTCTTTAAGTCTGATATAATGAAACGAATGGGTTTAAATAAGTAACTAAATAATGAACCCCAATTTGCGTTTGCACTTAAGGAGTTTTTTTTTCAAGGGGAAACCATCATGGCCGTCACTTTGCTACATGTAGGGAACAAGGTGGTGTGTGGGACTCAAACCCTAACTAAAACCCCTGGGGTGTCCATCTCCGCGCAATCGCGGTCGGAATCCCCACAGCCGAGACTAGACCGTACCTCCGCCTCTCCCCTATCTGGCGCAATACAGCCCTTCAACGCTATACGACCTACCAGGACACCCAGTAATGTCGTCCCCCGCGGAATCGTATGCTGAGCAAGCCACTCTCCAGCAGTGGATACGCTCACGTACTCCGAAAGCCCGTTCAGTCGCCTGTGACGACAGACCGGGAAAACCTTGCCAGTATTCTTAAACACCCCTAGCCACAGGGCGTTGCGCTTAGAGAGTTGTCTCAACAAAAATAATAATGAGTTGAGAGAAAAAACCTTTTTTTATTATTTTCAACTTAATTTAGGGTATTTCGTCGCCTATTTCGTTGACTTACCTACCTTTGCTTGCAATCCTTCGAATAGCTACGTCATTAAATATAACAATAATTAAAGATCATTTCAAAAAGTAATTTATAAAAATATTCAATGGTATAAATACGCACATGATTTGAAAAATCCAGAGGGGCAGAGGTGCATGCACCCATGACCTCCCGAAGGCGTGTTCTTATCCACTGAGATAACATCGCTCAAAAAATCTTCCTCATCAATCCAAAAGCAAAGGTGTATTTTTAACTTGTGACACTCAAGTAATTCGCGATTTCGCGCTAATCTTTGGCCCAAGTGTGCTTACCTTGTCCGGTGACAGGCGTAGGCTGCGTAATCCTTCACTCGGAGAGGGCTGCGCCAGACACGTACCTGCCATCACGGGGAGCCTCGTTGGAGCTGCTTGAACACACTCCATGTTTTTGCTTCAAAAATAAAATCATTCGTCAAAAAAATAAAGTTTAAAAACTAAAACCCGACTGCCAAAAAACACGCTCTAAAAATTACAAAACATGAAAATTGTCTTTGCTGAAATTATTATGCCGTATTGCCGTATTTATTTTTATTTAACATATGTTTAGTTATGTAAGTAAAATTACATGTTTGAAATGTGCTAAAAAAGCTCTTTCATTTGATACCCCACACGGGTCAAGTAAAAATTTTTTTTAGTTCCTCACACAAAGCCCTCTAGACGGCGCTGTAGTTAATTTAACGTGACGTCATGTAGCCTATAACCAGAAGACAATCAAGACGCTTCTAACGACTCCTTATTTGTTCAAATATAATAACTACCTTAGAAGTTATGAGGGAACAGATGAACAATCGTACATATAATTATAACCCTCCTTTTTGCTTCGCCATAGTCGTGTAAAACAAGCGCTCGTATTACATAGAATTCAAGAAATTGTTTTTTTTTCGGGGGTTAAGATGCTTCAATGGACACCGACAACACCAGTGTAGCTGCCATACCTTGAATTCCCCTTCTTCCAGATGGGGCTTCTGGAACCCTCGATCACTCGGCAAAACACAACACAGGCGCTGCTTCACGCTGATTTTTGTTAGACCGTGGTATCGCTCCGGTCAAGCCAGCCCGTTCATGTCAAAGCGTGGCTTTCCCATAGTAATTTAGGGTTAATTGTGAAAGTTGGAATTGGAGAGTAGGAGAGCCACGCTTCGGCATAAATGGACGAACTCGACGAGAGTGATACCACGGTCTCACAGAAAACCGACGTGAAGCAGCACTGTCCTGTGTTTCGCTGCGTGAGTAAGGGTACCGGAGGCCAAATCCAAGGGAAAGGGGGGTTTAAGGGTTGGCAGCGCACTTGTGACTCCACTGGTGTCACGGGTGTTCATGGGCGGCGGCGATTGTTCTATCAGGTGGTTCGTTTGCTCGTCTGGAACCCATCAAATAAAAAATAAGTTAGTCCAAAAGTGAAATACCTGTTCAAACGGGCCCTGACGTCGTTCACATTCGCTTACGCAGGGAAGGATTTTCTAAATTTCTACGCAAATATTTGGAGGCTATTTTTACCTCTGGCCCTTCGCCGGCTGTCTATGACTGTACCCACATAGCATTTTCACCTCTTATTAAACTTCTTTTAACCAAACATTCTTTGGGCCACATTGTTCGTGGAAGGTGTCTCTTTGTTTTTCAGTTTAGGTGCCTATTTGCATAATATGTATGTCGAGAGCCTCAACTCGAGCCAGTATGTCGAGAGCCTCATCTCGTATGTATGTCGAGAGCGCACTCTTTTCAGGATCCCCAGTTTTTTAGATGCTTTCTGAAATACGCAGTTCTGTGCGCAGGATCTTCACGCCGCACCAACTCTGTCTTTTATAAAAGAATCAAGTCCGAGCATGCGTGGAGTACTGCTCGCATCTCTGGGATGGTTCTGCTATATAGCTCATAGATGCTCTCGATAGATTGCAGCGACGGGTTGTACGTATTATAGGTGACGAAGAGGTCACAACTGAACTGAAACAACAACTGCGTAGAGACATCGTATCGCTTAGCGTCTTTTACCGTCTATATCACGGTGAATGCTCTAAAGAGCTTTTCTCCCTCATCCCACCTGCCTTATTCCGTCACAGAACTACACGCGCCGGACAACGCTGTCACCGCTTCACAGTCGAAAACATTCCATCACGGACTAAAAAATTGGCCGTTCCTATTTCTACCGCACCATCAAGAAATGGAACTCGTTGCTGGCGCATGTATTTCCTCCATCTTACAATATTCCTTCAAACGAAGCGTGAAGAAGCATCTCGCGGGCCAGTATGGCGGTGCTAACGGAGGTGATTCCTTGACATCGCTTCCGTTGCAACTTAGGCTCTTCTCTTGCTTACCATCAGGCTGAGGAGAGCCAATATACTGAGCCACTATAAAAAAAAAGTCATATACAACCTGTGCGGATGAAGAATGGGATCAGAAATGGCGGCGCATCTATTCACTTCTCGCTCGCACACTATTTGCGTCTATACTCGCCCTCGTGGGGTGCGAGTATAGACGCAAATATGGTTTCTGATCCCATTCTTTATCCGCACAGCTTGTATGTACTCGCAAAGGGTCAACCCTTTATTATTATCTTACTCCATGGTCAACGCTGAGGCACAAAATACAAAGACACAAAACGCCACTGGTCTTGCTGCCCTATATCCCGTGCTAAACAGGCTACGCATATATACATTCACGCGTACAGTGCTCTCGGCGTGGTTCGGCATGAAACATAGTAATGAATATGAGAAGAGATGTAGATCAATGTAATCTAGAGACGACATTCCGTGTCTATTTTTATTTATGTGATGGTAAGCGATTGCCGCCGCACATGGACACCCGCGACACCAGTGGAGTCACAAGTGCGCTGCCAACCTTTTAACCCTCTTTCCCCCGGATTGGGCCACCGGTACCCTCACTCACGCAGCGAAATCCAGCACAGTTTTCTGTAAGACCGTGGTATTACTCCAGTCGAGCCGGCCCATTGATGCCGAAGCGTGACTCTCCCACGGTCAATATCAATATAGTATATCAATGTAATCTAGAGGCGACTTTCTGTGTGTATTTATTTTGTGGTATGCAGTAAATGTAGAGATCAGATTAAGTACACCTTACTGCCCAGGCATAAGAGTCGAGGCGGTTACATTGCATTGCAGGTGACTGTACAGATCAGGACGGTTGGCAACGGAATGGATTGAAATCCCACTTTAAAGAAAAAAAATATGAAGAAATCAAATCCATCGGTCGACGTACATAGGTAGACAGGTCTGGTAAAACTATCGATCGATTCTTCTCCTCCTCTTTTTTTTATATTATAGCTCTACCTGAAGATATCTTGCCAATTTCAAGTGACTTATTGAGTAGGTATAAGTGGGTAGTCAGCAGTCGAAGTCAGTCAAAGTCACAATCACTAAATAGAACACCGGTGTTTTACGTTATATCGGCCTACGGATTCTGCCGATACCACTCTAAATACAATCACGAGTTTTAAGACTATTAGGTCCAAGCAAGCACTCGATACACAATAGCAGTGTAAAAAACGATACAATCCAATTATAATTATTATCAGGATCACTTCGCGGCACTTCACTGCACAAATAAACACCAAATTTCTTCACTAAAAACCACTAGATACTAATTTAAATTTGAATTGCATCAGCCCACGCGAAGTGTTTGACTCCCACCGCCAGAATCGTCCTGATCATCATCATCATCATTTTTGAGCCAATAGACGTCCATCGCTGGACATAGGTCTCCCCCAATGTTCTCCACACAGATCGGTCCTGTGTCGGCCGCATTTAATTGGATTCCCGCGATCTTCACCAGATCGTCGGTCCACCTTGTAGGGGCTTTCCGCCCCAACGGCCTTCTATTCTCTTCGCTATGTGCCATACCCGTCCTCGTCTGATCGTAAGGTGTAATTCCCAGTTGAGTTCAAAGCTATCGCTTCGGAGCCCGGGGTTCGCTTGCACCATGTCCAGGACTCGGCAAGTCTGGTAATTACAATGAAGCGACTGCCGCCTGATCTTCGCAACCCTTCGATCGACGATCGATTGGTCTGTAACACCCTAAGGGTTAATCCCACGGGGCCCGTACTTAGATGTACAAAGTGACCTTTGGCCATTAAGAAAAGTGTTGATCTGAAAGCCTCTTAGCAATCCATTAGATTCTCCGGGTGGTCGTCTCCGGACCGTCTCTGAGTAAGATTGCCATGGTTTCTTTTAAGTCAGGACTCAGGAGAAATAAATATGTTTTATAGTGACACAGTATATTGGTAACATGGAACTAGAAGTCAGCAGATAGATAGATAGATAGATATACTTTATTGCACAAAATACACAACTTAAGTACTAGGCATTACAGAAATTTTGTGTACAATTTCGGCGGTCTTATCGCTGAAAGCGATTTCTACCAGACAGCCTTCGGGCAAAGGACATTTGATAGTAGAGAAGGGGTAGGGGGTGCAATATTCAATAAGGAAAGAAAAAAAAAAGAAACTGTAAATGTTAAAATATAACATATAACCCTAATACATAAATAAAATACAGTATTATAAACTAATAAATAAGTTATGCTCAAATACATACACATAATATTGTGATATTCAATTCAATTCAATTCAATTCAATTTCAATTCAATTCAATTTATTCAGATAATAATAATTATTTTTACACGAATAATACATATTTAAACCTATTAGAATAAGGTCGGAGATAAATACAAATGCCTGAACTAGGCGAACCTGTTTCTCAGGCTAGAATGTTAAAACATAACAGTAAGTACTCATAAATAATCACAAAATATTTATCTAAAAAAATACAAAGTAAAAAAAAGTAAAAAAAAACAACAACTTTTATAAATTACCTACTTTAAAACAATAAGCAGTTTCTCTGTATCGTCATATGACATGTTAAGTAGAGCATCATGGAGGGTACGCTTGCATTTAGCAAAAGTAAAGGAATACAGATCTAAAGTACCGTTTAGTCTATTATATAAGAGTGGCCCTAAATATACAAAGAATCTAGAAGCGAAGTGATGTGTTTTATAAATTTTAGGGCAAACAAGATCTTTTCGTCTTTTATTAGTAATGAAAGTGCTATAAGGAAGTGCAGCATGCTGTTTAAGAACTGTGCTTAATATAAATAATTGTCGTACTGTTAATACTTTGCACTCCTTGTAAAGGAGGTTTGTAGGAAAGAGAAAAGGGCGGTGAGTTGAGACCTTAAGAATAGCTCTTTGTGCTCTCTCAAGGGTTATTAGGGAGGATTTGGCCGAACCACCCCAAGACGTAATGCAGTAAGTTAATAGTGATTGACATAAGGTAAAGTACACTTGTTTGATGATATCCATGTTTGCCACTAAACGAAGTTTTTTAAATACAAATATTAATTTACGAACTCTATTACTAAGGGCTTCAATGTGTTTTTTGAATGTCAAAGTGTCATCAATTATAATTCCTAAATACTTAATGTGGCTAGTAGGAGTTATAACTGGACAAGAACATACACGGTCCATAGGATTCTGACAACAGTGTGCAATTAATCCAGATTCAGTTAGTTCGGCATTTGTTCTGCGCATAGTGAACTTAACGTAACTCGTTTTTACAGGATTTAGTGTTAGTAAGTGATGTTGTAACCAATTATTTACAGTGTCAAAGCCTTTTTGAGCATACTCAAAGACTTGTTTATCTGACTTTGCGGAAAACAATAAAACAGTGTCATCAGCATATGCTACTATCTTCCCACATTCTAGAGTGGTGTTACATAGATCATTTATGTAAATTAAAAATAGTGTCGGGCCTAAAATGCTTCCCTGGGGAACCCCATATCCAGAGTTTGTTAGGTCAGAGCTGATAACATTGCCAATTTTCACGCATTGGGAACGATCAGTTAAATAATTTTTAAAAAGTTTAAGCTGCGTGCCTCTGATGCCTATAGCTTCGAGTTTGCTAACTAGAGTATGAGTAGAAACAGTATCAAAAGCTTTAGCTAGGTCTATAAAAATACCCATTGTTTTATTACCTTTGTCAAGTTCTTCCACCAAATAGTTAGTTAATGCATGCACAGCATCGGTAGTAGAAATTTTAGATCTAAATCCGAACTGATTTTTCGACAGAATACACTTTCTCTCTAAGTATGTAACCAGTCTGTTATTGATAATTTTTTCTAAAATTTTAGAAATTGAAGGTAAAATAGAGATAGGCCTATAATTGGTTACTTGATCTTTACAACCAGATTTGTACACAGGGACTATTACAGCTTTTTTAAGACATTGCGGAAAAACGCCTTGAGATAAACATTGCTGAAATATATGTGTAAGGGGTGGGACCAAGATATGTTTAAAACGTTTTAGTATTCGACTAGAAATACCATCCCAACCAACCGCTGAGTCATCTTTCAGACTGGTAATGATTCGCTCTACTTCATATTCATCGGTATCTAGGAGTACGAGAGAGTTTAATGTCCCATAAAATTTCGATTGAGTACCAGATGATAATTTGAGTTGACAATGCGGAACGCTTTTTGCTAATTTTTCACCTATATTTGCGAAGAAATTATTTGCAATATTTGCTGAATCTAAGTGCGACGAGTGTGCATTTAATAAGCTTGAGGATGATTCGTGTTGTTTAGTGGTATATGTAAAATTTTTAATAAACTTCCAAATTTTTTTGCTGTCCGTACCTGCTTTTTCTAGTTCATTTTTCTCATAATCGACTTTAATTTTCCTCAAAAGATCATTGCAAAAATTACGATATCTTTTATAAGATAAATTTAATACTGAATTGTCTGGGTTCGATTTAGACTTCATGTGCAATTTATCTCTGTGTCTCATACACCTGATAAGCCCAGGTGTTATCCAAGGCTTAATATTATTATTTTTGTTAGACTGCCGTATTTTTATCGTGTTACGTAATATCGCTTGCTGAACGTTTTGTATTAGGTACGAAGTGGAAGTATTAGCGTCAGCAGAATCGTAAACTGGGCTAAAATTAATTCTGCATAAGTCAGCCTCAAGTGTATTAAAATTAATTTTAGTTGTTATTTGTGGTCGAGATGTATTACGTCGTAAATTATGGTTTAACGCAACTAAAGCAGATTTGTGATCGGTAACAGACGAGTTAGTAACAAGTGAAAAAGCAGGAAAGTTCGATTTAAGCATGATATGATCCAAACAAGTGCCGCTTTGGTGGGTAGGTAAAGTATGTGCAGGGATTAAGCCATGAAATGAGCATAAATTTAGGTAGTTCTGAGCGTTGGCATCGCTATTTTCTGGTAATATGTTAATGTTCATATCTCCAATTAATACTATATTTTTATAAGTTGATAACTGTTGAAGTACATTATTTAGTGACTCGATAAAATTACTGATATTTCTATTTGAAGGCGATCTGTATACAGCCAAAATAGCAAAATCTTTGCCAATTTTGACTAATAGTCGATTACAGTCAAGTATATCTGGTTCTTCAACAGAAATATTTAAATTATCCCTAGCATATACCACAACCCCATCGTTTTGGTGGTAATTTTCTTTGCTGCTATGCACGTTGTAACCCTGCATGGGTGGCACATTGTTATTGTTACCAAGCCAACACTCAGTTAAAACAATAATGTCACAACTGAGGTCAAGTCTTTGGCGTAAAGTGCTAAAATTATCATAATTTTTATTAATACTGCGTATATTTTGTGTTAGTATAGTAAACGGATTCTCATAAGACGACAGATGATGTTTGCAGCTCTCAACTTCACATGCCTTAGACTCAAATACAGAGAAGTTATCTAATTCGAATATCAAACTATTTATCATAACTAATTAAAACTAAGTTAATCAAAGTACTGGTTTAAAAATTTAAAATGGCGCTCCTAGGCGCCGTCATAATCTATGGAATCAATGTATCTTTTTTCAGCAAGGCTCTTAGCTGGACACGCTGCGTCGCCAGTTTTGTGGTTCGCTAACTTCTTATAGCGGGCGCACGTCGCGCACTTTGGCGACTCGGCTTTTTTTGTGCAAACCTTTAGTGCATGACCTACATCACCACAATGACCGCATGTGTCAACCTCCTCGCGGCACGTCTTAGCTGCGTGACCGTATTGTTGACATTTAAAACACCTAGTAACTAGTGTGTAATCTCGTACGGGACATGAAGACCAGTTAATGAAGACTCGGTCGCTTGATAACAAAGCCCTGCGGATATTTGCTGTAACTTCTATTATGAAATTGCAGGTCTCGGCGTCCTTTTTACCGGATTTATGACTAAGTTTGATTGAGCTCAAAAATGATTCCAGACTCATGCCTGGCATCTTGTCTTCAAGGTTTTGCTGGTAAATATACTTGAATACCTCGGATTCCTGCATAAATGAGGATACTCCAATGATGGTAATTTTAGGCCTACGTTTAAGGGTCTCATTCACAGTAAGGCCAGAAGTCGAAAGCTTTCCTGACTGCTTAAGCTTTTCGATATCCTCTTTCGATTGAGTGCTGATGATGACACCTCCGTTCTTTATTTTACGTAGGCCTCTTACTTGTAGCTTCATTTCTTCTGGCCTAATTATTTTTTGGACAAGAGATTTGGTATCCTCGCTCGACTTTTCCTTGTCAACCGGAAAAATTGCAACTGAGCTTAAATTATTTGGTTGAACGAAACTAGAAGCGCTTTTTTTAACCATGTCGGCAAAGGAAACAGTTCCGGTCGTGGGCTTAGACGACTTCTCAATTGTTTGTTTAAGGTCCTGAAGATGCTGCGATAGAGCGCTTTTCTCTTTCAAGGCCTGTAGGGTCATATGCACACGAACAGTATTTGATTTGAGGGATTGGTACTGCACTGCCATTTGTGATGTCCCATGTGAAACTTTACGGCACAAATTGTTAATCCGGAGTTTTTGTTCCGAGTTCATTTTCCCTTCGCTGGAAATAGCACAGACCTCACTAAGGCAGCTCTCGATAGATTGCATCCAGCTCTGAATCTCGGGGGTTGTAACCATTTCTGGGAGATCCTCGTCCTGTTTAGGGATAGGCGCGGGCGAAGGCCGGGTCGCGGGTACGGGCGCGGGCGTAGGAGTAGACGGGGGGGTGCGCTGAGTACGCCCACTTCGATTGAAGGGGCTATCCATTTTAAATTTTTATGACTATTTAACACTACATTAAGCAACACCAAGTTATCTGAGGTGATTACACACTGTACACAACTAGGTCACGAATTATGCTTGTGATTATTTATTTTGTTTTTGCACTAGACACGTCCGATGTCATTGCTGACCGCGAGACCAATCCTATATATGATATTGATATCAGAAAAAGATATCAATATCATATATAGGTATACAATATTGATATCAGAAAAAGACAAAAATAATAATAATATGATAATCAAATGGATCTAAGATGGACCATCGACTACACGCTGCCGATAACAGGACGATTGTAAAAAAGTTAATGGAATGAGGAAGAGTGAAGAAGAGGGTGTTGAAGTTTCAAAAAGTGAGTTTTGACTCGGGCTTTAAAAATGGGCAATGATTGAGACTGTCTTATGGATAGGGGTAAGGAGTTCCACAAACGGATGGACTGGACGGTAAAGGACTGGGTATAGAAATGAGAGGAGTGAGGAGGAGTCTTCAGGCGAAGATGTTTGGACGACCGCATATGGCAGAATGTGTCATTATCGGAAAAATCGTCACAGAGTGTGAACGAGATCCAACCGGCCCTGACGCTAATTCTATACGGGTGCGGTAGAGAAAGAACGTCGCCCAGCACGTCACCCCAGTCTTAATCAAGCCTCTTAGTACTGAGAGGCTTCGAGCAGTTTTTCAAATAAGGCTTTCTATGAAAAAGCACAGTCTGTTTAGGATGCATGTCTATGGTGGTACCAAAAGTAAAGGTCACGAATGAAGGAGAATGTATGGGATGTGTAAAAATAATAAATCTTATACACTGGCCTGCTTGCGTACGACATGTGTGACAGATATCAGACAACATAAATATATTATTTAGATATATAGGTAGGTAATATTATCCCCCGAGATACTAAAAAAAACCCAAGCATTCATCACACGAATGTTTCAGAGTTGGATTGGGACCCAAATGAGATATCTCTCCCGAAATAAGATAATATTAATTAATCTATACTATTTATAAGGAGATAAATAACAGACAGTGGCAACGCGGCAACACAATCCGAAACTCGAAACGCTTTCGCGATGTAATCGACACCTAGCGCCATCAATTCGTAAAAAGTGGAACTAATGTCCCGAAACAAAGTAAGGGCGGCCCACTAGTAAGAGATATATTAATATTATCTGCTTTTACATACAACCTTAACTTATAATTTTTTTTAGATAAGAAAATGTGTTTAGTCAGTGCTGATGTTCTTTTGCAATAAAATGATTATTTTATAGTTTTTGCTAAATGTCCCAAAGTTATTCGTAATCGTCAACACTCTACAAGAGGCTACATGGCGCCAGCTTTAACAGTGGGGGATTCTTAACATTACAAGATTTAATTCACCATCTTCTTCTTCATCTTAGCGTGTTATTCCCGGTTGCGTCCAAAGCTGTTGCTTTGGAGCCCGGGGTACGCTTAGACCATGATTTAGGAATGGATCTTGTAATTACAATGAAGCGACTGCCGTCTGACCTTCGCAACCCTTTAACAGGGGAACCAGACCAACTGAATCATGGTTACACGTTTCAGAGACTTTTTCCGAAACGTGCAGGTTTCCCCACGATGTTTTCCCTCACCGGTGAGCAGATGGTAATGGTAGAAATACGCACATAGATTTGAAAAAACCATTGGTGCATGCTCGGATTCGAACCTCGACCACCTGCGTGGAAGGCGCGTTCGTATCCATTGAGCTACCATCACTCTGATTTTATTCACCATAATTTAACTCAACACACAGCAAGCACAAGTTGTTTCCTGTATTTTCAGTACCTACTCGAATGATTACGAGAGTACGAAGCAGCCTGCCGAATAAGTGCACTGATTCACACTGTGTGGATACCGCTTACGAGTAACTCGCACGTACGAGTCGTAGTAGGACAGTTTCGTACGAATAGACAAGCCGATTAGCTGTGTACAGGATAGACAGCAGCTCGCACTGTGTAAACTAGTCTTAAATCCTTAAAGACTCTAAAAACGCAGAAACCAACCAATTCTAGTCCAATAAATATTCGTTTACGCCATTTTAGTAAAAGGAAAAAACACATTGATTATTTTCTCTAATTTTACGGCGGTTAATTTCTTTTTCAGACGGATGGTAGGGCAGAAAAGTCCTCTAATTAAGGCCGCGTATAGAAAGTCAAAGCAGTGGCAGGCCCCCATAAGGTGGATCGACGATCTGGTGAAGGTCGCGGGAAACCCTTGGATCCGGACGGCACAGGACCGATCTGTGTCGAGATCATTGGGGGAGGCCTATGTCCAGCAGTGGACGTATATTGGCTGAAATGATGATGATGTTTTTTTTTCACGCATTGCCACCAGTAGCATACGACCCGCATACGCGCCATTGCTATGAGTATACGATTAAACTATTACGAAGTTCGTTCGTTCGTAAATTACGATTTATTCAGAGACTGATTTAACCCAGACCGACGAAAATAATATTAAATACTTATTAGTACGTACTTAAGTATACTGACTGCTTGACTATTCGTTGCGTTTCGTCCATAGACTTTGGATGCCGCCCTGCGTTTAGTCCCAACCATATCAATTATTTGTTGCTACGCTAAAGTTTATAACATTTACCTATTTTTTTCAAATAATAATAATAATTCTCACAACATCTCATACGTTGACCTGATTCCGTACTAAGTAGCTTAAGCACTTGTGTTACAGATATCAGACAACAGAGGAACACAAATATATACTTAACTACATATATAACACCCAGACACCGAACAAACACACTTGTGTTGTTCATCGCACGAATGTTTGTCCAGGGTGGGGATCGAACCCACGACCTTTGGTGTAAGAGGCAGGGTCACTACCAATTGCGCCATCCTGTCAGTCACCTATTAAGAGACTGCTACGGTTACTTGCTACGATATTCGTAGCGGTGGCGTTATGTTAAATAAAAAAGATTAGGTTAGTCAGAGACCAAGGTAGAAATTGTATTTTTTTTTGTGAATTTGATATTTTGGTATAAAAGATCACCTTCCTACTTACATTAGTCCCAATATGTAAGAACTAAGTAGGTAAACTCAAACTCATTTTTTTTTTATTTGCATAGGCTTGTACACAGCACTTTCAAATCGTCATACATTTCAATGATTTAAAACTATTTATAAGTACTTATGTATAATTTACGTGTTAATACATTATACAGGTATGTTGATACATAAAATATACTAAAAAAACGGCCAAGTGTGAGTCTGACTCGCGCACCGAGGGTTCCGCCGTACAAACGTAGCGGTTTACAATTTATGACGTATGAAATCAACTACTTACTAGATATCTTCAAATTTATCATTTTCGCAATTTTTCCTTTATCTGTACTATTTAACGTTGTTTCGCGCCGAATTTAAGATTCTGAGTTCACAGGAAGTACCCTGTAGGTTTTGATTCCCTAGCGTGTGACGGAAATTCGTCTAAGGTGTCGGTATAAACAGCTGTATATTTTGATCGCGTTAACTTAGAAGTTTGATTTTTTCACAGCTTAAAGGGACAGTAGACCTTGGTATTTGGTATAAATTCAATTTGATACCTTTATTCGTTCGTGAGAAATAAGGTAGTAAGTTTCATTTTATCAAAATATTTTTATTATATTATATAACTAAACAAATGTGATTTTCGCAATTTTTCCTATATTTGCATTATATGACATGCCAAATTTCAAGATTCTGAGTTTACGGGAAATACCCTGTAGGTTTTGATTCCTTTGCGAGTGTCGAAAGTTTGTTGAAAATATCGACATAATCAGCTGTATCTTTTGATTGGCTTGGCTTAGAAGTTTGATATTTTCACAGCTTAAAGGGACAATAGACTTGAGCATTTCTTGTGAATTTCAGCTTGATACGTCCACGTGTTCTTGATATAAAGGGTCTTGACAGATAGACAGACAGACAGACGGACAACAAAGTGATCCTATAAGTGTTCCGTTTTTTCCTTTTGAGGTACGGAACCCTAAATATTAATAAACATAATGCTACTATCGGCTCGGAAAGTTGTTTCTGGTCGAGAAGGTCAAACAACTCGCCAGTTGCCTACTCTTTTTTAACGCCCAACTTTCATACAATGTTGTGGCATCATCATACCAAGCCACAATTTAATTGTAACACAAAATAAAATAAGTCACGGCGAAGTCACGAAAAAAAAACAAATACTCTGCCTTAGACACCTGTTACCGATTTGTTCCGTTCGGCGTGGAAACCTTGGGACCGTGGGGGCCCGAGGCCCACAAGCTTTTTTGCGAGTTGTCTGCCCGGCTACTCGACATTTCAGGTGACAGTAATGCTGGCAGCTACCTCGGCCAACGCATTGGGTTGGCCTTTCAAAGAGGTAACGCTGCCAGCATTCTGGGCACGATGAGTAGCGGGGCAGATTTTTCATCTCATCCATCATCTCTTGTAAATAGTATTCCTCTTATTGTTTATTTTTAGCATTCTGTAAATAGGTACTTTTTTATGTTCCGTATTATACCTTGTATCTGTTTTTGGCAACTAAGAAATAAATAAAATAAAGGAAATAATAAAATAAATATAAGGAGGTAAGCCGAATAAATATTATGAGGTAGATACTCGTAATATTTTTATTTAGCTTCTTTCAACACCAATAATTTTCTCTAATATCAAGGATCTAATATTGGTAAGTGGGAGTATTGGTATTTTCGAAGCCGTTTTAATCGCGAATTGTTGTAAGCATGTGATGTATGAGCACAGAGACTGCTATCTGATATTTCAATGAACTTGGGGCTTCATATCATCATGTTTCAGGAGCCCAATATAGAAATATGAATTTACCAATCGAATAATTATTTCGAGGCCGAGGTAAATTATTGATATAAGCAGCTGTGGTATGCAATATTATTGGAACATAGCGAAGTAATATCCAAATATCATTAATTACCTTCACAACAGTTAAAAACATAGTGTTGAAGTTCTAACACCACGTAAGTCATATTTTGGCGGTTTTGACATTTCCATGCCATTCGCTAGATAAGAATCAAGATACAACCAATAAAAACCATTATGTATCTTTAAAATTACGAAAAAGTACTTAACAGCACGTAAGTCACTATTTTTTTTGCTGTTCCGACATTTTGATGATATTTGTTAGAGACTTGGAAGACAGATCGTTTTTTTTTCAATGCAGGATTCAGTTGCGATCATCAAAAACCTTTTAAATGTTGAAAAGGTACAAATCCGTGGGAGAGCCACGCTTCGGCACGACCGGAGTGATACCACGGCCTCACAGAAAACTGGTGTGAAGCAGCACTGTGCTGTGTGTGAGGGTACCGGAGGCCCAATCCGCGGGGATGGGGGGATTTAAGGTTGGCAGCGCAATTGTGACTCCACTGGTGTCGCGGGTGTTCATGGGCGGCGGCAATCGCTTACCATCAGGTGATCCGTCGGCTCGTCTACCTACCTCCTATCACATAAAAAATTGTAGTAATGGAAATAGCACGCAACATGTCTCTGGTCAGTTTTTTGGCATTCTAAAAAGTTGCTGAAAATCAGTTACTACATGGTGTGAGAGCTTCCATGACGATATGTATTACAGACTTACGACATTGATAAGGTAGCTTACGTGAGAGAGCGGAACCTGTACTAGGATTCCCTGTATTACAGAGTCCCGGTGGGATCGATTCGTGTAATGAACTCTTATCTATGTTCAGTCCCTGGGTGTAATTTATTTATTTATTTATTTATTTATTTATTTAGTTCACCAACGATTGTTACATTTAATAAATACATAAAAAAAACATTCTAACTGACATGGTATAATGCACAATCACTTATAGGTAAACAAAACTTACAAATGCAGAAAAAAGACTTAACGCTACTTAGGTAGCGTTAATATATGTATCTAAGTATTAAGTATATGGCCGTGTGGTCCCCGGCAGAGTAGAATAGGCCACTCACTCTTACCGAGGCGTCGTAAAAGGCGACTAAGGTAAAGCTGCTGGCATGATCATCAGCACCCAGAGAAGGAAAACTCTGCATTTATATCAAAACTCTTGCCAACCCGTCTGCCAAGCGTGGTGAGTATGGCAATTACCCCTCATGTGATTGAGGGGGGCCGGGCCCCAGCAGTGGGGACTTAAATGGGCTGATGATGATGATTAAGTATATTTGTAATTCCTCTGTTGTCTTAGTACGCATTCAGGTCAAGTATGTGATGAGGACCGACGATCTTGTGAAAGTCGGAGGATTCCATTGGATGCGGGCGGCACAGGACCGATCTTTACGCAGAACCTAGTAGAGGCATGTCCAGCAGTGGACGTCTATTGGCTGAAATGATCATGGTAATTGATGTTTTAGATAAAATAAAATTCACATAGAGCCGTTAACACATTATTGGGCTTCCGAATAAGCTCCACATTTCCGTAAATTTACGTCATCATCATCATCATCATTTCAGCCAATAGACGTCCACTTCTGGGCATAGACCTCCCCCAATGTTCTCCATACAGATCGGGCCTGTGCCGCCCGCATCCAATGGATTCCAGCGATCTTCACCAGATCGTCGGTCCACCTTGTGGGGGGCCTGCGACTTCCTGTACGTGGCCTCCACTCGAAGACCTTTCCGCCCCACCGGCCGTCTGTTCTCCTCGCTATGTGCCCTGCCCATTGCCAATCCTTTGGTCTATATCTGTGACCTTAGGTCTCCTGCGGATCTCATCATTTCTGATACGATCACGCAGGGAGACTCCAAGCATACACCCTCTCCATGGCTCTCAGGGTGACTTTGAGCCTCCTTAATCGGCACATTGTAAGCGGCCGTGTGGTCCCGGCAGAGTAGAATAGGCCACCCTCACTCTTACCGAGGTGTCGTAAAAGGCGACTAAGATAAAACTGCTGGCATGATCATCAGCACCCAGAGAAGGAAAACTCTGCATTTATATCAAAACCCTCGCTACCCGTCTGCCAATCGTGGTGAGTATGGCAATCACCCTTCATGTGATTGAGGGAGGCCCGTGCCCCAGCAGTGGGAACTTAAATGGGCTGCCGATGACGATGAAGCGGCCACGTTTCGGTTCCGTATATCATCACTGGCAACACACACGCATTGAAGACTTTCGTCTTGAGCACTGCGGTAGATGGGCCGAAAATATGCTGCGTAGCTTTCCGAACGCTGCCCTTAACCGAGTTGGATTCGTCGATTGACCTCTTTCTGGAAGTTGGACTTACCAAACTGGACTTTTTGTCCGATAGATGTACTCGTCCACAGCAAATTTACGTACGTACTTAAACTTAAATGCTTTATTTGTTCAGCTATAGGGAGGTCGGTACAATACAAATACTTAACTTGACTTCTTGTGTAGTAAGCTAAGATTACTTTTAAAGTACGAAACTACTTTGGAGATATATCGTTTAAAAAAATACTATGTTCCATATTATAAATAGCTTACCAGAGGACATTTGACGGGAACCAGACAAAAGTATATTTAAAAACAAACTGAGAAATTACTTTCCTTATTTGGTTCAGAATTATATAACTTATTCTTTTAAGACTCACCGATGCTGCAGACAAACTTTGTAAACAGTTTTGCAGGACACATATAATTTATAAACGAAATTTATAATTTATATTTATATTTTCCGTTTGGAACAGTGGTAGTGAACGCTGCCTCTGGTGCAAGGGTTGCGGGTTCGATCCCCGCACAGTGCAAACATTTGTGTGCATGAACATATCTGTTTATATTGGTCTGGGTGTTATCTATGTATTATAAGTATGTATTTACAAAAGAAAAGTATTATATAATTGTAATCCCACTGTTGATTCTGATATCCGTAACACAGGTGCTTGAGATGTTGTGAAATATTTATTTATTTATAATTAATAGTAATTAAATAAGACGCGACAAGGATTAACTTGGCGGTCTTAGGACCGTTAAGCGCATTCCTGAGGGGAAGGGTGTTCCAGGCAAAGAACAGGTTCTTTCAACCCTCAGGGGGGTATGAAACATTTCCAACTTGTCATCCCGGACCCTAAGTGTACCCTGGCACTACTACATATCAAGATTTAGTAAATTTGATAATTACTTATTGTGATATTATGGGAAGCACTGGCAAACTGCCTCGGTGGCGCAGTGGTTAGTAGGTCTCACTTGAAAGTGACGGCTGCGCAAGAGGTTCCGGGTTCGATCCTCAGGTCGGGCCAAAAAATGCGTACAACCTGTGCGGATAAAGAATGGCATCAGAAATGGCGGCGCATCTATTCACTTCTCGCTCGCACCCCACGAGTGCGAGTATAGACACAAATAGTGTGCAAGCGAGAAGTGAATAGATGCGCCGCCATTTCTGATCCCATTCTTTATCCGCACAGGTTGTACCTAAGTATTCGGTAAGAAATTCTTAGTGGCAGCCCGGAGTCTGGAAGATGGCGGTCTTGTACCTCAATGCCTCGGAAAGCACGTTAAGCTGTCGGTCCTGCGCTTGATCCCTCTCCGGTCTATATAATATGAAGGGTAAGGGAATAGAGAGAGCACTTGTTTGCGCAACACTTGAGCACTATATTATATCCTGCTTTCGTGGCTGATCGTTGAGATTGGCCGCCGTAGCCGTAATCGGTTGAAGGATATTATTATTGGAAACAGACCAATCGGATCATGTTTAGCTACAAGTTTAGAATCGATCTCCACTATTGATCGTGTCCCATTTTGAGAAACTATCCGAAACGTGTACAGGTTTCAAGAGGGAGGGAACAGAATATAAAAACATTAAGGGATGTAAGTCGAGGGCCCCGCTGTGTAAGAACGTGCCCAGACGCCTTACTGACAAGCAATGAACCCGCTATAAAAGTGAATGAATGAATTCCGTCAAACATTTTATTTTATTGAAGGAATTGACGCTTTACCCTCCTATTTTTCACTTAATTCTCCCTCGCGCTTTTATTTGCATATCATCATCATCATCATCATCAGCCCATTTAAGTCCCCACTGCTGGGGCACGGGCCTCCCTCAATCACATGAGGGGTAATTGCCATACTCACCACGCTTGGCAGACGGGTTGGCGAGGGTTTTGATATAAATGCAGAGTTTTCCTTCTCTGGGTGCTGATGATCATGCCAGCAGCTTTACCTTAGTCGCCTTTTACGACACCTCGGTAAGAGTGAGGGGGGTGGCCTATTCTACTCTGCCGGGGACCACACGGCTATTTGCATATACAGAGCCAAAATTTCATGGGTAGGTAGGTAAGGTGGACAATCTATATTAGTTACCCTAGATTATTCACCTTGCCTACCTACCCATGAAATTTTGGCTACCTAAAGCGCTCTTCTAATATTTATTTTATTTCATTTTACAATTTTTGGGAATCTTACAGCTAATCAATAAACAGCACTAACTTTAAATAAAACAAGTCCAATTGAAAGTTTCTACTTCTAGGAACAAGGTTTACTGGTAGATATTACTCTCAGCGATAAGACCGGCTAAATCGTACACTGAATATCTGTAGTTATATGTGTTGTGCAATAAAGAGTATTGTTATATTGGTATAAGTACTTTGTATTGTTTTATTTATCTAATTCATGCAGGCATTCTCTCCCTTCTGACACAATAGGTCTCTTTATTGCACAACACAAGTATTTGTACACTTCAATGAAAAATTGAAAATACGTACTACCTGTGCGGATAAAGAATGGGTTCGGAAATGGCGGCGCATCTATTCCCTTCTCGCTCGCACACTATTTGCGTCTATACTCGCACCCCACGAGTGCGAGTACAGACGCAAAGGGTGCGAGTATAGACGCAAATAGTGTGCGAGCGAGAAGTGAATAGATGCGCCGCCATTTCTGATCCCATTCTTTATCCGCACACGTTGTAGGTATTTTCAACGCTATTGACATGGGCAGAATAAACATATTACCATGATAATACCCTACATTTGATTGTAAGTACTTAGGTAGGTAGGTACTTATATCAGCGATATACCTATTAGGTAATCAGTTTGAACGCGAGTTTCGCAACGATACGATCCTTTTTTGTGTAGAATCAATTAACCGAATTGATTGGATTCGATAATGTAAGAACGAGGTTTATTATTAACAAACCCGGAGTTCAAACAGTTCTAATAAGGTTAAGTGGGGGTAGGTATTATTACCTCTTATGTTAAAGGTCTATTTACTTAACGAGAACATGAATGGAGAATGTTCACTAATTTTATTTTTTTAGCTCTCCTTAAACTCGGTTGAAAATAAAGAATATGATTGAAACAATGAGTTACAGCTATAAAATAGTTTCCGAGATATTTGATTTCATACACGGGTTGTAAAGTGACGTCATCGCCGTCCCAGTACTTCGCAACACAGTCCACTCGCGTGTCCTGCCCGGTATTACATACGTGGCCCGTATCTCTATGAACTTAGTTGAAAATAAAAAACATGACTAAAAATATTATAGCGATTCGTCGTGTCTTTCCTGGGATACTTAATTTAAAAATAAAAGTTTTAGTGACGTCACAATAGTAGCCCGCGCTTGGGAAATTTAAATTTTCTGTAAATTCATTAATACTTTGTATTTTTTGATGAAACAAAAACTTGTGTATTCGTATAGATATTAGCTCTAGGTACTGGGACCATAGTTGTAAGCGATTTTGTACACCTATTAACATTTTCCAACCATTATGAACAACATTTGTTCAACGACTTTTCAAAATTCATTCGACTCCCATACAAAATGACCAAGTCATATAGTCACGTGACTATGTATGAAAAGCAGAAATTTTTTCATGCGAATTTCCAAAAGTGATAGAATAGGTAGTGGTTAGTAGAACACGTTAAAGTTTAAAGGGATGTAAATGTTCACAGATACACCCTGTATCACTAGGTACTAGTTCGTAGTAGTATTTTTCTCTTTAAATGTATCTATTAATTATTAATCTTTAAATAATAAAAATCAAACAGCGGTGCTACTGGAACAAATAGGCAGGCATATCTACCTCTCCAGAAATAAGCTTACCGTAAAATGGTGTTAATTGGAATATTTATTTATCGAAAACAGTTGTGTACAAAAAGGTTCAAGTTGGTCACAGAAAACCGGCGTGAAGCAGCACTGCTGCATTTCGCTGCGTGAGTGAGGGTACCGGAGCACACTGTAAGAAAATCGCAGTCTAGCGGGATTTAATTCTGATGATACGGAAACCCACAAATTTGATTGAAATAAGTTAAAATAAGTACTCTTATAGTTTTATAAAACCATTTTCGTTTATTTTGGTAATTAAAAAAAGTAAAAAATTCAGAAAATAATGCACCATCGAAATGCTGAAGAGATTTTCGTCAAACTGATATTCAGATGTCAACTTCTGTTTATATCTCTGTTGCTGGGCTCCATCACAGCCCCACTCAATCAGGTTAGTTCCTTTACTCCAGTTTTTAGAATTTCCATAGAATTTAACACATCTTTTTGGGTTAAGCATATACGTTTGATAGTGTGATCCACTAAAGATTGAAGATTACATTCTGCAAATGTTTCTGTGACAGTTAGATAGATAGATAGATAGATATTCTTTATTGCAAAATACAAGCATGATACAACAATAGCAAACGACAGTACAATTTTCTCTAATTGATAGCACTGTTTTTTCATTTCCAGTATTTGTTCATAAGAAGATAATACGTTTTTAGCCAGTTTATTCACCTTATCACGAATTATATTGTATTGGTGAGTAGATAATTTAGCATCTATCATCATACCAAGAGCTTCATCTGCAGATAGAAATACAGGATCACTGATTAGACGTTTACTGTTTGATCGATATCCCAATATGACCGGTCTCCGATGATAATTCTTTTACTATGGCTGCAGAATCTCGTTTACCAGCATTGCGTAAGTTGCATTCATTAGCCACTGCAATTTCTTCAGGACTGGTCGTCTTTAAAAGCGTTTGGATTCTCCGTTTTTTAGTTCTATCACAGCAGTCTTGAAAACGTTTTGCTGGTCTTCCTGGAGTAACTGAGCTAGATGATGGAATTTCATGTATAACACTTTCAGGCAAAGTAATACTAGTTCTTAACCAATTCGTACTATTTTCTAAAAAACGATCACAATGACGATGACATTTCGTCCATTAATAGTATTTCAATTTGTTGGCATAGTGCTCTCAACAAACCCTTAATTTTATTTCTACAGCATTCAGAAAAAGTCACACGAGGGAAATTATTAATATAAAATTAAAAAACTTCATCAAAACGGTCACTTGCTCTATTGCAAGACCAAATTTCGAAAATCCTGTAAATAAAAAATAAATGTATGGGTGCCGCAAAAATGCGCAATATTTGTGGGTTGCATCTGTTAGTTAAGATTATCAGCTTTATTGTGATGGTATATACTTTACTATATAATGCTATATAACTTGTTTTCGAGTCCAATTAATTTAAAATCTAAAGAAATCTATGTTGATTTCGTGTCCCAATAGAAATGGTTGATTTTAACAGATATTCCCTATTATAAATCGGACAAAATGTATATGTACTTACGTATTAAACACAAACACTATAATAAATAACTTAAATAACACTATTGACCTTATAACCACTTAGTTACCGTATTCGTAATTCGCACAATTTTACGCTGCAAAACGCGTAGTGAGTGTGACTCAGTTTTGCTGCCGATTTAAAAAGTTCTAAGATTTATGTCAATCTACACACAACAAAAATAATATGATAATCGTTTTTAGTAGTAACTATGGAATAAATAGACATCAATAATTGCTGGATAATCCCGCTAGATTGTAATTTTCTTACTTCGGAGGCCCAATCCGGGGGAAGGGGAGTTTAAAGTTGGGAGTGCAATTGTGACTCCACTTGTGTTGCGGGTGTCCATGGGCAGCGGCAATCGCTTACCATCAGGTGATCCGCCTGCTCATCTGCCACATAAAAAAGGATATAGAACACAGTCTTTTTTTCGAATATTCCTAATAGCCTCCGGTTTTCCGTAAATATAAACGTTTTCTTTAACTTTTTTACAAACTTTCCGAACTAAAACCATAAAGTCGGAGAGAACCAATATTACTATGTATGTCACAGCCTTGACACAAGTAAGCAGAAAATAGTGCAGGGGTGAATTTAATATTAAACAATCGGAAAGCATTAGCGGAGGCGTCGCGTCACAGCTTTAATCAAAGCCGGCATATTGCTGTGATATTGCGCAGAGACGCACCGACTGACTGTATTATATTGCCACTCACACACACAAGTTTTCTAGTTCAAGTCTTGTTATTATTCTATGGTTCAAGCCCTTAATGTTTTGAACACAATTACATATGTGATATCATACCTACCTACAAATAAGCTTATAGTTTTTTTTCTCCTCTTCCGGGACCTGCAGTGCCCCATACTAGGCGTGCCACCCCATTCATGCCAAAGCGTGGCTCTCCCGCTTCGGTATAATGGGCCGGCTGGACCGGAGTGACACCAAGCCTCAAAGAAAACCGGCGTGAAGCAGCACTGTGCTGTGTTTCGCTGCGTGAGGGTACCGGAGGCCCAATCCGGGGGAAAGGGGGGTTTAAAGGTTGGCAGCGCACTTGTGACTCCACTGGTGGCACTCTGTTCACGATATACCTATAGACATCTCTTTGGTGAAATCATAGTAAAGTCACAGATATTATAATACTAGTGAAGTGTAAACTGAAGTAGCAGCCTATATACTGTCCCACTGCAGCGAAAGGCTTCCATTATAGAAATCAATTTATCGCTACTATGATGGGAATAGGCTTCTCAACGCTTGCCAAATGCGAATTGTGATCACAAACCAGAGCTAAGTTCTAAATATTTGAAACATAGTTTTTGCCTGACCCGGGAATCGAACGCAGGACCCCGTGATCACAGCTCGGTACTTAAACCACTAGGCCAACAGGGCGTTAGTCATAGAAGGAATGCTTAATCCATAGGTCAAATATAGTTACATGTCAGTGTTTACTTGAAATTATATCAGGTATATTACTTATATTGAACCGCCACTATCCTAGAACAACTACTGGTTGCAGTGGCAATGGGACGCAATAGGCTATGGGAACAAATTGTTATGTATGGTTTTGATATTTTTTCCAATGTCTTTTACTATTTTAAGTAACTAATTTAAATATTTTTGTAAAATAGTAGGTACTTATTGGACAACATTTCAAAATTGCTAAGCTCTAAAACAAAAAATACCAATTCTTTATTTACTTTTCCGCTGCTCGAATATATATTTATTCATTTTTTATATTTCTTATTTACTGAGACAAAAATTAAAAACTAAAAAACGTAAGATGACGTCATCGGACGGCAGAATGTAAAATATTTCTTTGCTTAGCACATTATAGTTTTAAATTTACGAAATGCCAAACCCATGACATGCAACTGTCAAAAAAAAGACAACTTGTCAACGTTGAATGAATGAATGACGTTGACATTGTTGACACTAGTATTATTTATCTTTGACAGTAGTACCTTTTTTTATTAAAACAATGATAAGCAAAGGAATATCGCTGTATTCAGCCGTCCGACGACGTCATTTGGCGCTTACGTCTATTTAGAATATAAAGAATTTCAATAATTATTTTATGCATGAAAATGGACAAATTTTGAAAAAAGAAAAAATATGGGTCTGTTCATTTTATGTCTATTTTCATATAAAAATACAATATGGACATGTTAAAAATATGAAATGTTGTCCATTGAGGTAAGCATTTTGAATTCGAAGCGTATTTGTAACGTTATAAATACGCTTAGTGTTCCCATATGTCATTTTCCCCAATTTACGGGAAATATTTCTTAAGAAAAAGTAACATACTTCTAAAAATGCCTCTTGATCGGGGAAATTTCAAATCACTATCTGGTAACATATCTGGTTTTGGTGTCACGTCAATCTAGCGCCATCTGTTACTTGGTCCGGGTGAATAAGTCACTGAGACATTGTTGTCACTACGAAGTTATTCTACTACTACTACGTCATCTTCGCACTTGGTGCGGTTCGGGTTTCGGGGTAAACCCTTTACCTGGGCTGCATCTCGCGCCATATCTTGGCGCGGTGTTTTCGCTCCTCTGGGAGAGGAGGCCTCCCGACACTGCGCTGTTAGGGCGGTCTTCGACCTCTAACAAAGGGGTCTGCCGGCGGCCTATTTGGCGCTAGTCTGTCAGGGAGGGGGGAAAGGGGTAGTCGCCGTGTTCAGTCTCGAGGGAGATGTACTCAGCGAGCTCTTTTGCTGTAGATTTTTTTTTTTGTGTGCAGTTTTTTTTTTTTTAATTAATTATTTCTTTTGTAGTTTGTACATCTCCCTCAGTCGGTCTCTCAGCCCGTCAAGCCATTGCTGGCCGTCGTCTTCCGTTTCCTGCTGGGCCGGCAGGATTCGGAGTCGTGGTCGGGGGGGGTCTGGAGGGGAATGCGGGGGTGTAGGGGCCTGAGGTGGGGTAGGGGGGCCTGTAGTGTGCCGTTGTATGCCTAGTATGTGTGGTGGCAGTGATGGTAACGGTGATAAAGGTGGTAGGTGTCGTGGAGGCGGTGAACCGCCGTCTAGTGGAGGTGGGGTCAGCGGAACTTGCAGTTCATTTCCTTCGTCGTCGCTAGGGAGTAGTAGCGCTCGCGACGTGTGTTTGAATGCGCCCTTATGGGCGGCTTTACGTCGCTGGAGGGGAGCGAAATCCTGGAGGTGCCTGTGGGGGCCGTTGTCGGCCCAGTCGAACATGCGACGCGTTAGCCTTACCACAAACTCCTCCAGGGATGGCATCTCCAGGTCCGCGGCTATGGTCGCGTTGCGAACGTAGCGCCCCGCTCCTGTAACGACGCGGAGGGAAATGTTCTGCTGTGCCTGCAGTCGGTTCCGCTGTTGTGTACTGCACAGGTTGTACCAAGCTGGGGTGGCGTATGTCAACCTTGTACGTATGTACGTTTTGTACATACGTACTTTGATTGCTAGAGGCAGCGCGGGTGATGTTAACATAGGTCTGAGTACGGTGCGTGCAAGCTTAGCCATGTTGGTCACATGGTTCACCTGCGGCACCATCCCCCCCTGGGGATCGGTCCCTACCGATCTATGTAATATCCGAGATATTTCGCGTGGGTGCTCCATGCCACTTGGTGTCCCAGAAAATTCAGTGGCGGCGGTAAACTCTTTTTCCTACCTATTGGTATGGCGGTGGTTTTGGTGGCATTTACTGCCATCCGCCATTTATCTAGCCAGTCGGGTAGTGAGTCCAGGACGCGCTGTAGGTTGTACGCGGCCAGTGTCCAACCTTTCGAGGAGACGAAGTAGGCGCTGTCGTCGGCATATAATGCCAGTATGACGGGCCCTTCACCTTCTTCTCCTCTGGCTCGATGGTTGGGATGTCGTCCGTGTACGCCGCGTACAGCAATGGACTCATAAAAGTTATTCTAAATGTAATCTTCTGAATACAACACAACTAGCGCCATCTGTTACTTGGTCCGGGTGAATAAGTCACTGAGACATTGTTGTCACCTTTCTGAATACAATTCTACTACTACTACGTCATCCTTCGCACTTGGTGCGGTTCGGGTTTCGGGGTAAACCCTTTACCTGGGCTGCATCTCGCGCCATATCTTGGCGCGGTGTTTTCGCTCCTCTGGGAGAGGAGGCCTCCCGACACTGCGCTGTTAGGGCGGTCTTCGACCTCTAACAAAGGGGTCTGCCGGCGGCCTATTTGGCGCTAGTCTGTCAGGGAGGGGGGAAAGGGGTAGTCGCCGTGTTCAGTCTCGAGGGAGATGTACTCAGCGAGCTCTTTTGCTGTAGATTTTTTTTTTTGTGTGCAGTTTTTTTTTTTTTTATTAATTATTTCTTTTGTAGTTTGTACATCTCCCTCAGTCGGTCTCTCAGCCCGTCAAGCCATTGCTGGCCGTCGTCTTCCGTTTCCTGCTGGGCCGGCAGGATTCGGAGTCGTGGTCGGGGGGGGTCTGGAGGGGAATGCGGGGGTGTAGGGGCCTGAGGTGGGGTAGGGGGGCCTGTAGTGTGCCGTTGTATGCCTAGTATGTGTGGTGGCAGTGATGGTAACGGTGATAAAGGTGGTAGGTGTCGTGGAGGCGGTGAACCGCCGTCTAGTGGAGGTGGGGTCAGCGGAACTTGCAGTTCATTTCCTTCGTCGTCGCTAGGGAGTAGTAGCGCTCGCGACGTGTGTTTGAATGCGCCCTTATGGGCGGCTTTACGTCGCTGGAGGGGAGCGAAATCCCTGGAGGTGCCTGTGGGGGCCGTTGTCGGCCCGGTCGAACATGCGACGCGTTAGCCTTACCACAAACTCCTCCAGGGATGGCATCTCCAGGTCCGCGGCTATGGTCGCGTTGCGAACGTAGCGCCCCGCTCCTGTAACGACGCGGAGGGAAATGTTCTGCTGTGCCTGCAGTCGGTTCCGCTGTTGTGTACTGCACAGGTTGTACCAAGCTGGGGTGGCGTATGTCAACCTTGTACGTATGTACGTTTTGTACATACGTACTTTGATTGCTAGAGGCAGCGCGGGTGATGTTAACATAGGTCTGAGTACGGTGCGTGCAAGCTTAGCCATGTTGGTCACATGGTTCACCTGCGGCACCATCCCCCCCTGGGGATCGGTCCCTACCGATCTATGTAATATCCGAGATATTTCGCGTGGGTGCTCCATGCCACTTGGTGTCCCAGAAAATTCAGTGGCGGCGGTAAACTCTTTTTCCTACCTATTGGTATGGCGGTGGTTTTGGTGGCATTTACTGCCATCCGCCATTTATCTAGCCAGTCGGGTAGTGAGTCCAGGACGCGCTGTAGGTTGTACGCGGCCAGTGTCCAACCTTTCGAGGAGACGAAGTAGGCGCTGTCGTCGGCATATAATGCCAGTATGACGGGCCCTTCACCTTCTTCTCCTCTGGCTCGATGGTTGGGATGTCGTCCGTGTACGCCGCGTACAGCAATGGACTCATAAAAGTTATTCTAAATGTAATCTTCTGAATACAACACAACTAGCGCCATCTGTTACTTGGTCCGGGTGAATAAATATATTTCCAAGTTAATAGAAAGTGGTTCTGACATTACAAAAACAGGTTATCGATTTTGAAAGTACCATACTCTTATTTTCGGATTTTTGATTCATATTCTATATAGTAAATAAATCGTGTATATGATATATATTGATAAATAAAAAAAAATTATATTTAAAAACTCGAGTGTTAACATATACTCAAACGCTAGAGTCTAAGTGTCAGTATATATTTCGATTATTATTTTCTAAAAACTTACAATTCAGGCTTAGAACTATAAGCAAAGTTGACTCGTGAGAACATACTCGTACCATTCAAGTCTTTTATCAAATACCAATGTATGTATTCTAGCTGATTAAAAATTAATGGTTTTATGCAATTTAACTTATTGCAAACGAAAGTAAGCTCGAATTTAGAAAATTATATATTTTTTTATCGAAAATGTTAATGAAGAACAAAAAGCTCCAACTAAATAGAGAATTAGATTCAAGATTTACTTCTGACCGGGTGCGGTTACACCTTACGCTTATTAAAATTAACACTGACGACAAAATACCGATTTAAATCCTAGAAAGCTCTTTACCCTAGATGATTTCTGATAACAACTTTATGGAGAATGGTTATTTACATCTGGTTTCCAAACGTTTTGTTACGTATAGTTTGTAAGGGACACACGCATTATTAATCTATTACTTTTATAGCCCTTGACTAACGAATGGATACAACATTATAGAAAATATTTATACACTATCAAAACATTTCAGAGTGATAAAGATGACATTAAGTCACAATCAAATTATAAATCATAATATAATAATTAATTATTTTATGATGAAAAATTATAAAAGTATAAAATGAACGATATCAGCACATAACAGAAATAATTTTAGAATATATATAATGAAATCACTCTGAAATTAAACAGCTATGACAAAGATTTTCCAACAGTCTCATGAGTGGTGGCATACTAAGCAAAATCAGTTAAATTACTAAAACATCATTTTTAGAAAATAAAACAGGACTCCTAAATGACGAAAGAGTAGAAAAATAAAGACGGTTGGAGAAATCTTTATGTATATGTATGTGTTAGATAACACATATGGAGTCTTTTACAAAGTTTGGCAAGCAGCATACATAAGTGCACGCGAAATAATTGATACATTCAAAAATCTCTCTCAGTATTGATGTTCACATGTCTACATTGATTCTGTTTAATTGCAGCATCCTCTAAATTGAATTCATATTTTACAATAATTATGTACATGTATTATTTTGTAAATGTTTAGCTATATGAAATTTTAACAAACGTAATGCTTCCAACACCACTGGCAGCACAGCTCGGTTTATGTACAGTACATGCGGACGCAAAATCCATTTCCTCATCCGGCTGCACACTCATAAGCGCAGCTGCCATGTCACATACCGGGATGACCACGGACCACTACGTAAATCATGTACCATAGATGTACAGCTTAAAGACCCATGTATCTACGACTACTAATAAGAATTTATTTATAATACAGTAGGTAATAAAGAAATTAATAACAATGTCAACTGGTTTGTTACATGCACAATCAAAAATTTGAGCGACATTTATTTTATGTGTTATCTATTAGAAATAGTATTATTAGAGGAACCCAGAGAATAAGACTTGGATATTTAAGGTATTAGACTTTTCATTACTATCCATCTACTTTAATTATTATTTTCATTTCCGGCGATATCACCCATATAGACACAGTAAATCATTTGGATGACGAGCAATCATTGTATCAATGTAGACCGTTTTTGGCATCGAATTCTCTGAATACGTATCTAGGTAAAATATAGGTACTATATCTTTATTGCGGCCAGACTAATAGTACTAGTTCAGGTGAAGGGATTTTGCCAACAATTCTATTAAACAATGTCTAAATTTATATATTTCTTTACAGTATACAAAGATAAACATAATGGGGAACTCTGAAGCTAAAGGCGCGTCGGTCATAAAGCCTAAATATGTTATATCTTAAATTTGTATTAGATTAGCCAGCTAGATGTCAGGTACCAGAAGAAGTCGCCTTTAGTTCGTCAGTTTTCAAACCCATAAAAAATTACTATCAAACCTTTTCAGGAAAATAATATTGCATATGGAACCAAATTCACATCAACTTCAAATCTTTACTTTTCATCAAAGTGAATATAATATTAAGTGGCTTGGCCACTAGTAAGTATTTTTTCTGAACTAGCCTCTTAGCCGCTAAAAATGCTGAACTGACTATAGGACGTGCATATACTGGACTACACTTACTTTTTTTCTGAAACGCGTTAAAACTGTACACAGTAAAACCGTCTCTATGTCGTAATCTGCTAATTCCGAACGGACTTTCCACACAGTTCATATTGTACTTAATAAAATATAGTGTCATAAATCATTTTAAAATACAACATGTGGTGATGAGTAATTTTAAAAATTACGTGATTCAATCGATTGGTTAGCGAATTCCCGATTCTCACTTTGGTGTCTTTTAAAATATTTTTTACAATAAAACAATTCTATCGACAGTTTCGAGTTTGGTCTCCGTAATGCCGCCTCGCGTACACATACCACATGTTTCGTTAGAATTAGGCTTAAATGTTTCCAACATTTAAAAGTACTAAACGTACCGTTGATTCGTTTGACACGCCATTTTGTTGCAACTGAGCGTGTGAGCCTTCCCACGTTTTCTTCAGTCAAGGAATTTAAATTCCTATCCAAACTAATATTTTGAAGAAACGAAGTTAGTCTATAGTATTGGGAATGTAACTACAATAATAATCTATTCTGGGTCAGAATTTAAATTCCCCGACAGTACTTTTACATAAAAAATATAATATAACAAAATGCCTATAAATTTCAAAGATTAGTTTAAAATGTCGTTAAAAGAGATCAATATTAGTTGAATTCCCTGCATCACCAAAACTTCATTATTAATCATTTTTAGTCTCACACGCTCATTCGAGGCGCGTGACCTGTCTTATTCGTAATCATCACATCATATCAACACACGCCAAATAGACACAGAATGTGGTTTGAAAATGAGACAAATCTCTGTCTGTACATGTTATTTATTGCGAGTTGTTTTAATTGAAAATCATTTTTGTATACTTCATGACCGCTCTGAAGAAGCACCTGATACCACCAACGTGTCGTCAAAATGAGGCGTATGGATTGTGTGTACAAAATGAAGAAACGTGACCACTTCGTACCATAAAACCAGTGTTAAGTATCAAAATTCTGTCAAGAACAGGAGATATTTGGCACCTTTGTCTTTCCAGTGACATCTTGGACGCCTCACTGATGACCAGTAGGGCTATCTCAAACATTCAAAGAATTCGTAACGTACGCGCAACGAACACGTAATCGTGTCAACGCTACAATTACAGATCAATATGCTAGTGCTCATTACGATGCACATTCGTCGACGATAAAGTTATGACACGTGGCAAAAGTCGGAACGAATGTAGTTTTGACATTTTCGCATTGAGAAAAAACGTTTTACAACGCCCCCTGTCAATATCACTGAAGTGCTTTCTGATCTTGGCCGGTCTGTAGTTAGCCACGAAACCAAACGTCAAAATTTATTGGATACGTCAGCGTTGACTGGCGCTTGCTTAGTGCCACATATAATCTGTGGCCCCTCGCTCACGTTACTATACTCCTGTCGCTTTAGCATGATATGGGTGACAGATGTCAAAAGCTTTACATTTTTCATGTTTGGTCTCTTTCTAACGTGTGACTTACGTATAACTCTGTCCTGCTGTCACCGATATTATGATAAAGCGTAAGGACTATAGGGTCGGCGCCATCAAAGAAGTCACAACATTCAAAATTGAGCATTATGGTTATAAACACAAGGAATCCCAAATTTTAGTTCAGTTTTCTTTACGGGACTTCTTTCGTGGCGCGAACTCTATACTATCCTTCAGACGAATCAAATTTCGAATTTTAGTTATGTTTACATACGATAGAGGGAGCTCTTAATTTTTTTATACAAACGACATCCTCTTTTTTGGTCTAAGTGCTGGCAGATTTTTTTTGCTGTATTCTGTAGGGCTCGTGTCCTTGAATATTTATTACTATAACACCAAAGCTGTAGAGTCATTGTCCTTGCTTTTATTTGAGTTCAAAAATCAACAAATTCATACATTTTCAGTGAGTTAAGTTTTTTTTTACTATGCCAAATGTTGACATTGGCACATCAGGAGGACAAGTTCTAACTGATTACAGCAAAATTTTTTATTCACAACGAGTGACTACCGTGGAATTTGAAAACGCGCGCTTTAAACGGGATGTGCCATTTTTTGGAAAAAAACGGCACAGTGTGTGAAAGAGATCCAACCGACCCTGACGCAGCTTTAATGCATCGCTGTACGGGTGCAGTAGAGAAATACCGTTACCCAGCACGTCACCACATTACTAACGGCTTCGCGGTTTTCTATGAAAAGGTTCAGTCTGATTAGGGTGCACGTCTATCATGACTACTCGTTTACGTAACGTCATCTGTCAGATTTTTCATTCACTAAAACCCTCTTTCCTTTCATTGGAAACTATTCCGGTAGGGGCGCTATGTTCGTGGTTTTATTCAAGCAAACGTTATGTGTCAGTTGCCTTCCCCAATGAGGGTTTTCGCGTGTGAAAAATCCGCTAGATGGCGTACTGTTGGACTGAGGTCCAACATCAACCGCATTAATTGTTTAGTTTGTCAAATTGATATTTTGACAGATCACGTTTAAAAATAACCAATTGAAAAATCCGCTATATGGCGTACTGTTGGACCGAGGTCCAACATCAACCGCATTGGTTGTTTAGTTTGTCAATTTGACATTTTGACAGATCACGTTTAAAAATAGCCAATCACATTGTATATAGACCTCACTCCTATAGTACTACATCTAGCGGATTATTCACACGCGAAAACCCTCATTGTAACTGCAAAGTGTGTCTCTGTCTACTTGCAAAGTGGATGATTGTGATAATTACGAATACGTAATGTGCTTGAGCGGACGGCTCAGTTGGCGGCGACGGCGGCCTGCTGCTTGTGGCGGCGGTGGTCGTAGTTGACGAGCCGCTGCCCCACCAGGTACTTGTCGTTCTTTATGTGCTCGTACAACTTGCGGAATTGCCGGATCTGGGGATAAAAGGTTGTATTTGATTGAAGTAGGTAACCAGACATCCCGAATCCTGGATCATCATGGTCCAAGCGTAACTGGGAATTACACGCTAATTCGCCTCGGTGGCGCAGTGGTGCGACTGCACTGCACTTTAAAGCGACGCCGGATCGAATGCGTCCGAATAATTACCAACCTAATATATTTTCATGCCTAATATATTTTTGCCTTGTGATCCCTGGCAGAGTAGAATAGGCCACCTTCACTCTTACCGAGGTGTCGTAAAAGGCGACTAAGGTAAAGCTGCTGGCATGATCATCAGCACCCAGAGAAGGTAAACTCTGCATTTATATCAAAACCCCCGCCAACCCGTCTGCCAAGCGTGGTGAGTATGGCAATTACCCCTCATGTGATTGAGGGAGGCCCGCGCCCCAGCAGTGGGGACTTAAATGGCCTGATGACGATGATATTTTCATATTACTCGTAACTTTATTGCGATATTGTCGCAACCTGTCAGTGTCACTGAAGTGCCTTCTGATCTTAGTCGGTCTGTATACATACATAACAGCCACGAGCGCTCTATCAAAAGCGTGACGATTGAGAAGGAGATGAAGAAAATGCGCTGATTCATGGCCGTTTTTTGTGAGTCCTATCACTGCGGTCGAGCCAGCCGGTCCATTCACGCCGAAGCGCACCTTTCCTAGCGGTAACGACTAGCAAGCGCTGACCTGGAACACGGTGAGCGCGCACAGCACGGCGGCCAGCAGCAGCGCGGGGTAGACGCGGCGCGCCAGCAGGTGGCGCTGCGCCGCGACGCCACGCCCAGCGGTAACGACTAGCAAGCGCTGACCTGGAACACGGTGAGCGCGCACAGCACGGCGGCCAGCAGCAGCGCGGGGTAGACGCGGCGCGCCAGCAGGTGGCGCTGCGCCGCGACGCCACGCCCAGCGGTAACGACTAGCAAGCGCTGACCTGGAACACGGTGAGCGCGCACAGCACGGCGGCCAGCAGCAGCGCGGGGTAGACGCGGCGCGCCAGCAGGTGGCGCTGCGCCGCGACGCCACGCCCAGCGGTAACGACTAGCAAGCGCTGACCTGGAACACGGTGAGCGCGCACAGCACGGCGGCCAGCAGCAGCGCGGGGTAGACGCGGCGCGCCAGCAGGTGGCGCTGCGCCGCGACGCCACGCCCAGCGGTAACGACTAGCAAGCGCTGACCTGGAACACGGTGAGCGCGCACAGCACGGCGGCCAGCAGCAGCGCGGGGTAGACGCGGCGCGCCAGCAGGTGGCGCTGCGCCGCGACGCCACGCCCAGCGGTAACGACTAGCAAGCGCTGACCTGGAACACGGTGAGCGCGCACAGCACGGCGGCCAGCAGCAGCGCGGGGTAGACGCGGCGCGCCAGCAGGTTGCGCTGCGCCGCCGACGCGACGCCGAGCGGCGCGACGCTGTGCGCGAACGCGTACGGCACGGCGAGCGCCAGCCCGAGCCAGCAGACGATCGGGGCGGCCACTTCTTTCAGGATGAACCTGTAATGAAACAAGCGTTTTAAACTAGTCAAGTAAGTAAGTAAAAGTAAAGTAAAAAGATCTTTATTGTCAATAAAAAGGTAAAAACTAACAATAAATCTAAGGCTACAAAATAATATAAACAAAAACTATAAACTAAGTGGGCCGTGTGGTCCCCGGCAGAGTAGAATAGGCCACCCTCACTCTTACCGAGGTGTCGTAAAAGGCGACTAAGGTAAAGCTGCTGGCATGATCATCAGCACCCAGATAAGGAAAACTCTGCATTTATATCTAAACCCTCGCCAACCCGTCTGCCAAGCGTGGTGAGTATGGCAATTACCCCTCATGTGATTGAGGGAGGCCCGTGCCCCAGCAGTGGGGACTTAAATGGGCTGATGATGATGATAAACTAAGTATCATAAATTTTAAGTTTCTTACTGTAATACAAACATCAATTTAAAGTTTCTTACTTTACTAATTATCAAACCCAAGGAGTGATATTGCACCCGTGCGAAGTTATGGCGGCTAGATAGTTTATTTTATTTGGCTAACCACAGAGCCTACTCTAGAGCACTCAACATTGAAATCGAGTTGGAGATTTGTATGAACGAATATATGAAATCTCAAAATTCGACTTGAATGTCGATTGCACGAGAATTGCCCCTCAGGAGGGAAGGCCGGGCACATTTTTAGTAGCTTTTAAACGTGTACATATACTCCTAGCGCCTAGTCCTGCCACAAACACTACAAAGGACTGTTCCAGCCTACTGTGTTGTACTCACTTGAGGTCCATCTCGCGTATCCCGTCGCGGTAGGCCTTCTCGATGGCGCGGCGCATGCTCCAGTCGGGACCCATCATGGTGAGCGCGCATACGATCTTCGTGTACAGAACTCCTAACGCCCAATCCTGCCACACGAAGAGGACGGGGGACTGTTCCAGTGGCACGCGGAGGGGAATCACTAGCACCTAGAAAAAAACAAACGGTTATTCATCATCTCTATAATAACTCTGGTTTTAACTCACCGGATTAGCTAGCAAAGTGGAAGTTAGCTGGTCATATCAGTCATAGAACCCACAACCGTTGGGGGAGTTCTAGAGTGGAGAACATGACTCGATTAACGTAATAAGGCTGAGGCCAGATGGACTGACGTAAGATGTCTGCCACATCAATTGATTATGTCAAAGATTTGGAGAGGCCATGTCCAGCAGTCTATTTACTGCTGGACCTGCAAATGATGATAAATGTTAGTGTGGTTTCAATCAAAGCAGAATGCCAGGAAGGCATATTTCGGACAATCCCCTTGCCTACAGTCAGTTGGGCGTCCACACTATCACTGGCAAGGTGAAGATGTCTGCAGATGAGATAGTGAACGCGGACCTGCTAGAACTTGAAACAGGAGTTGGCGTGAAGCTCTACAAGATTCAGACAAGTGGAGAACCATCGAAGTAAGTATTATCTATTTATTAAAGCCGCCAACACTAGTTGTGAAGTCGAGATTATGGTTGAAAGAGGATGCAACAACGAGGCTCCAGATTTGAGATACCAGCTCCAGCAGCAAGCCGAACATGAGCGGCCCCAGCCCCTGCAGCGCCAGGGTAGCCGGCGGCACAAGTGACTCACCAGCTCCAGCAGCAAGCCGAACATGAGCGGCACCAGCCCCAGCAGAGCTAGGGCTGCCGGCGGCGCGTGTGACTCACCAGCTCCAGCAGCAAGCCGAACATGAGCGGCACCAGCCCCAGCAGAGCTAGGGCTGCCGGCGGCGCGTGTGACTCACCAGCTCCAGCAGCAAGCCGAACATGAGCGGCACCAGCCCCAGCAGAGCTAGGGCTGCCGGCGGCGCGTGTGACTCACCAGCTCCAGCAGCAAGCCGAACATGAGCGGCACCAGCCCCAGCAGAGCTAGGGCTGCCGGCGGCGCGTGTGACTCACCAGCTCCAGCAGCAAGCCGAACATGAGCGGCACCAGCCCCAGCAGAGCTAGGGCTGCCGGCGGCGCGTGTGACTCACCAGCTCCAGCAGCAAGCCGAACATGAGCGGCACCAGCCCCAGCAGAGCTAGGGCTGCCGGCGGCGCGTGTGACTCACCAGCTCCAGCAGCAAGCCGAACATGAGCGGCACCAGCCCCAGCAGAGCTAGGGCTGCCGGCGGCGCGTGTGACTCACCAGCTCCAGCAGCAAGCCGAACATGAGCGGCACCAGCCCCAGCAGCGCCAGGGCCGCAAGCGCGGCGCGCAGGGCCACACGCGCCCACAGCCAGGCTCTCGCGATTAGGGCTGTCCGCCCGCCGCGCGCCCAACCCGCGGCCAGGGTCCCGCCGCGGCCTAGCGCCCAGCAGACGTACATCCCTATCGAAGGAATAGATCAATAATGGCTGCAACATCTTCAATAGGAGCCACCGCGTGCGAAATATCCGCAAGATGGCGTACTATAGGCCTGAGGTCGATCTACAAAGGTGATTGGATATTTTTAGACATGATAGGTATGTCAAATTGTCAATTAACTAATAAATCAGCCAATATGTTTTTTTTGGGTATTACAATTTATTCTCAAGTAAATAATGCACTTAAAAAATTTCACGACGAAGCAAAAAGCACTTACAAAATTCGTCAACATACCAAGGTCTCCGGTAGCTTAGTCGGTACAGCAGTTTGCCCGGTTAGCAAAAGATCGTGGGTTTGAGTCCCACTCAAAGACTAAAAAATTTTAAGTGCATTATTTACTTAAGGTGACGAGTAGGGCATTCTAGCGACGCCAACCGATTTTAATTTTTAGCTAATAAACCAGATCTATTTTAAACATTTCCGGGGTTACAACCTCTCGGCATACACTTACACTATTTATTAAATAACCATGCACAGAAGTTGGGTCCGTTTTTGTACGCGAAAAATTGATTACCGCCAAAAGCGGCTACGTTTGGCGGTAATCCAAATTCGAGTGCAAAAGCAGACCAAACAGTCAACTATAAGTATTAAATAAATAGTATAGGTGTTTGCCGAGAGGTCGTAACCCTGAAATTGTTTAAAATAGATGCGGTTTAGTAGCTAAAAATTAAAATCGATTGGCGTCGCTAGTGTGCCCTACCCGTCACCTTAACACTATGGCCAATTATTTGAAAGAAAGAATTTTTTCCATTTTTGATGAGTGATAAGCTGATGCTGGATCACCCGTAAAGTTCCATTGGGTTAAGACAACTACCCGACCTCCGGAGGGGCGCTTATCGAATAGCGGTCACTCCCGGAGGAATCGTGTACGCGGTGTAACTCGTGAAAGTGCCTAGGGTAGCTGTAGGCATTCATTGCAGATTTCCTTGAAACAAACGTTTAAACGTGTATCGGGGTTTCATTGCGCGACTAGAAGAAATCTTACCACATGCTGCAGTGTATAATTCGTGGACGCCCTCTGATGCTTTCGGAAGCCACAACGCCATGACTTTACGTCCAATCGCAACAGGAATTACCTGCAAACCATTTATTACTTTTTTAATTATATCCATAAAATATTATTTTACAAGTCAATTATTTTAATATATTTATTTATTTTATTACGTTTGCCAAGACGCGGTCTCCACTCCAGAACTCGTTTAACCCATCGGTTGTCGGTTCTGCGGCTAATATGGCCAGCCCACTGCCACTTAAGCTTGCTAATCCGGTGAGCAATGTCGATAACTTTGGTTCTCTGCCGGATCACCTCATTTCGGATTCGATCTCGGAGAGAGACGCCGAGCGTCTTGGCAAACGTAATGTAGGGCGCCCTCTGGCTAGGTGGGGGGACGATCTGCGCAGGATGGCTGGCAAGAGCTGGATGCGAGAAGCCATGGATAGATCACAGTGGCGAAGAATTGGAGAGGCCTACGTCCAGCAGTGGACTGCGATACGCTGATGATAATGATGATGATGATGATTTATTTTATTCAAACAGAAGAAGAATTTATTTTATTCAAGAAGCTGTTTTAATACAGTTGCAATTACAATGATTATAAGGCTAGCTTCAACGCGACGGCTGGGTTCGATTCCCGTAATGGGAAAAAATGGATACCAGAGATTTAGATTGGGATATTCTTATAGTCATCCCGGAGTCTTGCAGTCTCTCTGCGCCGCGGAAAGCAGTTGATCTTGTGCCAATCCCCCTCCGTTCGTGTCGCTTTGACATGATTAGGGGTAAGAGAATAAAATACTCTAGTGTTTTCACACACATGTGTGTGACTCACGCACATTTTTACAGTTATATGACCCCTGCAAGGATAAGGTCTATCTCCAATGGATAAGCTCTATATTCCGTTGCGCATACGTCTACGTCGCATACGCACAATCGCATGATCTAGCTGTTATTCTAGAACAGCTACATTTATCCGGAGGGCTCGCGACTGTGGAACACATCCGTATAAATAACAGAAGAATCACCTCCGATATTGCCGCAATAAAATATATATCTTCAACGCATGGCAATAAGGTCTAAAACTGCATGTTCCCGCGCTTTGCCTACCCCGATCGCGCGGTGCGTTTCTATTGCAAACTCGACCTTTTCGCTAAAGAGTCACGGTCTAATGTGGTCTAACTGCACGCGCCTTTACTGTGCCTTTACGTCATTTTGATTCGGATAAGCGGTTGCTCGTTGCTCATAGGCACAGAATAAATATTCATAGGGCTAGCCATTGGTGATCCGATGAATTTGCCATAATGACCTACCTATTAAAAAAAAGTAGGTAAATGTGTTGTTTTACGAGTAGGCACTGTTGTTAATAGGTATAGTTACTATTGAACTTCACATGTTTATCCGCATAGGTAGAGATAGGTAACATCTTCTGTTTATTCATTTAGGTACATATACCACAATATGTAAATGTGTTTGGTTTCTCTTGGTTTATTTGACGATCAATCTCCCACAAATCACCAATTTGATACTGTTGTTAATAGGTACTTACCTACTACATTAAGTATATTTGTCATTTATATAGAAGTAAAATGTTGATGAACGCAGCCTAATGAAATATTATTTATTCATTACTGAGTGAATGCAGCGAATGATTAAGAACGAAGTTTAATGAAGGAGATGATAGAATGAATGAGTTGAAAGTAAGAGTGAGCGAGAAAGGTGAGGTGTGTGTGACTGTAGGTGTGAAAGAGGTAGAAAGAGACGCCGATTTTCATATTTCTAGCAAGGCACTTGTTTTCTTCTCTTCTGTAATGGCGCTTAGACGATAAGTTTGGTTTTTTCTCTTTTGGGAATAAAATATTTATTCATGCAATTCGGCCTTATGTCAATTCCCATGTCCCACATTTCACTCATTGGCGCGTGTGCATCAAAGCGCGCGAGACAATCGACTAAATACTAACAGGCAGCTGCGGCCAGTAGGTGAACAACTCGGCTGAATCGCGAAGTGAACCACGCCTCCTAGTAGTGCGAAAGAGACTTACCTCTCCCAGTGTGTTCATTCATTAAGACCGGTAGCCCTAACTTGCGACACCATTCGTTTTTAATTGTTAGCTACTAAACCGGATCTATTTTAAACAATTTCAGGGTTACAACCTCTTGGCAAACACTTATAATATTTATTAAATAACCATGCACAAATGCGGTCTCAACATTTGTACGCGAAAAACTGATTCACGCTAAAAGTGGCCGCTTTTGGCGGTAATAAATTTTTTGTGTACGCGTTGGGCCCAACATTTGTTACGAGGCTGTACTGTTACGATGGAACTCCTTCGTTGCAGGCCGTATTATCTTGGGTCCGTTTTTGTACACAAAAAATTGATTCACGCTAAAAGTAACCGCTTTTGACGGTAATCAATTTTTCGCGTAAAAAAACGGACCCAACATCTGTGCATGGTTATTTAATAAATAGTTTTAAGTGTTTGCCGAAAGGTTGTAACCCCGAAAATGTTTAAAATAGGTCCGGTTTAGTAGCTAAAAATTAAAATCGATTGGCGTCGCTAGTGTGCCCTACCCGTCACCTTAAATAGATACTAACCAGTGTTAAAGCGCTAGCCAGCACAAGCGAGATGGAGACGAGGACAAGTAGGGCTGCGAGACGCACGGGGAACCACGACACACGCACGTAAGGCTCGTAGCCAGCCGGCCCGTCGCGTCGCATCAGTGCCTGACACAAAAAATAATTCATTTTTTTAATGTCATAGATGGCAGACGAGTAGATGGATAGCCTGCTGGTAAGCGATTGCCGCCGCCCATAGACACCCGCGACACCAGTGGAGTCACAAATGCTCTGCCAAACTTTAAACCCCTCTGTACGGGGATGCCGTAGTACTTGATAGGGGTGAGTCGAAATAATAGAGGAAATGTTTGTTATTTAAGAAAACTGGTATTCTGAATTTGATTAAATTAATTCTACAAATAGATGGTTAGGTGAGAACGCGCGACTTGAGTGCTTGAAATGTACATGCGAACTGAATTGATTTTATAGAATTATTATGGAATGCAACTAAAATTATGCTGACTCGAACCGATGTACGGTGCTTGCCCGTACACCCCTTTTCCCCCGGATTGGGCCTCTGGTACCCTCAAGCAGCGAAACACACTCCCACGTCACATATTTTGACCTGATTCTGTACCAAATAATATAAAGGAGTTTATGTACTGGATATCAGACATCAGAGTAATTACAAATGTAATAAATCATTATTAAACACTGACTTATCAAAGTAAATTTTATGTATGTACACTTAATGATACTTCTAATTTCAGGAGCCCAATTCTCGTGCTCGCGACATTTTGAAAAATGGCAGATGCACATAAAATCCATACAAAAAAAACTATGTTTAGTGATATATGTCTTATGATGGTAAATTTGACGAGCCCGAGAATTGGGCTTGCGTGGGTTGCGCCCTAAGCTGTCGCTATGGAGCCTGGGGTACGCTTAGACCATGATTCAGGATCTGGGGGGTCTGGTAATTACAATGATGCGAGTGCCGTCTGACCTCTCGGTTGGTCAGGTTCCCATCATATATAAAGGTTTGCGGCCCTTTATAGGGGAATCAGATCAAATTAATCATGATTACACGTTTTTGAATCTATCCGAAACGTGTAGGTTGTAACGATGTTTTCCCTCACCGCCAAGTTAATAGTAGAAATACGCACAGAAAAAATAATAAACATAACCTATACAATTTACATACTTTGTACGTGACTTGCATAAACTTCGTGTATAACTGTGCGAACACCAATTTTATTGTATACAATATCCGTATGTAACAGAAGTTATTATTTAAAAAAATACGCACCTGGTGGGCGGCTCCTAGCTGATGAGGCGGGTGTATCGGCGGGTGAGGGTCAGCCTGCCTGGCCGCCTCGCCCAGCAGGTACGAGCGCAGGCCCAGGACTCCGGCCGCGCACAGGCACCACGCGCGAAGCCCTGCCTTCAACCACGTCCGCGTGTGGGATTGCTCCAATAATGCCGGCAGGATCACCTACAAGAACATCAGTTGTTTCAGTAATCAGGGAACACTGGTATGTAACCCGAGATGACATTGAAGACAGGCTAGTGAAGATAGCGGGTAATCTCTGGATGCACAGCTCCGATCAGTATGGAAACTTTTAGCGTATACCTATGTCCAACAGTGACCATCTCTTGTCTGAAATGATAGTGAAGATAGCGGGTAATCTCTGGATGCACAGCTCCGATCAGTATGGAAACTTTTAGCGTATACCTATGTCCAACAGTGACCATCTCTTGTCTGAAATGATAGTGAAGATAGCGGGTAATCTCTGGATGCACAGCACCAATCAGTATGGAAACTTTTAGCGGATACCTATGTCCAACAGTGACCATCTCTTGTCTGAAATGATGATGATGATGGATATGACGATTTCTTCTACGCCAATGTACCTGGCTTCAATTCATGCTGTCCCTCCAATTTTAGTTAAATCATCTACCCTGTGGCAGACGAAAGAAAACGCGCGTGAAAAGTAGAAGGTGAAATATATTACAATAAAAAATACAAACCAAATTAGTATATCTTCCAAGCTGGTTTTTTTACAAGAAGACACGAACAAAAGAAAATGATAACTCCTGTCAAGTAAAATAAAAAATATAAAAACTAAACTGGACCCAAGGAGTCTGTCCGCGATATACCATTGTGATATTGAATGACTTTGATCATCATTGACAATCTCGCATGTAGCAGCAGTAACGCAATTCTAAGTTCAGTTCTCATTGATCCCTACAGTACACTTGGCAAAGACTTCTTGCAAGAAACTGGGCAGCACGACGTTACTCACGCAAATGACCAGTCACAGTAACAGCACCGCAGATTATGATGAACAGCTGTAGTAGAAACCAACCTACCTGTAGTAGAAGCAACTCAAGGCTGAGCTCGTTGACGGGGGCTTCTGTATGCACGGCCACGGCGTAAGGGAGGAAACCGGGCAGCACGGCCTTGATGACGCGGATGGGCAGCCACAACATGAAGAGCACCGCCGTACCAAAGATCATAGCGGATACCACCAGCCTTCGGATGTGCGACCATACGGATAGATGGATCATTTCCTGCAGATAAAAAGATTGTTCTTATTTCGTTCCTACAAATTAATATGTACAAGGAACCTCCATCTCGCATATTAGGGAATAATGTCAAAAATGGAAATGCTAATTGTATAGTGATAACAGGATTCTTCTGTTTTTAACTTTTAACTACATTTGATTTGAACATTAGAATGAATGATGGCCACATGAGATAACATAAGTCACGCTTCTGCGTGAATAGGCCGGCTCGACCAGAGTCCTCATATTACATAGCGCGAGTGATGGTACCAAAGGCCCAATTCGAGGGGAAGGGGGAAAGGTTGGCATCGCACTTATGACTCCACTGATGTTATGGGTAGCGGCAATCGCTTCCCATCAGGAGAGGCGTCGCCTCGTCTGCCACCAATCACAAAAAAAATACAATATGATACCAAGTCCCATAAAACAGAGAACTTTGCATTCAAGACATAAAACATTTGCTGCAATAAAATACATACCTGTACAGGACTAAAATCAGGATCATTCAAGTTCTTCAAGAACCACAGCACCCCTGGCCTAAGAACCTCCCTCAGCAGCAGTATGAACGACGCGAAGTAGTACACGTAGACCATGCCGACTAGCCAGTGGATGAACATGAGGGTCCAGGGGGCAGCCTGCAGGCTGGCCTCGCGGTCCTTGAGCGTCGCGTCGAACATCGACAGGGAGCAGAGGTCCAGCCACCAGCCACAGACGAGAGGGATTACGCCAATCTGTGACATTGGTTCAGACATCTATGGAATTTGTATGGTAACAAGTTATACAGTATAAATTTATGTTTATGTACAATTATTACGGATTTTTCAAATCTAGTAATAATCTTTCCATTCGTTTGGCAGTGAGAGAATAATTGAGATAATTCTGAAGGTGTAACCATGATCTGATTGGTCTGGTCCTCCTGTCTTACAGTAGCGAAGGTCAGACAGCAAAATCACTTAAGGTTACAGGTAGGGCACATCGCTAGGCCAATCGATTTTAATTTTTAGCTACTAAACCAGGTCTATTTTAAACAATTTCGGGGTTACAACCTCTTGGCAAACACTTATAATATTTATTGAATAACCATGCACAAATAGTTGGGTCTAACGCGTACGCGAAAAATTTAAGCACGCCAAAATCGGCCACTTTTGGCCTGAATCAATTTTTCGCGTACAGAAATTGTTGCGTCGCTAGTGTGCCCTACCCGTCACTTTAATTTTTTGAGTGATTTTTAAGCTCAAATGACTCTGTAAACAACATGGCAAGTAAAAAATACTATAAAATGTGGCCATTTCCACTATTCCACACCTGAGTTAGTTCAGGTTCAGTATTAATCAATATTAATCTGCAATAATGATGAATTCTTTGTTTAATAGATAGTAGATACCAAAGTAACTAAGCCATTCAATCCACAAAATGGAAATCTTATTAGTAGAATATTATTGCATGAATAGGTACATTATAATCAGTAAGATACTCAGTATTAAATGACCTTATTATTTAAAAACATGTTTTTTCATTGAAATGTAGGACAGTCTGATAATTTATTACATTATTATCAGAAGAATTATATAATTATCAAATTCTTCAAATATTAAGAAGTATAAATAGATCACAGAGTTGCAACATTAAGCAATCAGTATCTATAAATATTGTCAATGAATGATTTTATAATTTCTAGGTCATGTCAACCTAATATCCTTTAATTTTTTTTTATTTCCTTCTGACAGACATTATAATGAATATAAATATTAAATAGTTCGAACAAAGAAAATATAATAATCATTGTATATAAGTGTATGCATGAATAATTTATTATGTACAGGCAGGCAGTGTGTAATCTTCATTTTCCCAAACATTTAGTACTGCGCAAAACAGGATACATTTTGCAACAACCAATTGTGGCTGATATTGTTACTTACTTATTAGGCAACTTGTAGGATGCATTTTACCTGTTAAAACTGATATTAAATTTACACAAACAAGGCTCATTTGATTAGGTTCAAAATAAAATACTACAGTAATAATATCTACTACAGTATTTGTTTATACAATATTTACTGAGCTTCAACTTTATGTTGATATCAACTTGATTCTTTTGATTGTAATGCAAAATGAGCCCCAAAATAATAAGTTTCCAAAATAAAAAATTAATGCAAAATGCTGTCAGATGACTAGCATTAATAAAGAAAGGTGAAACTTACCTCAACAACAGAAAGGAGAGCCACTTTCACCACCACATAGCAGAAACCCAGGGCCTTCTTGGCACTCCTTAGGCGTAGCAAGGATGCTACCCCATGGAGGACAGCAAGGATCGCACCCACCAACACATATCCAGCAAGGGCGGTCAGGGGGCCTGCAAAGGGTCCTTCTGCTGTGAAACCAGCCAAAGCTGCTCCCAGTCGTCCAATATGGTACGGGCAGAATGCAAACACCACAATAAATAGGGTATTCAGTGATACAACCCAAAACACATGCTCCAAAAACACCATTGACCCATCAAGGCCAAGCAGGCGTGCCCAAGTCAACTCCTCAGCAGCAGCACGGTCCCATTCCATTGGATTCCAGTTGGCTTCATCCCCAACAAGTGGATCCTCAGCACCATCTCCATTCCCATCCTCTCTGGCGGCTTCGTCAGCTGCCACATCATTCACACGGTCATTATTATTGTCAGGCAAAGGCATATCCTCAGCAGCAGGGGCAGGTAAGATTTCTCTTTCCATCCAGTCAGGACCGCCGCCGTGCATAATCTGCTCTCTCAGCCACACTAGTCCAATGAACGAGAAGAGTGTACAGGTCACAACAAAACAGCCAGAGAAGACATCTTTAGCAAGGTTCTCAGCGGAGACAATATCAAAGGGTAAGGATATCACTGGGTCCAGGGAGCCTGAGAACAAGCATCTATACGTCCGGCAGGCGGTGAGCGGAACGATCCCGAGCCATGCGAGGGCCACTAATGTATAGTGCAGCCAATCTTTGACCGCCGAAGCCACAGACGTCACCAAGCCACCGACCACGTCACGGATCGGCAGCCGGCGGGGCATGTCCGGGGAGTAGATGGGCATGAACGAGAACCGATGGCCGCATAGCTCGCAGATCTCCTTCCGCGAGTAGCGCATCCATTGCACCAGACACTCTTGATGTATCCACTTGATCGAGCCCGTGCAGATGCACGGGTGGAACAGCGGGCGGTCCGAGGATGCCTCGGATCGGCAGAACCGGCAGAAATCAGCACCGGACGAATCCGAATCCATCATTGTCCACAATCCAGTTTGACTGATGTACAGCAATCTGCGAAAGTTGACACATTGAATTTGCACATTTTACACGAGTTTAAAGGTTTCTAAGTGATAGATATAGCGTTGTGTACGCACCTTGCAACGCAAATTAAGTGATAAAACGATCTACGAGGGATTTACACGTTAAATACAATGAAATTATGTTAACAATCTCTATTTTGTTTGCGAACCACACAAAAAAGTGTGACCAGATTCCTGTTTACAAAAAATACCATACCATTCAAATAAAAGAAAGAAAAGTCAGCTGTTTTTATAGTACTCGAAAAACATTGCTGACCGGAAATTTAACGCGGAAATGGCTAATTACTCATTTTCACAAAGAATTTCCTCTTTTTGAGAAATTTTCTAAACTTTTATACTGTTATTGAATTATAATCAGGATACGATTTATTCTTGTTGTTGATCCGAGTATTTTATAATTGAAAAGTTCAATTGTCTGAATTATCTGTCTACCAAGGCCAATATTTAAAAAGCTCACTGTCAGTTTGACAGTACTATCAGCTGTGAAATTGACATTATGATGTTGTTGTTAAAAAAATGTGTACGTTGAATGTACGTGTCGTTTATATGTTTGTAGTTAATTAACTGCGATTTTTAATAAAAAGATAAACTTTTTAATACTCTAAGGCTAAAGGTCAGTACTCAATATGACCAGTTTTCCAGGTTCCGTAATCTACAATTTGTCTTCAAACTGAGCATGATAAAGCCCGGACCCTGCTTCCGGTCATTACTTATCCTTCACATGCAAATAGCTAAATAATAGACTTAAAAACTCCAATATTCCAATTTCCCTTCTCCTGAGCACATAACCATACCTACCTCGAAATAATATACTTAATTCATTTTCAGGAATCACTTAAAAATATGATGGTGTGAATATTAAAAAATCAAGATGAAATCTCCAAAGGACACTCTTATAAAAATAGAAGAAGCAACTAATGGGAGCCATAAAACCGCTGTAAACATTTTATGTCTGGATATAACCCATTACAGCCAGCTAACTCAGTTTTTACTCTGCTCCGCCTTTGTATTTATTTGCTATATTGCGTATGGATACTTTTTAGAGTTAATATTCTCTGGGCCTGATGTGAAGCCCGTGAGCTTGTATATAACTCTAGTGCAATTTATAATAACAACTATCCTAAGTTATGTGGAATCTAAAATAAGGGATCCTATCAAACGAAAGTAAGGAAAATATTTTATTGGTTGAATTCAAAGTGTTTTAATTTTTTTTTATTAATATTCAACTTAATCTAGTTAAATAAAATAATGAAAAAAAGATTTATCACTTGTTCTTACTTATTTGATCATGTTAACAAAATATTAGTCTATGTAGCTGTATCAGCTTATTATCTTATAAATTTATTTCATTTCCAGAGTTCCATTAAGAACCTATGCATTATTAGCTGCACTCACCTTGGGTACAATGTCCTTATCTAATTTAGCGCTAAGCTACCTCAACTATCCCACACAACTCATCTTCAAAAGCTGCAAGCTCATACCAGTGATGATCGGTAGTATCTTCATAATGGGGAAAAGATATGGCTTCCTAGATTACATTGCAGCTGTCATTATGTGTATAGGTCTTACAATGTTTACCTTAGGTAAGTATCTTTCCTATTTCTATCAAGAAACATTACTATGGAAACATTGCCTTACTACATGAACCTATTTTAACACATTTGGTAACCACCCATAGTATTTGCCATGATAATGGTGGCAAGCATTACTTACTATTTGTTATTGTTTTGAACCTTCCTCTTAAATGATTCATGTATTGTGGGGATATCCCCTAACAAATTTAAATGCAAGCAAGTGTGATAAGATAATTATCGTAACCATTATTTGACTTTGATTAAAATTTTTCAGCTGATTCAAACACATCACCAAACTTCGATTTTCTTGGTGTGATAGTGATATCAATGGCATTGTTATGTGATGCCATCATTGGCAATGTACAGGAAAAAGCTATGAAACAATTCCAGGCGTCTAATAATGAAGTGGTCTTTTACTCATATGCTATTGCTAGCATTTACCTCTTGGTAATAACTGGGTCCACTGGCATTCTTCAGGCTGGATATATTTATTGTTCAAAAGTAAGTTTCAAGTAGACACATATATACTCTTTTAAACGCCTAGATAAGACTTAGTGAGTGAGGGTACAGGAGGCTCAATCCAGGGGATGGGATGTTTAAAGGTAAGCAAAGCACTTGTGACGCCACCGGTGTTGCAGGTGTCCATGGGCGGCGGTAATCGCTTTCCATCAGGTGATCCGTCGGCTCGTGTGCCTCCTATGACATAAAAAAAAAGACTTGAGAGATGAAAAAAGTTTTGAGGATTGCAGCTTGTAAAACTACACTCGCGAGCAAAAGTTTGGAATCACTTACTTGAAATTGGTTTCGCGCGATCTTGCTTAGTAAATATTTTTTTTATAATTATAAAAATGACATCATTTTAAAGGTTTAAAGGTTCAACTGTTCACTTTAAATTGATTCCAAATTCATTCAAATCGAGCCAGTAGTTGTGGAGCTATCCCGGATTAAGCGAAGGAGTAACGAAAAAGACGTGTTTCAATTGTTTGATACGTCTCGAGTTGCGACCTATTGACCCCTATAAAAGCACCTGTTATCGCATTTTCTTTATCAGTCGACTTTCAGACGTTGACCGGTACACATCTCTGCTACTTTTGACCCTTTACCTTGTACGACAATGGAGACAACACCTATAGAAGCCGCACAAATCGTAGCCCTATTGCAAGAAGGGCTCAGCCAGCGAGTTGTCGCTCGTCGGCTCCACATAAGCCAGTCCTGTGTTTCGAAAGTTTACAAGCGCTTTCGGGAGACTGGTGGCTTTATCCCGAGACCAAGATCTGGACGGCGCCGGTGCACATCGGAGAGGGATGACCGTTTTATCGTGTCAACATCTCTCCGAAATCGGCATTTGACTGGTGTCGACGTCCAACAGGAGCTCCGAGATGTTCGTGGAGCAGCCAGCGAGTGGACAGTTCGTCGACGACTCAAGCAAGCGAATCTGACTCCAAAAAGGCCTGCCACAGGCCCGAAACTCACGGCAGCTCGCCTTCAATTTGCTCGCACCCATCTTGATTGGGAGGTTGAGCAATGGAGGCAAGTCCTGTTCTCCGACGAGAGCAGGATGTGTTTGCACGGTAGCGACCGAAGAGGTCGGGTCTACAGGCGGCCTGGGGAGCGATTTGCACAGTGCTGTTTCGCTGAAACAGTGGCTTATGGGGGCGGCTCTTGAATGATGTGGGCCGGCATTTCCTTCGACGGTAAAACCGAGCTTGTTTTCGTGCCTGGCGGGGGACGAGGAGGCGGTCTAACTTCAGACCGGTACATTTCCGATATTCTGCTGGAACATGTCGTTCCCTATGCGGGATATATCGGTGATGACTTCCTCCTTATGCACGATAACGCTCGTTGTCACACTGCCCGTGTGACCACTGAATACCTCGAAGAAGTCGGTATCGCCACATTGGACTGGCCGGCGCTCAGCCCTGACTTGAATCCCATTGAGCACGTGTGGGATGAACTGAAGAGGAAGGTTCGTTCCAGAACTCCTGCTCCTTCATGTCTGAATGCGCTGAAAGCGGCGTTGATTGAGGAGTGGGAAGGTATTCCACAAGAATCAATTCAGAAGCTGATCAGGTCTATGAAGAATCGTCTTCGAGCAGTTATTAGGGCGAGGGGAGGGAATACAAAGTATTGACGCTTAATTTTAAAGCTAAATAAATGTTTTATTAATAAATTTTTGTTGTTTTATTCATTCATAATTTTTCCATATTTCCTTGTTTTCCTACCTCCTTCGCTTAATCCGGGATAGCTCCACAACTACTGTCTCCATTTGAATGAATTTGGTATCAATTTAAAGTGGACAGTTGAACCTTTAAAATGATGTCATTTTTAAAATTATTAAAAATTTATTTACTAAGCAAGATCGCGCGAAACCAATTTCAAGTAAGTGATTCCAAACTTTTGCTCGCGAGTGTAGAACGTAGAGTTGCTAAAACTTTGCTTACATTGCGATCACACAATTCTATCCATGATGTTTAGTTGCCTGGTAAAGGGCTAACTTGTGTTCCAGGACTCTCTCACAATGTACTCACACATCTTTGTGCTAAATGTGTGCGGCTACATGGGCCTACAGGCAGTTCTCACACTCGTGCGAATCTGCGGCGCCACCGTCGCCGTCACCGTCACGACGATGCGCAAAGCCATCTCCATCATTATATCCTTCCTTCTCTTCAGCAAGCCACTTGTTTTCCAGTGAGTATTATTTGAAAATACTAGAATGTAAAAATATTTGGCCATTCAAGGAAACTGTACCAAAGGCTTGTTTTAAACTTGTCAAGTTCCAATGGAAACAAGATTTGCTTACACTGAAATTGCAATTACATTCTGACATTAGATAATGTGGTATTTCCAGGTGACCTACCTATATTCTTGAATGATAATAATGGATGGATAAATAAAATGTGCAGAACAATTCACACAGATCCGCTTGCCTCATTCCTTGAGCCATTCCCTGTAATATTGTTATAGACTACTAATAGCTGATGATACACACGTCAGAGTTAATTTTAAGAAAGTTTGTTTCTTAAGTTATAATCGATAGAAATTGAACCCAGGATCATTTATGCTAGTGCACAACACCATTGCCATTGAGGTCATCTAAAAAAAGATTTTTATTATTATTTTTATATTCTGCAGGTATGTGTGGTCAGGGATGTTGGTTGCGCTGGCGATATACTTAAACCACTACAGCAAGAAGAATCCTCAGTATGTGCCAATGCCACTACTTCGACTGTGGCAATACCTTCAGCGGTATTACCAGTCTGAGTATAGCTATTTAAAGATGAAGACTAAGATGTACACAGATACAGTATAAATAATAGTATATTTATCTAGCATAATAATTGAATTTAGAATTTGTAAGCTGAGCTCAAACTACAAATACACTCAGACATCTAACAGCCCAAAGCGTTTTTTTCATGCAAACATGCTCACTTCACAGCATTTTACAAAGCAAAAAATATTTTATTGCAATATTTTAGTTTACGCTTTGGGCGAGTATGTGTTTATTTATTTTCCCTGTCATATGGGCAACTTTTTATCACATTAGAAACGATTTATGTAAGTTAATTTTAGTTTTGTAAAATTCCGCAATATGGCGGTGGTGCATTATTTATTAAAGAACAATAGCGAAATAATTGTTGAGTTATTTATTTAGCGTTTTAAAATATCGTTATTACGAAATGATGTCATATAAATTCATAAGATTTTTTAAGAATTGAAGTCCAAACTCCAGAAAAAATATTAATTTTAGAAGGAGCTCATATTGTTGAATATAAAATGTAAATGTCACGTTTTTTTATCGTCAACATTTAGTGTTTGGGGTTTCCCAAGCGATATCACCTGGTCAAAAGACACCCCTAGACTCTTAGTCACCTTATTACAAATCACGATCTAAAGTTATTACCGTACTAAAACTCGATGTCATTCCGTTCCAACAGGCAATGTTAAAAGGGGCTGGCACGAGTTTTGTTCCGGGACTATCCTTAGTTCAGAATTTGTAATAAGGGGTAGGGGTTTCTTTTGACCAGGAACCCTAGTTATAGTCCCAAGCTCTAAGGCCTAGAGCTCGTTGGAACTATGTTTAAGTCCAATAATCTACAGATATGTACTTTAAAAGTACTGTAAATATTAAGTTTATTGATAAATTACATATTATTTGTTCAGAAATAACATCAAAAATTTCAAACTGATATATCTTTAATTCCAGACTTACGACAATCGTCTACCTAACGTCAATCTGTTGAGGTACAATTACATGTTTTTCATACCAAGACGCAAAAAAAAATACTAACAAAAATATTATATGGAGGTTCGCCATTGTCCTTTTGGTCAAGCTTTATAATCTAGTTTTACCATTATTTGTTAATTCATCTGACCATATTAGTATTGAATATAAAAGTCTGTGATTTACGATTATTAGGGTACACTCCTGAAATAAATCGAATCGTTTTTTCGTATTTTTTTTTAAATTTTAGTCTAAATAATACCTACCTAATTTATAAAATATTAACAGCCCATGTCTGATGAAATTTATATTTGAGAAGTAAATAATTTCAAATTGAGTTTTTTTTTATGCTATAGGTGACAAGCGAGCAAGCGAGTCACCTGATGGAAAGCAATCATCGCCGCCCATTAGCATCCGCGAATTCAGAGAGATCGCTAATGCGCTAATGTTTCTAAATTACATTATTAAGGTGCATTTAATCATTATAATATTAGATTTATCTATATTCAATGTACCCATTGTGACATAGTTTGGATTATAAAAATAAAATACATTATTTATATCAATGACATTTATTTCCTTGTATGTACAAAACCTTATAAATCTAAATGTTTTCATACAAAAGTGTCCAAATTTAATGTGTTTGAATATTTGGAATGTTATAAGACACTATTTTCATTGGCTTTACATATTTCTAGGGCGAAGAAATGTTGAACTGTTTTAAGCAGTTTAATACTTTTTAGGCATCAGAAATAATCAAGATTAGGTTTAATTTCATTATTATAGATATAATTAACAGCAAAGTCAGTGATCAGTCAATATTAGAATTCATCCAATTGTAACAATTTTTTTATAATACAATAGCCATATGCATGTCAAAAGTATGATATTGGTCAAATCAATATTATACAGGTCACAAGATTATCTATGCTAGAAAGAAATTAAATACGCTCCATCTATGCTATCGTTTGCTCTTAATGTACAAATAACTCTTTGGTATATAGTCCTAAAGCTAATTTTATTT